>CM039122.1:45111154-45711154 GCA_022036555.1 Microstegium vimineum
AAGGGCGAGGAACGTGAACCACCTGCTAGATGTTTTTCATGCAGAGTTAATTGCTTGTCTCCACAGAATCCAAGCGATTGCTAATTTTGGCATTGGACATCTTCGTGGAGTCAGATTCGCAACTTGTTGTACGTGCTATCAACACATATGAATTTGGTGATGCGGACATGGGACATTTGGTGGAGGAGATCAAGTTCTTAGGATCGTCTTTATTTCTCTGTTTTCGGGTGTCAATTTAAAATAAGGTTTTGTAACCAAACTGTTCATGAGCTATGAGCTAGTTGTTCTAAGTCAAATGTGCAACGGGGGTGGGGGTGGAGGGGGCGGGGAGCGAATTATAAGTTCCATCATGAGTAAGTTCCACTGAGGGAGGCTTATAGTTTAATTATTGCTATCGACCGTTTAGCATATGAGTAATATATTTCAGCCAGGTTCAAAAAAAAAAAAAGCAAACTGACAATCAACAAGTTCATCATGCAACTACTACTCCAATCTCCACAACCTTTTTTTTCACCCATATCACAAATAAGAGGACGATAACATGAACAGAGAGCGGGGAATCTAGACGGCGCTGCGAGTCGTTTTAAAGAATTTAACGTGTCGTGCCACCTTTTTTGACTGACCGTGTCGTGTCACCTAACAGTACGTGCTGGTCCACTCGATCGATCTTCCGTGGTTTTGCTGGGCAAAACGCTTCCATTTCGAGTTTCGACGAGGGAGAAGGGCAACTCCGCGCGGGGTGAGGCCGCTGTTTGCATGCCGTTCTTGTGGGCTTCTGGCTGCATCCTGCGGTCCCCTGCCAGTGCAAGGTGTGTCCCATGCAAACTTGACGTTTCAGGCCTGCAGGGTAGCTGTACAATGGACGGAGCTCAAATTGTGTGATGCTAGCTAGCTGTACAAATGCTCCACTAGTTTAACAGCTAGCTGAGGATTATGCAGCTGGCTCAAACTATTGATTATTTTTTTTTGCATAGAAAAGGTAACTAATTAATCTCAGAAAAGAATATTCCTTTTACCGCCTCTTCGTGCACGACAGCATGCAGTTCTCGCCTCTATCCCTTTTTTATGGGCTTCTCCTATAGTACTATGCATTTAGATTCACACAAGTAAAAAAGATACCTCTTCTACGCACTCTGTTCTAAATTATACTTCCTCTCTATCTCAGGTTATAGTATGTTTTGTATTTTTTAGATCTATAGATTTTGCTATGCACTTAAATATATATATATATATATATATATATATATATATATATATATATATATATATATATATATATATATATATTATGTCTAGATACATAATATCTGTTACAATTTAGAACGGTGAGGATATATATAAGATTTTGTGGCCTTTTCTAAGGGGTTGTTTGGATGAGCTAGAATTAGTTATTAGTTGGCTAAAAATTAGCTCAAATTAGCTAAGGTTGACTAGCTAGTTAACTAACAACTAGTTAAAAACTTAGCTAAAAAATTAGCCCACCTATTAACCCTCTTGTTTGGATGCACTAGAGCTAATTTGAGCTAAAATTAGCTAGTTAGTAATTAGCTCATTGTATCCAATCATATATACTCTAAATACATAGATTTTATTAAGATGCATCTAGACATAATATGTATATCTAGGTGCATAACAAAACTATATATACTTTTGATAGATTTCTTTTATAAAAATTAAAACGGTTTTTATTAAGAAAAATGGATAATAAAATGAGACGGTTTTTAATAATAATAAAACAGATAATCCAAGCTGGCTGTGGTGTTGGTGACACCCACACTTCTCACCCCAACAGTAAATCTAGCTTTATAAAAGACCAGCTCCATGACCTCAAAATTCACAGTAGCCGGATCCAGAAGTGTGTGACAGGGCTCAAACACAAACTAGCTAGATCAGAAAGGTGCTTAGAGATCCAGTTAACCCGCGATGTCGCTGGAAGATAGTTTCAAGAAGAGCGCAGCCCGCAGGGAATATGACATTATTTACAAGCAGGTAATCCTCGTCGGCTGGTTGCATTGGTCACTTAATTAAAATCTGCTTCACCACAGTAGAATATATATATAATACGCCTTCAAGAGAACGGCAAAGAACTTACTAATTAAATCTCCATATCTGTTTCTCTGTGCCGTGCACACGCAGCTCCCAGTGCTGCTAGAGAAGATGGACATTCTGTTTCCTACGGGGAAGGATATGGAAAGCTCCGAGCCGGAGGTAGGCAAATCATCGTATCTTCTATTCCTACTTCATTCCCAGCGGTCACTGTGTGAACCAAACAAAACAGCAGATGCGCTAGGCTAGACCATACTGTAGATACGAAGGTCATTATCTATTTTTTTTTAAAAAAAATCATAGGTAGGCAACACTGCAACTGAGTATATAATCTACACGTACTAATCTGTCTCTGGATTCCTCCTTGTTTCTCTCAGAACAAATCTGAAACAAAGAAGAAGGTGGTCGCCCCGCTGCCAGCCGTGACGCCGGAGGAAATAGGGGAGGGCTACACGGATCTTCAGGAGAGCATCAGGGGATTCATCAAGGACCTGACCGAGGCCGAGGCCGAAAAGGAGACCGGAAGCACGAGCCAGGCGGGAACGCCACCTTCATCAGTGGAAGACGAGAATTAATAATGAAGAAGACTCAAGAGTTGCAGCAGCTAGCACGAGGAGGCATGGATCTGCATCAGGAGGATCATCCCGTCTAAGAATAATTAGTAGTTTCTTTCATTCATGTTTGTCAGCTATTTGTTAATCATCTAGATGTTGGATAATAGTTTAGCTAGCTGTTCTGGTGTGTTGTGGTTCCGAATCGGGCACCTACGAAGCTAGCCTATGTGTTCGTTATTAGGTGTACCAAGTCTGATCATCGCTTTCCGTGGAATCCGATCGAGTACTGCCAATGTGTTTCTGTCGTTTAACCAATTTTCGAAATGTTTACGCGGTGCCAATCTCGGTCCGTAGTTGATGTTCCACGTCATACTCGTTCCAGACCCTCTGCCGGAACAACTCAAGTGCTACACCGCGGTTTGGGAGATGCCCATATATATGCCTGTCCGTCCTGTTCGTCTGGTCTCAAAACCACAAAGCTTATCAATCCCCTCGCTCAATTCCTAATTTCAATCCCTTCCGATTCCTCGGATTTTGGAATCAAACTTACGAACATTCATGACAATCATTCATGAATCACAATGATACAAGGAGAAGTAAAAACAAGCTAAACCAACATTGTAAATTTTGAGCTTGCGTTGCTAGAGCCTGTATAAGGAGAAGCAAATAAAGAATTAAAGAGATTTACACGATGATTTCTCTTTGCATTTCTCCTTGCACAAGTTTTTATTCAAGCATATTTTTGTTGGAATATTTTATGCAATTCTTGAGATGCGCTTAATGCTTGTGTGTCATTTCCAGTTTCGGCAGAACAAAAAAGTATCACCTCAAATAAGTTCTGCCTTTTTTTCTAATTATGAAGATAAAAATATTAGGCAAACCGCTAAACTAGAAATATAAATATATGTATTCATAATACGTTATTGTACAAAATCATGTTTTTGTGAGTCAAGCATGCATCGCTCTGTTTCAACATCTAAAATAACAAAGAAATATCGTCGGTAAAAGGCTATGCAGAATATGAATTTGATAGGTTCTATTAAACCTAAGAGACAAAAACAATTGATATAGTAATATAATATAGGACCTCTTTTAAAGTTGAAAATCACCAGATTTTAAACTTTATTACTCCAGGCATAAAAGTCAGACGACATCCCCAGCACATGACCTCCCCGGTGGAACTTGTTGATACTTTCTCCATTCCAAAATGTAGGTTATTTTTTAGTTTATTGAAATTATATTAAAACTTCCACAATTAAAATTACTTTTATTAAATTCTCCATGGAATGTCTTGATAGCTAGGCCATGGTATTTTGGTTGGCATTGTAGATGTTAATATATTCGTATAAACTTGGTTATTGTTTGTTAAAAAAGTTAACCTAAAAAAACTAAAGCGGGGTACATTTTAGAAACAAGAAACTACTGGACAATGTTGAGCACAGACCTATTTCCCAAACTATATTTTGGTAGTAAGATGGCCTCGTCGACACCTTCGGCATCATCGCTGAGCTCAATGCATGGGCTACTAAATTCTTGGCACCACAAGGTTTACTTACATGTAAAATGCCATTATTGTGGCTCACGTTTTTACTAATATATGGGTATAGAAACCTGTTTTCCTAAGATAAAAGAGCGCATATTTGACAAAATCTCTAGGCTTTTTGTGGTAAGGGGCAAAAGGACTATCTACAAATATATCTTAATAGACGCAAACCTACGACCAACAATTTTACGGAAAACACGTCAAATCTACATGTAGTCTGCACTGAAAGCGACAATCTACAAATACGTCAAATGACGACCTAAACTGATAATCTGCAAATGTGTTAAGCAACGGACCCAAACCGACAATATACAAGTAGCGGAAAGCAATAACCAGTAGTTGTCTAAGGCAAATAAGACACAGACAATCCACAAGTTCATCATGCAACTACTACTCCAATCTTGATAAGCAACTGCTTTAATGGTTTCAGGCAGACACAGGCCCCCACTCTGGCCGTGCTGCAGCCCGGGTCTTGGCCAAAATGCCAAATAAACCAATAGCTGTAGCAATTTATAGCATCACTTGAACGATGAAGGATAAGTTTGTGGTGATTTAGCTGTAGCAATTTCATTCATATCTTAGTCCGGGCCCTACTAGCTTGATCTTGGATCGGCCCTGGTTACAGAGTCAGTAAACTCTTTCTAACTCCTTTTAATGAAAAACGTGTTTATGCACATTCCAATAAAAAAATATAGCGAACTCCAATAATATATGTGAAATTTTTTTTAGCAAACTCTAATAAGTTCCATATAGGAATCTCCTCAGTCCAACAGGATTCATGAAAACCTGATTAGATGAACTTGTCCATCTAGCACATCATACATAATTGCATGTTTCTGTAACACAAAGAAGAGGACGACATGAACGGACGGAGAGCGGGGAATCTAGACGGCGCTGGCGCGCTGCTGTGCTGCGAGTCGTTTTGATAGATTTTACTCGTGTCGTCTCGCCTAACTCACTGGCAAAGCAGTTTCTTACCAGGTTTTGCTGGGCAAAAGGCTTCCGTTTCGACGAGCGACCGGCAACGCTCCCGTGGAGCCTCGCACGGTGACGCCAGGGGTCATCCTGCGGTCCTGCCAATGCAAGGCGCGTCCCATGCACGCAAGCTTAACGCGCTACAGGCCTGCGCATACAGCCGTGCATGAGCTCAATCCGTGTGATGCTAACTTGTACAGTGCTCCACTAGTTTAACAGCTAGTGGCATCCAGAGGATTATGCAGCTAGCTCACAATAATGGATAGTATTGATTATCTGTTTGAATTGAAAAGGCAACTAGTTAATCTCAGATCCGTTTGGATCCTTATATTTAGGGAGGAATTGAAATATCCTTAATGAATTAGGCTATTTGGTCTAGAATTATAATTTTTTTCCTTATATGGCTATCTCAAATTTATAGGGTTGGAGATTGAATTTGATTCTATAATCACCATGCTATGTTTCTCCTCTACACAACTATAATTTTCTCTTTTATATGGCTATCAATATTATTCAAATATATTTCATGTACAAGTATATTAGTTTATCTATATCTAAATTTTTAGAATGAATTTAAATTCAAGGATCCAAAAGGGGCTTAAGGGGAGAGTATTCTTAGTTTTACCTCTTCGCAGTACAACAACGACATGCGGTTCATCTATGCTGTTTAATTTTTATGTGCTTCTCCTATAGTCGCATTTAAAGAATCACAGAGGAAAATAAAAAAAAATACCTTCTACTCCCTCTATTTCAAATAATAAGATGTTTTGAGTTTTAGTTTTTGCTATGTACTTAAATATACATTAGGTCTAGATACATAGTAAAAAGCAATGTATTTAGAAAAGACAAAATATCTTATATAATTTGTAATGGAGAAAGTAAGTTTTTTTTGGCTTTTTAATTTTTTTTTAGATAATGGATATAAAATATTTGGCCTCTACATTCAGGGATGTACACAACCACTTATTACAAAACAAGTCGTCCCTTAAAAAACACAGCCCCGTCTAAAACAAAAGACCAAAAAAAACTAGAGCAAGCAGTACAACTGTTTCCGCCCTTTATTAGAAAAATTTAAAGCAATTATTTCTAATCTCTTGCTTATCGAAGAAAGGATGTATGTATCTAGACATAATGTATATCTAGGTGCATAACAAAAAACCATATATACCTTTTGAGAGAAAGTACTTTATTAAAAATGGCAGTTTTTATTAAGAAAAAAACAGAAACAAATGAGATGGTTTTTTTATTAGTAAATAAACAGGTAATACCAAGCTTGATGTGGTTGGTGACAGCCACACTTCCCACCCCAACAGTAAAGCTAGCTCTATAAAAGACCAGGTCCATGACCCCAAAATTCACAGTAGCCAGATCCAGAAGTGATCGAGCGATAGGTTCAAACACAAACTAGAAGCAGATCGATAGGTGCTTAGTGTGAGTAAACTCATACGATGTCGCTGGAAGATAGTTTCAAGAAGAGGGTAGCCAATTGCTGCAAGGGACATGAAATTATTTACAAGCAGGTAATCATCGTCTGGTTTGGTCACTTCATTAAAATCTGCTTCACTACGGTTGATTGAATAATATTGATAAAAAAAAAAGTACGACTTTAAAGAGAATGGCAAAGAATTGAGTATATACTAAATCTCCATATCTCTGTTTCTCTGTGCCATGCACACGCAGATCCCAGTGCTGCTAGAGAAGATAGCAATTCTACTTCCTGCGGAGAACAGGATGCAAAGCTCCGAGCCGCTGGTAGGCAAATCGTCATCATCTTCATCTTCTTCTTCTTTTTGTTTTACTTTTCCCAGCTGTACATATATGTCAATATCACAAATATGCATGTGAACCAGAAACGCACAGAAGATGCCCTAATAACAAACTTAACCATATATACGGGGAGGCAACGCTCCAACTGATTATAATCTACGTACTAATAATTTGTCTCTGGATCTTCCTTGCTTCTCTCAGAACAAATCTGAAACAAAGAAGCCGGTCGCCCCCTTGACGCCGGAAGAAATATTGGAGCGCTCCATGGATCTGAACGAGACCATCAAGGGATTCCTCAAGGAGCTGGCCGACGCCGAGAAGGAGACCGGGGGCGCGTGCCCGGCAACGCCACCTTCATCAGTGGAAGACAAGTAATAATCAAGAGAGCTGCAACGTCACAAGGCAGGAGGCGCGTGGATCTGATCTGCTGGAGGATCGTCATCTGTCCGGATAATTATTAGCTTGTTTCTTTCGCCAATTCATGTTTCTCAGTTGGTTAATCGTCTGGATGTTCGATAATAATTTAGCTGTTCTGGTGTGTTGTAATTCCGAGTCTGGCAGCTAGCTAGCTAGCTAGCGTTTGTTCAATTCGTTATCGCTGTACCGATACGGCGATACCGAGACTGCTGGCTTGAATCCGAGCACTTCCTATGTGTAGTGCCGTTTATGTTTTTTCATCAAGTTTATCCTTAGCTTACTGCATGATGAATTGATTTTTTTTTTGTTGAGGGCATGGCATGATGAATTGATGATGTGCGGAGTGGTGAACAAGGAGGATCAATAACCCGGGTAAATAAGCTAGGCCACGCGGAGTATGTATCACACGGTTAGGGCCTAAAAGAAAAAGGTATGTGTGTACAGCGCCGTGTAACCAATTTTTGAAATGTTTACGGTGGTACGGTGCGTCATACTCGTTCCAGACCCGGAACAACTCAAGTGCTTGGGATGCTGCCATATATACCACACACCCACGCACGTTAGCAAACCTTTAAGAGTGTTTAGTTAAAGTCTATGAAAAATTCCAACAAAAATATATGACAATCATTATTCATTTCATGAAGCACAGTAACAAGAGGTAAAAAGAAAAGGTCATAGAACATTGTAAAATTTTAAGCTTTGGCGACCCTGTATAAGGAGAAACAAATAATTAAAGAGACATACACACAATTATATACACAACGATTTCTCTTTTTGTTTCTCCCTGCACTAGCTTTTGTGCAAGCTTATTTTGCGCTATCAAGTATATATATATGATCACATGTTCTATCAATTCGTACTTTTGTTGGAATTTTTATGCAATTCTTGAGGCGCGCTTAATGCGCTTATGTCATTTGGATCTATATAGTTTGTGCTCAACAAAAAGGTATCACCTCACTTATTTAGAACATTTTTTCAGGCACACCACTAAATTAAAAATAGTAAATATATGTATTCATAAGTTATTGTACAAATCATTTTCTGAGAGTCAAGCATCATCCTGTTTCAACATCTAAAATAAAAAAGTATTATAGTGTGATAAAAAAGCTATATCGATATGAAATCGATTGGCTCTATTAAATCTAACTGACAGACAAAAAGTCATGATATATTAATATAATAGGACCTTTTTAACGTGGACAAACTATCCCCAAATTATTTTAAACTTTACTACTCCAGGCATAAAAAAAGAAAAAATGGAAAAACCGACAATGTACAAATTTGTTAAATGGAAGACGACAATTTGCAAAGAAAAAATGTACAAATGGACAAGCAAGTTAGATGTTATCATTGTAAGAGGCTGAAACGTAAATCTACCATGGTGTCATGGTTCATAACCTTGAATAGTAATTAGAGGATCGATTAGTAGGTTGATGTGTGGGACTTTGTGTAGCACTCAAGCCATAGATGGTTTATCCTAGTTTGGGCTTATGAGCCCTACGTCCACCAGCGAGTTCTTCGTGTTAGAATGCTCAAGCGAGTTCTTACACACATAGAAATAAAGAGAGCGAGAGAGATGGCAAGAGAACGCACATTATGTAACTAGTCTTGATCTCGAATCAGGTTGAATCGATCTCTCCTCCACGGGAGCTTGTCCTGACTTATATCTTTCGGCGGCGAGAGGAGTTCATGGAGTTGGGTTTGGTAGCTTCCTTCGTTGGCGGTGAGCTTTCAAGGGTTTCATATTCCTGATTTTGGAATCATTGGAGGCGTCCAGTGTTGTCTTTTTCATGGTTGTGACCGACAATGCTAGAACCATCCCCAACGTCAGCTATAGAGGTTTAGAGCATAGCGTCAAAAGTCTGGAGATGTTGGTGTGTCTCTCTGGGGTATTCACTTCTCTTGGTTTACATCACATGCCAATGAAGGAGAAGCCTCCCTAGGACATATTGACATGAGGTCCACAATCCTCATATCATTCTTGGGGCAAAGAGAATACATATTCCCCTGTAATGTCGTGTCATGCCCTAGGCGTGATCACTTACAAGAGTGGCTCAGATAAAGCCTCGCTGGAGTGAGGGGATAACGTTGAGAATAGGACATGGGAGGTGTGGTCACTTACAAGAGTGGTTGGGATGATAGGACATGGGACCGTTGACGCTAAGCCACCTTCGGTCGTTCATGGGCATAGACAAAGGTTTTTGGGAAGCATGTGTTCGGCTCCTCGAGAACCCCTATATTCCTAGTTGAGGGATGTGTTCGCTAGTTCAGCAAAAGGCGCCTTTTATGAATGAAGAGGCTGATCATCTGTTGCTCGGGTATATTGATCCTTGCAAGCCTTTCTAAATATCCAGCAGAGGCGCGTGGGCACATCCACTAGGTGTTACCCCTGGCTAATTAGGAGAATCAATCAGGGGATAATTATACTATCATCATGCTAATCTAAGGATTTCGTCAGCCCTAGTTAGAGATGGCAACGGGGTAGGTGGAGCATTCACAGACCCACCATCAAAACCTACCTTGAACATGAACCCCGATTCGGGTGAAAATCCGCCACCAAACCCTCCGAGCGACCGAAACTCAACATGGGGCATGAGACCTATCAACATAGGTTTGCTAGTGAATTTACAAGCATGGGAAAAGGGGAGGTGTCCATGGCACGTGGTGGTGGAGGCGCATTTGTTCAACCTCGTTCTTTGTCTTCATCTGGGGGGCGATAGAGTCGCTAGGCATGGGGTCCATGGCAAATCCACAGTGTGTAGCCAAATGGGACCATGGAGCTAGTCGCAGAGTGTGTCGCGAAGGCGGGGACCATGCATGGGATCCAAAGGCAAATCCACCTCCGCTGCTCCAAACCGTCTAGGTGACAACAATCACCAAGAGTAACAAGCAATCTGCAGCAAAAACGACTCCCAACTGACACTAGATGCAAACTCTCAAGCAAATGCACTTGGATCACTCAATCTCACTTTGATCTTCACTAATCAAGCATGGAGGTGGGTGGAGTGGGTGTGCTTAGCTCTAGAGGATGTCAAGTAAATTAAATGCGCAAGCAATGCCCCCCAAGCCGGCCAACACACTTATATAGCACCATCTCAAACAATAGAGTTGTTACCCCCTTTCTCGGGGGCACCGGACGCACTATTATGTTGCACCGTACGCGTCCAGTGCCTGCGTTCGGTGCACCATAAGGTGCCACATGTACTAGCCGTTTGAAATGTCTACTTTCCACGCGCACTGTTCATCATGTTCATGCACTTTTCATATGCACCAGATGCGTCAGTCCTTGCACTAGACTCGCATTGCTCCAGCGTCCGGTGGCCATCCAGAGAGCAAATATTCACACCAGACGCATCTGGTGGCTGCTCACCGGACTCGCACAATGTCTGGTCCATAGCGATATGCACTTCTTCTCCTTAGCACCGGACTCACTCCACTTTTGAGCCTTGCGTGTGAAAGTGCATCTAGCCCTTTAGTGGGTTTTGGTGAAATGAATGACAATACAATTAAAGGTCTAATAAGTTTGCTAAGTGTATCAAAGGTTTAACAAGAAAAGCAAACTTGATGGTATTCCACACAATGATGAATGAAGGTCAAATTGTGTATTGTTGTATTAAAAGATCATAGGAATAATCTAGTTCAAACAAAAGACAACAATGCAAGTGGAATTAATGAAATGTCTGCTATGTTGTGGGATATCATAGTATCATGTGAAAGCAAGCATGTTTAGAAAATGGCAAATGAGACATGAGTTGATAGTTATGGATTGGTCTCTATATTGGCTTGCTTTGCATGAACATGAAGAGTTGGATAGTGGACTAGTGTTGATCAAGGACTAAATAATGAATCAATAGTGCATTAGTGAGAAAACACCAAGCAAAGGTCAAATGACAAAGGAGACAATATATAATGGATATAAGATGGTCTCTACTTTGGTTTGCTTGTATGGACAAAGATTTGGAAAATCACTTTGCATTAATATGATCAAACTAGAAGTATGAAGATGGAGATTGAAGTGAGTGATAGGAGTGTCAAGCCAAAATAAGGAAGATCTAAGGAATTGTGAATTGTCTTGACCATATTGATATGGAGTCTCATATATCAAAGCTTGATTGATCTCAAAATTCATATCTATAAGATATTCAAGCAAGGATCACAATATTGAAGAAATGGTTTTCAATCGGTGCTTAATATGATGTGACTTGAGTATGGCTTGATAGGGTGAAGATAGCAAGGAAAGGACTTCGAGGTACTAAGCAAAGGTGAAGGTCAAGAAGACCGAGGTACTATGGCTAAGGTGAAGAAGAGAGTACTTGCATTGAGTCGAAGTACTAATCAAGCTATGAGGAGTCATATTATGTTGAGGATCAATTTATTAGTGGAAGTGACTTGAAGCCATGGGCTGAACTCATATGTTTGAAAGATTCAAGTCACAAGCTCTAAGGTGTGTTTGGTCATAGAGATGAGATAAGTATGATTGCAAACACATGCTCAAGATATTACAAGGATGAGGACAATACATTCAATGGTGCAGCCCCAAATTATCAAAGGATGTGGTGACCAACTCAAAGGCATTTAATTTATTTGATGTTTTGAATTTGAGTTTAGGAAAGACCATACTACAAAGGGGATGCTATGTGCATGCTTAAATGTGCAACCAAGTGCTCAAATTCCACCAAACATACTCTCATACCTTGCCCAGACTCCTTGCAAAATAGTTTTTCATTCGAAGCATTTTTGGGCAGCGCAACAGTGCTATTCCTCAGAGCAGCAGTGCTGCGGTCCAGCAGTGCCAGGCCTAAGCGGCATGCCGGGTCTGAGAGCGGCAGTGCCGCGACTTAAAGTTACCGTTGGACAGCAAGGAGTACTTCTATCCCCTTCCTGCTACCCCCAACGGTCATCTCGACCATTCCCCAACCAGTGCAGAAACAGAAAGCTCTCTCCCTCTCTCTAACTCCATTGGAGCCCCTCAAGCTTCTCCTTTTGATTCCTATCCATTCCTTTGAGAGATTGAGCCTCCAAACTTCATTAGAGAGCAGCCCAAATTGTTCTTCAACGCCTAGAGCACTTGGTTCGCGTTCAAGCCGGTGAATTGCATTCGTTACTCTTGGAGCTTGCTCCTACCTGGCTAGAACGTAGCCCGTGGAGCTTGCCAACTTGTGTGGAAGCCCCGGGAGGTTTGTAACCATCTCATTGCAGCTAAGAAATCACCCCTCACTTCAAGAGTTCACTCTTTTGATTTGAGAACGAGGGAAAGGCAAGCCTTGTGTGGCGAACCTCAACAACGTGGAATTAGGCCAGCCTTGGTGGCGCGTTGAACCACGAGATAAATCTTGTGTCACTTGTGTATGTGTTATTTGTTTTACTTGCATTTGTCCTCAAGGTGATTTCTAGGGTTTGGTCCCGATCTACTTGGTGGTGCAGCTCCTACCTATTCTAAGAGCACTGCTGGGCTGAGAGCCGCAGTGCTGGGCAGAGCAGCAGTGCCGGGCTTTAGAGCAGAGCTGCCGCGCCTGTAACCTGATAAGTTCTGCAAATAATTTTTAAACAGGCCTATTCACCCCCCCTCTAGTCCTGCTGGGCGACATCAAGGTCCTTTCAGCGTGCGGTACAATTCTTTGGTGGTGATCCAAAGAGGTTCTAGAGAGCTCCTAGACTCATTGGACGCATCCAGTGACCCAACACCAAACTCACCGAGCATCTGGTGCACTTCACTGTACACATATTGAGTTAGGGTATGCCACCGCACGTGTCCGGTGCCTTCGGCAACCACATCTGGTGCTCCTTTAAGAGTCATATCTCATCTCTATCTTCTCCACCCTTGCTCCAATGTGCTAAACACCAAGTGTACTTCCTTGGTACATGTGTTTAGCATATTTTACTTAGCATTTTGCAAGGGTTAGCTGACTAGGTCCTAAATGCACATGCATGATAATCATCACCTAGTGGCACTTGACACTCGCAATCACATATGCATTTCCTCTCTTAATAGTACGGTTGCATATCCTAAATGTGATCACACTAGCTAAGTGTCTTGATCACCGAAAGCAAAACCTATCAAGTATACCTTTGCCTTGATCTCTATGGTTTTCTTTCTTTCTCCTTTCTCCAAGCAATGAGCACTTCTTGATCCTCATGATCTTTTATCCTTTCATCCACTTAGCCACTTGCTTGCTCCATCACTTGGTGTACTAACCTAACTCAATCACTAGAGTAAAGGTTAGTATCTATGTTTTCATCTATTACCAAAACTCGCATAGGGCCTTCACCCATGGGATTGGTAAGAGAGTGGCCAGAGCCAAGAGGAGTGTACAGAATGGATTTTGGGTATATATTGCTAGGGTTGCAGATGTTAAGATCCTTAGTTGGGCTAGTTGTGATAGGGTTTTTTTACCAATGGGCTTAAACTTTGGGTCCCCAACGGGCACCCATGGGGGGATCAAAACGCGACCCTAACTCACCCCATTTTGGGTCTCTAAACCCGTAGACCCATGGGGCAAATAATAGAGCCACCCCCGCCCCGCTAGGTCCAAAACTCACGGCTTTTAGGTCTAGATCTGCCCTATTTCCATCTTTAACCCTAGTGTTATGTATTCATCACATGGCGTTAATAAATGGTTGCAAACCAACAATGTGTAAATGCGTTAAGCAAAGGACAAATACCGACAATCTGCAAGTTCGTTAAATCGAATCCGACAAATTGCAAGGAAATAATGTACAAATGAACAACAAGATACTCTTCGTCATAAGAAGGTGAAACGACAAACTACATATTTGTTAAGCAATATATGTGAACCAGCAATCTACAAGTTCTCAAAATGGAAACTGACATTCTACCATAAGGCGCCAATGAATGGGTGCAAACCGACAATCTACCATGTCGTTAATAAATGGTTGCAAACTGTAAATGTGTTAAGCAAAGGACAAATACCAACAATCTACAAGTTCATTAAATGGAATCCGACAAATTGTAAAGAAATAATATACAAATGAACGACAAGATACTCTTCGTCATAAGAAGGTGAAACAAAAATACATATTTGTTAAGCAATATATGTGAACTGACAATCTACAAGTTCTCAAAATGGAAACTGACATTCTACCACAAGGCACCAATGAATGGGTGCAAACCGACAATCTACCATGTCGTTAATAAATGGTTGCAAACTGTAAATGTGTTAAGCAAAGGACACATGCCGACAATATACAAGTTCGTTAAGTGGAATTCGATAAAATGCAAAGAAATAATGTACAAACGAACAACAAGATAGTCTTCATTCGTCGTAACAAGGTGAAACGACAAACTTCAAATTTGTTAATCAATATATGTGAACCAATACCAAAATGAAACCGACAATCTACCGCAAGACTTTAATGTATGGGTGCAAACCAGCAATCCACATTGGCGTGAACAAATAGTTGCAACCAAGGGAGAAAACCGACAATCTATAAGTTTGTTAAATGGAATTCGACAATTTGCAAATAAGAAATGTAGAAATGGACAATCAACATAGTATTTATCATAAGGCGGTGGTGTAACGACAAATTGCAAATTTGTTAAGCAATATATGTGAACCAACAGTCGACATGTTCTCAAAATGGAAACCGACAATCTACCACGATGGTTTAATGAACACGTGCAAACCGACAATCTACCATGGCGTTGATAAACAGTTGCAAATCTACAATCTATAAATGTGTAGGCAAGGGCAAAAACCGATAATCTACAAATTCGTTAAATGGAATCTGATAATTTACAACTGTGTTAACCAACTCGTGCGTGGAATATGAATAACCTGCAGGCTCGTTATGCAGCAGGTGAAATTAATCAATAAACTTTTTTACGACCCAATCCAAAGAGCTGATGATTATTCATATTGAAAAAGGAAAAATCTTAGACTAAACTGTACAATTAAGCGACAACATACAAGAACAATAAAAACAAAGAAACTAACAACGGATAAACTACAACAATTTATAAAGAAAAGACCAAACGACATCTACAACTTCATTTTAGCAATGTCCCTCAAATCAAAAATATCATCTAATGCGAGTACACAAAGTGTTCGCAGTATAAAGCTGCAAACTTCAATAAGGACCCCCCCCCCTCCCCCCCAACCAACAAAAAAACTTCTAATAATCTTAGTCTAGAAACCTCTTCTAACTGTCCAACAAGATTTGTAGTAACTCAATGGCATTTACTACACTGTGCATTCAATTAAAAGACATTTTGTTGGCATTTTATAGATACATAGTTTTGCTATGTACCTAGACATAATATACATCTAGGTGCATAGCAACAACTATGAATCTAGAAAAATCAAAACGACCTTTAATTTAAAACGGAGATAGTATTTGAATTTGGATCTGAGGGAGTAGTTGAACCATGTTCATCCCATCTGTATATACAGCACGCGGCCGTTTTAATTTATATCACCAGTTGTCCTTTGTGTAACAGAAAAAGAAGACGACACATTCACCTCGATGGAGGAGGCTGGTTTGGAGAGATGACTGTAGCCCAAGGTGGTTAAGATGGTGATGAGGTGGAACTGCATCGATCCTGCCAAAGCAGGGAGTAGCTAAGCAAGCTTATTAACGTAGGCTGATCGAAACACAGCCATGCATGAAAGCTGGAACAGTGAAATGATTGTGCACTCTCTACCACCTCCCGATCCACTACGTACGTTTGACCGCTAGCTAGCGTCATCGAAGTATTATGTTTTACAGCTAGCTGCCTGGCTCTCATAATAATTCTCTTTGCAACTGAAAAGATTCCTTTTCTGTCTTTTATTAATAACAAAACGGTAGGGCAAGTGCCGTGTGAGATTTGTCACGGTAAACATATATAACGTATACGTACTCCTATATCATGCTTAACAAGGCGTTTTACGGTACTGTTTCTGGTGTCCTGCTAGCTTTAGATCGCGTCCCGTCGGTCACCGTTTTTCAGGGTTTTCAGGGTGGGCATGGCTGAACCAGAAACGCGAGATGAGTTCACAATCGCGCTCACGGACACAGTGTCGATCGACGGTTGGATTGGATGCACGCGCGCACGCCGGGCAGCTGGTTTCAACTTCAACGGCCGGCTGCCAGCATCATCGATCAGTGAGTAACGTATGTAACCCATCACGCCAAGATCGTGTTAAATGTTAAACCTGATATTTAAATGTCAGAGCACTGCTGACAGGAGGATCCGAATTTGAACATGCGCGGTCAAGCTAGGCGATGACTCGAGGATGACACAGCACTGTTGTTCCATAGTGTGCACGCTAGCTAACTACAACTACACGTACGACAACGGACGCCAGCAAGAACAGGTAGTGATGAGTTTCTCTGGTAAGCAAGAGCTGTTATTGGTGAGACTTTCCTCGCCTGTGCACTGCGTGCGTGGGATGACGTACGGGATGCTTGCCTCAGCACGTACCACAGCCACAGAGGGAGGGAGGAATTAAGCCGAGAGAGATCGCCGATGATTGATGTCACTGCACACTGCGTGCGCTGCAGGGACGAATGAAGACAACACACACGCGCGCAGTTGAAGAGAAACAGACGATCGATCGATTCGAGAACACAACCGTCTTTACTCCTGGAGTACGTTATTAATCCTCGTCCGCGCCGCGACAAGGACAAGTCAGTTTTACTGTCCACGGATGACGACACCGAATTCATCGCTCGCATTGCATGATAATATACTACAGTATATGCTCTCCACCAGATAGAGGAAACGACACAATGTCACTGCTAGCTAAGCTCGCCATATAGCTCATAATACACACGACGGACGTCAGATCACCTGCTAATGCTAGCTGCATTCTGTTCATATGCATTGTTCAAAAACTCAAATGATTGATTGATAGATGCACTAGCAAATGCAACGACGACGATGAACAATAATGAATGATACAAATACAAAACCTAGACCTAGACCCTCCGGCCTCATCTCCTAAATGCATTGCCACTGCAAGGCTTACCGAGGCGACAAACACAAAACTAAACTGAATTACATACCCCACAGCAAAAGGGGTGATCGACTAATTAAAAACGCTACTAGCTGTTGCAAACAGAAACTCAATGCTAAAAGACAGCATCCATCAAATCAACTACCTGCGCCACTACTACCTGAAGCAACTAACCAGCTAGCTAAGCTAGTCCCGATCGATCGATCATCGAAAGCTAAATTCCTCTAGCCGTCAAAGCAGCCAAGCACAAATGAATGCAGCTACGAGTGCAAAATGGGCGCGGCGTCCGCCATAATATCATCGTCGTCGTCACCGCCGCCGGTCATCATCAGTCCTGGAACCCGGTGGTATACTTCCACACCGCGTCCCGGACCCTGAGCGTCCTGCCGAGGAAGCCGTTGAACGACAGCGACGCGGCGCGGCGGCGCCACACCACCTCGTGGGGCGGCACCATCGCGTCCACGGAGGAGTCCTCCTCGTCGTCGACCTCCCAGTCCCCGGCGCCGCCGTAGTGGCGGTAGTTAGGCCGGTACGCGCTGCCCAGGATCTTGGACCAGTCCGGGATGTTCATCGGCAGCGACCCGTGCGCGGGCTTGCCGCCGTCGGGCGCCGCCTCCTCCTTCCGCGCGTCCTGCAGGAACGGTGCAGCCCGCGGCGGGTCCGCCGCCGGCACGGCGCTCGGTGCGAACGCGCCCCAGATGTCAGCCTCGTCGAAGTCCTCGTCAGCTCCAGCGGCGGCCGGGCTCGTCGGCACGACGACGACGCCGTTCGGCACCTTCGCGAAGTGGAGGTACGCCCGCTCCGTCGCCGCCGACCGCGTGCTCTTCGCCATTGTTCGTAGGCGTAGCGTAGCGTGCTACCACCACCACCACGACGTCGGAGGTGTGCGAGGGTGAGGGATGGTCTGGTAGGTAGGGCCAGGTCGGGAGTGTGGAGGGAGATGAGCGCGTGTGCCGGTGGTTTGGGTCGTGGATTTATAGGCGCTGGAGGGCCAAGAGAGCAGAAAGCAGGTGGAAACTGATAAGTTCGTTTTATGCAATGACGGTTTAACCCCTCTGATGTGAGGAACAACAACAACAACGTTCGGATGGCTACGAACTGAACGGGCCGGGCCACGGTGGTCACTGGGCCCTGGTACGGTGTTTTTTTATTCTGATTTCCGAGCGCAAGTCCGATTCGGGTACTGAGGTGCTGCCACGTCGCTACCGGCAGCCAATGTAGATCATGTACGTTTTTGTTTTGGATAACCAATGAAGCAGAAACTGCATCTCCGTGCCAACCTGAAAATAGGAGAGTTTGTAGACGACTTGTCCTCTAATTCCTTTTGTTAATCATCGTGCATGTCAGTGTTAAATGTGAAATATTCTCACTTAAAAATTAAAGCGATCTACTACCCACTGTGTGAGCATTATTGTCCGAATCATGTAAAATACTCCCGTAAAAATGCGATGCTCTTATGTGCCTGGTCAGATTGTTTCGCTGTGAACTTGTGATGAACACTTCGCCGGATGTACTGTAGTAATAATAATAAATAAAATAAAAGACGTGTTGCAGACCACCAGTTCATCACACGCATACACATGACACGCCCGGCCCGGCCGGATCGTTATCCGCTGCTGCAAGCTGCATGCATGGGTGCCGTCGCTTTCGGGAGAGCGAAGGCAATGGTGGATGCGCCGGAGCGGCCGGGTGGTGGATCCAGTCAGCAGGCCGGAGGACGTGGCCACGCCGGAGTCGATGCGGTTTGCCGGAACACGTGCAGTGTCAGCGTCAGTGACTCTGAGTGGCAGGGCCTCGCTCTTCGTCTCGTTTAGTGTTTGCAAAGAGCCAAAGAGAGGGAGACGCCGGACCGCAGAGCGAGATCGATGAGGCTGGTCGGCCAGTGCCCACCGCCCAGGCTCCGGGGCTCGGGCATGCTGCTTGGCGGCGGTGGCGCGCTGCCGACGCGCCGTGCTGCGCTGCACGCCTGCGCCTGCGCGTAAATCCGATCTGGTGGGGCAGCCGCAGTAGCCCACGTACGTGCACGGCAGCGAAGGAGAGTGACAGGACTCAGGACTGACGTACACGTACCACTGCAGTGCAGGGCCGGGTGCATCGTGCATGCATGGAGCGCCGTGGATCGGACGGGCTCGTCAGTTGTTGATGTCCGGTAGTACGTTTCAGCCGCCAGCCCACAATCTGTTCAGAGCTTTCTATCCAGGCTCCACATGTACTCTGAAAAAGGAACTGCAGGAAGAGAGATGTAGGCGGGCCAACGAAATGGGCCGTTTGGTCGGCTATGCGTTGGCCAAGCGGGCCTGCTATCGCTTCTGCAAAGGAAAAACAAACTTTTTCCTTCCAGCCTTTGAGGCAACGGTTATAAATATATTTTATACTAAAATTTAGTTCATTGTAATTTTATGTGGACATCTAAAAATTTGGTCCCAAGAAAAAAAATCAGGTAGATAAAATCACAAACTCAACAAAATTTGGTCTATGTTTGCACAAACACAATTAGTAATTTATAATTATTTCCATAGTTTAATAAGGACCAGAAATAGATATGTTATATACATATACAACTTCATATAGGGCCTAGCATCCGCGCTAGGGGAGCGTTTTGATGACTCTCATTTTGCCACATGTATGTACCAGCGTCGTTTTGGTGTCTTGCGCGCAACTAATTGATGGCGCTCAGCTTCAGCAAAAACTTCAATATCTCTTAACTAAAAAAACGCACTTCCTCGTAGACTCTCCTTCTCCCATCACTTGCCTTCTCAGTTCTAGTGCCCTCCGGCCGTTGCGCCTTCTCCACGTTTCCTTCCTTATCTTCCCATCGGTCTTGCCCTTGCCTCGACTGATCCGTCGTCACCGTGGCATCGCCTCCTCCTAAATATGGACATAAGCACTAGCCAGTGGTACGGTGTACATCGGGAAGGTGTGGTGGAACGCAGGTCCTGTGCGGCCGGTGATGGATGGGAGGAGGGCCAGTAGTACTCGGGTCCGGCGTGCGCCACCTCTGGCCGGGGATGGCAACGACGGTGATTTAGGGGTATGTGGTGTCCTCCTATTGAGGTCAATGCTCTATATTTCTTTCTTGGCCCCCCTCAACTGATTTGGTTCTTAATTCATCTAGGATTGAAGTTGTGAGGCCTACTGTTGCTTGATCATTGGTTTTAGGTACGTACTTCCCTGTCAAACTTCTCATCTAGGCACACCGTACCCATTGCTGTCACACCCTATTTATTCAACTAATGGTGGTTCATTTAGAGGAGTGGTTGCATAAAAACTTAAGGTCTACTGCATTTGCATCTTCTGAGCTACACTTTTTTTTAACTCATGTGACCTTCTATTACTGCTTGATATTTACCTCTAAACCTGACACTTGTTATCCTATATTACCAAGATTGCAGTTTATGCTAGATGGTTCTGTCGACGAAATATGTGTCGCAGTCTACCTAGGGAGTATCCCACAGTAGTAGATTGTTAGGCAGAGGTGTGGCGACGGCGATCAAGCGTAACACAGAGAGCGTAGACACGGCGATTTAGACAGGTTCGGGCCGGCAAACCACCGTAATACCCTATGTCCTGTGTTCTGGTGGCTAGATTGATCTCGTATATCAAGTTACAAGATCTGTAGATGATCTGAGAGAGGTTTTCTAGGGTTTTTCGAGGGGGGTCCCTGCTGGCCAAAGATGATGATTCGGCCAACGCCCGGTACCTAGACTGGTCGGAGCAGACTATCAGCTTCTCAGCGGAAGACGAGTGGATGGATTACAGGTACCCTGGTCGATTCTCACTCATCATCGACCCAACCATTGCCACGTGCCGCTTCAGGAAGGAGCTAGTCGACGGTGGCAGCGCATTAAACATCATCTTCGCCGATGCATTCCGTCAGCTCGATTATTCAAAGAAGGACCTCCTTCCGGCAAACTTCCCTTTCTGGGGTATAGTCCCAGACAAAGCATCCACACCAGTAGGACAAATTACTCTCCTGGTACAACTTGGTGACCAGAATCACTTCAGAATCGAGAATATCAACTTCATCGTCGTTGACATCCAAACAGCTTACCATGCAATCCTCGGTCGACCGGCGCTCGCAAAGCTTATGACAGTACCACATTACACCTGTATGGTGCTCAAAATACCAACACAGCAAGGCGTCCTCAGCCTCCACACCGATCTGAAAGTCGCATACGAGTGTGAACAGCAAACAATAAACGCCGCCGCGAGGACCCGCCCCAACGACAAATACAGCTCCAGCACTACTGACAACCCCACCGCCAAGAGGCCAAAGGAAATACAAACGTTAACAACCAACGTCGACCTACATCGAAAACACAAGTGAAGATCCACGCGATGGGAAATACAAGCAGTTTAGGCACTTGAAGAGGTCCAATAAAGTTTGTACCGGTTATCCCCGATGAATAAATAAAGAGATATGTTCTTCTTTGTATTTTATACATACCACGACTCCAACAAAACATCCATGGCGACCCGATGTCTAGCAAGGAATATACGGCGTTCGATGACCTCTCCAAAACACTCTCACAGTGTTTCGACGACCTCTCCAAACGCATCACGGCGTTCTCCAAACAGCCTGGCCATAACCGAAAACCTTCAAATCTGGTCTATCAACTTCATAACGCATAGGATTAGCTACCCTATACGCTACGATCATGTTGATAGACCATTCAGATGATGCATCTCTATCAAACGAGACATCACCTGAGTTGAAGGCCATGAGGATATGCGCCCAAAATCTGTATACGACCACGGTACGGTCAACGACTCTACAAGCAGCATGGCTTTGCGTCCAGCGTCTGCAGGAACGGTCTCCAATGGCCCTAGTCACGCCACGATCGAGCCTCTCGGAAAAGGGTTCTGTCCCTAGCACCACCTTAAGCGTGCATGAGCTGTTTGTCCTCTACGCCGCGGGTTGCTAGCAACTTACCCCCTGGTAATCTTCGTGGTACCTACGCGTGAAGTAGCTTTGGGCTCTACGATCTGGGCCACAGGGAACCCGGGGCCGAACGATTCATCGCTACGGCTCACGACTTAGGAGGAACGACAGGGCATACAAGTGATACAAAAGCTCACCGCCCGGATATTTTACAGCTTTGTAGTTTTCACTTACACGCCCGAATTAATGTATCCACAATACAAACTACCGCTGCCCAGCAGAGAACAAATCAACATCTTTAGCTACAACTTCCGCGACACGATCGGCAGCCACCTCTAGACGATTTGCATCCTCATCTGATATCCCTGACGCGAACCCGAGCTCCACGCAACCAAGCTTGATCTTTGGATAATGAGATTGCAACATAGCCATGCCATGAGCAGCCACACTCCGCGCCGCCGAAGTCGTAAACAATTGAAGTCTGTCCCACAAGTCACAAACCCCCGCTAACACACTCTCCATGGTCACTCGGCCAGCGGGTTCAGGAATGAGCTCCCGACCATCAACACACCTTACCACAGGGGCAATCTCACACGCCAGCGACCAGAAGTTGTCGTAATAGGAACCCACTTTCGCCTGCAGGTCTGCAAATTGAAGACGAACATTGTCCCCGTGAACTGTGGAAGCAGCAAACACCAAGTAAGGAAGACATTCAAAAGTAGCAACATGGAGTGTAATGCTACCTTTGTGCATCTCCCGCATCTTGTACATCTCTCGCTCGACAGCGTCAGCCCTCTCCTCCGCGGGGCGTTTTGCCTTTTGAGCATCAAGCAGTTCTATGCAACAAGCGAGAAAAATTATCACAAAGACAAGACACTAATATTCAAAGCCACAGAGAACGAAGACTTACGAATACGAAGATCATCAACGAGCGATTGAATCTCGCTGGTCTCCCGCTCCCGGTCTCGCACTGCGGCCCTTAACACTTCCGAGCACCGGTGCGCCGCGTCCAAACTTTCCTCCAGCCCTGCAAACTGACCCTCGACACGAGCAACGTCACCACGAAGACGCTCATTCTCAGAGGACAGCTTCGCAAGCATGTCGGCCATCATCTTACGCTCCCTCCAGGACTCAAACAACCCCTGCGACAACACAACAACAAGCTAAATAGAAAAAGCACAGAGACGACGCACAACCAAGCCAAAAGTCCGAAGCTACCTTGAATCGTCCAAGCAGGTTACTAGCATCGCTAAGGAGGGCAGCCGCCTCCTCCTCAACCTCGTCATCCTCGACAACAACAGAGTCATCGCCATCACGACGAAAAGTACGAAATGGCGTCACCCTCGGCTTATTTTTGGCACGAGGAATCTCCTCCACTACCTCCGGCTCCTCGTGCACCATCGCCGACCTCTTCCTCATCTTCGGCCTTGGATCCGGCGCCAAAAATGATGATGACTCCGGCATAAAACCATAAGCTGGCTCTGCATCTTGAGCCCCAGAGCCATCGGCACCATCACCAAACACAACCTCCTCACTCGAAGTAGGATTCTCCTCACAAGTCGGGGGATCAGCTAGTGTAGGGGCACTGCCTCTCCCTGAGCCACCACACGCTCCCCCAACAACATCCGACCCATTGTCACGAAACTCCATCAGATCCTCGGAATTCTGCACTCTATCAAAAGCAGCATTATAAGCGAATTGACAAAAAACAACCAAGACTCAGACAAAATGAAGCACTCACAGATGCGATTTCCGACGACCCCTCACGAATCGCCGACTCGGAACCCCCTCCGCGAAGCCTGATGAAGCACCCGTAGGCAGATGCTCCGACGACGCGGCAGGATGCTCCACTCCAAGGAAATCATCGGCAACCACCTTAGGACCCAAGCGCGAACACCCCTCTCCGTCCAAGCTCGTGGTCGGCACATAGCCCCCACCCGATCCCTCGTCAGACGAATCAGACATAAAAAAATCCAGATGGGCGGCGCCCTCGTTGATAACAAACTCGCCTTATATAGCCGGGGAGCAGGGTTACAATTTCCATATCCTAACAGATTACGATCGATCCCTTATGGCAAGAGATCTGAGTTTATATACTAGGATCTTCCTTGGCGAGCAAGTCTTCTTAGGAGTCCTTAGCGAGCACGATTGACTGGTCGTGCGCCGCAAGGCCTCGTGGGCTGGGCCGTCTCCTGGTCGGCAGGCCCAAGAAGGTCCCTAGGGATATGCCGAGGTTATATCCCCAACAAGTCCCTGAGCACGTTATATTCTTCTGGCGAGCCCGTGGCATCATCCTGAGAGGCGTCCAGCTGTTTGTCATCATGCGGGGTGGTCTGGTCGTAGAGCCCCGACCAGAATGGCTGGTCGAGGTGCTGCTCGGAGGGGTCTCCCGACCAGGCCGATCTGGTCGAGAATGTCGTAACTTGGCGTGCGAGCTAGTCACCTTGCCTGATGCTACGGCTGCTTGTTGGAAGAATGTGACGTGCTGAAGAAGAAAAAACTTTTGAAAGGTCTTTTCCTGGTGAAGTGTACCCACTTAGGTTCTACAAAAACCGCACATTAAAATAGTAGAGCATTGCTTGTGAAAAAGATCAGTACATTCACCGCAAGGTGAAGTGTACCCACTTAGTCCCCAAGCATGGTAGCAGGTGAAGTATGCACGTGGTGCCATGCTTTATAAAGTAGTGCATAAAGTAACTAAATAGAGATTGGAGCATAAATTTGCAAAAAACAACTGCGAATACCCGTAGTACCCGAGCCGGATGGAAGGAGCTCGGAGAGATTCTTGTATTGGGGTCTTTTGGTTTTTATTCGCAGTCCCCGGGCGTCAATCCCTGGGTTTTGTCTTTCTAGGCATTGTTCTCTGGTGCCCTGGTCGCAGTCCCCGAGCCTTGCTCGATGTGGAACTGGACGAAGTCCCCGAGTCTGGTCGGGACTGCAACTGATACTGAGGGTAGTAGTCGATGTTGACGGAGTCCCCGAGCGTGTTTGTGCGTTTAGATCTATTGACCGTGTCGGCCAGGTTGCTGTAGTTATATCTTCTTCCTAAAAAATAACAAAGATGCGCGTCCAGTCCCCGGGACTGTAGCATTGGTAATATTGCACAAAGAAATTATTAGTCATAAACCATGTAATTGACTGTAGGCGAAAGTTTATGGGAGAGGAGGTAAATGGGCTGAAACAACCGGTGAGGATAGCGGCCCAAGTCACGACGTAGAAAGTGGGTGTGGCGGTGTCTTGTTTGGTCTGTGCGGTTTCCCAAAAACCCTGGAATGGGAAGTGGTGCGCCCCCTGGTATAAAAGGGGGAAGGGCGGCGGTAGTTTTCATTAGCGTTGTGGTGAGGAATCCTTCGTCTTCCGCCGTGATTATCTCATTATATCAGTTGCTGCCTTGCCGATTAACCTGCCATCGTAGTCTCTGGCTGCTCTATCCGCCGGAGATGGCGCCGAAGAAGGGTGTGAATAGAAGGTCGTCGGCGGCAGTCAGGGGAGCTTCTGTGCTGTTGCCCCCAAATGCTAGTGTCGAGGATTTGCTGGTGCCGCCCTGGGCGGAGTACTGGACTCGGAGTACGTTGAAGGAAGACGACATCAATGCTCTTGTTTTTGGCAGTCTTCTTCCAGATAAGGAGGTCGGTGGCCAGCGTTCAGTGAGTCGTATCCGACGCCGGACACTGGTGAGCTTGTGGTGTTCGAACCTTTCTTTCGCTGCGGATTCAGGATTCCGGTTCATCCTTTCCTTCGTGGCCTTTTGCGATACTATGGTATTTCCCTCTGCAATCTGAACCCCAACTCGATCGTTCACATTGCGACGTTTATTCATATGTGTGAGGCGTTTATTGGGATCTATCCCCACTTTGATTTGTTCCGGTACTTCTTTCATTTGAAGATAAATGGGAGAAAGTCAGTTGGTGTTATTAGTTCAGTTTACCTTCAACTTAGAGATGGTATGGCTAGGGAATACATCTCGATGCCGCTGCATTCCAAATTTGCTGGACACAAGTAGAGGTGGTTTTATATCCATCAGGAGGAACCCTTTGCGCCATGTGATCCTTCGCTAGTGCCAACAGTTTTGGAGACCAGGTCGGACCTGCCATATGGGGCCAACTTGGATACCGTGAACTTACTTTTGGAGCTGCTCGACCGCCGCACTCTTGATGGGGTGGTGGTAGCTTGTAGTTTTATTGCCAGGCGATGTCAGCCCTGCAAGGACAGGGTGCATCCAGCTTTTGAGTATGCTGGGATTGTTGATGGTACCCGCGAAGCACCGGAGAATATTGAGAGCACTGTTGGTGAAAAGCGTCTACACTACATCTTTGATAGTGGACTTGCTTCTTCAGGGAGTCCTGAGATACCTTCGGGTTTTGCCGCCGAAACTGATGATGACTATGTGCCACTGGCGTTTACCCATCGTTCGAAGAGGAGGAAGCGGGCTTCTGTTATAATTGAAGATGATTTTGTGGGAGTGTCTCCCCCGCCGGAGGGTATTGTTGGTGATGAAGATTCTGATTTTGGTCGAAGCATCTTGAGTGGTGTGGAGGTGAGTCGTCAGCTTGTTTTCATCATGAACTGGCCGCATGCTTATGCTTGTTTCATAAGCGTTGCTGAGAACTGGTCGGGAACGTAAGCTTCGCGTTGCGTCTTTGGAGAAGTCTTTGCGGGAATCTCGTGCGCAGACGCATGAATTGGAGAGGGCTCTGCTGGAGAAGGATCGCGACATCGATCGTCTTTCACAATCGAAGAAAGGTAGTGGTCTATGGAGTTCCTCTAGTTGTTGCTTTTACACTTACACCTTTTGTTGTTTGTAGAACTGGCGGATCAAGTTATTGCCTGGCATCGTCGGTTTTGGGATGTGATTGAAGAGGTAGGCCCGGTGGTGGCCTGTGTGGACGATGTTGCCATTACTTCCGCTCCTGCGTCGGATGGTATTGTTGGTGAATTTGTGGCGAGGGTGCGAGGCTTCTGTGGTCGCTTCAAAACGTTTGTGACTTTGGCGGCGCAGGAGATGCTTTCCCATGGGTTATCGATGTTGCAGTCGCATTACCCGCGCGTCAAACTTCGAAGGTTGGAGACTGGTTATGTGGCTGGTATTTCGGACTCTGATATTAGTCGTTTGGAGAGGGAAGCCGACGTGGTAGCTAAGGATTTGCTTCGCAATATGGAGTTCTTTGCTACCAGATAGCTGTTTTTGTATATGATGGGGGGTTGGTATGGACGTGTAAGTGAAATGTGTCAAAGCTTTTGTTTATCCGGGCGGTGAGCTTTTATTTCACTTGTATGTCCCTTCATGCCTGTTGAGTCGTGAGCCGTAGCGAATCAAGCATTCTGCCTTGGGTCTCAAATGGTCCAAGTCGTAGGGCTATTGCCGCTTCACTTGTAGGATACACAAGGACTCCCAAGGAGGCACACTGCTGGCAATCCGCGGCGCAGAGGGCGAAAAGCTCATGCACGTTTTGAATGATACCAAAGTCAGGGCCCTTTTCCGAGAGGCTCTATCGTGGCGTGACCAGGGCTCGTGGAGACCGTTCTTGTAGACGCTGGGCGCAAAGCCATGCTGCTTGTAGAGTCGTCGACCGTTCCGTGGTCGTATACAGATTCTGGGCGCATAACCTCATGGCCTCCGACCCAAATGATACCGCCCGGTTTATGGGGAAATATCAGTTGGGAGTTCTGTGACCATGGTCGTAACAAGTAGGGTAGCTACTTCTATTCGCTATGACCCGTTGGCAGACCAGCTTCGGGGGCTTTCTGGTTATGGTCAGGCTATTTGAAGAACGCCGCGATGCGTTTGGAGAGGTCGTCAAACACTGTGGGAGTGTTTGGGGGGGGGGGGGTCGTCGATCACCATATGCGTTTTGTAGTGGTCGTCGGGCGCTGTGGTCGTGAAATAGATGACAAAAAGGGAGAACGTGTATGGGCAAGATCGTGGATCTTTATTGATATCGGTGGGAGAAATCGTACAAGTATTCAAGCGTAAAAACGTCTGAGGTGTTCTATGCTCCATGAGTTAGGTACGTCGATGCCTTCCTAGTCGGCGAGCCGGTAAGACCCTGGTTGGGTTACCTCTTTGACAACGTAGGGGCCTTCCCAATGTGACGAGAGTTTGTGCATGCCTTCGGTCTTGAGTTTCCTCTTAAGTACGAGGTCTCCGGCGGTGAATGATCTATTATTGACATTGCGGTTGTAGTATCGTTGAACGCCTTCTAGGTACTTGGCCGTGCGTATGCATGAAGTTAGCCTTTGTTCTTCTAGATGGTCGATGTCGTCGATGCGAGCCCGGTCGGATGTTTCTTCGTCGTAGTTTTCCACACGTGGAGAGCCAAAGGCGACCTCGGTTGGCATTACTGCTTCCGAGCCGAAAACCATGAAGTATGGGGAGACGTCGGTGTTTCGACTGGGTTGCGTATGTAGTCCCCAAAGCACTGCGGGTAGTTCGTGTAGCCAGCGACCTGCGTTCTTCTCTTCCTCCTGGTATAGTCTTTTTTTGAGTGCATCTAGTATCATTCCGTTTGCGCGTTCGGCCTGGCCGTTTGCTCTTGGGTGGGCGACGGAGACGTACTTGACCAGTATTTTATTGTCTTCGCAGAAATCCCAGAAAGAAGATCCAGTGAAATTTGATCCCAGGTCTGTGATGATTGAATTTGGGACGCCGAATCGATGTATGGTCTCATCAATGAAAGTTACCACGGTTCCGGCTGATGCCTTGGTGATTGGTTTGACTTCGATCCACTTGGAGAACTTGTCGACGACCACGTAGATCCATTTAAAGTTTGCCAGTGCTGGTCGGAAGGGACCTAGCATATCCAAACCCCAACAAGCGAAGGGCCAAGAAGCTGGTATTATTTGTAATTCCTAGGCGGGCGATGAGTTTGTTTGGCGAAGAATTGGCACCCCTTGCAGGTTCGCACCATTTGTTCTGCGTCGGCGACCGCCGTCGGCCAGTAGAAACCTGCTCGGAAAGCTTTTCGTACTAGTGTCTTTGCGGTGGCATGATTCCCACAGCTGCCGGCATGGATGTCTTGCAGGATCGCCGCGCCCTCTTCCTTGGAGACGCATTTCTGTAGCACTTCCATCTTGGAGTTTCTCCTCATCAGCCCGCCGTCCACAAGGACATAGTTGTGAGCTCGGCGGGTCAATCGTTCTACTTGTGTCTCATCTAATGGCACTGCGTTGTTGGAGAGGTACTAGATGAAATCATCTCGCCAATCGAATGGCCGACTGGCATTTGCGATGGTGAGTATGGTGGCCTGCGGTGGTGGTACTTCCTCGGGTGGAGCTGCGCGCTCGTTGGCGATTGACGGTTCATGTAGGTCTTGGATAAAGACTCCCGCCGGGATGGGCGATCGTGACGATCCTAACTTGGACATTTCATCTGCAGCTTGGTTTCGATCTCGTGGAACATGGTGGTATTCGATCCCGAAGAAGTTGCCTTCTATCTTTCGAATTACGGCGCAGTATGCGTCCATCTTCTCATTGGAGCACTTCCATTCTTTGTTGAGTTGATTGATTACTAGGGCTGAGTCATCGTAGACGATGATGTGCTTTATGCCGAGTCCGTTTGCGATTCTGAGCCCATGAAGGGCTGCTTCGTATTCGGTGGCGTTGTTGGAGGCTGGAAACAATAGCCATAGGACATATCGTAGCTTATCGCCGGATGGTGATATGAAAAATAGGCCGGCGCCAGCCCCGTGGATGGATAGTGACCCGTCAAAGAATAAGGTCCAGTGTTCAGGGACGTCGGTGCTTATAGGGACCTGTATGTCGGTCCATTCGGCGATGAAATCAGCGAGTGCTTGTGATTTGATCGTATGCCTCCCCTGGAAGGCTATGTTGAAGGTTCCCAGTTCCATCGCCCATTTGATTATTCGCCCAGTGGCGTCCTTGTTACGCAGTATGTCGCCTAACGGGAACTCAGTGATGACTGTCACTGTGGTTAATCGCTCGAAATAATGCCGGAGCTTGCGTGCTGTTATGAGGACTACGTATAGTAGCTTCTGGACCTGGGGCTATCTCGTTTTTGACTCATTCAGTACTTCGCTTACAAAATAACACGGCCACTGGACCGGGTATACACGTCCGCTTTCGTTGCGCTCGACCACCATGACCGTGTTGACGACTCGATTTGTGGCGGCGATGTAAAGCAACATTGGCTCGTCTTTCTTTGGTGCGACCAGGACTGATGGCTCAGTTAGGTACCGCTTAAGATCGTTGAATGCATGATTTGCGTCGTCGTTCCACCCGAACTTTTGTCCGCCTTTCAAGAGTCCGAAGAAAGGAAGTCCTTTCTCTCCCGAGCGAGAGATGAAGCGGTTGAGGGCAGCCATGCACCCTGCGAGTTTTTGTACGTCCTTTGCATTGGATGGAGGTTTCATTTGGAGATCTACGGCGGTTTTTTCCGGGTTGGCTCGAATGCTGGACTGACTGACGATGTTGCCCAGGAAATTCCCTGAAGGTACTCCTAAAATGCACTTCTTTGGGTTTAGCTTCCATCTGAACTCGTTGAGGGCTTTGAAGGTTTCCTCTATGTCGGCGATCAACGTTTCAACGGAGTGCGTTTTTACGACTACGTCGTCTACGTAGGCCTCGACTTTTCCTGGAATGAGGTTTTTCAAGCATTCTTGTATGGCACATTGGTACGTGGCGCCGACGTTTTTTAGCCCGAAGGACATTGTCGTGTAACAGTAGACGCCGAAAGGCGTTATAAACGATGTTTTGATCTGATCTTCGACCTTCAAGGCTATTTGGTGGTAACCGGAATAACAGTCGAGGAAGGAGAGGAGTTCGCATCCCATAGGAGAGTCGACGACTTCATCGATTCGCGGCAGAGGAAAGGGGTCAGGAGGGCAATGCTTGTTGAGACTCGTATAATCAACACACATTCTCCATTCATTATTCTTTTTTTGTACAAGATGTGGATTGGCCAGCCAGTCTGGATGTTTTACTTCTCTAATAAATCCAGCGGCTAGGAGCCGGGTTATTTCGGCTTTTATGGCTTCCTTGCGATCCGGTGCGAACCTTCTAAGCTTTTGTCGAGTCGGCTTGGCTCCTTCAACCACGTTCAACGAGTGCTCGGCGCGGTCCCGGGGGACACCTGGCATATCGGCCGGTTTCCAGGCGAAGATGTTGATGTTGCACCGCAGGAAGCTGACGAGCGCGCTTTCTTGTTCGGGGGCGAGGCCGGCGCCTATCACAACGGTCTTCTCTGGGTCGTCGTCGAGCAGGGCCACAGTCTTTGTTTCCCTGGACTTTTTCGAGGCGCGTGTAGTTGGAGGTTCTGGGATGTCGAAATCCCCTGCGTGAGGCTTGGCCGCATCGAACAGGCAGATCTGGGTGCCATGTAGGTGTTCACGACTGACCGCGTCTTTGATCGCCTCTTGTTCACACTTGTAGGTGATTTGTAGATCAGAGCGTATGTTGATGATGCCCTGCGGTGTCGGCATCTTGAGCAGTAAATACGTATAATGTGGTATCACCATGAGCTTGGAGAGTGCGGGCCGCCCGAGGATGGCGTCATATGGAGTATCAATGTCGGTGATCACAAAGTCGACGGGCTCCTCGCGGGTTAGTCTGTTGGAATCAAATCGCACCAGGAGAGTGATTTGTCCGAACAGTGACGACTTTTCACCAGGGATGATGCCGTGAAGGGAGAAGTTCATAGGTCGGAGATTGCTTTTATGATACTCAAGCTGCTGGAGGGTGTTTGGAAATATGACGTTGACAGAGCTGCCGCCGTCGACAAGTATCTTCTTGAAGAGACCGGTTGAGATAGCCGCGCCTACGACCAGTGGGAAGCGACCAGGGTAGTGGTGACGTACTTGGTGGTCGTCCCTCGAAAAGTCGATCCGCTGCTTTATCCAATCTGGAGAAGGTACATGAGCGTTGTTGCAGTTGTAAAAAGAGCGGTGACGCTTACCGTTATCACCTGGGTGCCCGCCGAATATGGGGAAGATGCGCGCGGCTTTCATGAAGCCGATAGTTTGGGTTTCCGTTAAATCTCCCTTCGCTAGAGTACTGTCAGATCTCTTTGAGTTTGCCTTGCTCTGGAAAGCTTCTTTAAGGGCGATGCACTCCCACATGGTGTGTTTTCCTTGTCCGTGAAGGGGGCAGGGATCGTCGAGGACCTCTTTATACTCGTTACCATGTCGGCGCTTTCGCCCTGTGCCGTGGTCGACGAGGTCGGGCGCCGAGTGTTGCAGTGGTGCTTCGGATTTGGTCTTTCGTGAGGCCGATGCGTGTGAACGAAGTCGGCGACAGGCGATGCTGATGAGATTGATGCATTCGGTGAGGTCTTCATCAACCTGGTCGACGACGCTCGCACAGTCATCATGGGTAGTACAGTCAGGGGTGTTTTGAACCGCCTTAGCGACCGGGTCTTCGTTTGGAGGAGAGTTCGGCGTGAGGAGATGTGTTGATTCCAACGTTTCGGTGACGGAGACGGTGCCATGGATGGTCCAGATCATAGATCTAATCTGGAGGGTGGCGCCGCCTGCGGGGATAACCATGGATCCGGGGAAGGTGACCGCTTGATGAGCCATGGAGTCGATGCACACACCCTCTACCTAGCGCGCCAACTGTCGACGAAATATGCGTCGCAGTCTACCTAGGGAGTATCCCACGGTAGTAGATTGTTAGGCGGAGGTGTGGCGACGGCGATCAAGCGTAACACAGAGAGCGTAGACACGGCGATTTAGACAGGTTCATGCCGGCAAACCGTCGTAATACCCTACGTCCTGTGTTCTGGTGGCTAGATTGATCTCGTATATCAAGTTACAAGATCTGTAGATGATCTGAGAGAGGTTGTCTAGGGTTTTTCGAGGGTCCCTGCTCGCCTTATATAGCTGGGGAACAGTGTTACAATTTCCATATCCTAACAGATTACGATCGGTCCCTTATGGCAAGGGATCCGAGTCTATCTACTAGGATCTTCCTTGGCGAGCAAGTCTTCTTAGGAGTCCTTAGCGAGCACGACGGACTGGTCGCGTGCCGCAAGGCCTCGTGGGCTGGGTCGTCTCCTGGTCGGCAGGCCCAAGAAGGTCTCTAGGAATATGCCAAGGTTATATCCCCAACAGGTTCCTTGGTTTGATTTGGGGCTTGGTTGAACCAAAGGTTGTAACATTCAGACAAATACAAAATATAGAGATATGTTATCTACCTTATAGGGATCTTTTCATAGTTTAGGTTCAATATTTCCTATATGTAAATTTTGGTTGTACACAGTAATGCTCAACACATATAGTGGAAAACAAAAAAAATCTATATATGCTTGTTTTCTACTATGTTCAAGCTATTGCGATAGCCACTGATGGTGCTTTCAATTTCTTATCATAGGGAAAAGGCATGGACTTGAAGAACTAGGTCAATTATAAGGCATATACTATAGTCTTGTCCACATATTGTTTGCCTAATGTATTAATGGAAAGCCTATGTGTTATTTTTCTTATATGGAAAGAAATTTGCTCTTGTACATTCTTGCAATTTCCTCATACCTCTATACACCTTTGGTTTTCATGCTATGAAACTAATTTGAGAATTATTATTGCTTCTAATACAATGTACTCAATTGAATGGATCCATTGAGAATCTTGTTAAGTCTTTCTTGAATGGTAATGATTTATGATATATATATATATCAATAAATGTAATATTGAACCAAGTTTTGACTTGGGTTGCTTCATTTACTAACCATATAGAAAGGCTATGCAATGTTCATGCCTCCGCAATGTTCATTTACTGTACTCCCAAATTACCTTCTGTCATGTATCTTTATATGTTCTGTAGTACACAATCTTATATGTTGCCTAAAGCATGTGTAGTTGATTTAAAACACATAAGATAAACAATTTTTACTTTTCTATGCCTTAACTTGAAATACATGATCCTTTTTTATGACACCCATGATCACATGACCTTTCATTAATGGATTTAAGATAAATGTGACTTTTCATGAACTGATTTCTACTGTAGGTTTTTTTATACACTTAGCTATCATTAGACGATATCATTATTAGCATTTACATGCTTACCTCACATCTATAATGGATAGCCTCCAAAATAAAGAGAGCTTTTGAATAGGAGTAGCAGGGAGATGGAAGAGCTTGGTCAATATCAATCGGTCTCTCTTGATATGAAGGATGTTTGGAGCTATATTTGGGGCATCACAATTTTTCTTCAAACATGTACTATCAATATCAATTCTTCTCACTGACCCCATCTAGAGCAGTTATCTGGATCTAGAAGTCTAAATGCATCCCGAAGATCAAATTCTTTGCTTGGCTCCTGCTGAATGACAGATTGAACACTAGAAATATGTTAAGAACAAGGCACAAGTTTTTAGAAGAAGGGTACAATTGTGTCATGTGTCAAGAAGGTAGAGAAGAAACGATTGATCATCTTTTCTTTGGTTGCTCTTCTTCGGCTACAAGATGGTTTGCTCTTGGAATTATATGGGATGATGAAGCTAATGTACACGATAAGATAGATACAGATTGCAAGACAAAAGTTCGCCCACCCTTGTTTCATGGAAATCGCTATGATTGGTGCTTGGTGCATATGGAATGAAAGAAATGTTTTTATTTTCAATGGAAAAGCTCCATGTCTGTCTTCGTGGAAGATCGGTTTCAAAGAACAAGTGACTTGTCATCTCTACAGAATCAAGCCAAGCCTTCATCACTCGATTCAGTTGTGGCTTGATGCCATGTAACTTTGTTTCTGTTTGTCCTTAGTTGGGTAGTTGTTTCTCCTTTTTTTCTCTAGTTTTCTCTAACATCTGGTTATGCCTCTGTGAGCTTTGTTGTAAGTACCCTGTTCTTTCTGCCTTTTAATTCAAAGTTGTCGGGGGTGTTTTGCCCCACGGTTTGTGCTAAAAACAGGGAGATAAGTAACATATGTCCACATTTTGTGATAGCACATAGACCGCAAAACATGAAATGTGATAGAATTGGGCTTTCAAATGATGAGCATCATCTATTGTAGTTAGGTTTTGGACTCATTTCTCAAATTGGGGTATCTAGGTTTAATGCAACATATGAAGTAGTCCAGTAGATATGCCTGAGAATATGGTAAGGTTTTCACGGGAAAAAAGACGTCATTTGCTTACACACGTCCTTGCTGTGAATCTAGCATTATAATTATTTTTGTGAATTTGATGCTATCAACTTCTCTACAAGAGGAAAGTGATGCCCGCATCCAAACTGCGCTTTGCGTTAGCAAAATTCTAGTTCGTATTCTATCCTTTTTGCACTTAAAGCTTTTACTAATTGCAGTGCACACGAACCGTGGCCTATCATATACCAACTAATATGTGCCATTTTTATGCAGGGCTCCTTAGATGAAATGGTCAAAAACATGGAAGGGCAACATATATTCCATAATATTTAAATCCAGATGAAAGGTTCATCTAGGTATTTTTTTCCGTGCTTTCCCAATGGTACCGAATATTTCCTTCCTTTGATCTAAAACAAAATCTATTCATATGCTACCATATTATTTTTGTGCTCTATGTAAATAACTAACAGAACTAAAGAACTTTCTCTTTTGTGGGATCGCTTGCATCTATGTGAGTTATACAGTTTCAGCCTTCAGCTTTGATATACTTGCTCTATGGGTTGTTGTTTTTTTTAAATTGCTTTTGGGATAAAAGGATTGGTCCATGCTTCTACACTACATTACATAATTGTTTAGATTTAAGTCCTATAACCTTGTCTTGATCGAACACGTATATTGCATGTCTTACAATTGTTTTTTGTGAATCAAATATTCAAATTCATCAAAGTGAATTTTGAGAGCAGAACTGCATATCCCTGGTAGCCTTGATATCCTTGGCTTGATGATGCATTAATCGTTACTTATTCTACCAAGGCAACAAAGACAATAACTAGGCTAATAGAAATATGTCTTTAATTTATTTATTACCTTATAGATATTCGACATTGGATATCTATCTATTTTTCTTTCTTGGCATTGCTTCCATTTGTTTATATGTACTATCAATGCTTATATTCTGTCTAACAAATTTCCACTTCAAATTGTTTCGGGATTGTTGCCTGCATATTATATATAGAACTACTATATTGATGTCTTATGGTTAAGTCCCTTATTTAGACGTTCCCTACTTCATTACAGCTTAGTTCTTGGTTAATCACATGACCTCCTTGTGACTTAATAAGTGCTTTGATTTTGTTCCTAAAGTTCCGTGCCATGCATATGCTTTAGGAAAGAAACTATTATCACTAGCATAACATATAGCCATTTTCTCCATTATCACTAGCATAACATATAGCCATTTTCTCCATTGTGGTAGACAATCAAATAAAATCATATTATCTTTTGTGTCTCCCCTTTTAGATTAATGTTATTTTATACCGGTATTATTAATATTTTGTATTAAAAATATCAGCATATATATTTTTGTCTTTGCAGGGAGAGCTACCATTCCTACAATGGAGTTTCATGATGCATTGATTTCAACAGGATGCTCATAAATTTTTGAGATGCATTTATTTCAACAGGATGTTTATGAATTTTAAAATACGATGCACTAGTTAGTTGGTCCTTTTTCATGTCCTGTTTATGTATGGTCTTTTTTTCATTTTTATTCTGCAACTTACCATTTTCCCATCGTTAGCTGGACACGTTTGTTTTTGTGTATACATAAGAATTCGCCTTAACTATTTAGTACCAACTGTGATGGGTATGTTTGTATTGTGTATGTAAAAAATTTTAGTCAGTCGGTCTTCAAATGAATAGCTTGGTGACACATGGACTCTGAATAGTATATGTTTTCCCTCTTCAAATGGATACCCTATTGGATCAAAATATGTATTTGCCTAATTCATTTTAAGCAGCCGTCAACCGACAGTCAAACGAACTAGAACAGGACGGGCGTGGCGGAGCACGCCTACCATCCTAGTATGATATAAAGAAAAATAGAAAATAATGATTTACCTGCACTAGTTGGTTGTATAAGAGTGTTGCCTAAAATAATCATAGATTCACATTCATTAGAAGTGAATGAAAAAATTCGCTAATATATACAGTATTGTAGTAATATGATTTTTCTCGTCAATCAAACTAAAAACCCTTGATTCTTAAAAGTGTTTCAATTAACTCCCTAGCTAGAATTAAAGTGATTTGCAATGCTTGAAGTTTTTTATATACTTTCGAGAGCTCTAAATATTTTATTCAGATCTATAGTGTCCTAAATTATATCTTGGGTTTCTGAATTCTTACAAATATTTGTGATTGTTTCTGTTTCAAAAAACTTATAAGTCATTTACCATATTTTTAACTAATTAAACTTAAAAGCAATGGAATCTCCTTGAGAGCCACATCTAACGTAACTAGGATATGGAGGTAATTTAAATTATTTAAAAAGTTTATTAGGTGGTAAAATGACGTTTTAAAGTTTGAAGAGGAAAAAAAAATATGATGATAGTTTATATAAAGGTAAAAGGGATTATTTCTTTTTGTAAATTGTAGGACGCCTTTTGTTGTACGGGCCGGGCTGCTGTCGGATGTGTTGATATATGTGCAGAGCTCCGGTAAATCAATATAACAACTATCTGTTGTAGCACCTCTTATCTTGGCCCTCTATCTCCTTTCAACCATTAAATGCTAGACTGTCACCTGCCCTAGCTGTTGACCATCCTTGCCCTTATGTTCTCATTCAAATTCCTAGCACAGATCTTGAAGCAGATGGATGGTTGAGATAGCTAGTGCCACATCACATAGTTGTTGAAAATACCCCTCCAGCAGAGCTCACATCTGGCCTCTGATCGAATTTCTTTCTGAATTCCTGTCGCAACTATTCGAACCATATGGGATCTAAACTGACAAACAACTCGGCCCATGGAGCTAGAATAATCCTGGTACAGGCTGAATGGCTCATCGCTTCAAGCCGAAATGGTACCCAGACCCTCGTGTCGTGTCCGACTATTCACGAGAGGAAAAGAGAGGCCAGATGGTAGATAGGCAGAAAGCTGTGGTATCAGGCTGAATGGGCTCCTCTGCTCCCATATACTGTAACATTTTAAAAAGAGCCGGGGCACTGGTGACAACGATGTGCTACCTTCACGGAGGTGACCTGCCCTGGTGAAAGAACACCTCACCTTGCGTTTACTTGCTGCTGCCTTCTTGCTGAAGATTGCAGAGACGAAGAAAGCCTGAAATAAATGCCCCACGTTCACTGATGCCAAGCTCGATCTCTCCGCATTCCCTTCCTGTTCAGCTGGTGTATGCAGCAGTCGGCATCCACAGCGTCACCTCGACGGAACAGTTCACCCGTGGCGCGCCATTGGCTCGATCGCCGTCGTTCTCCGATCCAGCATCAGATCTTCGCATGCTTTGCTGACACAGGGTGGCGGCCGCTGGTTGGTAGAAGAAACCAAAACGGCAGATATATAGCATAGAATTGGAGCGCCGCATATGTTATCGGCCGGCCTGCCTGCCTGCCTGTAGTAGAGTGCAAACCGCAGCTCTTGTCCGGCGCTACGCTAGCTGCCAGCACAGACGTGGAGATCGAAGGCATCACGGATGATTGGGCCCGTGAGGGACGCCCGCCGCCCGGCTCTTGGCAGCCACAAGAGCGCAGGTGGCACCGCCAGATTGGCCGGCCGCCGCTCTCTCGCGTAATGCTCATCTGATGGCCGCCGTTGCGCCAGGTGTCGCCTCTGCAAGACACGCATATTGCTCGCCCCGAGGCGAGGTCGTCGCGAGGGGGCAGGTTCACCGGTTGCAGAGAAAGAAAGGTGATGGAAGAAAAGGAGAGAATTCGGTTGAGTTCACTTATCAGGAGGGGTGAAATCTTGTGGAAGTGCGAAGCACGCTGGCGAATGTTCTGCCCCCGCGCTTCGATGTCATGCTTGTCCTAATCGATCAGGGAAAGTGACCAGGCTGATTTCTCTCATCGACAAATGAGCAACGCCCCCACGCGACCGTTTAATTTCGCTAGCTCATGTGGATGTACTATGCTATGAGTCACTGAACAGAGAGGATCGATGCAACGAGAAGAGAACAAAATCACAACTCGATCATCACCAGGACAACTCATAAAGCAAAAGCGGACACTGTTCATGCAAATCAAGCGCCCTGATTAATCTCCAATGACGATCAGTTCCATTTGCGGATATGCTAGAAGGGGGCCAGGATTAGGTTTAGAAAACCCTTTAAATAATAATAACGGTGTGCATGGCATGCTAGAAACCTCTCGAGTTTTCTTGACGACAGCTAATGCCGTCAAGCTCATACAGCCTGTACGTACGTTGCAACTAATCGGGCCTGCGATAAGAATCTCAATTTGTAGGTGTACTAGCTAGTAGGAAGGCTCGCTGTCTGCACCTGTGCGTGATGCAATGCAATGATCCGCTGTCCCTGTTTGTTATTATTGCCAATCAAGTTCCCGAGCATCTCCATTGGCGGATAAGTACTACTACTACTCCGCGATTTTTCCATTCAGAGGATAATACAGCGATAATGTATGCTGACTTCAATTTAGAAACTTCTGATAAGTTTTTTTTTTGTTTTTATAAAAAATACACAAGAAGTCCTTGATAGTCGCTTAAGACGACAGATAGCCATGATGCGTACAGCGCATGCGTCGCAATTCCACAGCGTGCACGTAATACTCGGCCATATTCTTGGTTTGTAGCTGCACATATGCTTGTGGTCATCGCGTTCAGTTCAGTGATGTTCCCTCTGCTTCATCACAATAGTAGTCCATGACTTATTGTCTTGCTTGCTGTTAGGAATATGCACTAGAGCTAATCATGTAGATGATTATATTCCGATTGTATCCATGATTAATAAAGTGTTCTTTGAATATCCATTATAGACAAATAATATTGATTGACGATTATATGAATTGTTTGTGGAACTCAATTACCTGAATGGTTATTCTAAAAGTTGTCTCTGGTCGGCATTCTTGTAAGAGCACACTTGAATATTAAACCAGCACATGTATTAGTTGATGGCTATGTTTCACAAGTCATAGACATGGAGATGTCAAACTAATAATGTGGGCACATGTGAGATATGTAGGCTGGACTGACCCAACAAGAGAAAGTCTCTATTCATGTCATGTACGTTATGTCCTTAGACCTGAGATTGTGGTATGTACTCAAGATGTGAAACGATCTACTTAGGAACTATCAAACGCTACTCCGTTATTGGGTAGTTATAAAGGTGGTCGTTGGGTGGTTGGGAAACATGCTATGAGACATAGACAATCAAGATGGAATTTGCTCCTCTCTTCGTGAGAGAGATATCACTGGATCACTCATGTGATTGGATCAACAAATGCATGACCGTGCTTGGGTTAAGTGTTAACCCATGAGTTGAACCATATATCGAGTGGCAAAGGGAATAACTTGTACATGGTCATAGTGGTTCGTCTGATATGATCATAGCGTATGCATAGGAGTTGACACGCCTTGCTAGAGGCCGCTATCAACTATTGGTCGAGTAAGAGTACTTGGGCCATGTCTATGTATGCGTGAGCCCATAGGGTCGCACGCTTAAAGGGCTGGAAGCCTAATTCGGGTTGGACTAGGTTTAGGGTTACTAATGGGCCTCCAACGTGGGAGCTCGTCAGGACGCCTATATAAGCAAGGGGTGGGCGCGGGGCGAGATTGATCCACGCCTTTTGGCAGCCGCCGTCGCCTCCCTACGCTCGCGTCTTTTGTTCCTCGCGGACCTAGCAGTCCGGAGGCGCAACGCTTCCTCCCTGTACGTGTGGGGTTCCTAGGAGGTGCTGCATCTGGAGCACAAGGACGAACCGCGCGAAGGGGACGTTGAGACGGACGGCCACGCAACTGCACTGCCTGCTGCGACGCGTACGACTACATCAAGTCGTCTTCCGCTGCACCTGCGCGTCTAGTGGTAATCCCGTAACCTATAACTAGCAGTAGACCCTGTTTTATGAGGTCAAAAAGTTTTGTTTTTCGGCTAGCGTAGCAACCTCGTATTCCATCACTTGCATACTTTCATCCACCTAATTTCTTTCAATCTGACAAGTTCCTAGCCACAGCATACAGTCCATAAACACTGTCAATCTGTCATGACAGCCACGCAACGCAACTGAAGGTGGACCAGTAATTGGAAGCACCATACGTTTGGTGCTCTGAGACGCACGTCAGGTATACCTCAAATTCTCAATTCACTCGTTAATCCATTTTCAGAACGTACAGTACGTAAGCACACAAGCAGCCATATATAGAATAGGTGAATAGCCCCTCCGATTGATCACTGGCCACAAGTTCGACTCTGGCCGTGACATAATGATGAGGTTTAGTCGGTTGTGGGCGGCAAATTATATCCCAAAAAAGCCAAAAACCAGAAACTAAACCCTTATTATCCCTGACTAAATTAGTGTAATCAAGCGGCCCCATCACCGAGCGCGTGGTGATCAATCGAGCTCGTCCTCTCCCCTGCACGAGCCGTTCTCTTCTCCCGCGCGCGCCCCATATATATATATATATATATATATATATATATATATATATATATATATATATATATATATATATACCTTGGCTCTCTCGTCTCCGGACTCACACCACAACACAAGCAACAAGCAAAGCGAAGCGCAGAGCTAGCCAAGCTGCTTGCTGGTCGTGTGACTGACATGGCGAAGGACATCGAAGCGTCGGGGCCCGAGGCGGGCGAGTTCTCGGCCAAGGACTACACGGACCCTCCACCGGCGCCGCTGATCGACGCGGAGGAGCTGACCCAGTGGTCCCTGTACCGCGCGGTCATCGCCGAGTTCATCGCCACGCTGCTCTTCCTCTACATCACCGTGGCCACCGTGATCGGGTACAAGCACCAGACGGACGCGACGGCGTCGGGCCCCGACGCGGCGTGCGGCGGCGTCGGCATCCTCGGCATCGCGTGGGCCTTCGGCGGCATGATCTTCATCCTCGTCTACTGCACCGCCGGCATCTCAGGTGGGCACATCAACCCGGCCGTGACGTTCGGTCTGTTCCTGGCGAGGAAGGTGTCCCTCGTCCGCGCGCTGCTCTACATCATCGCGCAGTGCCTGGGCGCCATCTGCGGCGTGGGGCTCGTCAAGGGCTTCCAGAGCTCATACTACGTGCGCTACGGCGGCGGCGCCAACGAGCTCAGCGAAGGCTACTCCAAGGGCACCGGCCTCGCCGCCGAGATCATCGGCACCTTCGTCCTCGTCTACACCGTCTTCTCCGCCACCGACCCAAAGCGCAATGCCCGTGACTCCCACGTCCCGGTGAGTACTACACTACGTACATGCATACATAATTCACAGTTAGCTCTGGTGGTGCACTCGATCATGTCATATATAAGTACAAGTTTACAACAAAAGTGAACTGTTGCGTACGTACTGTTAGTGGGTTACTGAATGCTAGTGCAATGCAAAGCACTCGATACTAAAGACATAGAGTTTATATGCATAGTACGGCCACAGGCAGAAACGGATGCTAAACAGAGCCTGCAGGAGTGTGTTGAGAATGAAAGGACGTACTTGAGCTGACGTGTAGTTGTTGAAGAGTATAGAAATTCAGACTTTAGTCCTCTTCGCTTTCCAAAGTTGAAACAAAAAAGAAAGTCAGGTTTATTAGCTTGCGGGTATATTATTAGCAAAAACATCATCATAGCAGTAAAAAGCCACCATCAGAAGGAAAACATAATTAAAGTGTGTATATATGTTCAACGGGACACAACGAGTTTCCTGGCTTCAATTTGGTGCTGGCTACAGTGCACACTCCAGTTAACAGTAAAAATTAGAGCGCAAATCACTTCAGCGCGCGAAGTGTTTACATCAACACACAAAAATTAAAGTACCTTTATGTCGCAACTTGTAACCAAGTTAGGTGGTAGGGCAGGTAATTAAGCATGCAAAATAAAAACGACATCCTAACAAATTAATTAATCGTCCCACTTTCTGAACATTTAGGTACAGTCGAATTTCTGCTGCTTACGGAGTAGTGGTTAGTAAGTTCATCCTGAATGTACCAAGGACGTACTATATAGCAATTACTTAAGACAGAGAATAATGGTTCAATGAGCCCGACAAATCAAGCATTTTTTCATGCCACAAATATGATGCAACACAATTAGACAGTCCATGTTGGGCACGCATGCAGACGCAGTACAGCAATGGTCCCAAATCCCAGCTGTGCAGAGCTCCCAAAATCAGGCGCATGTGAAGACGTAGTAATCTTGCTGCCTAACTGATGCATATGCCAATAAGCAGATAGGAAGATTCTCTTGTGCATGGAGTAGGCAGCAGCAGTGTCTTCAGTTGTCCCCGTCTGCCCTCCACAGCGAACGTGAGGTGGCCATCGAATTGCAAATGATTGGACTACTCCATGAGGATAATACAGTAGTAGTATGTCTTAGGGAGGACAGGAGAAAGGTGCAAAATTCCAAGAGAAACTTCTGGTCAGATTTGGTGATACATCCCTTTCTACTTTCTACAGTAGCTAAGCTAGAGCATGCTAGAACCACGCGATTTCAAAATCCTCTGCTACTGTATTTATTTTTCTGGGGTACATTTAAAAAGGATACCCGTTTTGTCAGTAGCTGTTCGGGTGATCGATGTAGTGGATCATTAAGAAAATTGCGATGATGTAATTGATCGGCGAGCTAATTAAATTAAAATTAAAATATACGAACTGATCACTAACTATATGGTTTTTGCCCCCTTGGATCTATATATGCAGGTGTTGGCTCCTCTCCCAATTGGGTTCGCCGTGTTCATGGTGCACCTGGCCACCATCCCCATCACCGGCACCGGCATCAACCCGGCGAGGAGCCTGGGAGCCGCGGTCATCTACAACAAGGACAAGGCCTGGGACGACCAGGTACGTACACATATCAGTACCGCTAATAAAATTTCCTCGATGTGTAGGGAGCCTGCTTAATTTTTCTCATGCTCAATTGCTAATTGGAAATTAAAGCATGAATCAATTCTTTAATAATTAATGCAAACCAACGGCTCAGGATAAGCTAGCTCTAGCTTTACGACGACCATTGCTATATCAGCACAGTGTATGTATACTATACTATTATTCCATTATTTAGTACAGCTGTTTAGTCTTATGCATGACATAAGACGAACCCCTTTATCGCAATATACTACCTCATCCCTTGCCACACCCTCCTACCTTCCTTACAAACTGACACCTAAAAGATGCCCCCACATCTGTTTCGAACTAATATAACCTTGTTGTTGCGCAGCTGTTGGCTTGGTCAAGCATTTCCCACAACAGTAATCAGACGCATCTTTACAAGATAACACTCAATCAAGCAAGTAAAATAATTGCTTAGGATATCTTACATTGTACACTATAGCTAGTACGTACGCACACCATAAATAAATATATAAATAAAAGCATAACTGAAAGGTTTAGTTTACTATACTATCTGCTCCTCCACCGCTCACTGTCCATCGTGTGTTTGTGTATTCGTGCAGTGGATCTTCTGGGTGGGCCCACTGATCGGCGCCGCCATCGCCGCCGCCTACCACCAGTACGTGCTGAGGGCCAGTGCCACCAAGCTCGGGTCCTACCGGAGCAACGCCTAAGTCCGGCCGCCCCAGGAGCTGGGCACCGAAGTGTAGATACGCGTACCCAGCCGACGCCCGACTCCGTCCAGTCCAGTACATGACGCTACGTTAGCAATTGTGTCATGCACGCGGGTCTCCGCGCCGTGTTTCCGTGTGGCCAGGAGTCCGCTTGCTGCTGTTGTTTCTCTACTTCGGAAAATGTGTGATATATCTTTGCTTTCTGTATATGTATGCGTGCATTCTGTAAGAAAAATTTGGAAGAAAATTATGCGAGTTTTTATTTATCACAATCTATGAAGTGTACTATAAAAGGTTTTGAATCTGCTTACTTGCAACTTTAGCGATTTTTTTTTTCCAAAAATGAAACTAAGGAAAAGAACCCCAACGAGAGATTTGACCATTGGTATGTGTTGGGCTTACGGCCCAGTTTAGCAAGCCCATCGGGGAACTCCGTTTGTTGTACTTGCGTCGCTGGCCTGCTGGGCTTGGAATTGAAGCGGCCGAGCTGAAGCAGTTAGGCCCAGCACAAACATGCGAACGGGAAGGACGCCGGCCGGGCAGACTTGGGAGCAGGACGTGGTGGCGGTGACCGTCGCTCGCGATCGCCGGTCTCCGTCCACACGCCCTAACACCCACTCCTCGGCAGATCGCAGATGTGTCGGTGCCAAATGCTCTAGTGTTCGATGCGGTGCACAGGTTTGTGCAGCAGCAGGGTTCGTCGAGCTCGCTTTCCCTTTCCCTGGGCGTCGCTCTCCCTTTAGAGGACCCAAGCCCGCCTTGCGGCGCGCGCATGCGCGAGCCGGTCCAAGCAGCGCGGGCGAAGGCGACGGCCACCTCTATGGACTATGGCGGTGCTGGAGGAAGGGGACGTGCACTCTCGGACTCTCGGGGTGTGTACGAAGGCGAAACTGTGCTAGAGGACAACCGCACATGCACGCCAACTGTTCGAGCGAGTGCCTGCATGCACGCCAACTGTTCGAGCGAGTGCCTGAATCCCTGAACCATGATGGGCTGCCAGTGAGGTAAACGCTCCATAAGTCCCCCCCACCCCTCTGTTTTGTATCATGCGCTTCAGTTTGAGAATTCGAATTGGTGTGTTTTCTGCTTATTCAGCAGCAATCTCGACTCTAAAAGCTAGTAGATACAACCATGAACAGCGATTTCTATATCTGGGTGAGCTTATTTTTGGTGACGTTTCTTCTTTTTTGTGTTTTGAGATAGAGATAGATTGACAAATCCTAGACCATGGCAAGGAGACAAGGACCAGTGCTAGTGGTGAAACTAGAGCAAACTGGAGGGGGCTGTTATGGACGACGTGTAGGAATATAAAGTAAAGAATCAAGTCATAGAGGAGACACACGATTTAACGTGGAAAACCCCTTTTATGTGAAGGGGAAAAACCACGGGCACCAGCCATCAACAATCTCACTATCTCAAGAGTTTGGGTTACACGCCTATGGCGGCTTACAAGAGAATCAAGTCTCCACGAAACCCTAGCAAGGGTATATATACCGTACCGTACCGCGGGGGGCTCTGCCCCCCGCACCCCCCAACCACAGGGGCGAGACCCGAGCCTCCGCTCCGCTCCGTCAAAAGCCCGGCCTATATCCTGGAGTGAATTTAGAACAACTCCAACAAAGGCTGTGCCTGCCTTGTAGATGTGTAGACTTGCCTGCAACCACAGTGAAAAATTGATCCTACTGACTGATATTCCATTTTTTCTGGGTGCATCTTCTTCTGCACCTAATACGACGAATATAGCCTTATTATTATCTGGTGGAGTGCCAGTGGGTAAGACGGGCATAGCTGCACGACTTCTTTCTAACATGGATGAGAAGAGTAGGTTGAATCTTATTCCTTCCATGCTGATCTTCTATTTTCGTTTTATTGTATTCCCTAAGTCCCAAATTAAAGGTCGTTTTGGATTTTCTAGGTGCATAACTTATGCTATGAATCTAGATATACAATATGTCTAAATAGTAAATACATAGTAAAATCTATATATCTAGAACAGCCAAAATGACCTATATTATAGAAACAAGGGAGTACTTGCTAATGTGAAATCAGTAGCATCATTCTTAAGTTATAAAGCAACATAACAATGAACTGATGCAAGAAAAGTGTGTCAACTTAGTAATGTACTGCAATATGTGCACAAACTTACAAGAGGAACCCAGAGATAATTATTCCTTTATTTAGAAAATCCCCTGTAACTATATACAAGATATTCACACCAAAGTCAAAAAAGAAGCAAAACTTCCATAAACCACCCAAAAATTGTATCTACTGCATGCAAAATAACAGAGTTTTTTTTCTATTATAGAATTAGCAAGTTAGACTCTCATGAAACATGCATTATTGAATATACAATCATCATGCATTATCTTACATTTCTCACTAGAAAAGAATATATATCTGAGAGAGGATCAATTAAACACAAGGATTTCCCCAATGGCCGCTGTCATTGAACTTGCCTCACTTTGGTGCATCACTGGTCACACCAATGTTGTCAAGCCATAGCACTAACTGATGTGTTAATGGCCGCATTTTTGGTGAATCACTTACGCACAGACAAGCAACAACAATCATCTGCATCATTTGCGTCTCAAATTTCTTATCATACATTGAACGGTCCAAGACTTCAGCTTCCCGGTTTTCCTTTTTCATATGTGTGACCCATGAGACTAATTCCCGAGCTCCCTTCGGCTTGCACATGTCTACAGGCCTCTTGCCAGTTAATAACTCCAGAAGGACAATGCCAAAACTATAAACATCACCCTTGAAAGTGGCTACTGAAGACTGACCGTACTCAGGGGGAATATAACCCAGTGTGCCAACTAGGTCAGTGGTCACATGTGTGGCATAAGGACAAATAAGCCGAGCAAGCCCAAAATCAGCCAAATGGGCTTCAAAATTCTCATCTAGAAGGATGTTACTTGACTTGACGTCACGATGGAGAATATGAGGTTGGCATGACAAATGCAGGTATGCCAAACCTCTTGCTGCTCCTTGTGCTATCTGAAGCCTTCTTGGCCATATTAATCTGGAGGGACCATCTGGCTTTTCATGAAGCCAATGGTCTAGGCTGCCATTTTCCATGAAAGAGTAGATCAGGAGTCTGTCACTGCCAATCCTGCAGTAACCTTGCAGAAGCACAAGATTCGGATGCCGAGCTTTTGATAACGTCTCCACCTCTGCTTTGAACTCCCGTTCCATCTGACCAAAATCACCTGATAGTCGTTTGATAGCTATTGCTGCTCCATCTTGCAATGTTGCTTTGTACACTAGACCAAAGCCACCACAACCAATGATGTTAGCCTGATCAAAGTTGTTTGTCGATTTCAAAATATCAGCGATGGTCAATGCCTTATCATCGTTGTTCTGAAACAGTAGTACCAGAGAGGCTGGTGCCAACTCGAGGGCTCGATTATTATCTGTAACAGCCTTTACTGTATGATCCTGCCTTCTGAAGCTACTCTTCAGCACAAATACAACAGCAATAGACAAAACAAACGCTGCCCCAACTGCAATACCCATATCTATTCCAAATATGATGCCCTTGTTCTTTCTCTTATTTGTTGCAGCAATTGTAGGAGCAGGAGTTGAATGACACCGGGGTAGGCCTAGGCGAATGCCACAGAGTTTGGGGTTACCCTCATAAGCAGAACTACTGAATGTTGAGAATTGACCTCCTGATGGAATGGTACCATTCAGATTGTTGTATGCCACATTGAAGCTTGATAGAAAATTCAGCTTCGTTAATGAAGATGGGATGCCTCCGGTAAGATTATTATGTGACAAATCCAAGGATTCCAAGCTTGACATCCCTGATAGATCATCAGGAATGGTACCAGAAATATTGTTGTTGCTGAGGTCCAATACATGTAGGTGCTTGAGGATCCCAAAGCCCGATAATATGGGGCCTGTGAGCTTGTTATGGCTGAGAACTAGGGAGGGTGGGAAGCTGCTAACCTGATTGTACTGCAACCCTTTGCCTTTCTTGTTTCTTTTGATGAAGAAAGGAAAATAATCAGTCTCTGTAGATTCCTGTGAGATCTTTCTTGTTACAAGGGCCTTCATGTTAGACAGGTTTTCCGGAATTCCTCCACTAAATGAATTATTGGATAGATCTAGATAGAACAGAAACTCAAGATCACCAATCCATGCAGGAATATTCCCGATCAATTGATTCCATGACAGATCTAGCACCTTCAGTTGTGTGAAATTAGCTAGCCATGGTGGGACCGATCCTGAAAGATGGCTATTTGCAATGACAAACACTTGGATGTTGTGAAAACCTTGTATCCCAGTCATCGGCAAGGCCTTCTCATCATGGAAGTTCTTTGTGAGCACGAGGCTTGTTAGATTTCGACAGTCCTGAAGGACAGATAATGCTGAAGGCACATCTGTGAAGCTATTGTTTGAAAGTGAGAGGTAGGTTAGCGACTGAAGCTTCCTGAAACCAGCAGGGATTTCACCAATGAGGTTGTTTGTGGCAAGGTTCAGGCTCTTCAGATTATGGCAATCTGACAAACTATCAATTGTGCCAGTGAACTTATTTGTACCAAGGTCAAGCGAGATAAGTTGTGTCATTGCTGAGCAATTGAGGTTGATCTCTCCGTTCAATGAATTATTCCTGAGGTACAGCATCTTCAGTGACGGCGAATAGCACAGCGAGGGAGGCAATGGACCCCTGAAGAGGTTGGACTGTGCAGAGAAGAACTCCAACTTGCGGAGGCTACCAAAAACATTGGGAAGGTGCCCAGAGAATGAATTGAAAGATATGTCCAGCCTATCAAGGCTGGACAGGTTACCGAACCTTGGGCTCATCCCCCCAGAGAGTTGATTCTCTTGCAAAGACATGATCTTCAGAGATGGCAGCCTGAATAGGTCATTTGGCAATCTTCCGGAGATGATGTTGAGTTCGACATACAGCTCCTCGAGCTTTGTGCAGTTCCCGAAGCCTGCTGGGAAGTCCCCAGTAAAGAGATTGGATGTGAATCGCAGCACACTGATTTCACCAGACGACTCACAGATGCCAGTATCAATCTGCCCAGCAAAGGAGTTGTACCCTGCATCGAACACGGTGAGACGCTCTGAACCACGGAGCGTGGGGTGGGAGCCATTGAAGTTGTTGTAGGATATATTGAAGAGCTCGATCAGTGGGAGAGACATGTTGTCTGGGAGTGTGCCAGCAAGCTCGTTGTAGCTGAGGTCGAGCTGCTGCAGCCTCTGGAGCTGGAGCAGAGGCGCGGGGACGGCACCACGGAAGCTGTTGTAGGAGAGGTTGAGCCACTGGAGCTGGTCTAGCTGAGCGAGCGAGAGCGGCAGCTCGCCCCTCAGCCTCCGGCCTTGGAGGTCCAACCGGACGACCCTCCTGCTGCCATCGCACTTGACACCTGGCCATGCACAGCAGTTGGCCGCGTCGGAGGTCGCGTTTGGGAACGTCCAACCAGGGACGGCGCCCCCTTCAAGACCTTTGAAGAAGCCCTCCAAGGCTTTAAGATCACTCGGAACGCAGGAGCTGGAGCTCTGGTTCAGGGAGTTGACTGGAGACAGGAAGAGCAGCAGTACCAAGACAGACAGGCCCAGTAAGAAACGGCATGGCCATGTGGTGGTGCGTTGCTTCAAGAAATGCTCCATAGAAGCAAGGATGCAGCACAGTGATGACGCTGGGCGGGGAAGAAAAGAAGGCTTCTTGCTCGGTCTTTTCAGGACCTTCACAACATCTAGGCCATATGGCGCGGAAAGCTAGCTGGACTCGCCTGGGAGCTTGCACCGGTAGCAACAATGGTGGAGGGAAGAAGGGAATTGAGGTGGGAGGGAGACGATGGGACAGTAGTGTTGCCGGGAGGTCAGGGGTGTACGGCGAGGTGTGGCGTGCGTCAGTTTTGACTTGTGATTGTGCAGGCACTCAGCCGTGGGTGGCCCGAGTTTTCTTCGTCGAATTGATTGTCTTTTTCAACTAGGTGAAAGAATCCATGGTCGGACATCTTTTGACCTCTGTTCAAAATTGGCCTAACCGTCGTTCTCAGTCTCGCTTTCTCTCCATTTGGCTTCCCTGATGAACGTGAGTATTGTAAGTATCACGAAAGCAGACCGTTCTGAGGATAGAACCTGCATACCAAATACTCCCTCCATCCTAAATTGTAAGTCATTCCAAGAATCTTGGAGAGTCAAAGTTTCTCAAGTTTGACCAAACTTATATAACAATAAAATAATATTTATGTTGTCAAATAAGTATCATTAGATTCGTTATCAATTATATTTTCATAGTATACCTATTTGATGTTATAAATCTTTATAGTTTTGTCTATAATTCTTGATCAAACTTGAGATGTTTTGACTCTTTAAGATTTTTGGAATGACTTACAATTTGAGATGAAGGGAGTAGATATTAATGAATATTGCCCCAGCCGGATTAGTGCTACCTTTGTGCCCATATTATGAGAAATAAAATATAACCGTGATCATGGTAGATAATATTCGCGAAACCTTGCAGAACAATGAAAGACATGAAGAGCTAGACCATTTTATGAAGCATGCTTAGTGGTGGAAATGCTAAAAGATCTGCTATGAACTGCTGCCGTCGGTCACAAAAACATATCTTTAGGACATAAGAGCAACTCCAACAGTTTGATAATTTTGGTTTGACAAAACATGGAATTTGTCAACTCTGAAATAGATATGTCAAAGAAAAAATATGCAATCTCCAACAGTTCCCCATAATGACTTGACAAAAACGAGAAAAAAAGGAAGAAAAAAAAACCCCGCCGTCCGGTGTTCCACCTTGAAAAAAAAGGTAGAAAAAAAAGGGCGGTGTTCAGCTGTGAAAAAAAGAAGGAAAAAAATTGCCTCCCCCTTTTCACGGTCTCCAAATTGACAAGTGCGGGCTTTTATTTGTAACTTTGGCAAAAATGCCAAGCCCAAATGCCAAACTGTTGGTCACCAGTTTTTTAGTTTTTTTTGACAAAATTAAATATGTCAAGTCTAAATGACAAACTGTTGGAGTTGCTCTAATAAACTACTCCGTATATGCAAACATAAGTATTACTCCGTATATACAAAAAGTGCAAAGTCCTGCTTGTTGCTCGCGGTTGCTAAACTAATACTACTTGTCCTGGCCATGCTGACTGACCCACAGGGGGTTTAATGTGCAGGACTGCACATTCCGCTGGGAGTTGGGTGTGGGATGGCGATGGAAGGTTGGCAGCGAGGTCAACCGCTAGCGGCAGGTGGCACGTGTGCCGCCGCCGCTTTCGGCCGCGCCAACGCCCCGCGCGCTAGGGCGCACGCTTGCACACCGCGCGTCAGCGGCCCCCCAAAACTGGGCGTCCCATGCCGGGGGGAAGGACCGGTGGAGGCCCGGCGACGTACCCGGCGGCGAATGCGTCGCGGTCTCGCGGATGTGACGATCCAATTGGCGGGTATACTGGCTCTGGTGGTGGCGGGAACTGCAGAGCCAGCTCTCACCTTTTATCTGCTTTGGTTTGATGTCTTCTTCAAGTTGTGCTATGCCTATCTATCCGGCTACAGGGAAATATATAATTCGGCGCCATACACATCAGACATACTTTCACAAAAGAAAAGATACACATCAGACATACACTATTATTACAGGGAAATGGAAGAGACGGGATTTTGAAAGCTACACATAGTAAGTCATAGAAGCACCGAAAGATCGTTTTTTGGTTTTTGTGGTGGTAGGGGGTGGAGGGTTTAAATAAAGACAGGTAAACATGTGATTCTATTGAATTCTCTGTTTTTTTTTTTTGACAAGATATTGAATTCTCTGTTGAACGTCTTGGCGGCATAGAGATTGGACTAAATCGCACCCGATGTCGGTAATAGTTTTCTTAGTCCTTTTTTATGGACTTTTGTTGTGTCTTCTTTACCCACTTAATCAAAAGCCCTCCCAAATGAGCTCATACGAGAATGGTTTCTGAAGCTGAAACCAAGGCAAAAATAATGAAGTTGAAACTGTTTTTTTTTGGCAAGAAACAAAAAACATCAAAATGTGGTTTCTTCTGGCTTCATCATTTTTTTGAGAGGCTAAAGCTCGATCTAAGAAACCCTTATTTTTATTTTGAGATAATGCTATCTTAGGTTGTTGGTTCAGTTAACCTTTTTGGATTATCTCACTATATCAGAAAAAATAGGTCTACGACTATGTTAAACGAGAAAAGGTTTATTTCACAATCCTTGAAGAATCTAATTTTCAATCCTTAACAAAAGAACCATTCAACCTTCAACACTTAGATATAAATACTCAAATTTATAGTATATTTGGGTGACACGGCAATGACGCAACACCTAATGGCTAGTTTTTCAATTTAATATTTAAAGTATTTTACTTGAAACTTTTTATTGTTTGATCATATTTTTGTCTCTATGTACCCCACTACATTAGTCGGTTTGATTTCCATAACACTAGCGCCGACTAATTCTTTGGCTTAAAGCTTAAAGGTTTTGTAAATATTTTTTTTATTGTTCAATAATAGTTCTCCCTCTATGTACACTACTATGTCTATCTGTTTGAATTCCATACACTACCTTTAATGAATTCTTTGTCTTAAAGCTATTATTATCTCTCTCTTGTCTTCCTTTTGACCGATAGACAAACCTCATGGTGATATCCTGAAAGGATTAAGATGTCCAAGAGGAGGTGAATTGGGCTCTTTTTAATTTCTAGACAAGAATTAAACCTATCAAGAGCCAATTAACCCCCTAGTGCCTGCCGACAGTGTGTCCTAACTAGAAAGCGGTAGCAAGTCAATAGAAAGCGAAACCTTCCTACACAATTCTAGTATGAATTGAAAGACAAGTGCGGAAAGTAATGCGGTATGAAAGAGCTAGGCAAAGAGATGCTTGACACGGCGATGTTTTGCCGAGGTATCGAGGAGTCGACACTCCCCCTAGTCCTCGTTGGAGCACCTCGCAAGGTATAGCTCCCCCTCAATTCCGCGCAAGGGATGAGTGCTCTCTACAGGCTAATTCTTTGCCACTCCGGCTCGGTGAATCGCCCACAACCGATCACAAGTCGATGAAGAAGGACCGCCGACAATCTCCCCGGCGATCACCTTCCTCCAAGCACCACCGGACCATCTAGGTGATGTTGATCACCAAGAGTAACAAGCCTCGATCTTCGCTTGACTCACTCAAGCTTCACAACTAGAGGATGCACACTTGAACTCTTGGATGAACTAGAGGAGAGGATGGATGGATTCGCAAATCACTCTCTCTCTCTAGGGCTCTTGCTCTCTTCCCAACCTTCTCAAGAACTTTAGCAACTGAAAATGAGCAAAGGCAAGGTGGGGAGAGAAGTGTGAGGAGCTATAAATAGCCCTCCAGAAAACTGCCTCGGGCTGGCATTTTAAGTTGGCGACGGACGCTCCGTCGCTAGCCTCAACGACTAGTTCCTGTTCACGTCAGCAGGCGCCGGACGCTCCGACGCTTGGCGACGGACGCTGCGCCTCAACGTCCGGCGCCAACTGGCTGTTCTCGGGTTTCTGGGAAAATATTCCTGGACGCTCGCGAGCGTCCGACGCCCATGCGACGAACGTGTCCGTCGCAGAATGGACGTCTCTGGAGCTCTCTGTAACATCGTCGGACGCTAGTGCGTACATATGTCAGTGTCTGGCGTGCCGGACAGCGTCCGACGCCCTGGACCTCAGCGTCCTACGCCCAGAAAACGGCTCCCTCAACTTCGGTTTTCGTCGCGATGAATATGGAAGTTGTTCTAGGCTATCTTACGGTCACCATAGGCTTGCTTATAGCTAAGGAAGTCAAGTGTGCACCACACCTAAGTCATGAAGCTCTCCTAAGTCAAGCTACTAGTCTCAACCCCTCTTAATAGTACGGTCAAAGATCAAATAGAAGACCTATCTATTTCTAAGTGTCCTTCATCACCTTATGGCACTTAGCCTATCATTCTAGGGTCTTCATCATGTCTCTTTGAAATCCGAAACGATATGCATCTTGGGGGCTAAGTGATAACCATTGATGCCCATTCATGTTGATCACTATGGCTAATCTACGCATAGCCTCTGCAAAACACACGTTAGCCATAATAATATCGCTAATTGTCGTTAATCACCGAAACCAATAGGGCCATGATTCTTCAATCTCCCCCTTTTTAGTGATTGACGACAATAATTTTTCGAGTATGGATATAAGAGTGAAAGGTTAGGATTTCAGGTGACTTGGAATGGTTGAGCAAGGGTTAGTGAAACGAAATGAAGCATACTTGCTCATCCAAACCAAATCACAAACAGAGTACTCACGAATATGAAATAGAATTGGAGTACCTCATGATATTCTCACAAACACATCGGAGTATGGCGCGGAAGCTCAATTACCATTAGATCAAAGAGATATATCATGAAACAAGTGACAACTCACAACATGTATTAGTGAATATCAAGAGTTTGTCACACGCAACTACATCACAGGAAAGTTTCACAAACATCATCCAACACATAAAATTACACATATGCAATAAAGTAGACATGATGACATGAGTACAGGGAAATAAAATCACACAAAGAAACGAATCCCTCCCCCTATCGCTATACTCGACCCTCTCTCCCCCTTTGGCGCCAAGCACCAAAACTATGGAGCTGGGGCATTTGGAAGTGACCCATCCGTGGAGCGGGAATGAAGATCGAACTGAGAGTAGTCTCGACTGTCATCGATGTCCTCAGCTGCCTGACCCTCTGGAGCTGCATCTGTCTGAGAAGCAGTCTGGGAAGGCTGAGCTGACTCTTCTGGCTCCCCCTGAGGCTCGAAAGGTGGAACACCCTGAGCTGGAGCCTCTAACGGTCCTGCCTCTGAAGTGACAGGTCTGGGAACCCGACGAGTGAAGACTCGAGGTGGGGGAGGAGTAGACACTGCCAAAGCAACAAGCGACACTGCTGCAACAAGCTCTGCTGGCTGGGACTGAGGTGGAGTGGATACTGCCACTGTAACTGCCTCATCCTGGACTGGAGCCCATGACTCAACTGCCTCCACTGCGACTGAGATAGCATCCGTCTGAACTGCAGCTGGAGGAGTGGTGACGGTCTGAGTAGACTGATCTGGTGCGATCTCCGACGAGGCTACTAAAGAGAGGTGTGTGCCCGTCGCCGGAGGATCCACCGCAGCCTCTACTGGCGGAGTCTCATGCTGAGCTGCTGGTGCTGGAGAGTCCTCGCCTGTGATCTCCCTGTAGGAGGCTGTGAGCTCGCGTGAGGCCTTGGCAATGGTAGTTTCCCGGACAGGTGTGAAGCCTGACTGAAAGTCATCGGGAGAAGCTAACCAAGAAGACACCTGGGTCCTCGGAGACTGCCACTCTGGTGAAGCCGGTGCCTGAAAAGGTGGAGCAATGGGTGCCTGACTCTGCTGTCCTCCGGATGGTAATGCTGGAGTCGGCATCACTGACACTGTCGGCTGAGGTGGCTGGGAGGTAAAGTGCTGCTGCTGTGAGACCCCGGGCAACTGAAGCTGTGGAGTAAAGGTCTGCCCGGAGCTCGAGCTGAGGAGGCGCTCAAGAAGCATGGTCTGAGTCTTCTGAATCTCAGCCTGTTGTATCTGATATGATAGGAACTGGCGCTGAAACTCATCCTGACGAGCCTCAGCCTCAGCCTGAGCTGCTAGCTGCTGAGCAGTGAGTCTCCGGACATCCTCTACCTGACGTCTCTGCTCCTCTGCCTGTCTCCTCTGCTCCTCTGCCTGTCTGACCTGCTCCTGCTGCATGCTAGTCAGAAGAGAGAGGATGGTGGCCTCTGAAGTGCCTGACGCTGAACCTGACCCACCGACCTCGTGGTCAGGAGACCGGGGTACATACTCTGGAATCGGCCTATAGTCGTCATCTGAGCTGCTAGAAGGAACATCATCCACATAGGCATCATCGGCAGCAGCGTTAATCTAAGCATCTATATCTGCAAGCTCATCATCTCCCAAACCAGGAACTATTGTCTCCTGCTGGACCGCTGACTCAGGTGGAACACCTGTCTGACGAGTGTGCGGTCCCTGACGCCTCAAGCGACCTCTGCCACTGTGACTCACCAACTGACTCATGTTATACTCAGGAAAGACGATGTTAGAGCGAGTGAGTGTGGTAAGCTGTGAGATAGACTCGCCACGGGCAACCATCAAATAGGATATCCAATGTGCGTACTGAAGCTGCCAGTGACCTCTGAATCCTGAAGCTATGATGTCCTCCATCTCACTAACAATCAAGTCCCATAAGTCAAACTTCTCTTTGCGGACAAGATGTGCTAATAGCCACAACTTTAGGCGTGTGATAGTCTCACGAGCTCCCACTCGGGGTAGTATGGTGCGCCTAAGTACCATCGTTCAGGATCCGGGCAGTCGCTGTGAGATCACGGGTGCCTCAACTAGACCCTTCTCCGAACGGCTCTCTGAAGCAAGGCCGCACGAACTCAACTGAGGGCACATCTCCCTCATGAGGACGACGTGGTGCGTCCTGGTCACCGTAGCACAAGGTGTGAATCCGTGTCTCTGAAGCCTCCAGGTGAAAGATCTCACAGAACCGGGTCGCGTAGATCCTGTGGTCTCGACCTCTGAAAGCGAAGTGCAGAAAGTCATGGTCGGGTGAGACCCACAGAGAAGCGTAGAACTATCTGACCCAGTCCTCCTGATAGTTCCCAACCCTGCCGATCAATTCTGTCAAGCCACCTAGGTACTCAAGGTGCTGAGCTATATCAGGACCACCGACCTCTATGGTTGCTTGCAGGGGACAAACTCTGTGTTCCCGTAGCGGTGCATGTGTCTCGACGTAGGCTCTGTAGAAGTTCTCGTGCACGGTCGTGTAGAAGTTTGAGCCGACACGAGGGTCTCGCTGTGCTGGAAACCATGTCTGAAAGTCTGCAAATCTCATATCCTGAATTTGCTTGGCTGACATGCCCTGGACATTGTACCTCACTGGATCTGGCACTTGAGGTCTCGGCGGAGGTCTGTCATTACGCCGTGGTCCATCAGGCCTAGGAGGAGGCGATGAACCACGAGCGCGAGTCACTTGTCTGGACATCAGCTCCTGCACTGAAGAATGCCCCGAAGGGTCTGCCTGCTCAGCCTCTGCTGCCTCTGGAGCCTCTGGGGACTCAACCTCTGCCTTTGCCTGAGAGGGGGACTCACGATGCGCTCCACGGTGAGGAGAGATCCTCAAACCGGCGTGGCGTCCGCCCTGCTCGGCAATCCCAGCTGCCTCTGCCGCTGCGAGTGCTGCCACTAAGTCTGGATCCATCAGCGACCTCTTCCTCTTCTTCACAATAAGCTTCTTCTTGCCCCTGTCCTGGTTGGTGGGTGGACGCGGTGGAGGTGGAGGGTCACCACCACTGCCAGGAACGGGGCCGGCGTTCTTCGTGTGTGGCATTGTCGGCCACGGGAAGAAAAACTGTCACTGACACTGACAACTACCAACTCAAACAAGGATCAACTGCCACTTATCAAACCAGAGTGGCTCGATGGCCCTGGACTGTCACTTTCGAGGCTTTACCTCGTTCCTTACTCGCGGGCTTTGCCCCGAGTTATCTGTCACTGCCCAAACTGCACGATAGATAGAAAGAATATATAACCATAAGCATATATCTAGGGGTGAGAAAAGTCTATGGTGAAGCATGAAAATAGGATGAGAAATAGATCGCATCTGCCAAACCATACCTTTGATTAGTGACCAAAAGAGAATAGGAACGAGCCTCGGTCAAGAACTCAAAGAAATCCGCAACCCTAACAAATTACAAAGGGGAATTAGGTTTTGGATGGGAATAACTCAAGATTTTGGAAAAAGACTTCATGAGAGAGGAGAATGCAGGGCTAAGAGTCACCTTGAAGACTTGGAAGAATTCAAGCAGAATGGGGGGAACCCTACAAAGGATTCATACTGCCCTTGCTGCTCTGCTCGGCTGAATCGCGCGAAGCAGGGATGAAGCAGAGGGACAGGCTGCTGGCGGGGCGGCGCAAGGACCGACGACGGCTGGGAAGCTCCGGCGAGCGGCGGAGCAGAGAATGGGCGGCGGCGAAGAGAGGGAGCACAGAGGCGGTGGCGTTGGGTGAGAGACAGGAGTGGCGGCGTACGGAAGAAAAGAGTCGACCGAGGGAGGAAGAAGCAGTTTTTGAAATGAAATGCGCTCTGTAAGTTCGCGACGGACGCTCCGACGGGTCCAACGGACGCTAGGTCACTGCGTCCGATGCTTATACAGTAAGGGTCTAGAGAGCTCTAGTTGGCGACAGATGCGTCCGACGCTCGAAACAGAAAGGTCCAGAGAGCTCTTGGACGCACCAGACACGTCTGACGCCTCTGCGACGGACGCTAGCAAGCGTCCGACGCCCCTTATGCGAGCGGTTTTAATCTCTGGACGATCGCGACGGACGTTGAGGCATTTGTCGCCGAGCGTCTGTCGGCAGCGTTCGACGCCTTTTAAATATAAGTTTTCAAATCTTTCTCCCAACCAAGTTCCAATCCAAATAAGATCCAAATAACACCTGATTGGACTTGATATGAGAACCATCTCTCAAACTCTCCTTTTCAAGTATTTTGCCATAGGCTTAGATATAGTTTTGGCTCAAAATATTCGAATGGAAACTTCAAGGAGACATCATATGGACACAAGAGGGTAAAGAAGTGTCTTGAGCTTGGAATGCTCCCCCTAAGTGGACGAACACAGAGGATGCTCAAAGTTAACTGAAAAGAAACGGCAAACAACACATGCAAATGCAATGCATTGCAAGAATTTGAATCTTGGTTGCTTGCAAGTTTAAACCATGATTTGGACTTCTTCACACGTTCAAGAACGGTTATTCCAACCATGTTAGCCAAGCCTATGTGCATTACTAGATTAACATGATTATACTACACATGATACAAGGTTGGTTCACACAAGATCATCTTTTAGTGAAGTTAGAGTGATCAAGCACATTCAACTCGATTCTCAACCTACAAAAGGTTGCTTCATCGAGAGGTTTAGTGAAGTGCGAACACATGGTGGATAAGTACCCATGTATGTTCAACTTTGATGATGAGTGATCGTCCAACACGTGAGTGTTTCAGTTTAACTAGCTTACCCTAACCTCTGCGAAAGCAGAAATGTGTGCTTGTCTATCGGCTTGTGGTGTGCAGGTGTTATGCCTAGTGACAGTGGTCAATGGCATGGAGAAGGTCGAGTAGAGGCTTGCCGTGTCGATGGACTGAGAGCGGTGAAGGGCGGAAGCGGGGCTCGGACTGAGGGACCATGGGCGCCGGGGGACTAGCTGTGGTGGCTAGTACTTGGCACCGGCGAGTGCGAGAAGACATGCAGGTAGACCGAGTTGACCAAGTCAAGACGGTGGACACGCGAGTCGAGTGGAGCCTCAGGGGACTCGGAGTCCGATCGGGCGAAGACAAGGTGGCTCGCGTCGAGTGGTTTGGTGGTTTGGGCCTCAAAACCATCCGCGTCGGTTTTCGAGTGTGGGCCGCAAAACTCGGGGTTCGGTAGTTGAGCCCAAAGCTATCGGTGGCGGGTTTCCTGGGTTTGGGCCTCAAAACCTAGGCGGAGCTTCCGAGGAAGCGGGGATGGCACGTGGCGGAATCCTAGAGGTTGGGTCGAGGCGACGGCAACTCCCGGCAGGAAGCGGGGCCGTCCATTCAAAATGCGGGAGATATTTCCAGGAGCTTAGACTGCAATGCTTAGGCTAGGTAGTTCACTCAATGTATCTAGGGGGTCTTTGGGAAATAGCCAAAGCCCGTTAAGTAGGGGGTGAAGGGGTCTCCCTCATCCTATCTCTTGAACCCTACTCATTTGCCCCAACTCTCTCTCTCTACCCTCTCTCTAGTTCATGAGATCCCTAGGTTGATTTCACCAACCTCTGTAAGAACTTGAGTTTGTTGCGAGGAATCAGAGGCCGTAACCTCTGTAAGCCATGGTGGCTTCGTCTTCTTGATCGTGTCCCCGTTTTGCTTGTGTTCTTCGCGGTTTTGTTTTTGCTCCCTCTTTGTTCCCGAGATGATTTTTCTTTGTAGGGAGTAGCTCTTGCAAATCCGCTTGAACCAAGTTGTTCGTATTCGTGAGGAGCATCTTTGCACCGAAGGAATTCACCTCAAACCTCACGAGTGCGTAGATCGGGCAATTTCTTTGCGGCGTTCTTCGTTTTTCCTTTTCTCCCCTAAATCCGAGTGTTTCCGTTTATCCTCTCCAAATTGAGCGATGATTTCTTCGGGATAGCTCCCCAACTGTACAAGGATCATGCCTACAAAGTTTGGTTGCAGTTGGATTTCATTTGGTTGAGTTTTGGGAAGATTTGGCGGAGTGAAATTGGTTTTCGGGTTTTTCTGAGCTGTGTTCGTAGGCACCGGACCACCCTCCGTACCACAGCGAGTGGTCTTGTGCTCTTGCCGAAAATCTGCAGCAAAGCACCTAGCTCCGGACCATACCTCCGGACCACTTCCATTGGTCCTGAGGTAAGCGTCGGACCACTAGTCCGGAGCTTGGGTACACACTGTTTGACTGATTTCTGCGTCGGACTACCCTCCGGACCACCCACCGGACCATAGCACTGGACCATTGCAAGTTGTCCTGTGGTGTGGCTGAAAAACTACAGCAAGGACCCTAGCTTCGGACCATACCACCAGACCACTTGCATTGGTCCTGTGGTACCTTCGGACCACTTGTCCTGTGGTCACTGTTGACCGCTGTTTTGGCCGTTTCTCTCTCGTCCGGACTCCGAATCAAGTTCCGTTTGTTGCGTTGGATTCGTATTCACGTAAGGAACATGATTAGGTACTTTTGAGACCAGTTCTCATAAGTATTTTTTGGTGTGCTCTTGCCTCTTCTCTCTAGGGATTGAGAGTATCTCTCTCGGTGTATCGGTTTCGAGTTCGTAGCTTCGATTGTTCTCCATCTTCTCCGATCGCTCCGCTGCACCTTTGGGGGTCTTCCTAAGGTGTCCACCTACTTGTTAGGTCGTGTGCGAGTGGGTTCTTCCGAGGTCAAGTTTTGGGTGTGAGTTTGGGACAAGGGCCAAGTCTTTGAATTGAATTTTATTTGGCTCCCATTCACCCCTCTCTGGTCGCCGTTCTCGGTCCTTCAATTGGTATCAAAGCCGGTTAAGGATCAATCCACCTTACACGGTTCTTGATCTGTGAAGGCGACATGGAGTGAGGTGCTGGTAAACCTCCCTACTTCGATGGAACCAACTTTGCCTATTGAAAGGTGCGCATGTCGGCTTACCTCCAAGGGCTTGACACAAAGTTTTGGGAGATTTGTGAGAATGAGGACTACGTGGTTCTTGAGGCTCGGATCACCGATGCCCAGGTTACGCAACATGCATCTAATGCAAGAGCCCGTAGCATTCTCTTCTCTTGTCTGTCTCTTCCGGAGTTTGAGCGGGTTTCGAGTCTCACTACGGCACGGGAGATCTGGCAAACACTCTTGAGATATCATGAGGTCAACCCTCAGATCAAGTCCAGACTCTTTGACACGTATCGTAGAGAGTACGAGAACTTTGCTCAGTTGGCCAGCGAATCTGTTGACGGGATGTTCACTCGCTTCCAATCTATCGTCAACAAGATGTGTGCCAATCGAGCCAACTTGCCTTATGATGATCATGAGATGGCTGTCAAGCTTTTGCATGCTCTTGATCAGAAAGTATGGGAGATGAAGGTGGCTGCCATCCAGGAGTCACCGAGCTATGATGCCCTGACCGTGGACGAGCTGTTCAGCAAGCTCAAGTCCTCGGAGATTGACTACCAGACCCGGGCCAAGCTTGAAAACCCATCGAAACCATCTATGGCATTGGTTTCTGGCCCCGGGGGTACGTCTTCCTCCTCCTCTGACCCTTCACATTCCTTGTTTGCTTTGTCTTTGATTTCTGTGATAGAGGAGCAAGTGGAGGCTCTTGGAGATGACGAGCTGGCTTTGGTCATCACCAAGTTCTCACAGTTTCACAACAACCATTTAAACCGTCGGCGTGGTGGCTCAGCCAAGGGGTGCTACCGTTGCGGTGATGAGGACCACTTCATCGCAAACTGCCCCAAGAAAGCTGCGGGCGACTTCACCAAGCGCAAGGACAAGCGCGAGCACCACTTCAAGAACAAGCACAAGCCCAAGGGTGGCTACCACAGAAGGTCCTCCAAGAAGGTGATCGACAAGGTGAAGGCCAAGCACCAAGCCTTCCTCACCTCCCTCAGTGACATCAATGCCTCCTCCGACGGAGATGCTTCTACGAGCGATGATGAGTTCAAGGGAAAGGTTGAGGACAAGCTCAACGGCCTATGCTTCTACGCCGACGCCAAACACGGTGGCTTTTGCACCATGGCGATTGAAGAAGGCAAGGTCTGCAAGCGCAAGGATGACCCCGACTACGACTACGACTCTGACACACCCGAGGTACCACCCACCGTCGAGTCCCTCTCTCTTGAGATTGAGTCTCTGAATGACGCCTTGATGAGTCAAGATGCGTTGCTCAAGCGTGCTGCTATCGAGAGGAACGACTTTAAGGCGAAGTATCTTAGCGCGCTTCATGAGCTAGATTTTGCTAAGGAGGTAGAGTGTAAAGTGTGATGCTTGCATCATTCACATGTCTGATCTTGTCACTCTGCAGGACAAGTATGGCACTCTACCTGAGGAGGTCAGTGAGCTGAAGGCTAGGCCTAGCTTACTTGGTGTGTGCAAGTCTTGCTTAGGCTTGCGTTCTGAGCTGGCACAGAAGGATGCTAAGATCGCTGTGTTAGAGAAGGTCAGCTCAGATAACACTAGAGAGTCGGATCGCTTTGAGTCTTTGGAGCTTGAGATCGCGTCGTGCAGACACGACAAGATGCAAACCGAGGAAGAAAACACATACCTTCGGTCCATCTTGAGCTGGGTGTCTTGCCGAGAGCCGCAATTGGGGATGATGCTTAGCCAATGAAAAAGGGCTGGCATCACGGGAGTAGGCTTTGCTATAGGTGGGAAGGACGATAGCATGTTCGGTAAGATCGGTGAGTGTAGTGGTTTGAGCAAGAATGAGAAACCCACCACAACTCCCAAGCTTACCAAGATCAGTCCACCTAAGCCTACCAACCCCTCTGAGTTTCCTGTGAGAGATGGTGTGTTTGAAGAGCCACCCAAAACCACTCCACAGAAGCAAGTGTGGATTGCAAAACCGAACCATCTTCGCAACCCACTTGACACATTGCCAGACATCTGTAGTGATCCCCTTCCTAAGAAATCTAGAGCCACCCAACCCAACAAGAGAGTGCCTACCAAGAGTGTGGTGAGGTACCATTGTGAGTATTGTGAGCGGGATGGGCACTTGGCTGAGTTTTTCTTTAGGAGGAAGAGAGATGATCGGAGGTAGGTTGAGTTGAACAACCGGGACATGTACCACCCACGAGTTGGGGTGCGTGAACCGGAAGTTCGGAGGCGCACTACTAGGCCTAGAGGTACAATGCCTCAAGGTGCTAGGCCTCAGGAGGCGAGACCACGTGGTGGTCGTGCCCGGCGAGGTACCGGTCGTGACCCATACGACTACGGGCCTCGTGGTGGTGGCTTTACTCCACCCTTCGTTAGTGGACCACGTTTTCCCTATCGTGGTGATCGCTATCCCTCCGTGGGGCAGGAGATGTTTGGTTTTTCTCCTAACCCTTTCTTTGGGCAAGTGGGACAACACTGGTATCCTTCACAGTTTACTAACCCCAGTGTTGGTCCGTTTGCTCACCCTATGTCTTTTTATTGATGTAGGAAGGAGGACTGGAGGAGACTTGGCTTGTGGATTCCAGATGTTCACACCATATGACCGGAAGTACCAAGTGGTTCTCCAACCTCGACCCCGTGCGCCACACTGAGTACATTACATTCGGGGACAAGAGTAAAGATAAGGTTGTTTCCCGAGGGTCCATCCAAGTGAACTCTTCTTTTGTCCTCAAGGATGTTGCTTTGGTTGCGAATTTGCATTTTAACCTTCTTTCGGTTTCACAACTCCTTGATGATGGTTTTGAAGTGAGTTTCAAACCTAATCTCTCTCGGATTTTGGACTCTCGTGGTGAGCTTGTTTGCCGGATTTTACCCTTCGGGAAGGTTTTTCGTGCGGATTTTTCGATCTCTTCCGGACCTTCTCGTTGTCTTCTTGCCGGTTCTTCTTCCGAGCTTTGGAAGTGGCATAGGAGATTGAGACATTTGAGTTTTGACTTGCTTGCAAGGCTTAGCTCAATGGACCTTATCCAAGGATTGCCAAAGCTAAAGTTCGAGAAGGATTTGGTCTGCCATCCTTGTAGGCATGGCAAGATGGTTGCTGCTTCCCATCCTCCTGTACCTAAGATCATGACCACTCGACCCGGAGAGCTCTTACACATGGACGCACTTGGTCCATGTGACGGAACCACCCAGATTATAAGAGATCAAGTGCTAAACTAGCTGACTTAGCTACCACTTACAACACTTGAGCCCATATAATCCCGGTAGTCCGGAAATCTCGAGGGATTTCTAACATCAACTCAGGATCGCGTACATTCAGGGATACACATTCGAACGAGCCCCAAATCAACCGAAAATACTTAAAGTACGAAATAAAGTTATTACAACACTTTGTTCCAAATAAAAGTAGTACTTACTCCACAACACCTGTGGTCAAATAAAACATTGTTGAAACTGAACTGGGAAGTTTTAAAAGACAGGGGTGCCCACAATGTCAGGTCCGGCAACAGCAAAAGATGAGCTTGTAGAAGACCTTGCCCAAGGCCTACTTCTCTTCTCCTTCAATAGGATAGAGACAGTGCTTACAATAGCCGATGTATACTTGGCCATCTGCAACAAACGGGATAAACCCTGAGTACGGGAATGTACTCAGCTAGACTTACCCGTCTAACTGAAAATAAAGACTCCAAGGATATGCATGGCTGTATCTGGAGTTGGGTAAGCTTTACTTTGCGGAAATGCTTAACTTAAAGGAGTTTACTTTAAAGATGCGATGAGCAGTCATCTTTTATCCTACTAATTATCTCTAGGTTATTGCATCTATACTAGAGCACACACTTGATCTACTCAAACAATATAATAACATATATCCAGTTCCTTCATCAAAATTTTAGTAGAACCATTACGATGTCACATGGAGTTGTACCGTGGTGAAGCTCAGCATAATCCCCCATATCCAGTGGGGGGCGGCAATTCGAATCGATATACACCAGCTGGTAAGATTACCTTTAACACATGCCCATACTTTCCCCGTCGGGTCAGCATTAGGTTACCGCTCAACAAAGTCCAGGTGGTAATCGACGCGGGCTTGCATTGGTCCACCCAATTGTAGAAAATAGATGGCCACCACGGGGCAGATCATATCTACAGTCTAGAGGGTGCTCACAGCAGAGCGAGCTCCGGCCCGGACAGTGTTTACTCGGCTTCGAGGTCGATACTCACAACGGCCCCTATGTGAAAGGGCGCATTCAAAGATGTAAGAGGGCCACCATCGTGTACAAACCTACACGATCCAACGGACGGACTGCCCCCAAGTCTAAACCACTTGGTGCACTTGCCTTCCAGTGGACCGTATTTCATTACTACCATAGGTTCTTTCCACGATAGCGAATATAGCCAACCGTGATAGTATTACCCTCAAGGGATAATACGAAACATAAAAAGAAAGGTAACCAATTATTCTAAGCATGCTAAGCGGTTGCTTTTACTTCTTATAGACAAGGTAACAAGGTAGGTAAAACAAATATCAAGGAAGGTAATGCATCAATTTGGGATTCAAAACAACTCCTATCACCTAATGCATCACAGTATAAAATACTCAAGTAGATTAAATTATAAAAACTGGGAGGCTTAAGAATGCTCCGGGGCTTGCCTTGAGAGAAGGTGGAGGGCTGGTGATCAGGGCACTCAGGAAGGTTAGTGTCGAGCTCGTGGTACTCCTCGTACAGCTCCTGTATCTCCTGGACTTCGGTCTCTGTGGGCTCCTGATGTTCCTCCACGGATCCTAAATGATTGCAATGCATAAATAAATAACTGAATGGTGCAGGGATGATGCTTGAACAGGATTTAACACACAAACAGTGATCCTAAGCATACACCCAAAAGAACTACCACAAAGCTACTAGGGCTAGAGCTACTAGCTAGCAGGATAAAACAGGCTACAACTTATTCTTAACATAACCTAGCAACAAGATTTTACCAACTCTAGATATAGCAAACAAGCATGGCATACATTACTGAAAATAGAATAGGAAATCATTTCGGACACGGGCTCGAGGCACGTTGAGGCAACAGACGAGCATGACCCTCGATTACTCGAGGTCCATCCACCGTCGATTGGAAACAGAGGACGGTGCTGATCAACGTGGTTTCGCCGGCGGTGAAGTCTTCGGCGGTGGGGTTGGTTGTGCTAGGCTCGGGATGACTACGTGCATCCACTGGTGGTGTTGGTTGAACCGGCGCGACCGTGAAGAGGGGTCGACGGTGTGCGGTGGCGGCGTAGCACGACGGTGCGGCACGGCGAAGTGATCACCGGCGACGCGAGGCTCGGCGCTGGGTTGCGTGAGCGTCGTGGTGATGTGGTGAGTAAGGCTCGAGGGCTAGCTGAGCCAGAAAGGCTCTGTGGAACCTTGGCCACGTGCAAGCTCCGCGGCGGCGGCAATGGCGCACGGCCAACGATGCTGTGACGACACGGGTCGGACTGAAGCTAGAGGAACGGCGTTCTTACCTCGGTTTACTCCGGCGAAGCTTCCACGAAGATGGAGGCGTCGGAGACGAGACGGCGAATGGTGAACGCTGGTTGATCGGTGCGGTGGCGACTCGGAGTCGAAGAACGGCGAGAACGTTCCGGCGACTGGAGTCCACGGCTGGTGAAACAAAGGCGAGCAGCGTGGGTGCGGGGCAAAGGCGAAGGCTAGAACGAGAGGGATTGAGCAAGGGAACTCGGGTGGTGGTGGATTTGAGAAGGGGCGCTTGTGGTGCTCGGAGCTCTCGGTGCGAAGAAGAACAGAGAACTGCGAGAGATTGCGCGAGTGCGGATGAGTGCAAACGAGTGCGGGAGGTGGAGGAGGTATAGGCGCTCCTCTTTGCTTAGTCATGGCCGACCGGCGCTACTAGAGGGGACGTGACGCGATGGTGCGGCGGTGAAAGCGGCGCTGGCGTGCTTGTGGTGAGCGGCGCAGAGCGGATCATGACTTGGTCGACGCGCCGTTAGCTCGGATTCGCGCTTGATTGCGAAAGAGACAAGGCGGGGCGCTGATCGGACGCGGCTCTGCGGCGGCGTTATTGCGAAACGACGGCGCGGCGCGCGGCAGGGCGGCTGGCAGGTCTGCGGCGGCGAAGCAGAGCGTCAGCGGCGGGAAAACGGTGCCGACTTGGTCCTAGCGCCGTTAACGCGGATTTGAGTGAGACAGGGCGATCGACGACAGCGATGTCGGCGCAGTGCCGAAGCGGCGGCGATGGCGTGTTCCACTTCCGCGGTCAGGCATCGTCGGCCACGCGGCAGATGACTCCGACGTACGGCTTAGCCGCGGTCGGTTGAGTGCGCGCGGGCGTGCGCGGCACGTGCGTGCGAGCGAGGGCGCGGGAAAGGGTCGATATCGAGGGTAGGGTCGATCGGCTGATCGAGCCTCCGACTCGGTCGAGCCTCCTGCGCGGGGTCGTTCGTCCAAACCTCGGTCCGTAACTTTGTGGGGTCGAAGTCGAGGGGTAGAAGTCGAGGGGTAGAAGTCGATCGACTGGCTTATCGAGCCTCTGGTTCGGTCGAGCCTCTGGCCCAGGGTCGTTCGCTCGGACCCTCGGTCCGTCACTTTTCTATCGAGCGGGGGGGGGGGGGGGGGGGTCGAGGGGTGGTTCTCGGCCTGTCTCGATTCTGATTTCCTTCTCCATTTTATTTTATTTGATGAAACTAAGCAGGGTAACTAAACATAAACAAACCACACTTTTACTCTAAGCAAAGCAAGGTTTAACTAAACAGGTTAAACACAAGATTAAGCACAAAACACCTATTCAATTCTAGTTTCAGGGCATATAAACACACACATGAGATGATAGCATACGCAAACATGAATGCAATGAAATGATGTGCTTAGTGGCTAATGGTGATCCTAATGCAAGCTTGACACAGGGTGTCACAGCCCTTCCCCCCTTAACGAAATCTCGTCCCGAGATTTTAGTTTAGTACCATTTATTATAAAAGGCGGGGTAGTTTGCGATTAGGTAGGCCTCGGTCTCCCAGGTTGCATCATGGGGACCATGATGACTCCAAAGAACTTTGAACGTCTTCACTTCTCGATTCCTGGTGACTCTTGTCTTTGTATCCAAGATCTTTTCTGGTTTCTCAAAGTATTCCAGGTCTGAGCTGATTACGATGTCTGAACTTGGAACAGATTCCTCTTCTGGAACTCGAAGACATTTCTTGAACTGTGATACATGGAACACTGGAAAGATAGAACTCATCTTCGGGGGTAACTGTACTTGATAAGCTACTTTACCTTTCCTTGCGATGATCTGATAAGGTCCAACATATCGGGGTCCTAACTTCTTCTTAACTCCAAAGCGACGAACGCCTCTCATTGGTGATACCTTAAGATACACATAATCACCAACTTGAAACTCCAAAGGTCTCCTTCTTTGATCTGCATAACCTTTCTGTCGAGATTGAGCTGCCTTGATATGTTGTTGAACAGTGTGGACTATTTCTTCTGCCTCCTTCACATAGTCCGTACCATAGAATCCCTTATCTCCTGATTCAATCCAATTGATAGGGGTTCTACACTTGCGTCCATACAAAGCATCGAACGGTGCCATCTTAATGCTTTCTTGGTAACTGTTGTTATAAGAAAACTCCGCCAAAGGTAACCGTTTCTCCCATGATCCTTCTGCTGATACAACACATGCTCTCAACATGTATTCCAACACTTGATTCACTCGTTCCGTTTGTCCATCTGTTTGAGGGTGATAAGCGGAACTTCGAATCAACTTTGTTCCCAACTCTTTATGTAACTGCTCCCAAAAACGAGCGATAAACTGTGATCCTCTGTCGGATATGATGGTCTTAGGAATACCATGCAACCTTAAGATATTCTGAACATAAAGCTCTGCATACTGATGTGGTCGATGTGTAACTTTGACTGGTATGAAGTGAGCGACCTTTGTTAACCGATCAACGATAACCCATATCGAGTCGTTTCCTTTCTGAGTGGTAGGTAAACCTGTGATGAAATCCATACTGATATCTTCCCACTTCCACTCAGGTATAGAAAGAGGTTGTAACAACCCGGCAGGTTTCATGTGCACTGCCTTGATGCGACAACACGTATCACACTTTGCAACATATTCTGCGATATCCAACTTCATCTTAGACCACCAAAACCTTGTCCTCAGGTCTTGATACATCTTACTGCTACCAGGATGAATCGACAACTTTGAGTTATGTGCTTCATTGAGAATCCTTTCTCGCAAGACTTGATCCTTAGGTACTACCAAACGCTGATTGAACCATAGGACTCCTTTCTGATCCACTTTGAAATTCAGAGATTCACTGGTTTCCAACCTTTGTTTGATTTGCACAAGCTCTTTGTCCGATTTCTGTCCTTCAATAATATCACTATCCAAGGTGCACTGGATAACAATATTATTTATGACCGAAGGGTGCATTAGATCAAAACCATCTTCTAACAAGGGTTGCAACAAGTTGCATTGAGATTTGTGGCTCAGAGCATCTGCTACAACATTTGCTTTTCCGGGATGATAATGCACTTCTAAGTTATAATCCTTGATTAACTCCAACCATCTTCTCTGCCTCATATTCAATTCAGACTGGGTAAACAAGTACTTCAAACTTTTATGATCCGTGAAGATGTGGCACAGATTACCCATCAAGTAATGCCTCCATATCTTCAAAGCATGCACAACTGCTGCTAACTCCAAGTCATGCGTCGGGTAATTCTCTTCATGAGATCGGAGTTGTCGTGAGGCATAAGCAAGGACTCTTCCATTCTGCATTAGCACACATCCTAATCCAATGGTTGATGCATCACAAAACATATGAAAAGGTTCCTCCAAATTTGGTTGTGCTAAAACTGGTGCAGTTGTCAACAGTGTCCGCAAGGTACGGAACGCTATTTCACAATCTGCGCTCCATTCAAACTTCTTGTTTTTCTATGTTAACCTTGTCATAGGTTTAGCTATCTTAGAAAAGTCCGGGATAAAACGACGGTAGTATCCGGCCAATCCTAAAAAGCTGCGAACCTCATGCACGTTAACGGGTGCTTTTCAATTCATAACTTCTTGCACCTTTGAGGGATCCATTGAGATACCCTCAGCTGATAAGATATGACCCAGAAAAGGTGCTTTGGTCAACCAAAACTCACACTTGCTAAACTTGGCATGAAGCTTATGCTCTCTTAACCGTTTTAGCACTACTCGCAGGTGTTCTGCGTGATCCTTCTCATTCTCCGAATAAACCAGGATGTCATCGATGAAAACTACCACGAACTTATCCAACTCTTGCATGAACACGGAGTTCATCAAGTACATGAAATGCGCAGGCACATTTGTCAATCCAAAAGACATCACTAGATATTCAAAGAGACCGTATCTGGTGGAGAAAGCGGTCTTAGGTACATCTTCTTTTCTGATCTTAATCTGATGGTAACCAGATCGTAGATCTATCTTGGAGAACACTTTAGCTTTAGACAACTGATCAAACAACAAATCAATCCGCGACAACGGATATTTGTTTTTGATGGTAACTGCATTGAGAGGGCGATAATCTACGCACATCCTTAAGGTTTTATCCTTCTTTTTCACAAAGATGGTGGGACATCCCCAAGGTGAACAACTTGGTCGGATCAAACCTTTTTCCAGCAACTCCTGGAGTTGTTTCTTGAGTTCTGCTAACTCGTTGGGTGGCATCCTATATGGTCTCCTGGATATAGGTGTTGTTCCTTGAGCTAGCTCTATAGCAAACTCAACATCTCGATCTGGAGGTAACCCTGGAAGATCATCAGGAAACACATCTGGAAACTCACACACTACAGGAATCTTATCCAACAACTCTGCAGTGATAGCAAACATAACTCCAAGCTGATTTGGGTTCTTAGGTAAGAAGATTCCAAAGGTAACTCCATTCCGTGGGTTGGTGATAGATACTGCTCGTTGGGCGATATCTAGATGCACTTTCCAAGCTTTCATCCATTCCATACCAAGGATTACATCTAGACCTAGCTCAGGTATTACGATGAGGTTGACATATATTAATGCCGTTCCCATGGTAATTTCCACATCCTTTACCATCTTACGAGTATATAGGACAGCTCCTGCTGCACTAATCTGATACTCCTTTTCCAATTCTACCACCTTCTGTTGACTCCGCAACATGAAGTTCCCACTAACGAATGAATGCGATGCTCCAGAATCAAACAAGATAACTGCAGGACATTGATTAACAAGAAACGTACCAGCTGTGACGGGCTCACCTTCTGGTACTTCCTCCAAGGTGGTATGATGAACATTCCCGGTGCGAGGCTGCTGAGGATAGCTGAACTGCCTTTTGGGCTTCGTACAGAAGCGAGATAGGTGACCTGTTTGTCCGCAGTTGAAGCACGGTCCTACCACAGATGGCATCTTTTGACTTCCAGCTGCAGGTGCTGCGGCTTTACCCTTATTCTGCTGCAGAGGTACAGTGAAGGGTCTCTGGTATGCGGGACGAGCACGAGCATTAGTCATCTTCCCTTGAGGTGGTTGGAAACGTGCACCAACTTGTGGTGGACGAAACATTGGCCTTGAGGCACTGGGACCTCTACTCTGGTGGGATCCTCCCTCTGGGATGCGACGACGCGTTTCTGCGAGCAACCTGTTGTCATTGGTCTCTTGATTCAAGCAGTCGCTGATGAAGTCACTAAAGGTGATGCAGTGACTGTTTCCCATCTTGGACAGAAGAGCGGCGTTCATGCCTCTCTTGAAGCTGGCAATCTTCTTGGCTTCCGTGTTGACGAAGTCACTGGCATAGCGAGCCAACTTGTTGAAACTGGTGAGGTACTCTGTCACTGTTCTGGTCCCTTGGGACAGCCTCATGAACTCTGTAAGCTTCATTCTCATCACACCGTCTGGGATGTAATGACGGCGCATAGCTGTGGAGAACAACTCCCATGTTACTGCAGTACCGGCAGGCAAGTTATCCCGGTACTGGGACCACCAAATACTCGCTGGTCCCTCCAGCCTGTGCGCGGCATACTCCGCCTTCAACTCATCCGTTAGACGCAGAAGCCTAAACTTCTGTGTCATGGAGTGCAGCCACTCATCTGCTTCCAGCGGTTCAGAAGCTTCCTTGAAGATAAGAGGGCGAGTGTCCATGAAATCCTTATAAGAACTGTATTGGTTAGGTGCGGCCCCCTGCTGTTGCCTGTGCTGCTGAGCTGTGTTGGCAGCGATGTTGCGCAGAGTTTCATTCATCTGCCACTGCATCTCTTCGACACTTCTTTGGCTACCCAAGAACTGGCCAAAGAACGCTTCCGGTGTCATTGCAGGTGGTGGTGGTGGTGGCAAGTCCTCTCTCTGGGATGCCTCTCCATCACCCCGGTTGGTGCGACGAGTGTTAGCCGTCATCTGTATAGCCCATTAACAAGCAACAATTAGGTGATGCTATATTGAATCAATGAATAAATACCGTGCTGTACAAAATATAACATTAAGCACACGACCAGATATAGTTATTCATCTTTCCACATAACATCACAGAATTAATTGCTCATCATAAACATACAAATAACATTCCAAATTCGTCGCCAGAACAACGCCTGGACTTAAATTCCATATTCGGCTTACACATCCGAATATCCAAATTTAACAGAGTCTTAAACAACATCAAGATACAAAAGCTCCTTGCGCGGAAGATCAACTCCTAATCTAACGCTCAGTAACCGTCGGAGTAGTCGTGCTCTCCGATGTTGTCGTCGAGGTTGTCGTCGTAGAAGGGCTCATCGGCGAAGACCTCGTTCGGTGAGTCAGGACCAAGGATCACTCCATCCTGTGGCTCTGGCTCTTCAGGTACAAGTGCTTCGGCGGCTTCAGCTGCTGCTACTGCCTGCTGCTGATGGAGGGCGTGGAAAGCCTCGTGCAGGTTGTTGATGTACTCCTGCTGTCCATTGAGGTTTCCCTCTAACTCTGCAACTCTAGCCTGCAGGCCTTCTGACTCGGTCCATGCTTCATTCCTGGAGTTGGTGGCATCGAGAAGCAACTGCTCACTGACCACACGAGCGGTGATCTCCTCCTCCAACTTAGCCTGAGCCTGATTGCGTTCCAGAGTTATCTGAGCTAACTCTGCCTGAAGGGTCTCGACAGCTGTCTCGAACTCCTGCTGCAACTGGCGCTTGCTCTCCATCATGGCGTTGTGGACTTCTGCAACATCCGCCAGACTGTGCTCCAAACTCTCACAAGTGCCAAGAAGAGCTCCAGTGGCACCCATGGATGGGGTCTCACAAAAGAAAAGCTCCTCTTCGCCTCCTGTCAGAGCTGTCTCCTCAGTCTGCATCCAATCCACAGGAAAAGCTGATCCACGTGGGAACACTCCTGGCCACGCGTCTGCAAGATCTGCTGGAAAACGAGTGATGATGTCCTTTAGCACCAGGTATGCTGCCCTGTTGGCTCCATCCTTAGCACAAGCTCCCGTGGTAACGATCGTCCATCCTGACCAGTCGGGCCTTCCTTCCAAAGCTTTTACTCTGATCTCAACCTGAACCAAAGAATCTTGACCATACTGCTGCTTCTGCCAAGAGTACTTGGGTTCACTGCCCTCGGAATACCCAATGGCGCGCAAAACTCGCCAAAGGATAGTTGGCAGCCCAAAGTACGACAAAAACTTTCCCCTGGTCATCTTCCTTGCCAAAGGGTGGCGAGGGACTCCTGCTCCTCCGGTTGCTTTCCTGGCGGTCAGACGGGTACGAGGCATCTGAAGAAAAAGGGCTTTTCGACTCTCGTGAGACAGATATTAAGTTGGTCATTTTTATCAAAAGGGGATGATTACAATTTAAGGGGAGGGATGACATGATACAAGAATATAAACATGATGCATGATCGTAACTACGTTCTTACTCAACTAGAATGACTCGTAAGTCCTAACGTTCTAGTTGGTGGCAAGACGATCTCTCATTACGCAGTTATTCGTTCTACACGGTTGCGTAGTCAGTGTACCTGCAGAAAATTCATTTCAGCCCCAAAGAACAAAACCCAATGCAGAAAATCACCGGGCACTTCCTGATATGTACCAAGTACGTACCAGTTAGATACCAAAACCTTATGCACCAAGCTCGGAAAACCCACCCAGCATTTCATACTTCTCAGATATGTCTACGTGAAAGCTCGCATATCCTTAAGTAGCAAGATATCACTTCCCTTGACCAACGGTTGGAAGGTCTACTCTCACATCTCCCAAATAGTTTTCAATGCAAGTTTTCGAACCTAGTATCATCCTTCCCAAGAATGATATCCCGGCAAATTACAAAGATCCAGCATGAGCAAACCCCTCAACCAAGTTAGTATAACTAAGCCACCTGATTTCCTAATATAGGGCTTAAAGACTAGACTCTGGCACCCAAGTTTCGAAAGTAGTTTATAAAAATAGTTTTGACAATACTCGTTTTGTTGAGAAAGTTGCTCAAACGAATGAGGATACCTGAACCATGCTTTGATACCAGCTGTGACGGAACCGCCCAGATTATAAGAGATCAAGTGCTAAAGTAGCTGACTTAGCTACCACTTACAACACTTGAGCCCATATAATCCTAGTAGTCCGGAAATCTCGAGGGATTTCTAACATCAACTCAGGATCGCGTACATTCAGGGATACACATTCGAACGAGCCCCAAATCAACCAAAAATACTTAAAGTACGAAATAAAGTTATTACAACACTTTGTTCCAAATAAAAGTAGTACTTACGCCACAACACCTGTGGCCAAATAAAACATTGTTGAAACTGAACTGGGAAGTTTTAAAAGACAGGGGTGCCCACAATGTCAGGTCCGGCAACAGCAAAAGATGAGCTTGTAGAAGACCTTGCCCAAGGCCTACTCCTCTTCTCCTTCAACAGGATAGAGACAGTGCTTACAATAGCCGATGTATACTTGGCCATCTGCAACAAACGGGATAAACCCTGAGTACGGGAATGTACTCAGCTAGACTTACCCGTCTAACTGAAAATAAAGACTCCAAGGATATGCATGGCTGTATCTGGAGTTGGATAAGCTTTACTTTGCGGAAATGCTTAACTTAAAGGAGTTTACTTTAAAGATGCGATGAGCAGTCATCTTTTATCCTACTAATTATCTCTAGGTTATTGCATCTATACTAGAGCACACACTTGATCTACTCAAACAATATAATAACATATATCCAGTTCCTTCATCAAAATTTTAGTAAAACCATTACGATGTCACATGGAGTTGTACCGTGGTGAAGCTCGGCATAATCCCCCATATCCAGTGGGGAGCGGCAATTCGAATCGATATACACCAGCTGGTAAGATTACCTTTAACACACGCCCATACTTTCCCCGTCGGGTCAGCATTAGGTTACCGCTCAACAAAGTCCAGGTGGTAATCGACGCGGTCTAGCATTGGCCACCCAATTGTAGAAAATAGATGGCCACCACGGGGCAGATCATATCTACAGTCTAGAGGGTGCTCACAGCAGAGCGAGCTCCGGCCCGGACAGTGTTTACTCGGCTTCGGGGTCGATACTCACAACGGCCCCTATGTGAAAGGGCGCATTCAAAGATGTAAGAGGGCCACCATCGTGTACAAACCTACACGATCCAACGGACGGACTGCCCCCAAGTCTAAACCACTTGGTGCACTTGCCTTCCAGTTGACCGTATTTCATTACTACCATAGGTTCTTTCCACGATAGCGAATATAGCCAACCGTGATAGTATTACCCCCAAGGGATAATACGAAACATAAAAAGAAAGCTAACCAATTATTCTAAGCATGCTAAGCGGTTGCTTTTACTTCTTATAGACAAGGTAACAAGGTAGGTAAAACAAATATCAAGGAAGGTAATGCATCAATTTGGGATTCAAAACAACTCCTATCACCTAATGCATCACAGTATAAAATACTCAAGTAGGTTAAATTGTAAAAACTGGGAGGCTTAAGAATGCTCCGGGGCTTGCCTTGAGAGAAGGTGGAGGGCTGGTGATCAGGGCACTCAGGAAGGTTAGTGTCGAGCTCGTGGTACTCCTCGTACACCTCCTGTACCTCCTGGACTTCGGTCTCTGTGGGCTCCTGATGTTCCTCCACGGATCCTAAATGATTGCAATGCATAAATAAATAACTGAATGGTGCAGGGATGATGCTTGAACAGGATTTAACACACAAACAGTGATCCTAAGCATACACCCAAAAGAACTACCACAAAGCTACTAGGGCTAGAGCTACTAGCTAGCAGGATAAAATAGGCTACAACTTATTCTTAACATAAGCTAGCAACAAGATTTTACCAACTCTAGATATAGCAAACAAGCATGGCATACATTACTGAAAATAGAATAGGAAATCATTTCGGACACGGGCTCGAGGCACGTCGAGGCAACAGACGAGCATGACCCTCGATTACTCGAGGTCCATCCACCGTCGATTGGAAACAGAGGACGGTGCTGATCAACGTGTTTTCGCCGGCGGTGAAGTCTTCGGTGGTGGGGTTGGTTGTGCTAGGCTCGGGATGACTACGCGCATCCACTGGTGGTGTTGGTTGAACCGGTGCGACCGTGAAGAGGGGTCGACGGTGTGCGGTGGCGGCGCAGCATGACGGTGCGGCACGGCGAAGTGATCACCGGCGACGCGAGGCTCGGCGCTGGGTTGCGTGAGCATCGTGGTGATGTGGTGAGTGCGGCTCGAGGGCTAGCTGAGCCAGAAAGGCTCTGTGGAACCTTGGCCACGTGCAAGCTCCGCGGCGGCGGCAATGGCACACGGCCAACGGTGCTGTGACGACACGGGTCGGCCAACTAGCGTTCTTACCTTGGTTAACTCCGGCGAAGCTTCCACGAAGATGGAGGCGTCGGAGACGAGACGGCGAACGGTGAACGCTGGTTGATCAGTGCGGTGGCGACTCAGAGTCGAAGAACGGCGAGAACGTTCCGGCGACTGGAGTCCATGGCTGGTGAAACAAAGGCGAGCAGCGTGGGTGCGGGGCAAAGGCGAAGGCTAGAACGAGAGGGATTGAGCAAGGGAACTCGGGTGGTGGTGGATTTGAGAAGGGGCGCTTGCGGTGCTCGGAGCTCTCGGTGCGAAGAAGAACAGAGAACTGCGAGCGATTGCGCGAGTGCGGATGAGTGCAAACGAGTGCGGGAGGTGGAGGAGGTATAGGCGCTCCTCTTTGCTTGGTCATGGCCGACCGGCGCTGCTAGAGGGGACGTGACGCGATGGTGCGGCGGTGGCAGCGGCGCTGGCGTGCTTGCGGTGAGCGGCGCAGAGCGGATCACGACTTGGTCGACGCGCCGTTAGCTCGGATTCACGCTTGATTGCGAAAGAGACAAGGCGGGGCGCTGATCGGATGCGGCTCTGCGGCAGCGTTATTGCGAAACGATGGCGCGGCGCGCGGCAGGGCGGCTGGCAGGTCTGCGGCGGCGAAGCAGAGCGTCAGCGGCGGGAAAACGGTGCCGACTTGGTCCTAGCGCCGTTAACGCGGATTTGAGTGAGACAGGGCGATCGGCGACAGCGATGTCGGCGCAGTGCCGAAGCGGTGGCGATGGCGTGTTCCACTTCCGCGGTCAGGCATCGTCGGCCACGCGGCAGATGACTCCGACGTACGGCTCAGCCGCGGTCGGTTGAGTGCGTGCGGGCGTGCGCGGCACGTGCGTGCGAGCGAGGGCGCGGGAAAGGGTCGATATCGAGGGTAGGGTCGATGGGCTGATCGAGCCTCCGACTCGGTCGAGCCTCCTGCGTGGGGTCGTTCGTCCAAACCTCGGTCCGTAACTTCGAGGGGTCGAAGTCGAGGGGTAGAAGTCGAGGGGTAGAAGTCGATCGACTGGCTTATCGAGCCTCTGGTTCGGTCGAGCCTCTGGCCCGGGGTCATTCGCTCGGACCCTCGGTCCGTCACTTTCCTATCGAGCGGGGGGGGGGGGGGATCGAGGGTTGGTTCTCGGCCTGTCTCGATTCTGATTTCCTTCTCCATTTTCTTTTATTTGATGAAACTAAGCAGGGTAACTAAACATAAACAAACCACACTTTTACTCTAAGCAAAGCAAGGTTTAACTAAACAGGTTAAACACAAGATTAAGCACAAAACACCTATTCAATTCTAGTTTCAGGGCATATAAACACACACATGAGATGATAGCATATGCAAACATGAATGCAATGAAATGATGTGCTTAGTGGCTAATGGTGATCCTAATGCAAGCTTGACGCAGGGTGTCACAGTCCAGCTCGGGTCAGGTCAGAAGGAGGGAAGTGGTATGTTGTTGTAGTCGTTGATGACTACTCAAGGTACTCTTGGGTGTTCTTTTTAGAGAGTAAGGATGAGGCTTTTCCACTTGTTCGAGATCTGATTTTGAGATTGCAAAATGAGCTACCTAAGAATGCCATGAGAGCTATCCACAGTGACAATGGCACAGAATTCAAGAATGTCCACTTTGCAACTCTTTGCTCTTCTTTGGATCTCGATCACCAGTTTTCCTCACCTCACACTCCCCAGCAGAACGGTGTTGTTGAGCACAAAAATCGGACCCTTGTTGAGATGGCCAGGACGATGCTCGATGAGCACAGGACTCCTAGGTGGTATTGGGCCGAAGCACTCAGTTCTGCTTGCTATGTTTCCATTCACATTTTTCTCCGAGCTTTCAAGAAGAAGACTTCTTATGAGTTGCGATTTGGGAGACCACCCAAGGTAAGTCACCTACGAGTGTTTGGGCACAGGTGCTTCATCCTCAAAAAGGGCGGTATGTTGGATAAATTTGAATCACGATTTTCTGACGGTATCTTTCTGGGTTATTCTACTCACTCTCGTACTTATCGTGCACTTAACCTTGAGACTAACGAGTGATGGAGACTTGTGAAATTACCTTCGATGAGACTATGCCCTGTGTTTCCACTGCTTTTGAGCTTGCAGGTGATAATGAGGTGAACACTAGCATCTTTGTGGAGGAGGAGCATGTTGACACAAAAGCGTCAGGATCTGCGAACACCTCGGGCTTATACCCGAAACTCGGTTTTCCGAAGGCGTGCCAGTCGATTTGACCAGTTAATCGACAAGGACGATAACTAGAACAAGATTTGAATGAGACAACGGCGATGCACCCGGATGTCAAGGCTCAAACCTGATCAGGATAACTAGAGTAGAGCTGAACGAGACGACAGCGATGCGCCCGGACGTCAAAGCTCAGATTGCTCAAAACACGGAACTTACAAAGGTTTGACGGAGGTCGATGAGATGCAGCCTATCGAAAACTTGAAAGAACTCGTAGGTAAACTACATCTAATACGATAAAAGTAGAGTACTGGTAAAGTAGATAAAAGTAATTGATTTGGTTGATATGCTTGGATATGATCGTTTACAGCACCCCTGGGTACCTATTTATACTCCCGCACGGAGAGTTGTACATAGATACGACTCGTACCTTTCCTAACAAAAACTCCTAACTTTAAGGAAACTGACTCGCACAGGAGTCGGATCTAAAACAATAATATTTTCCTAAACAGATTCTACTATTATTAAGGGAATAAAATGACTCATGCAAGAGTCGGACTCAAACTACTATAATAATACTGGCATAAAATCATCAGTTTCCTTATATCTTTCCTTCGATGGAAACTTTCCATCGGCAGATCCCTCCAATCTGCGACTTCCTTCTTTGGCCACCGGTAATCTTCTGCTGACACCAAGCGCTAAGTCAACCTGTACTCATCGGCATCGGCATCGGCATCGGCAATACTTCCCGATCGGCAATCGGCAACATCCCCTCATCGGCAATCGGCACAACAACTTTACAGCCCAGGCGACTTGACTTCACCAATCAACCTTATCGGCAATTGGCATCGGCAACATCCGAAACCTCTAGCTTCCATCGGCACTGGCTTCTCATCGGCAAGCTGACCTTTGCCTTCATCAAGTCTTTCCGCCTCCATCGGTAACAAGTCCGTCTTCATCAGCAACATTCTCGCCTCCATCGGCAATTTGACCGATAATATGCCGATGTCGATAAGGAACAACAACCAGCCTCTTGCCGATCGGCACCATCTTTAGATTATATTGACACGCGCCAAAAAACGGTGTCAACAGAGCAGGACGACGCCGATTGGGGTGATCCCGAGCCAACTCCACTGGCTACCCCCGTCGACCCTGCGACGTCCACTTCGGCTCACGGTCCCGATCCGTCTACTTCCTCTACATGGGGGCCGTTCGATCAGCTTCCTTAGTCAGTGCCCGTTGCACCTGAGGGAGCTCCAGCTGCTGTCGAGGGGGAGGCCACTTCGTCCAGGCAGGCTCCCCGCCTCATCCAGCGGGCAGCACCCGTCGGAGAACATCATTGGAGACATCGACCGTCAAATCACGCGGTCCAGGTCCTATATCTCTCACTTTGCTCATTCGGCTTTTGTCGCTTCTTTTGAGCCCCGAGATGTTGGACACGCTTTGATGGATCCGGATTGGGTTAATGCCATGCATGAGGAGTTAGAAAACTTTGAGCGTAACCGCGTTTGGGTCTTAGTTCCTCCACCACCTAGTTGCCACCCCATAGGTACCAAATGGGTTTTCAAAAATAAACAAAGTGAAGATGGGGTGGTAGTGCGCAACAAGGCTAGGTTGGTAGCTCAAGACTTTTGTCAAAAGGAGGGAATAGACTATGAGGAAACCTTTGCTCCCGTAGCTCGTTTAGAAGCCATTAGAATCCTTCTAGCTTTTGCGGATTCTAAGGGTTTTAAAATTTTTTCAAATGGACGTTAAAAGTGCTTTTTAAACGGCTACATAGAGGAGGAAGTTTATGTTAAACAACCTCCCGGTTTCGAAAATCCCAAGTTTCCAAACCATGTTTTTAAACTTCACAAAGCTTTGTATGGATTGAAACAAGCACCTGGAGCATGGTATGATAGGCTAAAAACCTTTTTGCTTGCTAAGGGCTTTAAAATGGGATCGGTAGATAAGACGTTGTTTCTCCTCAAGCAAGGCAAAAACACTCTCCTTGTCCAAATATACATGTATGATATCATCTTTGGTGGTTCTTCTCATGCTCTTGTTTCTAAGTTTGCAGATCTTATGAGCAAGGAATTTGAGATGAGCATGATGGGAGAGTTGACCTTCTTTCTCGGGTTGCAAATCAAGCAAACCCGGGAAGGGACGTTTGTGCACCAAGGCAAGTACACAAAGGATATCTTGAAGAAGTTTGACATGGGCGAGGCAAATCCCCTCTCGACGCCTATGTCAACTACTACTACCTTGGATGCGGACGAGGAAGGAGAGGCGGTGGACCAGACGGAGTACCGCAGCATGATCGGGTCGCTTCTGTATCTGACGGCGACCCGGACGGACATTCAGTTCGTCGTCTGCCTGTGTGCTCGCTTTTAGGCGTCCCCACGGACTTGGCACAAGTAGGCGGTGAAACGCATCATGAGATACCTGCGATTCACTCCCGAATTTGGTCTTTGGTTTTCCACCTCTTCCTCTCTTGTGCTTTGCGGTTACTCTGACGCTGACTTTGCCGGATGCCGTCTTGATCGGAATTCCACTTCTGGGACTTGCCAGTTTCTCGGGTCTTCGTTGGTTTCTTGGTCTTCTCGCAAACAATCTAGCTTGGCACAGTCGACGTGCGAAGCTGAGTACGTTGCCGCGGCTAGTTGTTGCTCTTAGTTGATTTGGATGATTGCCACTTTGAGAGATTTCGGTCTTGAGCTTACTAAGGTGCCCCTGCTTTGTGATAGCATGAGTGTAATTAGTGTGGCTAAAAATCCAGTGCTTCATTCGAAGACCAAGCACATTGAGGTCCGCTTTCACTTTTTGCGTGATCACTACGAGAAGGGCGACATTGACCTCCGGCATGTCGAGACCCAAAACCAGCTTGCGGATATTCTCACTAAGCCTTTGGATCAAGCTGCGTTTTCTCGCCTTCGGGGCAAGTTGGGTGTTTTCTTTCCTTTTTAGAGGAGGAAAGTTTTGTGTATCATAGTTCTTTTTTATTCTTTTTGTCTTTTCTTTGTCCTTCTTCTCAATTGGTGTCTTGTTAGTGTTTAGTTGGTGTCAATGCATTTTTGCATCTCATTTGTACTTGTGACATAGTTCATTTTAAGCTTCATATCTATAGCCGATATAATGAATCTATGCTCTGTTTAATGTGCTTTATATGTCTATGGTGTTGCCTAACTTAGACTCTCTTTGATCTCTATGATATGCAATAGAGCTAAGTTAGAAAAGCTTTAAAACTGAATTTAAATTCCCCATGTCACCTCTGAAATGGCACTAGCATGTGTAGGCTTTTGAAGATCCTTCTTGGTTGTCTTGTATATAGTTTGTAACTATGGCTCTTCATTGTTTCATTCACTAACTTTGAGCACCATGACTAATATCTAAAATGAAATTGCTCTCCGTTTTGTGAATTGGAAAGATCGAGTTGGGTTTGCATTGTGAGCACTTCATCGTGTGTTCGAGACTGCTTCCCATATGGGTCGATACTTGAGCGGTGTCGTGTATGACCAAAACCGGTGTGTCAAGTTCTTTGACTTCGCCCGGTTGGTAAGCAGTGGCATCACTTTGCTGACAACCACTCGCATACAACTTAAATGTGCCTAAAACTGAAAATTGGCTGCAAAACTCTGAATTTTGAAAAATTCATTCAGTTGGGTCATTGGCTTGTTGTATGCACTTTGCTAAGGGATAGTTTTACTTGCTATACATGAGATTGCTTTGAGATAGATCCTATCTTGTTTTCCATGTCTCGTTGTCTCTAGGAGGTGATACCCATTCCTTGCTCTCACATGATATGCTCTCTAAAATAGCTTCTAACGTGATCTTAAGCTCAACTTGAGTCTTTGTTGGGCACATAGAGCTTTTCCTATTCTCACAGAATCACATCACTTAGAGCATCTATTCATTGTCTTAGCTCTAAGTATGAAGCTTTTGCACTCTTTTTACATTTCATGGCATTTGTAGCCGGAACTTGAGTTGTTGACGTTTGATGAGCTACATGTGTCATCAAAGAGGAGAGATGTGTGCATTTCATTCCATTTTCAGCCATCTACTTCCAAGGGGGAGAGTGCTTCTCTTAGTTTTCCAATTGGTATCTTGCTCAGGGGGAGCTTGTGCTAGATGTGTTGAGCCTATGCCTCTTCTGGAGGGTCTAGTTTGCTTTGTTGTCTCCGACAGGTTTTGATTGCTTCTTGAGCATTAGGGGACGTAAGTGGTTTCAATTGGTATCTTTTGAGCTCCCCTAGTGTTTAACATGGAAGTCTGAGCTTTGAGAATTGTGACTGGTATCTTGGACTTGCTAGCGGTGTTGAGCCCGTTTTTGTGCCTTTTCTTGAGGACTAGCTTTGTTTCGCTTGGTTGCGTTGAGCCGTTGCCCATATGCTTTTGTTTGGCATCAGTAAGTGGCTTTGTCATGATGTGTTTTGAAGGATGCTTTTAATTGGTATCACTTTTTGCCTCTCTCTTTTAATTGGTATTGTGTTTGCTTCTCTCAAGTGACCCTGTTTTGGCTTTGGTAGCTTTTTGGTCATTTGGAGAGCTTTACCTTGTGGCTCAAATCTGAAATGCACTTGTGTTGACAATACACTCATCAAGGGGGATATTGCGAACACATGGTGGATAAGTACACATGTATGTTCAGCTTTGATGATGAGTGATCGTCCAACACGTGAGTGTTTCAGTTTAAGTGGCTTACCCTAACCTCTGCGAAAGCAGAAATGTGTGCTTGTCTATCGGCTTGTGGTGTGCGGTTGCTATGCCTAGTGACAATGGTCAATGGCATGGAGAAGGTCGAGTAGAGGCTTGTCGTGCCGATGGACTGAGAGCGGTGAAGGGCGGAAGCGGGGCTCGGACTGAGGGACCATGGGCGCCGGGGGACTAGCTGTGGTGGCTAGTACTTGGCACCGGCGAGTGCGAGAAGACATGGAGGTAGACCGAGTTGACCAAGTCAAGATGGTGGACACACGAGTCGAGCGGAGGCTCAGGGGACTCGGAGTCCGACCGGGCGAAGACAAGGTGGCTCGCGTCGAGTGGTTTGGTGGTTTGGGCCTCAAAACCATCTGCGTCGGTTTCCGAGTTTGGGCCGCAAAACTCGGGGCTCGGTAGTTGAGCCCAAAGCTACCGGTGGCGGGTTTCCTAGGTTTGGGCCTCAAAACCTAGGTGGAGCTTCCGAGGAAGCGGGGATGGCACGTGGCGGAATCCTGGAGGTTGCGTCGAGGTGACGACAACTCCCGGCAGGAAGCGGGGCCGTCCATTCAAAATGCGGGAGATATTTCCAGGAGCTTGGACTGCAATGCTTAGGCTAGGTAGTTCACTCAATGTATCTAGGGGGTCTTTGGGAAATAGCCAAAGCCCGTTAAGTAGGGGGTGAAGGGGTATCCCTCATCCTATCTCTTGAACCCTACTCATTTGCCCCAACTCTCTCTCTCTACCCTCTCTCTAGTTCATGAGATCCCTAGGTTGATTTCACCAACCTCTGTAAGAACTTGAGTTTGTTGTGAGGAATCAGAGGCCGTAACCTCTGTAAGCCATGGTGGCTTCGTCTTCTTGATCGTGTCCCCGTTTTGCTTATGTTCTTCGCGGTTTTGTTTTTACTCCCTCTTTGTTCCCGAGATGATTTTTCTTTGTAGGGAGTAGCTCTTGCAAATCCGCTTGAACCAAGTTGTTCGTATTTGTGAGTAGCATCTTTGCACCGAAGGAATTCACCTCAAACCTCACGAGTGCGTAGATCGGGCGATTTATTTGCGGCGTTCTTCGTTTTTCCTTTTCTCCCCCAAATCCGAGTGTTCCTGTTTATCCTCTCCAAATTGAGCGATGATTTCTTCGGGATAGCTCCCCAACTATATAAGGATCATTCCTACAAAGTTTGGTTGCAGTTGGAGTTCATTTGGTTGAGTTTTGGTAAGATTTGGCGGAGTGAAATTGGTTTTCGCGTTTTTCTGAGCTGTGTTCGTAGGCACCGGACCACCCTCCGGACCACCCTCCGTACCATAGGGAATGGTCCTGTGCTCTTGCCGAAAATCTGCAGCAAAGCACCTAGCTCCGGACCATACCTCCGGACCACTTCCATTGGTCCTGAGGTAAGCGTCGGATCACTAGTCCGGAGCTTGGGTACATACTGTTTGGCTGATTTCTGCGTCGGACTACCCTCCGGACCACCCACCGGACCATAGCACCGGACCATTGCAAGTTGTCCTGTGGTGTGGCCGAAAAACTACAGCAAGGACCCTAGCTTCGGACCATACCACCGGACCACTTGCATTGGTCCTGTGGTACCTTCGGACCACTTGTCCTGTGGTCACTGTTGACCGCTGTTTTGACCGTTTCTCTCTCGTCCGGACTCCGAATCAAGTTCCGTTTGTTGCGTTGGATTCGTATTCACGTAAGGAACATGGTTAGGTACTTTTGATACCAGTTGTCTTAAGTATTTTTTGGGTGTGCTCTTGCCTCTTCTCTCTAGGGGTTGAGAGTATCTCTCTTGGTGTATCGGTTTCAAGTTCGTGGCTTCGATTGTTCTCCATCTTCTCCGATCGCTCCGCTGCACCTTTGGGGGTCTTCCTAAGGTGTCCACCTACTTTTTAGGTCGTGTGCGAGTTGGTTCTTCTGAGGTCAAGTTTTGGGTGTGAGTTTGGGACAAGGGCCAAGTCTTTGAATTGAATTTTATTTGGCTCCCATTCACCCCCCTTTGGTCTCCGTTCTCGGTCCTTCATGAAGATATCCGCCAATTGATTTTCGCTAGAAACTCTAGTGACATGTCTTTCCTAGCCACATGATCTCTAAGAAAGTGATGACGGATATCAATGTGCTTGGTGCGAGAGTGTTGAACCGGGTTATTTGCAAGCTTTATGGCGCTTTCATTATCACACAAGAGTGGGACATCTTTTAAAACCATGCCGTAATCAAGAAGTGTTTGGGTCATGTATAAGATTTGTGCACAACTTGCTCCCATGGCTATGTATTCCGCCTCGGCGGTAGACAATGCCACACTATTTTTCTTCTTAGAGGACCAAGAAACAAATGATCTTCCTAGCAAATGGCAACTGCCGGAGGTGCTCTTCCTATCAACCTTACACCCGGCATAATCCGAGTCAGAATAGCCACAAAGTAGGAAGGGAGCTCCTTTGGGATACCAAAGGCCAATGCTAGGGGTGTGCCTTATGTACCTAAGGATTCTTTTAACCGCACTTAGATGCGACTCCTTAGGGTTTGCTTGAAACCTAGCACACATACACACACTAAACATGATATCGGGCCTAGATGCGGTGAGGTAAAGTAAACTACCGATCATAGAACGATAAAGAGTTTGGTCGATCGGTTTACCTCCCTCATCGAGATCGAGATGCCCATTAGTAGGCATTGGGGTCTTGATTGGCTTGCAATCCTCCATCTTGAATTTCTTGAGCACATCATAAGTGTACTTCTCTTGAGATATGAAGGTGCCCTCCCTCAATTGCTTCACTTGAAAGCCTAGGAAGAAGGTTAGCTCGCCAATCATCGACATCTCGAACTCCTTGGACATCAATGCACCAAATTCCTTGCTATGACCTTGGTTTGTTGACCCAAATATAATGTCATCGACATATACTTGGCAAACAAAGATCTCTCCATCTAGCACCTTAGTGAAGAGTGTGGTATCGACTTTCCGATCTTGAAGCCCTTCTTGAGTAGAAAGTCCCTTAGCCTCTCATACCAAGCTCTTGGAGCTTGCTTCAATCCATAGAGTGCCTTGGACAACCTATACACATGATTAGGACAATTTGGGTCTTCAAACCCGGGAGGTTGTGAGACAAAAACAAGTTCATTAATGAAACCATTAAGAAAGGCACTCTTCACATCCATTTGAAAAAGTTTCATTTTATGGTGTGAAGCATATGCCAAAAGGATACGAATGGCTTCTAGTCTTGCAACCGGTGCAAAGGTCTCCCCAAAATCCAAGCCTTCAACTTGGGAGAACCCCTTTGCCACCAATCTTGCCTTGTTTCTCACAACCACGCCTTGATCATCTTGCTTGTTCCTAAACACCCACTTGGTGCCAATGATTCTTGCTCCTTTGGGCTTTTCTACTAGTGTCCACACTTCGTTCCGGGTGAAGTTGTTCAACTCTTCATGCATGGCATTCACCCAATCCGGATCCGCAAGTGCATCCTCCACACTAGAAGGCTCAACAAAGGAAACAAAGGAGTGATGTTCAACATAAGAAGCAAGTTTAGATCGAGTTGTTACCCCCCTTGATGGACTCCCTATGATAAGGTCTTGTGGATGAGCTTGAAGCATAGGTGTATATCTTCTATCAATCACTTGGGGAGGGGGTTGTGGTGCATCAACATCACTAGCTTGTGCCTCGGCTTGATCTTGAGCGATGAAGGTATCTTCTTGTGCTTCCCTCACTTGTTCTTCATCAACTTGAGGTGTGTGTGCTGGAGAAGGTACTTGATTTGCATTATCTTCTACTTCTTCCACCTCTAGTGGGTTGATGGCACCAACGGGCATATTCTTCATAGCCTCCCTCAAGGGTTCATCACCTACATCATCAAGATTCTCATGCTCTTCTTGAGAGCCATTAGTTTCATCAAACTCCAAGTCATATGTTTCTTCAACTAGGCTGGAGGCTTTGTTAAATACTCGATATGCCTTGGATTTAAGTGAATAGCCAAGTAAGAAACCAATGTCACATCGCCTTTGGAACTTGCCCAAGTGTTGATGCTTCTTGTAGATGTACACTTTGCATCCAAACACTCAGAAGAAGGATATATCCGGTTTCTTCCCATTCACAAGCTCATAGGGGGTCTTCTTGAGAAGCCTTTGGACAAATAGCCGGTTGGCCGCATAGCATGCGGTGTTGATTGCTTCGGCCCAAAACTTCTCGGGGGTTTTGTACTCATCAAGCATTGATCTTGCAAGTGTGATTAGTGTCCGATTCTTTCTCTCTACTACACCATTTTGTTGAGGGGTATAGGTGGCGGACACCTCATGCTTGATTCCAACTTCATCACAATAATCTTAAATCTTGGTGTTCACAAACTCGGTCCCATTGTCACTTCTTATCTTCTTGATCTTCACATCAAACTCATTTTGTGCTCTAGTTGCAAACTTCTTGAATATTGATTGAGTCTCTCCTTTGTCTTGAAGAAAGAACACCCAAGTGTACCTAGAGTAGTCATCAACTACCACCAAGCAAAAGAGATTGCCTCCAAGGCTAGTATAGGTGGTAGGTCCAAATAAATCCATGTGGAGTAGCTCTAGGACTCTTGAGGTTGACATGAAAGCTTTGGTTGGATGGGTGTTGGCCACTTGCTTGCCGGCTTGACATGCACTACACAATTTGTCCTTCTCAAACACCACATCCTTCACACCTCTAACCATCTCCTTCTTGACAAGTTTCTTCAAGGTTGACATTCCCACATGTGCTAATCTTCTATGACATAGCCAACCCAAAGAGCTCTTGGAGAATAGACATGTTTGCAAACTAGCTTCATTTGAAGTGAAGTCCACTAGATAGGGTTGTTGTGCCTAAACCCTTTGAATATCAATGATGAATCTTCAATCTTGGTCACAACTACCTCATTTGGAGTGAAGAGACATTGGAACCCGAGATCACATAGTTGACCAACCGAAAGCAAGTTGAAGCTCAATGATTGTACTAACAAGACATTTGATATTGATTGATCATTTGAGATTGTCACTTTGCCTAGGCCTTGCACTTTGCCTTTTGAATTGTCCCCAAATGTAATCTTGTCTTGCCCTTCACAATCTTCCTCAAATGTGGTGAACATCCGGGAGTCACCGGTCATATGTTGAGTGCATCCACTATCAATCACCCAATGACTTCCACTGGTCTTGTAGTTCACCTACACACAAGCAACTTGGAGTTAAGCTTGTTGTTTGGGAACCCACACTTGGCGAGGTCCCATAGCCTTGTCCACCAATTCCTTAGCAACCCATAGCACTTTGGGCTTGTTCTTCATCTTAGGACCGAGAAACACAACTAGGGGTCTACCCTTGGAGTCCTTGTTGATGATGAAGTGTGCGTCATGAGCAAAAGGCCTTATGTGCTTGGGTAAGGTCTTGGGAGGTGGAGTCTTGCATTGGAACTCAAAGTGACCCTCTTGACCACATCCGAAGCACTTCTTGGGCTTGGGCTTTTGCGTGTCATAGTTGTTCCTCATGGCCTTGTTCTTGTAGTAGTTCATTGCTTCTATCTTGACTTTGGCCTTCATGAGTTGGTTCTCCTTGAACCCAATACCGGACTTGTCGGTCTTCATGATAGTGTTCATCAAGAGCTCACTTTGAAGGTTGTGGCCCTTGGTGAACTTCTCCATTCCACTTGCTAGTTTGATCTTCTCAACCTTAAGCTTTGCATTTTCTTCTTTGAGAGAGTTGATCAAGGTGATTCCATCATTGTCATCTTGCTTGGCCGAGTTGATGGTGAAGGGCTTGTTGGCCTTGAGGTTGATTAGCTCTTCCTTGAGCTTTGAGTTCTCTTGCCTCATCTTCACATAGTCATCATACTTATCGGCCTCAACTACCTTCTTACCCTTGCACTTAGCATTTTGCTCACTAGCAACTTCATCAAGCAAGTCTTCACAAGAAGTAGCTATATGACATTTAACAACCGGGTTAATAGCAACATGTGTAGCAAGATCATTTGTAAGCAATTCATTAGCTACCACAAGTGTGCCATATTCATTTCTAACTTGGTTTTAGTCATCTTTTAGCAAGTTGTATCTTGTATGGAGCTCTTGTGTTGACCTCTCAAGCTTATCATGTTTCTCATTATCTTGCTTGAGTGAGGCTTTGAGCTCCCTAGTGCTAGATGAGAGAGACTTGTTCTCAACCTTTAAATCATCATTAACACTAGACAAGTCATCAAGTTTAGCATTCAAGTTATCATTGGCTTTCTCTAGTGTTTCACTTTTAGTTTTGTACTTCCTAATGAGCTTAGTGTATTTGTTGCAAATCACAATTAGCTCATCATAGGAAGGTGCCTCAAACTCATCATCACTATCATCACTAGAGTTAGCCTCATCATCATTATCCTCTTTTTGTACCTTCTTGTCACCTTTAGCCATGAGGCATAGGTGTGTAGAGGATGAGCCCGGAGATGATGGAGGAGGTGGCGGTGGAGTAGATGACCCAATCATCAAGGCGGCCACCTTCTCATCTTCACTCTCATCTCCGGATGAGTCACTTGTGTTTTCAATGTCGGTGAGCCAATCACCAACAATGTAGGCTTTGCCATCCTTCTTCTTCTTGTGGAAGTTGCAGTTCTTCTTCTTCTTGAATGGCTTGTCATCTTTCTTCTCCTCATCACTTGACTCATCTTTGTTGCCCTTGTTGTACTTGAACTTGTTGAACTTCTTGTTCTTGTACTTGTCTTTCTTCTCTTCGGAGCAAGCATGAGCCAAGTGTCCAAGTTTGCCACAATTGTAGCAATCCATCTTGGAGAGAGGCTTCCTTGAAGAGCTTGTGAAGAATTTCTTCTTCTTTGAGTCAAACTTGACTTCATTCTTGTTTATCCTCTTCAACATCTTTGTTGTCTTCTTCACCATGAGGGTGAGGTCGTCATCATCCTCTTCATCACTTGCACTCTCATACACCAATTTCATCTTGCACTTCTCCGAGGAGGATGCCTTGAGAGCCAAGTCCTTCTTCTCCTCCTTCTCTTTTTCTTTCTTCTTGGAGGAGGAAGAAGAACCACCATCACCAATCTTCATGTACATTTCATGGGAATTGATCTTGCCAAGACTTGTGTTGGTGTAGCGGCGGAGAGGTCCCCATGGTGAAGAACTGTGATGATGTGGCCATACTTCTCAATAGGCAAGACACACAAGATCTTGCGTACCACATCAACCGACGCCATTTGGTTGAGCCCAAGTCCATTCAACTCCTCTACAAGAATATTAAGACGTGAGTACATCTCATTGGCATTCTCATGAGTAAGCATAGTAAAGGAGTTCAACTTAGCCATGACCAAATGGTAGCGCTCCTCACGCTCACACTTGGTCCCTTCGTGTAGCGCACAAATGGTTGTCCAAACATCGTTAGCGGTTTTGCAATTCCGCACACGGTTGAACACATTCTTGCTAATGCCACGGAAAAGAATGTTCTTTGCCTTGGCATTGTTCTTCTCAAAGAAGGGATCATCGGCAAACACGGTGCCACCTATGGTAGCGGCTTTGTGCACACCGAGATCCACGCCCTCAAGGTAAGCCTCCATCCGCACTTTCCAATATGGAAAATCATCCCCATCAAACATGGGTGGCGGTCCATCCCCATGGGACATCTTGCTCTAGGCGGTAAAGCCTAAAATAAGAGCAAACAAGCTCCGATACCAATTGAAAGGATCAAGATGCCCAAGAGGGGGGTGAATTGGGCTCTTTTTAATTTCTAGACAAGAATTAAACCTATCAAGAGCCAATTAACCCTCTAGTGCCTACTGACAGTGTGTCCTAACTAGAAAGCGGTAGCAAGCCAATAGGAAGCGAAACCTTCCTACACAATTCTAGTATGAATTGAAAGACAAGTGCGGAAAGTAATGCGGTATGAAAGAGCTAGGGAAAGAGATGTTTGACACAGCGATGTTTTGCCGAGGTATCAAGGAGTCGACACTCCCCCTAGTCCTCGTTGGAGCACCTCGCAAGGTATAGCTCCCCCTCAATCCCGCACAAGGGATGATTGCTCTCTACGGGATGATTCTTTGCCACTCCGGCTCGGTGAATCACCCACAACTGATCACAAGTCGATGAAGAAGGGCCGCCGACAATCTCCCCAGCGATCACCTTCCTCCAAGCACCACCGGACCGTCTTGGTGATGTCGATCACCAAGAGTAACAAGCCTCGATCTTCGCTTGACTCATTCAAGCTTCACAACTAGAGGATGCACACTTGAACTCTTGGATGAACTAGAGGAGAGGATGGATGGATTCGCAAATCACTCTCTCTCTAGGGCTCTTGCTCTCTTCCCAACCTTCTCAAGAACTTTAGCAACTGAAAATGAGCAAAGGCAAGGTGGGAGAGAAGTGTGAGGAGCTATAAATAGCCCTCCAGAAAACTGCCTCGGGCTGCCATTTTAAGTTGGCGACGGACGCTCCGTCGCTAGCCCCAACGGCTAGTTCCTGTTCACGTCAGCAGGCGCCGGACGCTCCGACGCTTGGCGACGGACGCTGCGCCTCAGCATCCGGCGCCAACTGGCTGCTCTCAGGTTTCTGGGAAAATATTCCCGGACGCTCGCGAGCGTCCGACGCCCATGTGACGGATGGAGCTCTCTGTAACATCGCCGGGCGCTAGGGCGTACATACGTCAGCGTCCGGCGCCAGCGTCTGGCGCGCCGGACAGCGTCCGACGCCCAGAAAACGGCTCTCTCAACTTCAATTTTCGTCGCGATGAATATGGAAGTTGTTCTAGGCTATCTTACGGTCACCATAGGCTTGCTTAGAGCTAAGGAAGTCAAGTGTGCACCACACCTAAGTCATGAAGCTCTCCTAAGTCAAGCTACTAGTCTCAACCCCTCTTAATAGTACGGTCAAAGATCAAATAGAAGACCTATCTATTTCTAAGTGTCCTTCATCACCTTATGGCACTTAGCCTATCATTCTAGGGTCTTCATCATGTCTCTTTGAAATCCGAAACGATATCCATCTTGGGGGCTAAGTGATAACCATTGATGCCCATTCATGTTGATCACTATGGCTAATCTACGCATAGCCTCTGCAAAACACACGTTAGCCATAATAATATCGCTAATTGTCGTTAATCACCGAAACCAATAGGGCCATGATTCTTCATATCCCATGATAGGAATCAGAGAGAACCAACATTGGGGAAAGGAAGGAGGGAGGCCAAGTGGGGTGCTCCGTACCAGAGAGGAAAGGTTGCGTTGGGGTGCTCGACATTAGAGAAGAGGTCATGTATGGGACTATTGGAGGCAGCTGTGGCAGAGGACGTGACTACAAGTACGAGCATAGGTGCGGGAGGAGTCGGGTTGGGGGGGGGGGGGGTAGGGACCCCTCAAACACTGCACAAAGAATGAGGGCTCAAGGGGAAGATTTGAGAGCATCCTACTTTTAAGGGCCTAAGTAGGGACCTTGGTGGAGTGACTTCTTTTTGATGCACCAGCCCTCAAAATAGGATGAAAGACTCAAGTACGGGTTACTAGAGTTTTTCTTATCCAACACCTCTATCTTGTTCTAGCATACCATTCAACCTCTAGCATGGACCGTTCGTATTAATGAGGTAATTTTTATGCCTATTTGATTAACATGGTGCATTCCTTTAATATCATTATAGAAACTAAGGAAATAGATTAGAGATGAATTACTTAAAAAGTTTATGGACCAAAAAAACAATTTTTACAATTGATGGGCCTAAGTGAAGCCAAGGAAAAAGTTGATGGACAAATGATGCATTTAACTCTAAACAATCACGGATGTGCAAAATAGCTAGTCTTAAAACTAAACTAAACCATTTTCACTACGTTGATCAATTTTGATTCCATGCCAATTTGATTTAGGTTTCGAATAATCTTATGTGCAACCAAACTTTTCTTAAAAGAAATTTGAAGCCAAAAGCATACATGAGTATTAAAGAAATCAATTTGCTTTAGAGAATCTATTTTTTTTAGCAATGTATGTAATACACAAATTTGGGCGACAAATTATACTAGCAATATACAAATTGCACTCCGTTTCAAATCAAATGTATGTAAGTTGGAGATATCCCGTAGTGTGAGCGAAAAAAATTGGGCCAATGCTGAAAAATGAATCGTTTCGATAATTGATTAGTGGAAAGCGAACATTTTTTTTGTGGTTGAAGGTTAAAAACTGGACTTGATCCATAGTTTAGGAATTTTTATAAATTGTTAATTGACATTTCTATTAATAGAAATTGTAGCATCCAATAAACTATGCAGCTTTTACAGATTGTTCTGGCAGATGCACACGCACGATGCGTGAGCAGATACGCGATTAAGCACTAAGCAAGCTAAGATTCAATGAACTTCTTAGCTTTCTTGCCGATTACTTATTTGACTGGCCTCAGTAACTCAATTGGAGCTTGTATACGTGCTGCTGATAAGTTCGATAGAGACATAAACCGATCGGACATTGTTACTCCGTGATTTACCTCTGAAGTGCGCTTCTCTGTATGGCCAACACACAGACATGGTTGCCAGTTACCTACCGTAAGTGCAACGCCACATAAAAGCGCAGCTTTTCAACTCTTCTTTTTTCACCTTTTTGGTCCCCACCCCACAAATGGTCGGAATTGTGCTGGGATTATTATATTGGCACTTATTTTTGCACGTACAGGCGCAGAGCGTTTGAACCTTGGAGGTCTATGACTATGAGGACATGATGGCCAGCGTACGTGCAAGATCACCGTCAACCGGCCGCTAGATTGGACCACCGGCGTTGAGGAATGATCACTCGTACTGGAATTTGATCGCCGTCTCTGTCATCCGTGATCGATGTCCGGGCTTTCTCTTCGTTAATTGAACATCACTACGGCACCGCATTGGAAAATTTTCACATAACAGAGTACGTACTAGTAATGGACCAAAAATATATGAGTGTAAAATACTCTGGTTGCTTCTTATGAACTTGTTTTGTTATTTAGGTCCCCTAAACTCTTAAAGTATATATTTAAGTCGTCAAGGGGTTCACGGTGCAATGGTAAAGGCCATTGGTTGGGGGGCTCACACCCAGAGTTCAAATCCTGGGTGCGACACTTTATTCTGGATTTATTCCAGAAAATTTTCCGGCACTATGCATTAAGTGGTAGGTGACATTTTCGTCGACACCGAGGCCGTCTGTGGTGACTTCGTCCTCATAGGGGTAGGGTTTGCGTGCGTGTGTTCGTAGGGGGCGAGTGTGCGTACGTGTTAAGCATCTGCGTTGTACTGTGTAATCACAAAAAAGTATATATTTAAGTCTTAGAACTTATATTCTTTCAGTCGAGCTCTTGATTAAATCACTCATAAATTATTTAGTGTCCTATCTTTTCATATATTTTATTTTTGAATCATATTGTATCTTCTCTTATGAATTTGGGGTTTCTTTTTTTGGTCAAAACATCACCAGCTTCATCACAATTAATACTGCTTATTATGTCTCTTGCCTCTTGGAATATTGCCGGCTCAAGCAGTCACTGCCCAGCCCCTATCAGCTACCATCATGCCAACATCCATGGCTCCTTATGCCTTCTAAAACAAAGGTGTAACCATCACTGATGCTAGTGCGATATTAATCTTAAGCATGCTACCTAGCTATGTCACTCTACCGCACTGCTATCGGCCACGCTATGCATGATTACGTTTGTTTTAGCTTGTGACCAGCTTCTCATGAATAAAAACTCCAAATGTGTTGTGCTGCTCGTGAGACGTTAATCTTTGGTGTGCTACTAATGTCACTGTGTCGTACGTACTACCATCGGCCATGCTTGTGACCAATAACTTCTCATGAATAAAAACTCGAAATGAGATATCCATTGCACTGCTCGTGAGCGATCCCAAAACATTGCTAGGAGCCTAGGAGGGGGCTCCTTCCTTTAATCTTCCATTTCTAACCACTTTTGAGCTTTTGAGCCAAAAGTGGTTAGAAATGTGCTTCACAATTCAGAAGCGTTTCAAAATTCAGATGCTGGTAGCATGTTGCGAATTGCAAATGCTGTTGCTCTGTGAAAGCTATCGATTACCAACAAGCATCTATTAGTATAGTTGTACTCGTTCTGGGTAACGTTTGGATAATCTTGGTTCAAAATTCTGTGTTACATTTGGATAATCTTGGCTCAAAAAGGTTCCTAGTAATCTTCCATTGCTAGGAACCTTCATGTTTGAGCCAAGATCATTAGAATCGACATGTGAAGCTGTTTAGGGGGGGGGGGGGGGGGGGGGGGGGGGGGGGCTTCAAACAGGTCTCGTGAAGCCACTGATTGCCATACCAAATAGTATGACCCAACTAATGCAATTATATATAATAGACCACAATTTTGCCCTTTTGAGCTGTTGGCTAAGTGAGCATCCCTTGGGAGGACCTGATCGAGTGCGAATCTCTTCTCTTTTCACACATACACGGGCCTCCGCTCCGTTCCGTTCCATTGATGGAGCGAGCCGAAGGGAGGGAGGGAGCTGAGAACATATCCGCAGGATCGGATCAGCTAACATTCAATCATTACGACACGATCACCGCGACACTAATAAATAAACCGATCGATCGAGGTGCAGAACCGGATTCCTTCTCGTGCCTAATGATGATGCGCCTGCACAATAAACGCACTAACAAGCAGACCCCGCCGGTGATCTGATCGGATCGGTAACCAATAAGCCCCGGCCGGCCCCTGCAGCCGCAGCGAGGATATTGCTATTTTTCCCCCGCCCGCTTTGCGCGCCCCAGCAGTGCGCACCGAGGCGGTATTCATGCATTAATTCCCTCGGCGGTGACGGCGAGGTGCACCCAATCGATCCGGCGCGCGCGGCCGGCCGGGCAACACCCTGACTGACATCACCGCGCGTGCGTTGTTGCATCCGTAGCTGCGGCGCCGCCACACCCACTCGTGCCGTCCCGTACGTGCGCACGCACGCACTCGCTCGATCGATCGCCGACGGATCAAATTAATTAAGGCCTAACAGGGCCAGCCGTTCGCCGCACCCGCGCGCGCGCACACGGTCTCGGCAAAGCTGGCTCGGTCACTCGATCGGCGGCGCGTGCAGTTAGGATCGGACAGGACGCGTCGAGAGCGCGACGCGGAGCCTCTCTCCGGGGTCAGCCGGTCCGGCCGTACGTCCAGAGAGATTTTTTTGATTTGGATTTTTTGGTTTCGTTTCGTGTCCGTGGCCTCGGTGGGGGTGTATGTGTATAGCTAGGGGAGGCGGCCGGCCGTGTGCTGGCTTTATTTCGCTGTCACTACCTAACCACCACAAGGACGTACTGCCCGGCCGGCCCGGCCGTCAAAGGAGGCCATCCAAGGCAGCGTAGAAAGCGTCAGTCAGGGGGACGGACTAGCTAGCTAGATCGGGTGAGTAGGCAATCTAAGCTACGTACGTATGCTGTGGACGGACGGACGATCTGATTTGCCGTTGCGTGACTCCTCGACCACGTTTCGATCGGTGGACTTCGACTTCGACTTCGACTCATGCTTGGATACGATACGTACGACAAGTCACCGTTATTTCGATTCATCAATTTCTGTGTGCGTCAAGATCTACCATGCATGTGACCTTGAACGATGGACAGCCAAAAGGATCCGGCCGGTGTACATGAACGCCGCCGAGAGATGATGAATTGGTCAAGTGGTACTAGCTTGCACTTCTAGACACTTGCATTCCATTTTGTCTCAAGAAGAGCTGCTGGCCGGCCGGCTGAAGCGGAGGTCGACCTACTACTTATACTTAATTAAAGAGCCAATAAAGTGCAGTCCAACATGCGTGGCGACTTTATTTTGTGGACGATATATAATCTACTGATGACCAAAATGAATGAAATAAAGCCCGCCGGCCGGCGGCCTCTCATGCATGAGAATGAGATCTCCTTTAATTTGCGTAGTTGATTTAATTTACACTAGTGATGCATGCATTATTTCTTCGGTGGTGCGGTAACTAGCTACTACTACTACTAGCCAGCCGGCCGGCCGGCGCCACTAATTAACTAGCTATAGCTACGACTTAAGTACGTGAGATGCAACTGGATGATGCGACAGATCTTGCTGTTGTTGCATTGGCGAACGAAACAAAGGTTGGTTCAAATGCAGGTCGGTCGGTGTAGTGGGGCACGTACGGTGGGCGGCGGGCACGCATGCACTGCATGCCTCTGCTGACTGCGTAGTCCCTCCTTATCTAATTTAGAAGTTATTTTGAACAAAGTTTGAGTTAAATATTAGGAATATAAATCATCGATAATTTTTAAGTTATTAAGATTGTAAATATGAAAATTATATGAATAGAATTGTCTTGAAAAATAGCTTCACAAAAGTATATATATTTCATTATTCCATAAATATTTTTTATAAAAATAAGAGCTCAAAGTTGTGTTTGAGAGACAATGTTGCTGTCCTAGACGACTTCTAAATCAGATATATATATGGACATAGTAAAATTTACCGTCGACCCCTAAAGTTGACTGACCGGTGTTATCTAAGTCCCTGAACTTATAAACTGTGGGTCCCTAAACTTGGTCGAATGTGTCATCTAGGTCCTTGAACTGTAAGGTGATCATCACAGGTCCCTAAATTTGGTCGGTAGTGTCATCTAGGTCCTTAAACTTGTTTTAATTCTCATCTAAATCCATACAAGACAATTCATAATTTTTTCATATGAATTTGAATGAAGATAAATTTTATATCAAACTTGTAGCTCTCGATTGATTTATAACTTTCTAGTAGATTTTTTTTAAAATAAAATTTTTTAGAGTCCCAAAACATCGTTGTATTTTTATAGATTTTGAAATTTAAAATTTATAATTATCAAATAACCTTGGATATTGACATCATCTTATGAGAGTTATAGTTACAAATACAATCTACAACTTTATAGTTAATTTTTTTATTTAAAGTCATTTAGTGTTTCAAAATATTATTGTAAGTTATAGATTTTGAAAATTTGAAAATTAAAATTCCAAGATTGTTTAAATTCAAAAAAAATAGTTATAGATCACATCGAGGGCTATAATTTTTATATAAAGTTTGTCTTCATTCAATTTTATATGTAAAAGTTATGCATTATTTGTTCTATAAATTGTTCTGTTTGAATCGAGAAGACACTTAGAACCAAATTTAGGGACCTAAATGATATTACCGACTAAGTTTAGGGACCCATAATAATTACTTTACAAGTTCAGGGACCTAAATGACACTGTCGATCATGTTTAGAGACACATAAGCTAAGGTCAGTTTCAATGGGAGTTTTATAGAGTTTCATAGACATTAAATAGGCTGATGTGACACGTTATTTATGAAGAGAGAGATGATAAGAGTTTTATGGGAGTAGAGAGAGTTTCATCCCCATGAGAGCAGATTCAATAATAAAGCCAAGTGCTTGGCTTATAGCCAAGCTATTAGAGCCAAGTTATACAATAAGTTGTCTCTTACTTGGTTGCAAAATGTTTCTCTTTCCTATTTCTCCTCACAATACTTATTACATGGGCCTACTGTTACCTAGGTTTCCGTGTTCAGCTTGGTGCTTGCATGAGAGCCAAGCTCTCCTTTTTCCTTCATATCAGCATTTGTTTGGCTATAAGCCAATTATTGTACTTGTTCTGAAACTATCTAACATTGTTTTCAACACATTATAGCATTGAAAATTGAGGATGGTCAACTTTAGGGACTCGCGCTGAATTTTAATCCTAACTGCATACTACTTGTCCCGGCCGGGCGCTAGGTTCACCTAGCGCAATCGGTTGGTCGGTTAGCATAGTCAAATAGTAAGTGCACAATAATGCTCCTCTAATGGGCTTCGTATCTCTCAAGCGCACAATGTTAGTTCTCCGCTGTTGCATCTTGCCTTCTCCGGGGGCCCAGTAGGCCTGCACTAGCAATTCGCCGCTTCAACCCCCTTGTTTGTCTTCCCAGCATGGACGACGGGGCATGCGTAGCCATTTCATGTCTTCCCTGCTGCTGCTTGGATCACTTCTAGCCCATGCACTGAAGAATGGGGCTACACTCGCGGTGAGCAGAGCACTCACGAACCTGCGTGGACTGAAGAAGTGAAGAATGGGGATTGGGGTACACTGTGAATTATTCTGATGGACGAGATGAGACGAACCCGGCCCCTTATGCCTTATCCCCTCGGATGATCCATTGGGCACTGCGATCTACACTGTCGCAGGGGCCCAAACGACCCATGGAAATGGGCACCGCGCGCATGCACTGAATTCAGACTCGGACGCGCGCGCGCACACGTCTGCTTGCCCACGGATCCGATCTGACCCTATATACAGTATATCACTGCATCCACCCACAAGGAGCCAAGAAAACCATGCCAGAAGCCATATGCTGCCCTGCATTCGCTCGCCGCATGCTGCTGCAAGCCTGCAATGGGCAGCCGTAGCCCAATGCCCTGATCGAACCCGGGGCCCCATTTCTGAGCAGCAGCACGCAACTGAGCTGGTAGCTGCAGCGTGCATTGCATCGTGTGCCCTGTGCTGCTAGCTATCAATGGCTAGAATCCAATGGGTGAATTCTGAATCCGGCCCGTGACCGTACGTGAACAAGCTACAGAACTCCACTGTAGCGCATGGAATTATTGCACCCGGCGTGTCCTGTTCCTGCACAACGTAACCCTGATGACCTGATCAGTGCTGCTCTCGAACGCGCGCGTTGAGCTAGGAAGCAGCTAGCTAGCTTTACTTCCCGCTAATCTGCCCGCAGAGCAAACACCAGCTAAATAAAACCTTGAGCTCAATGCCAGCGCTCTATATATAAACCGTGGCTCTACCGCTCTACTTCCAATCCATTCCACCCCTTGGCTCCTCCTGTGTCCACCAGCCTCTCGTTTAGGACGCAAGACAGCAAGGGGTCACTGAGTACTGAGTAGCCTTAGCAAAGCTCAGAGCTTCGGGCCAAGGGGGGTGATGGCGCTGTCTCGCCGCATGGTCGCTCCCCTCCTCGTCCTTCTGCTCATCCTCATCGCCACAGGTGCCTGATTTCCGATTCCTCGGTGCCCAGTGTTGCTTGCACTGGCTGTGCAAACTAATTAACATTAACAAATAATGCGACGCGCGCGGCGGTGTGATTGATGCTTTATTTATGATGTGCGTGCAGAGCTGGCGACGACGACGGTGGCGGAGGGGAGGCACTGCCTGTCGCAGAGCCACGAGTTCCAAGGCCTGTGCGTGAGCAGCAGCAACTGCGCCAGCGTCTGCCTGACCGAGAACTTCCCCGACGGCGAGTGCAAGACGCAGGGCGCTACGCGCAAGTGCTTCTGCAAGAAGAAATGCTAGCCTTGCATTATTGGCGGTCTGCTAGCGCCTGGCGTCCAGGCATGTCCACTGTCGGCATGCAATTCAAGCTTGTCTCGTCGACCATTGTTGTTAGTTATTGGTATTCCTGCGTTGCTGTTTTTGTGTACTCCCGTTTCTCTTTCTCGATCGATTTGTCATGCTAGCTGCGCGCGCGGTTACGTCGTAGCGCGTCGTTGTTTCATTCATGTTGCTTTCTTCTGTTCCCGCGAATAAACTCCGCGCGCTATGTGCCGTGATATAATGCCTGCCAGTGTAGAATGATATCCCGGCCCACTGTTTGTTGCTTTTCTGCACCCGTTACCCGTGTTGTTGTCACGCGTAAGGCCGGTCGTCGTTTCAAAATGGGTGTAATGTAAACTGTTCGTTCTTCCAAATCTGCTTTGGCGTGATAGCTAGGGAACTTGATGATAAGGCTTCTTGTGAGTGGACATAGACTTGCCACAACCATGATCCATGATCACAACTTGCCACGCTATAGCGTATAGTCATGTCATAGTTTTTTCACAGTTATTTGGTTCACTATCATAACCATAGTGCAACACACTTTCTTATCGTCCTGTCCCACACATCATAAACTTACTTTCATACCAAAACCTTGGCACAAGTGTGACAATGATTTTACTGGACATATTTTTTCTGTGGTAGTCATAGTTTGCCGAAGATTAGGCATGGCAAACTTTGTTAGCAACCAAATAGGGCCTATATACTAGACCATGAGGCGTACTGCATATGTGAGTATTTGCGCCACGATCACCCGCTGAGCCGCTGCTGCTAGGATTCAAATGGGTTACGGTGGACGGGGAGAAGCATTTGGATGGTTGAAGGGCACTAGACGTGGGGATAGATTGGTACTTTCCCACATTCCAATATTTTTTTTGTCTAAAACAATATTAACTTTGCCTGGGTTAAACACAAGGTACTATAGTTTCACATCTGAACCATGCAAGAAACCTGCTACATAAGACTACTCAAATCCTCCCCATGGCATCAGTGCTAATATGAGATATATGAAATCATGGAACCACCTGAGCATTTTTTGGTCGTTAGCGTTCAACGGGAGTTACCATTTCCACAATACACCAACGCAGATAACATTAGTTGGCTGGTTGGAGGAAAAATGTGTCGTATCGCCATCTTGTTATGATTGGACCAATAGACCAAGCAAACCCCGCAAAACATGAAAAAGGCCTAACTTACCAAGAAATTGTTGCCAATCGAACAATCCCAAATATTGGATATGGACATCAGAATCCCTTTGTAGTTTAGACAATTTCTAAAGTAGCTTCACAACATCCTTGCAATGGGGAAACCAAAGAAGATATGACCAATGAGTTCTATCCTACCACATATACAACATTTTTTACTACCTCTCCATATCCCATTTTCTTAAGAGACACCATCATGATTGAATTGGAGGTAGCATCGAGGCCATCAAGGTCCCTAGCGTCCTCCATCGACCTTGTCATCAACATGTCTGGTACCTCAATGACGCGTGTAGTACAAGCATGATGGAGCCATCAACCCGTGACCATAGATCAACTATCTAGGAAGGGAGCAGCGAAGAAGGCCATTGAGAAGGTTAGTGACGGAGAGGAGAGAGGATAGGAGAAAGATGGGATGATGAGGGGATAAGGGGCAACTATGAGACATACACATGAGAGTAGGGGTGAAATGATGTTAGGGTTTGGGGTGGGACTCAAAAGCGACGAGGACACATTATATACCCCTCCCCGGTTAATGCTCCTCAAAAGGCTTACCGTTTTATCAGGTCATGCTTGTTCTAGCCAATGGGACTGACTCAGGGCCCAAACCTGGCATGATGACATAGTCCATGCCAGCCTAAGCATATAGGTTTTATGACATGATGCTTAGGGTTGGGCCTAAATTGCGGGCATCATGTCAAGCCATTTGGACAAATCCATTTTGACATCTATGACCCTACGAGGGCCCCGCCCTAGATGCATGGCATAACACATAGGCCAACACTAGATTTATGGTTAGTGTGCTAAGAGGAAACATTATTGGTCATCCTTACCCAGATGTGTGTACTAGACCGATGAGGACATTATGACCCTTTGAGGAGGAAGGGGGTGCATGTGACATCTAGCCCAGTTTGAATTTAGTCCATGGGGACACATGTGTGTATCGATGTGAGATTATGGGGGTTTAATCCCTAATTGGTTTTTGAGGATGGCTTAGACCATCCCTAGGTTAATCCTTTTATTTTAAGCAAGAATGAAATTGTAAGTGGGTTTTGATGGGAGAGGGGTTGTCAACTCAACATATAGATTGGACCTCAGTCGGTTGCACTCTATGGCATTACAGATAACTAAGAAAAACTCATAAAGAAATATATTTTTTTATAGAAAACCAATGAAGGGTTTCATTGTTTGAAGATCACACCATTTCTCATTTGCCAAATATTTTGGATAAATAATACAAACTCATCTAAAAATATATTTTTGCAAAAAATCTAGCAAAGGGTTTCCTAATTTGAAGATCACACTATTTCTCATTTGCCAAATATTCTAGCACATAGGATGATTACTTCCATAAGTTCTATGAAGAAAAGCACTACTAATTGCTACCTCATGCTCACTAGTATTCGAATGGGATCCAAATCATTCTTTATGTGAAATCCTATCAGGCTCAAACAAGCTCACAAAAGGACAACAAAGGAGGTGTTGCACCATTTCTTCACAATTTTGTGTGAAATAAATACCATGTAGATGTTTATAAGACTTTTTTAGCTGTAAATACCATTTCCTCAAATGTAAACCTAGCAATCTTCTTGCTCAGAAGTGACAATAGAAACTATGTTTTAGATAGTAACAATGGCTGAGAGTAGGCTTCCTCCCAGTGGCAAGTGAAACAAATTCAGTAGATTTTGTTGCTTTTGCTTTCATGGGAGTAATGTTCTTGTTCATTGCAAATGAGTGCAAATGTGGGAAAGAAAATTTTGGGACTTGACTGTTCTAGATCATCTAAAAGCCTAACTATTCGATCATTGGAGGGCACAACAAAAGCTAAACCTATGTTTAAATCAAGTAGTTTGAGAACTCCCCACCAATAAGAGCCCTTCTTTGTTGTGGAGACCATTTGAATAATAATTATCCAAAAATAAGGGATGTTAGTTTTTGGCACTTGGCTTGGCTGGATGGCAAGTGACCGAAGGATATTCCGCCTATAATTTCCAATAATCAAGAGGAATGTGGTAGGACAATGAATCTTTTGTTATAATAAACAATCAGTGGAAGACTTCAATTTTTTGGCAATTAATTCAGGTGGATCACTTCTCTTAAATTATTATCTTGTAGGGAAGAATGCAAGATGCAGAGTTGCATCCAGAGGCACATTATTAGATAACTTGGAAGTTCATGACATCTCGGGGAATACACAACTCGTTCAACATAATTGGCGCAATTCATAGGCAAAATTGACTTGAACACACTTATTTGAAAACCATTGGCAACTCCCGCTTGCAAGTTTTTGTTTGCATTTCTTGTGATCTAAAATTGTCTTCTTGATAGAAGATTGACATGCTCCTCATGGATGCAAGAACCAACAACTCTGCCCACTTTGCTATATAACAAGGGTCAGTTTGTTTCCCTGGCTGCACATTTGGCCCATGCCTCTTGTAGTTGGGCCTAATGGTTTCCCTCTTGGTTGTCGCCATGCTGACCTAGACCTTTTCCCCTCGCGCGGGTGGTGATGGTGGGCTCATGTGTCATGGGAAAATTCCACCGCGTGTTAGGGTTTTTCTGCCCCTTTTATTGGACCACCATCTCCACTTCCTTCCACCTTACTCTCGCTTCCTCTCTCACTAGCTCTACCTTCTATCTCCCTTCTCTTGGGTGGCGAATAGTAGCTGGTGGTAGTGTGGTTGGAGTAGGTCATCAACGCAGAGGTTCAGGCCTCTTTGTTTCTCTGCCTTACTTGTCTACATTCTTTCGCACTACAAATATTTGAAGATTGGCATAGCATGGACATGACCTTACAATAGTGGCACGTTGTAGAGGTGGCGATAGCCTTTTGATCAAAGCCATGAGATGGCGGGTGCTTTCCGCAATTGTGGAAAGACTAGAATGCACATAGCTTAGAGAATCGACATTTACCCAACGTTCCATACAAATGCTGCTAAGCAAACTCAAGGAAGCGATGAGTCTATGGTGCGAGATGGGTGCCAAACTATTGAGAGAGATCATCATGTTGTGCTAGGTTGCTTGTGTCACACCCAGTTTTAAGAACAAAACCAGATATACCCTATATGTGAGCCCAGGAAGTCAAATCCCACATATAGTCACAGAACAAGGTAATATCAAAAGACAATACTTAAGTATATAACATATATGGTTAAAGGAATAACCTTAAGAGAGAGCAAACAGCGGTAAGACACTCTGAACTTCTGGTGAAGACTCCACTCCACAGGGACCAACTGACTGGTTGATCACAAGCCTAACTCTTCCAACTCTTGCAAACTGGTAACCATTCGGGATTTTTATCCAAGAATTGAAAAGAAAGTAAACAAGCGTAAGTACTTTCGTACTCAACAAGTATACATGGGGTTCATGAGGCTCAAAAAGGTATGACTCTGGTTTAACTGCATCAGCTTTTATGTTGTCACAATTTTAGCATAGGATAGCACCAATGTTATCAATATGTAGCCCAATAACCATATGATCAAGAGTAAACAAGATATAATGTTTATATGAACATGTAACAATAATAAATCACCGATAACATCTGATGAGCCACGAGATAAGAACATCACATAGCAAGGAGTCCAAACCACTCTTAACCGTGAGCACGGCTATCATGATAGTTTTTAACTTTGCGCAGAGGCGTACATCTTTACCCATAAGTCGTGAATTGCCCCTTCGCCAGAGGACGCGACCCTCTTGACCCACTTCCAAGGTAGGCCGGCAGGGTTCACTACGAGACCTTTCACAAGTTCCACTAGAAGGTAACAACCCGCTACAAGTTCCCTCAACAAGATCCCAGAAGTCACCGCAGCGCTTCCAAACATCTCAGAGCACTTCTTGCGCCCTCTCAGGTAAGTTGCCCCAGACTAGCAAAAGCCTAATACTGAGTCAAGCCAGAGCCCATTAGCTTATGGTAGTACTGTTTTCTCGGGGTAATCTCTTACAGAAATATCCCTATGAGTGAGAACACAGGTGTGAGTTCCTGATGTTCCACCTATGGTCCACGTTGCTAAAAAGTCATCTTTTATTGTCGATTCACATATTCATTAATCAAGTTTACATTATCATAGTTATTCTCAAAGAGCACTAGCTTGATCTACCCAAATGCATAACTTCCCAAGGTAACAAGGTATAAGGTACAAAACTAGGGTAATCCTTACAGGGTAACAAGGAAACACATGCATATGATTAATGAGTGATTATCATGAATAGGACAACAAGGATAATCCCATGTAATACTTGCCTTAAAAGCTTAGATCCTTTGTTCAACTGCTTCTCAGCTTCAGACGACTTCTTCTTGATCACCAACGCAAAACTCACCGATTGGACGACAATTAACCAAACACCACACAAGCAGCTGGACAAACATACATAACATACAAACATAGCTAAATTAGAACAATACACCAATCAATAAAAAGGATTTAAAAGAAACCTACGCAACTCTACGATCACACAGTCGCGAGGATCACACTAAACGGAGCTATGATGATCGAAAAACAACTAACGGAAGATTTTCTTTTATAAAAGAGAACTACGAGTTTTATTAGTTTTAACTATATAAAAGAGTGTACAAAGTATTTCAAAGAAACACCTTGATTTTATGTGTAAAACAAGTTGCAAAGTGGTTAATCAAATTAGGATTTGATCTCATGAAAATACAGAACTATTAACATGGTATTAAAGATCACTAAAGAAAAGGTTACGCCGATATGAAGCCAACGCAACTTGAACAGAACGAAACGGATTTGAAACGGAGAAGTTACGATTTAAACGAGATTTTGAAAAGGGCAGGTTAAAGCATTAACAAATTAATTAACTTTGATTTTCAAAAGTAATTAACATAGATGAAAACTGTACCATTAGATAGATCATGAAATTACGGATCTAACGCAACTTGTTTGAGTCAAAACGGAGTTGAAACGGAGAAATTATAAGCATTTGAATGAGGGTGGCAGTTCTGAAAATAGAGAAAACGTATTTTGCAAAAGCCGAGAAGATATTACGTTTTCCAAAACGAGAAAGCGTAAACCGAGGGTGCGCCAAGGGATCTGCGGTGGGGCTGACGGGCACCACGTGGCGAAGCAGGACAGGGCGGGTGCATGGGAGCAGTGTGGACCGGGCGCTGGGACGCGGTCCACGGGTCCACGGTGGACCGAGGGCGTACCCCTTCGCGGGTTCTAATCTAAACCGTCGGCGCGAGATCGGACGATCCAGAAGGGCACAGGCAGGGATGGTCGCCGGGGCGGCACTCCCGCGGCGGCGCCATGGCTGGAAGGCGGCGGCGCAAGCCTAACCACGGCTACGAAGCACTGAAAGCGACGCGGAACGGTCGGGGAGAGAGAGGGGGAGACGGGGAGCTCGTCTGGGGTGTTGGTTGAAGCCGACAGGGGGTCCAGAGGGGCAGTCCACACGCGGCGGCGGTGCGACGGCACTGGAGCACGTGCACAGAGGTCCAGAGAGTGAGAGAGAGAAAGAGAACGGTACTGTGAGATCGGTGGGACGATGCAGGTTCGATTGCGACATCAGTTGATCCGATTTCATCGCAGAGACATCGGCGCACGTGACGGGGCGGCACGGGGCAGGACGGCGGACGCAGGGAGAAACTACGCAGGCGAACAGAGGGAGAAGAGAGGGAGAGAGAGCTTCGGGGGCTTTGCTTACCACGGTGCGAGCCTCGTGGTGCGGTTGGACGCAGTGGAGGGGCTTGGCAGCAGAGGGGCAACGGCGGCGGCGCTGGGCGGCTGTCTGTGCTCGCGGCGGCAGCTCTGGTGCACTGCTGCGGCTGCTAGGGGGCTTGGTACGAGGGCGGAGGAGGCGCGGCTTGGCTTAAATAGCCCCTGGACGCGGCCAAGATGGAAAGGGAGCATCTCCACCGCAGATTCTCGATCGGCAGAAAGGGGAAGGCGGCGGCCGGCGGCAGAGAAGGAAAGAGAGGAGAGGGAAGAAAGGAAAGGGTCGTGGCGGGCGATGGTTGGTTCGGGTGCCACGGAAAATGGAAGGGGGGGATTACTTGCTCCGCATCGAACTCGGCCGAGGAAGCAGAGTCGGCGCCGGAGCAAAGGAAAGAGGGGAGAGAGGAAAAGGAAAGGGGAGGAAGAAAGGACTGCCAGGTGGGGTCGGCTTGTCGGCCAGAGAGAGGAGAAGGGAGGCGCGTGCGTCCGCGCAGCGAGGGGGACGGGCAGCTGACGCGTGGGTCCCGCTGTCGGCGCGTCCGCGCAGAGAGGGAACCGGGCCGAGGGGTGGGAGGGGGAGATCGGGCCAGCCTGCTTGGGCCTGTGAGAGAGAGGGCAGGCCGGGGGAGAAAGGGGAGAGGGGTGGGCCTGTCGGGCCAAATGTAGGGGGGAAGGTTTTGGCCCTTTTTCTTTTTATTTTGAAATTCCAAACACATTTTCAAACTCGCATTTGAAACCACATTTGAATTTTGAAAGGTGACAAACAAACACAAACTCCCAAATGCAGGGCATGAATGCTCAGACATGTTTCTACCCGAAAGGAACTTTTAATTTCCTAAAAAGTTTTTATTTCCTAGGATTTCATGAGCACCAAATTTCATAATTAAATCATTTTATTTCTATTTTCCATAAAGTAAATTTTAGGGTGTTACAACTTGTCTATGACAGGCTAAAATCTATCTAAGCCAATTTTAGTAACTTTGTAAACACCACTACAAGCACTTTTCATGAAAAACTGATCATCTATAAAGGTCAGGGGTAGGTTTATTCATCCCTAGTTACGTTAGAGAGAGGATGGCCTCATGTTTGCCTTCCCAAATTAAGTATATACTAATCTAAGCTCAACACCAACACTAGCTGACCATATAAATTAAATTTGGTCCTCCTGTGGTCCAGTGTATCCATGAGAATTCCTCGACACCCACTAGTATTGTTGCCCACCAAGGGTGGTGCCAGATTTAGTCATTCTTGGTGAAACGAGAAAGATGGTAGTGTCTCGCAGAGCGGTGCTCTTCTTATTTCTCCTCATTGTTGCTACAGGTGATTAGCTTATGCCTTATGGTGTCAGACATTAGCTGCTCATTATCCATCTATAATTATACTCATACCAGGCAGATTGATTGGTCACCATGCACTAATTCTTGGTGATTAATCTATAAGTTGCAAATATGCAAAATGGTACAAATGAAATGTGATCAATGTGGTGCATGTAGAGATTGGAACCATTGATGCCAAAATGAGAGTAGCCAAGCAGGCCATGAAAACGACCAAAGTGAAAAAGAAGTTGGAGAAGGAGAATGAGAAGAAAAGCAAGGAGAAGGAAGAGAGCCATTGCTTATTGCAGAGTCATCAGTTCAAGGGCTTCTGCTTCGATAGCGACAAATGCGCTGAGGTGTGCATGAAGGAGAGCTTTCCTGGTGGCGAGTGCAAGAACAACATGGCTGTGCGCAAGTGCTTTTGCAAGAAGCCATGCTAGTTCATCGCTCTTGCTAATTGTTGATATGTGGTTCACTAATTTGTTGGCCTTATAACTATTAAGAAACAAAATTACTTTTGATAAATCCTGATCATCAAAACCATTTTCCAATTATTATTTAGTGTTATGTACTGGTTTTGGGGCTCTGGTTTGATATATGGTTCACTAATTTAGTTGCTAATTTCGGCTTGCCCGTACTAAGAGTCAATAGCTATGATATTTTTCCTCCTATAAATGGACACATATACACTGATACACCACACAAGCATGCATATTAAGATAAGACTTATGCAATATGCAAGCAAGCACATGAATATGCACATATCAAATGCAATCAATCAAGTTCATGAGCTTGCTCCCCCTAGTTGTGTGCATCACTTAGTTCAAGACTTTGATCCTTGATCCTTTCAATCGTGCACCATCTTGATCCATGTACATGTCCATATCTCTCTTGATCCTTTCAACCCTTGGTATACGATGGATGGCATGAGAAGGCAAACTTTGGGAAGGTTCAATGACACCTACAACATCTGAGGCCAACTCCAAGCTCTACCAGAGGACATTAGAGACGGTTCAAGGCTGTCAGGCATGACCAAGGGATGAAGGGCAACACTGAACATCGTCACCAACTGAAGATTATGACACAAAACCCTAGAAACCCCCTAGAACCGTGATTCTTGTATACCCCTCGCCCTTCGGTATATAAGGCTAGCCATGGGTTCCGATAGAGGGACGGAACCCATTAGAACCATTTAAAACCCAAATTGAGCATTCTAACACAAAGAACAACATTACTAAGTGTAGAACTTACATGTCCTAACTAGGATAAACCTCTTATATTTTAAGTGCTAACCACCGAAGACCCATGCATCAACCAATGGTCGAATCACTAATCACTACCACGAAATTGAACCCACAACACTATGGGTTCAAGAAAAGAAGTGGCACAAAAGACTAGCAAACAAACAAAGCAAAAGGGATTTAGTGCATAGAAGATGCACTCGCTGGACAATCTAGCAGGTAAGGAATACACATGCTAGACAAAGGAAGGTGGAGTCTCACCAGACTTAATGCCACAGAAAGAAAATACACACGTTGGACAAAGAACTTTTGAATAGATATATAAAACAATATAAACCAATTTATATTCTTATGTTTGTTTCATGATTTATGTTTATTATCAAATTTTGGTGGTGTTTGTATGGGTAGTTTGTCTTTGTATGATCATTTGTACATGTGACACAATGTTTGAATTGAACCACCAACTTTTGGTTGCTACTATGTGGTAATTTAAATAGTACTAAAATTTATATAACTTAGCTTTGTTTTATGTGTAGCTTGACAAAGCTCAACATAAGGATGAATGGCACCTCTGCAAGTTTTGTCTTATGATTTGAGTGACTAAGTGCTTTTGGTATAGCTCCTCCTCAAGTGCTTCTTCAGAGCAGCTAGAGGATTTCAGGAGGGTCCATTTTTTGATGGCTTCTCACCCTAAAATTGCTCTGGCTCCTCTATTATTCACTAGAAAATGGTTTCTTCTCCTAGGTTTTTTGTATGGCTCCTTCGTAGAAGTTACTCAAGGTGGGAGTTTGTTGGGGATATTACCTCGGCATATCCCCAGGGACCGTATGGGCCTACCGACTAGAAGACGACCCAGTCTGCGAGGCCTTGCGGCACGCGACCAGCCCATTGTGCTCGCCAGGAACTCCAAAGAACATTGCTCGCCAAGGCAGATCCTAGTAGATAGACTCGGATCCCCCGCCTTAGGGGACCGATCGTAATATGTTAGGATATGGAAACTGTAACCCTGCTCCTCGGCTATATAAGGCGAGCAGGGACCCCCTCAAAAGATCTCATCTACACCTCGTATAACCTGAATACTCATATCAATCTAGCCACCAAAACACAGGACGTAGGGTAGTATGGGGATTTGTTGGCCCGAACCTATCTAAATCGTCATGTCTACGCTCTCTGTGTTACGCTTGATCGCCGTCCCCACACCTCCGCCTACAACCTACTACCGTAGGGTACCCCCTAGGTAGACTGTGACGTATATTTCGTCGACAGTTGGCGCGCTAGGTAGGGGGTGTGTGCAACGACTCCATCTTCCTCGATTCCATGGTCCTCCTGACGACCGACACCGTGATCCAGATCGGATCCATATCCGGGACCATCGTATCTACACCATGTGAGTCAGACGCGTCGCCACCAGCACATCGCCCCGCCATGCCGAAGTATCACCCACTAAAGGTGATTGGCATCGACGATCTAATAGATGCCATCGACCACTCCAACGCCGACATCATCGACTGCATCGACCTTGTGCAGACAGCGCGACGTCGACTCTCCGGCCATCACGGTCGCCGCCCGCGCTGCCATCGCACTTCGACAAAGGCTACGACCGTGCCGGCCAGGGGGCCTTGCCCTTCTCCAATGATGCCTTACGGGCTCTGCAACCAAGCGACCGTCTTCTAGCGTGAGGCTGTCACACCCCAAATTTTCATTTTGGGTTGTGAATAGAAAACACTAAATAAAATGAAAGGATTTATGTTTTTCCTAAAAATGATAAGGTTTAATTTGGCTTTTAGTAAATAAAAATGTGAATTTTAAAATTCTTTTAAATAGAATATGAAAGGGGTGTTGCATTCATGCCTTTTGAAGGACCGGAAACGGCGACCAGAGGGGGGGTGAATGGGAGTCAAATAAAAATTCCTTTCGGAAGATCTTGACCCTTGTCCCAAACACTTCCCAAAGAGCAAGCTAGGCTCACGACCCACAAGTGGGTGGATGTTCTAGGAGAAGTCCTAGGAACACAGCGGAGCTAGCTACAAAACCAACGAGACAAACCGCAAAGAAAACGGAAACTCACAGCGAGCAGCAGAGGCGACAGACGCTGGAAGACAACGCGACGAAAGCTGGCGACGGACGCTTAGGCGAGCGTCCGTCGGCCTTCCAGAGAGCCTAACAGACACAGAAAAACTGCAGGGGCGACGGACGGTCGGCGACGGACGCTAAAACGATCGTCCGTCGGCCTACCCGAGAGCAAAACAGAAAAACTGCAAACACACAAATGCGACGGACGCTAGGCGGCGGACTCTAAGGAGCATCCGATGCCAAAATCAATAGACGCAGACAGAACGAGCGACGGACGCTGACGTCAGCAGGTATGAGCGTCCTACGCAAACCAATGGACCGTGCGACGCCAAACCCTAGAGCGTCCGACGCCCTCGAACAGAGCACAGAAACACAAAAATCGTTTTTCTCTTCACCGACACTTTCCAAATCCGATCCAAATGGTCACCAACTGCAACCAAACTTTGTAGGCATGATCCTTGTGCAGTTGAGGAGCTATTCCGAAGAAATCATAGCTCAATTTGGAGAGGATTCACGGGAACACTTGGATTTGGGGGAAAAGGGAGCAAAACGAAGAACTCCACAAAGAAAATGCCCGATCTACGCACTCGTGAGGTTTGAAGAAAATTCCTTTGGTGCAAAGATGCTCCTCACGAATATGAACAACTTGGTTCAAACGGATTTGCAAGAGCTACTACCTACAAAGAGAAATCAACTCGGGAAAAAGAGGGAGCAAAAGCAAAATGCGAAGAACACAAGCAAAACGAGGACACGATCACAAAATCGAAGCCACCATGGCTTACGGAGATTACGGCCTCCGATTCCTCACAACAATCACAAGTTCTTACACGATGACGCGCTGGATCTCAAGCGAGAAGAAGCTAGGGAAGGGAAAACCTAGGAATAGGTGGGAGAGAGAGTAATGCAAGAGATCAGGATGAGGATACTCCTTCATCCTCTATTTAACGGGGCTTGGGCTATTTCCCAAAGACCCCCCTAGGTACATGAGTGAACTACCTAGCCTAAGCATTGCAGTCCAAGCTCCATAAAATATCTCCCTCGATTTGAATGGACGGCCCCGCTTCCTGCCAGGAGTTGCCGTCGCCTCGACGCAACCTCCAGGATTCCGTCACATGACATCCCCGCTTCCTCGGAAGCTCCGCCTAGGTTTGGAGGCCCAAACCCAGGAAACCCGCCACCGGTAGCTTTGGGCTCAACTACCGAACCCCGATTTTTGCGACCCAAACTCGGAAACCGACGTGGATGGTTTTGAGGCCCAAACCACCAAACCACTCGACGCGAGCCACCTTGTCTTCGCCTGGTCGGACTCCGAGTCTCCTGAGCCTCCGCTCGACTCGCGCGTCCACCGTCTTGACTCGGTCGACTCGGTCTACCTCCATGTCTTCTCGCACTCGCCGGTGCCAAGTACTAGCCACCACAGCTAGTCCGCCGGCGCCCATGGTCCCTCAGTCCGAGCCCCGCTTCCGCCCTTCACCACTCTCAGTCCATCGGAACGGCAAGCCTCTACTCGACCTTCTCCACTCCATTGACCACTGTCACTAGGCATAGCACCTGCACACCACAAGTTGATAGACAAGCACACATTCCTGCTTTCATAGAGGTTAGGTAAAGCCACTCAAACTGAAACACTCACGTGTTGGACAATCACTCATCATCAAAGCTGAACATCCATGGGTACTTATCCACCATGTGTTCGCAATCTCCCCCTTGATGAGTGCATTGTTAACACAAGTGCATTTCAGATTTGAGCCACAAGGTAAAGCTCTCCAAATGACCAAAAAAGATACCAAAGCCAAAACGGGGTCACTTGAGAGAAGCAAACACAATACCAATTAAAAGAGAGGCAAAAATGATACCAATTGAAAAGCATCCTTCAAAACACCTCATGACAAAGCCACTTACTTATGCCAAACAAAAGCATATGGGCAAAACAAAGCTAGGCCTCAAGAAGAGGCAGAAAACGGACTCAACACCGCTAGCAAGTCCAAAATACCAATCACAGCTCTCAAAACTCAGACTTCCAATTTAAGCACTAGGGGAGCTCAAAAGATACCAATTGAACCCACTTACGTCCCCTAATGCTCAAGAAGCAATCGAAACCCGTCGGAGCCAACAAAGCAAGCTAGACCCTCCAGAAGAGGCAAAGGCTCAACGCATCTAGCAAAAACTCCCCCTGGGCAAGATACCAATTGGAAAACTAAGAGAAAGCACTCTCAAGATACCAAGAAGGGGTGAAAAGAGCCAAGTCAAAAAGATACCAATTAAGCACACCAATTAAGCTCAAAAAGGCACATTTGCTCCCCCTTGGAAGTAGATGGCAGAAAATGTAATGAAATGCACATCTCTCCCCCTTATTGACACATGTAGCTCACCAAACATCAACAACTCAAGATCCGGCTACAAATGCCATGAAGTGTAAAATGAGTGCAACAGCTTCATACTTAGAGCTAAGACAATGAATAGATGCTCTAAGTGAGGTGATCCTGTGAGAATAGGAAAAGCTCAAAGTGCCCAACAAAGACTCAGGTTGAGCTTAAGATCACTTTAGAAGCTATTTAGAGAGCATATCATGTGAGAGCAAAGAATGGGAATCACCTCCTAGAGACAACTAGACATGGCAAACAATATAGGATCTATCTCAAAGAAATCTCATGTATAGCAAGTAAAATTATCCCTTAGCAAAGTTCACACAATAAGCCAATGACCCAACTGAATGAATTTTTCAAATTTCAGAGTTTTGCAGCCAATTTCAGATTTAGGCACATTACAAGTTGTATGCGAGTGGTTGTCTGCAAAGTGATGCCACTGCTTACCAACCGGGCAAAGTCAAAGGACTTGACACACCGGTTTTGGTCATACACGACACCACTCAAGTATCGACCCATATGGGAAGCAGTCTCGAACACACGGTGAAGTGCTCACAATGTAGACCCAACTCAATCTTTCCAATTCACAAAACAGAGAGCAATTTCATTTTATATATTACTCATGGTGCTCAAAGGTAGTGAATGAAACAATGAAGAGCCATAGATACAAGCTATATACAAGACAGCCAAGAAGGATCTTCAAAAGCCTACACATGCTAGTGCCATTTCAGAGGTGACATGGGGAATTTAAATTCAGTTTTAAAGCTTTTCTAACTGAGCTCTATTGCATATCATAAAGATCAAAAAGAGTCTAAGTTAGACAACACCATAGACACATAAAGCACCTCAAACAGAGCATAGATTCATTATATCGGCTATAGATATGAAGCTTAAAAAGAACTATGTCACAAATGCAAATGAGATGCAAAATGCAATGACACCAACTAACACAAACAAGACATCAAGAGAGAAGAAGGACAAATAAAAGACACAAAGAACCGAAAAGAACTATGAAACACAAAAACTTGCCTCCTCTAAAAAGGAAAGCAAACACCCAACTCACCCCGAAGGCGAGAAAACACAGCTTGATCCAAAGGCTTAGTGAGAATATCCGCAAGCTGGTTTTGGGTCTCGACATGCCGGAGGTCAATGTCGCCCTTCTCGTAATGATCACGCAAAAAGTGAAAGCGGACCTCAATGTGCTTGGTCTTCGAATGAAGCACGGGATTTTTAGCCACACTAATAGCACTCGTGCTATCACAAAGCAGAGGTACCTTAGTAAGCTCAAGACCGAAATCTCTCAAAGTGGCAATCATCCAAAGCAACTGTGAGCAACAACTAGCCGCGGCAATGTACTCAGCTTCGCACGTCGACTGTGCCACGCTAGATTGCTTGCGAGAAGACCAAGAAACCAAAGAAGACCCGAGAAACTGGTGAGTCCCAGAAGTGGACTTCCGATCAAGACGACATCCAGCAAAGTCGGCGTCAGAATAACCACAAAGCACAAGAGAGGAAGAGGTGGAAAACCAAAGACCAAATTTTGGAGTGAAGCGCAAGTACCTCATGATGTGTTTCACCGCTTGCTTGTGCGAAGTCCGTGGGGATGCCTGAAAGCGAGCACAAAGGCAGACGGCGAACTGAATGTCCGGCAGGGTCGCCGTCAGGTACAGAAGCGACCCGATCATGCTGCGGTACTCGGTTTGGTCCACTGCCTCTCCTTCCTCGTCCGCATCCAAGGCAGTAGTGGTTGACATGGGCGTCGAGAGGGGCTTTGCCTCGCCCATGTCAAACTTCTTCAAGATATCCTTCGTGTACTTGCCTTGGTGCACAAACGTCCCTTCCCGGGTTTGCTTGATTTGCAACCCAAGAAAGAAGGTCAACTCTCCCATCATGCTCATCTCAAATTCCCTGCTCATAAGATCTGCAAACTTGGCAACAAGAGCATGAGAAGAACCACCAAAGATGATATCATCCACGTATATTTGGACAAGGAGAGTGTCTTTGCCTTGCTTGAGGAGAAACAACATCTTATCTACCGATCCCATTTGAAATCCCTTAGCAAGCAAAAAGTTTTTTAGCCTATCATACCATGCTCTAGGTGCTTGTTTCAAACCATACAAAGCTTTGTGAAGTTTAAACACATGGCTTGGAGACTTGGGATTTTTGAAACCGGGAGGTTGTTTAACATAAACTTCCTCCTCTATGTAGCCATTTAAGAAAGCACTTTTAACGTCCATTTGAAAAAGTTTAAAACCCTTAGAAGCCGCAAAAGCTAGAAGGATCCTAATGGCCTCTAAACGAGCTACAGGAGCAAAGGTTTCCTCATAGTCTATTCCCTCCTTTTGACAAAAGCCTTGAGCTACCAACCTAGCCTTGTTGCGCACTACCACCCCATCTTCACTTTGTTTATTTTTGAAACCCCATTTGGTACCTATGGGGTGGCAACTAGGTGGTGGAGGAACTAAGACCCAAACACGGTTTCGCTCAAAGTTTTCTAACTCCTCATGCATGGCATTAACTCAATCTGGATCCATCAAAGCGTGTGCAACATCTCGGGGCTCAAAAGAAGCAACAAAAGCCGAATGAGAAAAGTGAGATATATAAGACCTGGACCGCGTGACTCGACGGTCAATGTCGCTGATGATGTTCTCCGGCGGGTGCTGTCACTGGATGTGGCGGGGAGCCTGCCTGGACGAAGTGGCCTCCCCCTCGACAGCAGCTGGAGCTCCCTCAGGTGCAACGGACACAGACTGAGGAAGCTGCTTGAACGACCCCCATGTAGAGGAAGTAGTAGGATCGGGACCGTGAGCCGAAGTGGACGTCGCAGGGTCAACGGGGGCAGCCAGTGGAGTCGGCTCTGGATCACCCCAATCGGCGTCGTCCTGCTCCTCCTCCATAAAGATGCTAGTGTTCACCTCATCATCACCTGCAAGCTCAAAAGTAGTGGAAACAGAGGGCATAGTTTCATCGAAAGTAATTTCACAAGTCTCCATCACTCGGTTAGTTTCTAGGTTAAGTGCACGATAAGCACGAGAGTGAGTAGAATAACCCAGAAAGATACCGTCAGAAGACCGTGATTCAAATTTATCCAACTTACCACCCTTTTTGAGGATGAAACACCTACACCCAAACACCCATAGGTGATTTACCTTGGGTGGTCTCCCAAATCGCAACTCATAAGAAGTCTTCTTCTTGAAAGCTCGGAGAAAAATGCGATTGGAAACATAGCAAGCAGAACTGAGTGCTTCGGCCCAATACCGCCTAGGAGTCCTATGCTCATCGATCATCGTCCTGGCCATCTCAACAAGGGTCCGATTCTTGCGCTCAACAACACCGTTCTGCTGGGGAGTGTGAGGCGAGGAAAACTGATGGTCGAGTCCCAAGGAAGAACAAAGAGATGCAAAGTGAGCATTTTTGAATTTTGTTCCATTGTCACTGCGGATAGCTCTCATGGCATTCTTAGGTAGCTCATTTTGCAATCTCAAAATCAGTTCTCGAACCAAAGGAAAAGCCTCATCCTTACTCTCCAAAAAGAACACCCAAGAGTATCTCGAGTAGTCATCAACGACTACAACCACATACCACTTCCCTCCTTCCGACCTGACCCGAGCTAGACCAACTGTGTCCATGTGCAAGAGATCGTCGGGTCGAGTGGTCATGATCTCAGTCACAGGAGGATGGGAAGCAGAAACCATCTTGCCATGTCTGCAAGGATGGCAAACCAAATCCTTCTCGAACTTTAGCTTTGGCAATCCTTGGATAAGGTCCATTGAGCTAAGCCTTGCAAGCAAGTCAAAACTAAAATGTCCCATCTCCTATGCCACTTCCAAAGCTCGGAAGAAGAACTGGAAAGAAGACAACGAGAAGGTTCGGAAGAGATAGAAAAATCCGCACGAAAAACCTTCCCGAAGGGTAAAATCCGGCAAACAAGCTCACCACAAGAGTCCAAAATCCGAGACAAGTTTGGCTTAAAGCTCACTTCAAAACCGTCTTCAAGGAGTTGCGAAACCGAGAGAAGGTTTAAATGCAAATTCGCAACCAAAGCAATATCCTTGAGGACAAAAGAAGAGTTCACTCGAATGGACCCCCTAGAGACAACCTTACCTTTACTCTTGTCCCCGAATGTAATGTACTCGGTGTGGCGCACGGGGTCGAGGCTGGAGAACCACTTGGCACTTCCGGTCATATGGCATGAGCATCCGGAATCCACAAGCCAAGTTTCCTCCAGTCCTCCTTCCTACATCAATAAAAAGACATAGGATGAGCAAACGGACCAACACTGGGTTAGTATACTGTGAAGGATACCAGTGTTGTCCCACTTGCCCCAAGAATGGGTTAGGAGAAAAACCAAACATCTCCTGCCCCACGGGGGAATAGCGATCACCACGATAGAGAAAACGTGGTCCGCTAAAGAAGGGTGGAGTGAAGCCACCGCCACGAGGCCCATAGCCATATGGGTCACGACCGGTACCCCGCCAGGCATGACCACTGCGTGGTCTCGCCTCCTGAGGCCTAGCACCTTGAGGCATTGTACCTCTAGGCCTAGTAGTGCACCTTCGAACTTCCGGTTCACGCACCCCAACTTGTGGGTGGTACATGTCCCGGTTGTTCAACTCAACCTGCCTCCGATCATCTCTCTTCCTCCTATAGCAAAACTCAGCTAAATGCCCATCCCGCTCATAGTACTCACAATGGTACCTTACTGCACTCTTGGTAGGCACTCTCTTGTTAGGTTGGGTGGCTCTAGCTTTCTTAGGAAGGGGATCACTAGAGATGTCTGGCAGTGTGTCAAGCGGGTTGCAAAGATGGTTCAGTTTTGCAATCCACACTTGCTTGTGTGGAGTGGTTTTGGGTGGCTCTTCAAACACACCATCTCTCACAGGAAACTCAGAGGGGTTGGTAGGCTTAGGTGGAGTGATCTTGGTAAGCTTGGGATTTGTGGTGGGTTTCTCATTCTTGCTCAAACCACTGCACTCACCGATCTTACCGAACATGCTATCGTCCTTCCCACCTATAGAAAAGCCTACTCCCGTGCTACCAGCCCTTTTGCATTGGCTAAGCATCATCCCCAGCTGTGGCTCTCAGCAAGACACCCAGCTCAAGATGGACCGAAGGTATGTGTTTTCTTCCTCGGTACGCATCTTTTCGTGTCTGCACGATGCGATCTCAAGCTCCAAAGCCTTAAAGCGATCCGACTCTCTAGTGCTATCTGAAATGACCTTCTCTAGCACATCAATCCTAGCATCTCTTTGTGCCAGCTCAGAACGCAAGCCTAAGCAAGTCTTGCACGCACCAAGTAAGCTAGGCCTAGCCTTCAGCTCACTGACCTCCTCAAGTAGAGTGCCATACTTGTCCTGGAGAGTGACAAGATCAGACATGTGAATGGCGCAAGCATCACACTCTACCTCCTCGGTAACCACCACACGCGCCTTAGCAAAATCTAGCTCATGAAGCGCGCTTCGGTACTTCACCTTAAAGTCGTTCCTCTCGACAACAGCACGCTTGAGCAACGCATCTTGACTCATCAAGGCGTCGTTCAGAGACTCAATCTCAAGAGAGAGGGACTCGACGGTGGGTGGTACCTCGGGTGTGTCGGAGTCGTAGTCGTAATCGGGGCCATCCTTGCGCTTGCCAACCTTGCCTTCTTCAATTGCCATGGTGCAAAAGCCACCGTGCTTGGCGTCGGTGAAGAAGCATAGGCCGTTGAACTTGTCCTCAACCTTTCCCTTGGACTCATCATCGCTCGAAGAAGCACCTCCATCGGAGGAGGCATCGATGTCGCTGAGGGAGGAGAGGAAGGCTCGGTGCTTGGCCTTCACCTTGTCGATCACCTTCTTGGAGGACCTTCGGTGATATCCACCCTTGGGCTTGTGCTTGTCCTCGAAGTGGTGCTCGCGCTTGTCCTTGCGCTTGGTGAAGTCACCCGCAACTTTCTTGGGGCAGTTTGCGATGAAGTGATCCTCATCACCGCAACGGTAGCACCCCTTGGCTGAGCCACCATGCCGACGGTTCAAACGGTTGTTGTGAAACCGTGAGAACTTGGTGATGACCAAAGCCAACTCATTATCTCCAAAAGCCTCCACTTGCTCCTCTATCACAAAAATCAAAGACAAAGCAAACAAGGAGTGTGAAGGGTCAGAGGAGGAAGAAGACGTACCGCCGAGGCCGGAACCCAACGCCATAGATGGTTTCAACGGGTTTTCAAGCTTGGCCCGGGTCTGGTAGTCAATCTTCGAGGACTTGAGCTTGCTGAACAGCTCGTCCATAGTTAGGGCATCATAGCCCAGTGACTCCTAAATGGCAGCCACCTTCATCTCCCACACCTTCCGATCAAGAGCATGCAAAAGCTTGATAGCCATCTCATGATCATCATAAGGCAAGTTGGCTCGATTAGCACGCATCTTGTTGACAATAGATTGGAAGCGAGTGAACATACCGTCAACAGATTCGCTGGCCAACTGAGAAAAGCTCTCATACTCTCTACGGTACGTGTCAAAGAGTCTGGACTTGATCTAGGTGTTACCCTCATGAAATCTCATGAGTGTTTGCCAGATCTCCCGTGCCGTAGTGAGACTCAAAAACCACTCAAACTCCGGAAGAGACAGACAAGAGAAGAGAACGCTACGGGCTCTTGCATTAGATGCATGCTGTGTAACCTGGGCATTGGTGATCCGAGCCTCAAGAACCACGTAGTTCTCATTCTCACAAATCTCCCAAAACTTTGTGTCAAGCCCTTGGAGGTAAGCCGACATGCGCACCTTCCAATAGGCAAAGTTGGTTCCATCGAAGTAGGGAGGTTTACCAGCACCTCGCTCCATGTCGCCTTTGCGGATCAAGAACCGTGTAAGGTGGATTGATCCTTAACCGGCTTTGATACCAATCGAAGGACCGGAAACGGCGACCAGAGGCGGGGGTGAATGTGAGTCAAATAAAAATTCCTTTCGGAAGATCTTGACCCTTGTCCCAAACACTTCCCAAACACTTCCCAAAGAGCAAGCTAGGCTCACGACCGACAAGTGGGTGGATGTTCTAGGAGAAGTCCTAGGAACACAACGGAGCTAGCTACAAAACCAACGAGACAAACCGCAAAGAAAACGGAAACTCGCAGCGATCAGCAGAGGCGACGGACTCTGGAAGACAGCGCGACGGACGCTGGCGAAGGACACTTAGGCGAGCGTCCGTCGGCCTTCCAGAGAGCCTAACAGACACAGAAAAACTGCGGGGGGCGACGGGACGGTCGGCGACGGACGCTAAGACGATCGTCCGTCGGCCTACCCGAGAGCAAAACAGAAAAACTGCAACACACAAACGCGACGGACGCTAGGCGACGGACTATAAGGAGCATCCGATGCCAAAATCAATAGACGTAGACAGAACGAGCGACGGACGCTGACGTCAGCAGGTACGAGCATCCTACGCAAACCAACAGACCGTCCGACGCCCTCGAACAGAGCACAGAAACGCGAAAATCGTTTTTCTCTTCACTGACACTTTCCAAATCTGATCCAAATGGTCACCAACTACAACCAAACTTTGTAGGCATGATCCTTGTGCAGTTGGGGAGCTATTCCGAAGAAACCATCGCTCAATTTGGAGAGAATTCACGGGAACACTTGGATTTGGGGGAAAAGGGAGGAAAACGAAGAACTCCACAAGAAAACGCCCAATCTACGCACTCGTGAGGTTTGAGGAAAATTCCTTCAGTGCAAAGATGCTCCTCACGAATACGAACAACTTGGTTCAAACGGATTTGCAAGAGCTACTACCTACAAAGAGAAATCAACTCGGAAAAAAGAGGGAGCAAAAGCAAAACGCGAAGAACACAAGCAAAACGAGGACACGACCACAAAATCGAAGCCACCATGGCTTACGGAGGTTACGGCCTCCGATTCCTCGCAACAATCACAAGTTCTTACACTGGTGACGCGGTGGATCTCAAGCAAGAAGAAGCTAGGGAAGGGAAAACCTAGGAATAGGTGGGAGAGAGAGTAATGCAAGAGATCAGGATGAGGATAACCCTTCATCCTCTATTTAACGGGGCTTTGGCTATTTCCCAAAGACCCCCCTAGGTACATGAGTGAACTACCTGAAAGTGCAATCAAGCCTTAAGTGGGTTTTGGTGACATGACAACGCAATTAGAGAACTAATGAGACTTTACAAGCATGACAAGCAGGTTAAACTTAAGGAGGTTGATGAACAGGTTGGTGGACCTCTCCAATTACAAAAGTGCATGGCAACAAGCTCAAAGGAGTTTAAATTATTTTATACTTTAAATTTGAGTTAGGTATGTCGTACTATTAAGAGGGATTCAACACGCATGCCAACAAGTGAACCAAATGCATTTATCTTTGAACATCACACCTCCACATACATAGAAGGCAAATCAGTCATCTATATTGAAGATCATTCCTTGCTGGTTCTGCTAGGCCGGCAGTGTCGGGCCTTTGGGCCGGCAGTACCGGGCAGGCCGGCAGTGTCAGGCTACTCTTGGAGCTTTGCTCCTAGCCGGCTAGGCGTCGCCCTTGAGCTTGCCAACTTGTGTGGCAGCCAAGGGAGGTTTGTAAAACCACCACATTGCTAATACATTGCCCCTCATCTCAAGAGTTCATTCTCTTGATTTGAGACCGAGGAAAGAGCTAGCCTTGTGTGGCGCGCTTGAGCCTTGTGTGGCGCACCTCAACAACGTGGACGTAGGCAAGCCTTGGTGGCGAGCTGAACCACGGGATAAATCCTTGTGTCACCGTGTGCTTGTTACTTTACTTTGTTATATATTGTGTGCAAGGCGATTTCTAGGGTTTGGACCCGATCTACTCCAAGGGTGTGTTGCTATCACTTTCAAGTGGTGCTAGAGGTTTCCTACACCTCTAGGAAGGTTTTGATTCAACCACAATTTACATTCAATCTTTACATTTTGAATTGTGTTGAATTCTGTTCAGGTGACCAGCACTGCTGCTCTGAGCCCAGCAGTGCCAGCCACCCCGGCAGTGCCGGCCTCCCACTGACAGCAAGTGTCGAGTTGATTTTTAAATAGGCCTATTCACCCCCCCCCCCTCTAGGCCAACCAGGTCCTTACAAGTGGTATCCGAGCAAGGTTACCTCTAGAAGCACTTAACCGTGTGAGGTAATGGCCGAAGAGGGTAAGGTCGTGATGGTTGATCCCAAGGAGGTGGAGTTGCATGAGACATCAAGTAGCGATGAAAGTGCCGACATGAACAAGTACCAGACCACTGTTGGTATATACGCTGGAGAAATAGCAAGAAGAAATGAAGCTAGAAGATTAAGAAGAGAAGGCAAGAAATTGCAAAAAGAAGAAAGAGCAATCAATGAAGCCAAAAGCTTGAAGCTTGCCTAGAAGCTTCATAGAAGAGAAGTAAGAGCTCTCAAGAAAGAGCTCAAGGTCAAGGAGGAGGAGCTCAAGAAAAGCAAAGAGCAAGTTTCTCATGTGGAGGTTGATTCAAGTAGCTCCGACGGTGATGATGATGCATCATATCAAGCCTCCAAGGCCATGAAGAAGGATGAGAAGAAGAAGAACAAGGATGATGGCAGCAAGAAATACTCCGCCATATCCTTTGATTACTCATCCATTTCTAAGCATGATCATAAACCACTATTTCATGTTCCCGCGGGCAAATTTCCTCACTTTGATGGGACTAACTTTGCCAAGTGGAAACACTTGATGAAAGCCTATCTTGTAGGTCTTCACCCCGGTGCTTGGGAGATTGTGCACAAAGGATGTGATCCTCCGGTTGATCCCACAAGTCCCACCGCCACTGAGCTCCGTTGCATACAACTCAATGCACAAGCAACTAGCGTGTTGCTAAGTGCATTGGATGGCGATGAGTATAACAATGTCATGGGCTTGGAGGTTGCAAAGGAAATTTGGGATACTTTGCATCTTGCACATGAGGGTGTGAGCAAAGTAAGGCAATCCAAGATTGACCTATTGATGGCCAAGCTTAACCGGTTCGTGATCAATGAAGGTGAAGGGCCACAAGAGATGTTTGATAGATTGATGACCATGGTTGGAAAGATTAGAGGCCTTGGTGGTGAAGAGGTCAATGATCACAAGGTTGTCAAGATTATGCTTGAAGCCTACTCCCCAAGGAATGAGACCGTTGTGACACTGATAAGAGACAAGAAGAGATTTGAGTACTTCACACCAAGTGATGTGCTTGGAATGATCATCACTTTTGATCTACAAAGAGAAGAAGCACTAGAGAGGAAGAAGCTTGGAGAGATGCAAGAAAGGTTGGAGGGCATGAAGATCAATGATGTGGCTCTCAAGGCAAACAAGAGCACAAGGGAATCAGCCCCTAGTTGTTCCAAAAACAGCAAGCATTCCTCCTCAAGCAAAGCTCGAGAAACAAGGCCATCAAGCATCAACCCGAAGCTCCAACATCAAGTGATGGTGAAAGTGAAGGTGAACAAGAGGAGAACATAGATGACATGGCTCTATTCATAAGAAGATTCAACAAGGGCCTAAAGAAGAATGGGTACAAGCTCATGAAGAGGAAGTTCCCAATCAAGAAATCAAGAACTTGCTTTAGGTGTGGTAGCACCGAACACTTCATTGCCGATTGCCCAAATAAAGAGAAAGACAACAAATTTGGCAAAGGCAAGAGAGAAGACAAGGGTGACTACAAGAAAGGGAAGAAATATATGGGTGAAGCTCACATTGGACATGGTTGGGATGAATCAACCGATAGTGAAGATGAAGAGATGGCCACCATTTCTATTCACAAGCCATCCACTTCAACAAGGCTCTTCAACAACATGTCCGATGATGATGAAAGCTTCCCTCACACTTGTTTTATGGCAAAGGGTGAGAAGGTAAAATCAAAACCCAAAGCCATAACTCCTCTCCCCAAAGACATCTCTAGTAGTGATTCTAGTGATTACTCTAGTGATGATGAATCTAGTGATGAAGAGATAAATGAAATAACTAAGAAAATGGATCCTAAGACAGATATTTATTGCTAACATATTGGATGAATTAGAGGCAACAAAGGCCGAGCTAGCATCTAGAGAGAAAACTCTTATTAAACAAGAGGATATTTACATTGCTAGTGAGGAAGCCCTTGAATTAGAAAGGAGTGAGGTGAGCTCTTTGACCAAAGCTTTGGCCAAGGAAAGAGAAGCTCGTGCCCTCACTAAGAAGGAGTGTGGTGACCTCAAGCAAAAGTATTGTGGCTTAGTTGAAAAGCATCAAGAGCTTGAGGCACAATACTCTCTTCTTTGGGAGGGCAACTCACATCTTCCTAAATCAAATGATGCCTCTTCTCCATCCACTAGTCAAGGTTGTGGAAAATGTTATAACATTGATGTGAATGCTTATTCCACTAACCTTGCCAACATGGAGGCTATGAAGAAAGAAATAGCAAGGCTCAACAATGTCATCTCAGTTTCAAAGAAGAATGACAAAGGCAAAGTTGAGCCAAAGAAGATCCAATATAAGAATGGGAGGCATCCATCAATCAAAGATGGGCTTGGTCACACTCAAGGAGGCAAAACCAATGGTAGAAAAATGGTCAAAGGCATTGAGTGTGTCAAGTTTGAGAAGAAGGGAAGCATTGGTGCAGAAAAGCCTGCACAGACAGCAGCTCTGCTAGACCACAGGCCGGCAGTGCCGCGCCCCAAGAAAGGGAAGGCTACTAATGCTTCACCTGATCAAACTCAGACCAAAGTCCATGCCAAGAGGATGCCCCAGCAAAAGCAGGTTTCTCAAAAACCCAAGGACTCAATCTAGGTGGCAAAAAACAAGTTTGCATATTAACCCAAGACAAGGTCACCTCAAGGAAGTTTGTCCTCCTGCTACGTGTTGAAGTGCAATGACCGTGGTAAAGTCTTTGCAGAGTTTGTGGGTGATGAGAAACATGATAAGAGAAGCATGAATATTTGGGTTCCAAAGATTGTTGTGACTAACATGCAAGGCCCCAAGATTGATTGGGGACCTAAATCTAGGAACTAATTTGTTTTGTAGGCTTACTCCTCCGGTGGATCAAGTTGGGTGCTTGATAGCGGATGTACAAATCATATGACCGGAGAAAGGAGTATGTTCTCATCATATTTCCCAACTTCAAATGCAAGTGAGAATATCATCTTTGGTGAAAACTCCAAAGGGGAAGTGATTGGACTTGGTAAAGTTGCTATTACTCTTGAACATTCCATCTCAAATGTATTACATGTGAATTCATTGAGTTACAATTTGTTGTCCGTTTCTCAATTATGTGAGATGGGCTTCAATTGTCTCTTTACGGATAAGGGTGTGGACGTCTTTAAGAGGGAGGATTCCTCTATTGTCTTTACGGGTCGTTTGATGGGCAAGCATTACCTAGTTGATTTCAACAAAAGTAAGGCTAAGCTTGAGACTTGTTTAGTGGTAAAATCTAGGATGGGTTGGCTATGGAATCGTCGACTAGCTCATGTTGGGATGAGGAACTTGGCCAAACTCCTAAAAGATGAACACATTCTTGGACTAACCAATGTTCATTTTGAGAAGGATAGAATTTGTAGCGCTTGTCAAGCCGGAAAGCATGTAGGTGCACCTCACCCACCAAAGAGCATTGTCTCCACCAAGCAACCATTGGAGCTAATTCACATGGATCTCTTTGGACCGGTGGCCTACATAAGCATTGGCGGTAACAAACATGGTTTAGTTATTGTTGATGACTTTACTCGTTTCACTTGGGTGTTTTTCATGTATGATAAGGCACAAGTGCAAGATAAGGTGAAAACCTTCATTAGAAGATCACAAAGAGAATTTGGTTTCCAAATCAAGAAAGTTCGTAGTGACAATGGAACCGAATTCAAGAACACTCAAGTGGAGGAGTTTCTTGATGATGAGGGCATCAAGAATGAGTTTTCAGTTCCATACACTCCTCAACAAAATGGTGTAGTAGAGAGGAAGAACCGGACACTCATTGACATGGCAAGGTCAATGCTAGATGAGTACAAGACTTCGGATATCTTTTGGGCCGAAGCCGTCAACACCGCTTGCCATGCCATCAACCGGCTCTATCTACACAAAATCTTGAAGAAGACTTCGTATGAACTCCTAACCGGTAACAAACCAAAGGTGTCTTACTTTAGAGTTTTTGGGTGCAAGTGTTTCATACTTAATAAGAAACCCAAAACCTCTAAGTTTGCACCTAAAGTTGATGAAGGTTTTCTTCTTGGCTATGGATCAAATGAGCATGCCTATCGTGTATTCAACAAGACCTTAGGGAAAATTGAAGTCGCGATAGATGTGACATTTGACGAATCTAATGGCTCTCAAGTAGAGCAAATTGATCAAGTTATTGTAGGAAATGAGGAACCACCATGTGAAGCAATCAAGAATATGGCTATTGGTGACATTAGGCCACAAGAAGTTCAGTCCATAGGTGTGGAACCTCAAGGAGAAGAAGCTACTGCCCCAAGACGTGATGAAGAAGGGCCTGCAGTGCTCTCTGGCCAGGGCTCTGACCTAGAGGCCGGCACTGCCGGACCAGGCAGACAGGCAGCAGCCAACCCATCTCCTACCACTACAAGGGACCTACAACCAATATTTGAAGAGCATGAGTATGATGACCAAGCTAGCCAACAAGAAGTTACAGAACACCCAAGATTAAGGTAAACAATTCAAAAGGATCATCCCGTCGACAATATACTTGGGAGTCTCCGAAGGAGGGTAACTACTCGTTCACATTTGGCAAATTTTTGTCAATTTTACTCTTTTGTCTCCTCTTTGGAACCCCTCAAGGTTGAGCAAGCTCTTGATGATCCGGATTGGGTGATGGCTATGCAAGAAGAGCTAAATAGCTTTGAAAGAAACAAGGTTTGGTCACTTGTGGAAAGACCAAACACCAATGTGATTGGAACCAAATGGGTCTTCCGCAACAAGCAAGATGAGCAAGGCGTGGTGACAAGGAACAAGGCAAGATTGGTGGCTCAAGGTTTCACTCAAGTGGAGGGCCTAGACTTTGAAGAGACATATGCACCGGTAGCTAGGCTTGAAGCAATTCGAATGCTTTTGGCCTATGCTGCCCATCATGACTTCAAGCTTCAACAAATGGATGTCAAGAGTGCATTTCTCAACGGTCCTATCCAAGAGTTGGTGTATGTTGAGCAGCCACCGGGTTTTGAAGATCCAAAGTTCCCTCATCATGTCTTCAAGCTCCATAAGGCGCTCTATGGGCTTAAGCAAGCACCAAGAGCATGGTATGAATGTCTTGAGGAATTCTTGATCAAACAAGGCTTTGAAATAGGCAAAGCAGATCCTACTCTCTTCACTCATAAAGTCAATAATAATATCTTTGTGTCCAAAATATATGTCGATGACATAATATTTGAGATGTCTATGATGGGTGAGCTAAAGTTCTTCCTCGGTTTTCAAATCAAGCAACTCAAGGAAGGGACTTTCTTATGCCAAACCAAGTACACCCATGATATGTTGAGAAAGTTTGACATGACAAATGCTAAACCAATCAAGACTCCCATGCCAACTAATGGACATCTTGATCTCGATGAAGGAGGGAAATCCGTGGACATTAAGGTATATCGCTCCATGATCGGCTCTCTCCTTTACTTATGTGCATCTAGGCCGGACATAATGCTTAGTGTGTGCATGTGTGCTAGATTTCAAGCTAACCCGAAAGAGTGCCACTTAGTGGTTGTTAAGAGAATCTTGAGATATCTAGTTTTCACTCCTAACCTTGGCTTATGGTATCCTAAGGGCTCTAAGTTCGATCTACTTGGGTATTCGGATTCCGATTACGCCGGTTGCAAGGTAGACCGAAAAAGCACTTCGGGGACGTGTCAATTCCTTGGACGGTCCCTAGTGTCTTGGAGTTCTATAAAGCAAAATTGTGTAGCCCTTTCCACCGCCGAGGCCGAGTATGTTGCAGCCGGCGCTTGTTGTGCTCAACTACTTTGGATGAAGCAAACCTTAAAAGATTTCGAATGTCAATTCACCAAGGTGCCTCTCTTGTGTGATAACGACAGTGCCATCAAACATGCAAACAACCCGGTTAGTCACTCTAGAACCAAACACATAGACATCCGTCATCACTTCTTGAGAGACCACGAATTAAAAGGAGATATCACAATTCGCCATGTGAGCACCGAAAAGCAACTAGCTGATATCTTCACTAAGCCTCTAGATGAGACAAGGTTTTGTGCTTTGCGTAGTGAGCTGAATATACTTGACTCTCGTAACGTGGTTTGAATTATAGCACACATTTGTTTGTCCATCTAGCGACTTAGGCAAAACTTTGAAAGTTTCAATTATGTGTTTCAAAACCAATTTCGAAAGAAACTTGAATGTGTTGGTCATTGTATGATTGATGATTTGCTTACTGACCAGCACATGGCAAGGGGTATGTGTCCACAATTGCATAAATATAGAGTATAACAGTGGCATAGTGCCTCACTGCCTAGCCAGGCCGGCAGTACCAGGACAGAGGCCGACAGTGCCGGGGTGCCCGGCAGTGCCGGACCTAGGTCCGGCAGTGCCGTGACTTAAAGGGACCCGAGCCTTCGGGCCCAACTCCTCCCTCTTGGTTTTTTCCTTTATCTCCTACCCCAAACCCAAGGGGACTCCATCCCAAGTCATACCCTCCCAACAGAACACCTTTTCCTCTCTTCTCTCAACCCTAAGGAGACCTAGGGAGCCCGGAGGTCCCTCTCTTCCCCCGGCAGTGCTGCCCCTTTGGAGGTGCTGCCATTGGAGGAGGTGTGGAGGATCTTCCTCCCTGCGTCAAGCTTCATTCAAGCCCGACCTTCTTCATCTCCTTCCCTCTATTTCAAAGGTAATAATATGAAACCCTAGGTTGGTTCGATCTATGCAATGCACGGTGTTTGAGATGAGTTTTAGGTTGTTAGTAGTTGCATTATATATGGTGATGTACCTCCAGTAGTTAGATTTGATCAAAACCTAGTTTCAATGGAGGATTGATGGAGCATGCCATGGTGTTGTCTGCACCAGGCCGGCAGTGCCGGGCCAGAGGCCGGCAGTGTCGTGCCCCTGGTGACAGCACCTATGTAGTTGCTCCTACAATCATCTATTGACCCTAGATTTTGGTTCAATCTCTCCACTAGAGTTTCTTGTCACTGTCTAAGTGCAGCAACTTAACCTTTTCTCCTTTTAAATTCATAGATGGATGCCGGTGGATCGAGTCGTGGAGGAGGAAAGAGGCCAAGGTCCAAGGCTCGTACTCCCTTGGCTGATAATGGGTTAAATCCCAGGCAGAGGATAGCTCAAGAGGAGGCTTTGCAAAGGGCAGGGAGAACAATCAGAGATGATGTGTGCCCTATGACACCTCCAGACTTGGGTCTTTTCAATGCTTTTTATCTTGTGGAGCATCCTGAGGAGGTGCTAGTCAGAGACCCTCAGGACACTCCTGGCAAAGTCAGAGCAATCTATAAAAATCAGTGGAGGACAGTCCAGGAGCAGAGGGCCTTCAATCCCTATAATGAGCCAAAGGACATGAGTGTGGATTACAGGTTTTGGAATGTTTTCCATTCCGACTATTACACCACAGTCCTTCTTCAAGATGATAAACCCAAGATCATAAAGATGAAATATGTTGATTGGGAGCACTTGGAGCTCAAAAGGGATCCTGTGTTTGACAGAGTCATTGACCAATGCTGGCAGCTTGGCATGTATCACTGGATGGGTTTCCAGAATGGCTGGAACACTGAGATCATCTACCAGTTCTACTCCACTTACTATCTTGATAGGGAGAACTTTGTGATGCACTGGATGATAGAGGCCAGGCACTATAAGTTGGACTATGTGACTTTTGCCCGTCTCCTAGGCTTTGGACAGGATGACAGGGAGTGCATGAGCATTCATGATGAGAGAGGTTTGACCAATGAGGAGATCTCACAGCTTTACATTGAGCCTCATAAGGCAGATGGTCTCGTGAAGGGTTTGAGGAGTAAATACTATATCTTAAACAACCTCTTCAGGACCACTCTCTATCCCAAGATGGGATCTGCTTCAAATCTCTATGCTACTTCCAAGAATGTTCTTAGGAGAATGAGAGGTGGAGCACCACCATTCTTAGTGGCTCGCTTTCTATGGGATGAGATATGCATTGCAGCAGAGGATGCTAGAAAGGGGCTTCCTTATGCCCCCTATCTGATGTTCATCATTGAGATGGTGACTGACCGGATCTACAACAAGGATACAGCTCATGAGCCTTTCGCGGCAGAGAAGGCCATTCACTCCTCTGCAGTTCAGGAGGTGAACACTCCCCCAGAGAGAGCACCAGGGCAGACCCAGACTACCCTGAATCTTCCAGCAGAGCAGCTAGCAGAGGCAAGAAGAAGGGTAAGCTTGGCAGGTTGTTAAAGAAGATTCTTGCCGGCATTTGCTATGCCAATGACCATGCTTACCAAACTAGGCTGGAGATCAGGCAGCTTAGACAGGAGCAGGGCCTCAGTCAGATTCCTCCACCTACACCACCACCACAGCTCTGTGAGGAGTCTACTTATGTTGGTGATGACTCTGAGGATGAGGATGATGATGTGGAGGAGGAAATTCAGCAGCCCCAGACTAGGAGGTTGAGCAAGAGAGCCTCAGCTCCTGGTGTGCACTTCTCTTCAGCTCCAGATGATGATGACGAGGAAGATGAAGATGCAGATGATGATGATGAGGATGACATGGATGAGGATGACTAGCTTGTATTCTCTTCTTCTTTGTTCTTTTCTTTTTGGTGACTTGTTGCCAAAGGGGGAGAATTACTAAGTGAAGGAGGTACAACAAATCTTCGATGTCATGGAGGAGCAGTATCTTAGTATTTCAGTTTTTAGTTTGAGAGATGAGAGAGCAACATGCAAAACTATTTTATTTTGTAATATTGTCACTTAAGTACTTTATTTGTGTCATTTGTGGACATGTACTCTCTCATATATATCATGCTTGTCTTAGTGTGCATTCAAGTTTTATTTATATCTCGTTGTGTGGCCGTGCTTGAGCTTCTGCAGGGTTGCTGGTTGCAGCCAGGCCGGCAGTGCCGGCCTGCTCAACAGTAGCCCTCTGATTCCTTTTTGAGACAGGTTCATATGCATCACGTATATTCTTGTGACACTTTTTTCAGCACCCCACAGTAACAATGGATGTAGGGGAGCCCTGTTTCACTCCAATGTGTGAACTTTGGCATTTTATGCCAAATTTGGAAATTCAAATTCTCACTCACACATTTAGGGGGAGCTCCTACACCCATGACTTGCATTGTCTCAGATTATACTTCACTTTTGTAAGCTCTAAGTGTGTTGTCATCAATCACCAAAAAGGGGGAGATTGAAAGTGCAATCAAGCCTTAAGTGGGTTTTGGTGACATGACAACGCAATTAGAGAACTAATGAGACTTTACAAGCATGACAAGCAGGTTAAACTTAAGGAGGTTGATGAACAGGTTGGTGGACCCCTCCAATTACAAAAGTGCATGGCAACAAGCTCAAAGGAGTTTAAATTCTTTTATACTTTAAATTTGAGTTAGGTATGTCGTACTATTAAGAGGGATTCAACACGCATGCCAACAAGTGAACCAAATGCATTTATCTTTGAACATCACACCTCCACATACATAGAAGGCAAATCAGTCATCTATATTGAAGATCATTCCTTGCTGGTTCTGCCAGGCCAGCAGTGTCGGGCCTTTGGGCCGGCAGTGCCGGGTAGGCCGGCACTGCCGTGACTTACTCAGCCAGAGGACAGTGAGGGGGTATTTAAAATACCCTCACTCAACTCCTAACGGCTAACTCTACCACTCACTCATTCACACTTCGCAAAAACAGAAAGAGAAGCTCCTTCTTGCTCTCACTTCTTCCTTGGTGCTCTCTCTCTCCCTCACTTTGATTCCAATCAATCTTGAGAGATTGAGCCTCCAAGCTTTGAGAAAAAGATTCTCACTCGGATCTTCAACTCCTACAAGCATTTGGTTCGCGTGGTGGCCGGCGGTTTGAGTTTGTTACTCTTGGAGCTTTGCTCCTAGCCGGCTAGGCGTCGCCCTTGAGCTTGCCAACTTGTGTGGCAGCCAAGGGAGGTTTGTAAAACCACCACATTGCTAATACATTGCCCCTCGTCTCAAGAGTTCATTCTCTTGACTTGAGACCGAGGAAAGAGCTAGCCTTGTGTGGCGCACTTGAGCCTTGTGTGGCGCACCTCAACAACGTGGATGGAGGCAAGCCTTGGTGGCGAGCTAAACCACGGGATAAATCCTTGTGTCACCATGTGCTTGTTACTTTACTTTGTTATATATTGTGTGCAAGGCGATTTCTAGGGTTTGGACCCAATCTACTCCAAGGGTGTGTTTCTAACACTTTCAAGTGGTGCTAGAGGTTTCCTACACCTCTAGGAAGGTTTTGATTCAGCCACAATTTACATTCAATCTTTACATTTTGAATTGTGTTGAATTCTGTTCAGGTGACCAGCACTGCTGCTCTGAGCCCAACAGTGCCGGCCTCCCACTGACAGCAAGTGTCGAGTTGATTTTTAAACAGGCCTATTCACCCCCCTCTAGGCCAACCAGGTCCTTACACTACCTAGCCTAAGCATTGCAGTCCAAGCTCCAGAAAATATCTCCCTCGATTTGAATGGACGGACCCACTTCCTGCCAGGAGTTGCCGTCACCTCGACGCAACCTCCAGGATTCCGCCACGTGCCATACCCGCTTCCTCGGAAGCTCCGCCTATGTTTTGAGGCCCAAACCCAGGAAACCCGCCACAGGTAGCTTTGGGCTCAACTACCGAACCCCGAGTTTTGCGACCCAAACTCAGAAACCGACGTGGATGGTTTTGAGGCCCAAACCACCAAACCACTCGACGCGAGCCACCTTGTCTTCGTCCGGTCGGACTTCGAGTCCCCTGAGCCTCCTCTCGACTCGCGCATCCATCGTCTTGACTCGGTCGACTCGGTCTACCTCCATGTCTTCTCGCACTCGCCGGTGCCAAGTACTAGCCACCACAGCTAGTCCGCCGGCGCCCATGGTCCCTCAGTCCGAGCCCCGCTTCCGCCCTTCACCACTCTCAGTCCATCGGCACGGCAAGCCTATACTCGACCTTCTCCACGCCATTGACCACTGTCACTAGGCATAGCACCTGCACACCACAAGCGGATAGACAAGCACACATTCCTACTTTCGCAGAGGTTAGGTGAAGCCACTCAAACTGAAACATTCACGTGTTGGACAATCACTCATCATCAAAGCTGAACATCCATGGGTACTTATCCACCATGTGTTCGCACCTTTGCATTTAATTTTATTGAGTGAAGAATAATTTTGCAAAACTCGGATTAGGTTCCAATCGATTTTTGATCTATTTATAAAATAAATAAAGTTTTAAAAGTTTTTCTTGAAAACAAGCTCAAAGTTTAATTTCAAAACTCAGAAAATGGTTTACAAAGTATTTCAAAGTTTTATTTGGTTACAAAAGGATTTAAAAATTGGTTTCAAATGATTTGCAAAACAAAAGAAAAGAAAATGCTTTTTTTCTTTATCTCTCTTTCTCTATCACTCTTTCTGGCCCAACCGAGGAGCCGACCTAGTCCACCTCCTCTCCCTCCCTCACTCTACCACGTTCCACCGGCCCAATGCTCGGCCCACGCGGGAGCTCACTCTCACCCGCATGCCTTCTCCCTCCACTCACTGCGCAGCGGGCCCCATCTGTCGGCGCCTAACCCAGCTCACGCGCTGCTCTCTTCCTCTCTTTGAACCGCGGACGCCAGCTGTCACCCACACCCTTCTCTTCTTCCTTGGCACGCAGAGATATCGACGGCATTCATGGCCTCCCCCTCTCCTTCAATCTGGGTTAAGGCCCTTCAAACCGGCCTTCAAGGACGCCATCAAGCCGCCTTGACACTCGTGCCGCCCACGTCCCGCGTCAACCACCTCGTTCACCCTATAAAGCGCCCTGCGGAGCTCTCTTCCCCCTGTTCGCTCTCTACCTCACCGCTCTCACCACCCCTCGTGTTCTCGCCGAGCAGAACCGTCCGCGCGACGTCACGAACACCTGAGTGCCGCCTCGATCTCCCGAAGCCGAAACGCTCCTCGTCCTTCGCTTTCACCCTGTGCGCTGCCGTGTTTGCACTCACCGGCGTTTTTCTCTGTCACAGAACGCCGCCGCATGTCGACGGAGCACACGGAGCATCCACAGACCTCGCAACTGCCTCCTACGCACTCACGGTGACTCCCTCTACCTCCCCGTGCCTTCAATTCCTTGGTTTGGGTACCGTAGCCGTGTAACCGATGCACTCAGTGACCGCCATCCATGGCGCCACCGCGGTCATCTCTCTCTGGCGAGATTCGGCCTAACCCGAGACCACCTTTGCACTCGCACGGACACGTAGATTCTCCCCGCACCTTCAATTTCACTTATAGCGCCTCGCATCGTCAGTTCCCGCACAGCACAGAGCCTCCGGCCATGGCACTGCCGTGGACCATCCGTTTCGGTGACCCACCGCCTCGACCGATATCCCCATCGCACTCCCATGACCTCCCTGAGCATTTTAGTGTGATTGGTTGAAGCTGAGGCGTCCGGGAACGTGCTTCCGATGTTCTTCGGCGAGTTCTAGTCACCGGCAGCAATGGCGCCGCCACGGTGACCATCCCTCCCCAAACCTCCCTCGACGTCCGATCTGCAACGCTCGGCTCGGATTAAATCCCGCCGAACCGGTACGCACCGGTCCACCGTGGTCCCGTGGACCAGCGGGCCACACGCTGCGTCAGCGGGTGCACGCATTGTGCGTGAACCGCACCAGTCAGTGCTCGCCACGTGGCGCTTGCGTCAGCGCGACTCAGTCAGCACCGACCGGATCTTCACGTTTTGCTAAATAGCCCCTCTGTTCAAAAAGATACTTTTTAGATCATGTTTTCTTCTAACCTAGCCCCTGAGCTTTTGCAGAATAATACCCGCCGACCAGAGCCTGCTCTATTTTAGATTTTATTTGTTTTAATTCAAAAATACTTTAGTTTATTCATAGATTTGCCATCCAATTTCAAAAGCTCATATCTCCTTCATTTTAACTCTGTTTTGAGCCATTCAAATTGCGTTAGATTCGTAAAAATATGATCTACAGTTTAGGATCCTTTAAAACTATGTTAATAGCTATGTAATTTCATGGTAAACACCTAACTTGATTAAAGACTATGCAATTTCCTTTATAAGTAAAAATGGTTGTACTTTAGTTTTCAAATACAAATATAAGTTTGACTTAAATCCAACTTAGGTATTTCTCTGAAATACCTTATCTACCCTTTTACATAGCTAAAAAATAATAAATCCCTTAGTTCTCTCTTTTTAAAAGCTATTCTACCGTTAGTTGTATCTTGCAAACCGCAACTCCGTTTTAGGTGGTTTTTGCGCTCACGAGTTCGCAGCAACGCGTAGAATACGTTAGTTACCTTTATAGCGTGCTTTTGTAATGTATGGTTTATTGTTTATAGGTTCTTTTGTGATGCTTGTGACGTTAGATGTGGAGCTTTGCAAGGATGTTTCAAAAAGGAAAAGTTGGAAAGCTTGGAAAGCATATGGAAGGCAAGTATAGCATGAGACTCTCCTTATTACCTATACACTTTAATATCACTTAATTCATATGCATGTGTCTACCTTGTTAACCCTAAGGATTTTCCTAGATATTTGATATCCTAGATAAGGGTTACAGTTTCCATATCCTAACAGATTACGATCGGTCTCTTTAGGTAAGGGATCCGAGTCTATCTACTAGGATCCTTCTTGGCGAGCAAGGCTTCTTCGGAGTCCTTGGCGAGCACGACAGGTTGGTCGCGTGCCGCAAGGCCTCGTGGGCTGGGCCGTCTCCTGGTCGGCAGGCCCATAAGGTCCCTGGGGATATGCCGAGGTAATATCCCCAACAGAAACTGTAACCCTGCTCCTCGGCTATATAAGGCGAGCAGGGACCCCCTCAAAAGATCTCATCTACACCTCGTGTAACCTGAATACTCATATCAATCCAGCCACCAAAACACAAGACGTAGGGTAGTACAACGATTTGTCGGCCCGAATCTGTCTACGAGGATTTGCCACAGAGTGATTTGCCTACAATCTACTACCGTAGGGTACCCCCTAGGTAGACTGCGACGTATATTTCGTCGACAGAGCTAGAGCTAGAGCCATGCCAAATAGGCTCTAAGTAGATAATTGATTCAGCAACTCAGTGGTTGAATTGCTAAATGCCTAAGTGACTAAGTGGATGAGTACCTGAGTGCCTTAGTGGCTGAGTGATCGATGGAGTGGTAGAGCATCAGTGACTGAGTGATAAATGGAATGACAGAGTGACTAAGTAGTCAAGTGAGTGGGTTGAGTAGCTAAGTGGTGAGTAGCTGACTAGGCCGTTAACTGTGTGGTCAGATGGCTAAGTGACTGAGTGTGACTGAGAATGGCTGAGTGACTAAGAAAATATATTATACCATTAGTATATTAATAATGTTCAATTTTTATGCATGCTACAAATGGGTCTTCAACTACTATATTGTCCTTTTATGTTAGCCTTAATATTACTTTTAACAGTCATAAGATCAAGTTTTAGGATAAATGTCATATGAACTAATTACAAAGTAAACATATTTTATAACCCTTCAAATAAGTAACACTTCAAAATTAAATTGATAACATCTATTCGGTAGGTTGTTCTTTACCTAGATCTTAATTAATGTGAGTATCCTCTAAAATCAAGAACATATTATGTGTGTGATACAATATTTCTTTGGATGGAGTCAGGATACGTTGACTTCACGAAGTTGGTGTTAACTTGTTGTGCTTTGTTTTTGTGTGCTTGGTTTTGATTGCAACTTGTTGCTCATTTTGCAAGAGAAATAATAAACTACTTGCAAAGCATTGTCAAGCCATTTTTTGGAGAAGATATAGTGGTACAAATTGGGCTAGAGTTGGATATACAAGATGGGGTTCTCATTTTGCAACATTACTTCACATTGTGTAAATGTGGGATTGTTTAGACAATGTGCCATCAATGATTCATGAAGATGAACACAATCTTGGCCATCGAGGAAGTGGTTTGGTGCACAAAATGGATTTTTTTCCCTTTTATTGAGTACGAGTTGATGTTGAAAGTGCTCTACATCACAAATGATATTTCTCTCCCACTACAAAGAAAAGATCAAAACATTATTCAGGCCATGTCATTGCTTAATGATGTGAAAACACAATTGATGAACTTGAAAAAAATGAAGGTTGGGAGCCATTATTGGATAGAGCCAAACCACTTTGGATTGCAAAACAAAATTCAAATACCAAATATGGATGATGGGCGCTTATCATTCGAGAACATCATTATCGTGTTGATACTTTCTTTGATGCACTTGATTCTATTATCACAGAGATGGATCATTGCTATAATACGAGGTATCATCAGAGTTGCTTGTTTGCTTTTCTTGTCTTGATCCATAAACAACTTATCTATGTTTGATATTGAAAAGATTGCTCGATTAATGGAGATGTATTATGAAAATTTCTCATTTGATGATCATGATGGTATAAGGGATCAACTTTAATTCTTCCTTATTCATATGAGAAGAGTTGATGGTTTTGCTGGATTTCATGACCTTGGAAGTTTGGTTGTGAAAATGGTTGAAAAAGGAAAAAGATATTTCTTTTCCCTTGGTTTCTCGCCACATTAATTTAGAATTGACCTTACCAGTAGCAACTGCATTAGTTGAAAGAGCCTTCTTGGCAATGAAATCAAGACAAATTTGTGACACAAGATGTTAGACGATTGGCTCGGTAACTTGATATTGTGCTACATCATGAAAGAGATCTAGAATGGCTCTGGCGATGATAGAATTGAGAAGAGATTTCAAGTATCAAAGACCATAAAGTGCGCTTGCCAAAACCACCAAGACCAAAAACTACACATGCTTAGTGCTTTAGCTGTGGTATATATATTATTACAATATTCGTCAATGTTCAAGACATGATCCTTTCGTATCAATCACTAATGTTATCCTTTTGATGTATTTTGGATGCTTCGTTTCAAGAACCTTATTTATTCTTCAAAGAGGTGTCACCTTAAAATTATATTTTACTCGATGTTATGTTGTAATTTATGCGACCTCTATATGTGTATGCATTGGTTTCTAACTTTTGGTTTAATTTCTAGAAAGAGTTCTCCCTACCTAAACTTCCACCGCTCATAGTGATCAAAATTCAGAAGAGCGAGTTCACCACACCCCTATCCAATTCCCTCTGTACACGCTCATTCTACATTTAATATACATATCTTAGTATAAATTTTTGGGGAATTGGGTTAATTATGTGTATTTGATTGTTTTGTGTATTAGGCATCAACTTTTTCTACTACCCTAGGATGTAATAACAAAATAAAATGTGTTGTTGACGCATGGAAAGTAGAATTATATTAGATATATATTGCACAAATCTTAGTTTTCTGGTATATATGATATTCTATTGGTGATTAAAATCCCTGATAAAAAAAATGAGGATATCAATTGTTCAGCTAGTGGTTTCTATGGCTGATATAAGCCGACTGGTGTTGTTTTGTTGTGAGAAAAATATTATATCATGGTGGATAAGTTGGACTAATAAGTTCAAGTGAACAAGCTTATTACCATGAAACTCTTGTTCTTTTGTATTGCACTACTCCAGAACATGACATCAATGCCGGTTCAAAATCCGGCACATCACTGCCGGTTCGTTACGAACCGACAATGATGGATGTCCTGAAAAAATCGTGTTTTAAAAATAGAAAAAAAAATTTAAATCTTGGGAGAGCCCCACTAGTAACCCGCCCGTCTCCGTCGCAAGTCGTGCATTTTTTCGCGTAAAAACACAAACGCGCTCCGAAGGGGATTCGAACCCTCAACCTCAGCCTCCCGCCTAGTGTCGTACCTTCTCTATCACTCCACCTATGACTCACTTATGTCTAGATTCGGTTTTAGTTCACCTCATTCTATACTAAATTGAGTGTAAATTGATTGTTTGAACCACTAAACGAATTCAAATGAAAAAGTTGTAAACTGCAAAGTTTCATAACTTTTCGAGATCTACAACTTTCATGTAGCAAGTTTTTCCATCCGAGATCGTTTACAAAAATTCAAATTTCAAATTTGACAAATTCGAACGTATTTTCCGATGACAAGATGATTTCATATGAAAAAGTTGTGAACTACAAAGATTCATAACTTTTTAAGATCTACAACTTTCATGTAGAAAGTTTTTCCATCCAAGGTCGTTTACAAAAATCAAAAAAATCAGTGTACGGGTACATCAGTGGTGATTCGTGGCTGCAACCGACAGTGAAGCTCTACATCACTGCCGGTTCGTGGCTGGAACCAGCACTGAAAGAGCAGAGACGCTTCACTGATTTTTCTAGCCACGAACCGACAGTGATGAGGAGCTTCACTGTCGGTTCTACCACGAACCGGCAGTGAAGATTCATCACTGTCGGCTCAAACAAAACCGACAGTGATGGACCGACAGTGATGTTCAAATCTCTAGTAGTGTTGCCTACATATAAGATGCATTATTAACTTGCTTAATTGGACGTACCATAAGATTATTTTTTATATTTATAATATAACAGGACCTCTCGTTGCGTATCATAACTATGATGAACACACATACGTAGCCATGAACAAATATATAATACACAATCTCCACTACCAGCCTACATGTAATTAACTTCATTCTTATACAGGAAAACAATTCACACTGAGAAATGAAAAACACAAAACGATCAGCTCCTTATGATCGGCAACGATCGTTATACTAACTAAGATATATGCACGCTCTCGATCTTACTACATTCTTGTATATATGCTGCTAGCTACATCAAATTAGGCTACAATAAATTAGTACAGTGCTTATTAATGTCTATACCAACGTAACAAATATCACACAGCATGCATGCACTACTGCACGTACTCTCGATTGTACACACACTCTGCAGCTGCAGCAGGGTATACACAGAAAGCTAGGAACATGCTTGCGTTGACGACATGCATGGTCCAAAAAAAACCCCAATATATATATATATTTGCACGACTGTGTGCATGCATTATGCATTACACGAGAAAATTAGGGAGGCCGACCTTCTTCCCGGCTCTCTTGACATCTTCCTGCACCTTTCTCCTGTACTCTCCGAACGTGAATGTCCTGTACAGAGAAGGCTCCTCGCACGTGCCGATTGGCGAGTCGTAGGACGGGCAGAGGAAGTAGGCAACGGAGTAGCGCTCCGTGTTGGCGTTCGTCATCACTTTGTGCTCCACGCTCTTGTATCGGTTGTTGCTCCACGCCTTCAAAATGCAACCAACCAAACACCAAGAACTAAGAGAGGAATTAAGCCACACCGGCGTACCGTACGGTCCGTACCTTGGGGTAACAATTGCATATATGCATGATCGAACTAACAGATCGTAAGACACAAGCAGCTAGCATGCAAACGGCACGTAATTAATACACTCCTCGTTTCTAATGAGGATGGAGCTGATGGTCCTACTGACTGCTGCTGCTACATTGTAAGTTAGGTCTATAACAATCTCTCTTTTTGGATAATGGCAATCACTTTATAGTAAGTACTTGATATAGTAGCTGTACTAGCGTGATGTCGAGCGCTCTATTGGTTCCCTTGCAAATAAAAGCTGCAATACAACATGTGGCGAGGAGATGTGAGTGTGTATCATGATGCGTGGACAGGTAAGGGTACTGCAATGTTTTCCTGTCCCTCTCGAACGAACTCGTCAGAGAATAATGCTTGTAGACTTTTCGTTAGCAGCAGTACAGTCATGAAAAGCGTTCCTTGCGCGACACTGTGCGCGTCCGACTACGCGACAGCTAGCAAGCAAGCCCCACTTTTGAAGAATTGGAGGAATCGGCAATAATACATAGAGATTCTGTACTTTCTCGAAGACACTACATCTTGTGATCGAGTCATCGATAGATATGTTTCTTCTCGTGCATGCAGAAAACGATCGATCGATCGATCCATGCATGTGGTCTTTAATTTGCTGCTAGCTAGCTAGTACAGTAGCCAGTAGGTAGCAAGGACGACAACGACGACGACGACCGATGCATGATGGATCGGAAAACACAGCATATATATATATATATATATATATATATATATATATATATATATATATATATATATATATATATATATATATATATATATATATATATATATATATATATATATATGCATATGCGGCAATGCAACGTGCAAATAAAATGATGCGTGTACTGTACTGTACCTGGAAGAGGTCCCCGATGTTGACGATGAGGGCGCCGGGGATTGGCTTGACGGCCACCCACCTGGCCCCCTTCATGAGCTGCAGGCCGCCGACCTGCTGGTCCTGGCAGAGCACGGTGAGGAAGTCGCTGTCCGTGTGCGGGACCAGGCCGAAGGCGTCGGCGGAGATGGGGCACGGCGGGTACCGGTTCAGCCGCAGGAAGCACGTCGTCTCGTCGCACCCCTCCGGGAAGCGCTCGTCGACCCGCGGCCCCCGGAGGGCCTCCTCCGCCAGCACGCGCGCCAGCGTGCCGGCCAGCTTTGACATGGCGCCCGCCACCTCTCGAGTCACATCCCTGCAGGGACGATCGACGTCGGCACGCCATGACCACTTAGCTTACACTCCTGACTTGTGTGGCTTACTTTTACTTTGCTTTATAGATAGTATACAGTACTCCTATATGATATTGATATATGAAGGCTCTATAACAACTGTATGCATGTATGTAACCTAAATATATATAGAGGATATAGTAATATAATATTGTTGTGCCGACCTGAAGACCTTAATAATTGTTTCCCTTATTTTATTTCTATATATATATATACGTACTACAGATAATATATGCAACTAGCTAGTACTAATAACAAGATTCAATGCTTCGAGCGAGCCCGGCCAATTATTATAGGGAAATCAAATTATTATAGTATAAGAATATATATAGAAAGATAAGACAAGAACATGGAGGAAAAAACATTTTTCATTAACTTAATTGATTGTGTGATCATTACCAAATACCCCAAGCCATCAGCTTGGATAATATAGAATCTCCTTTTTACTAGACCCGGCCATGAGAGGACTACTGATGGGACACATGCACACTCATTAGCCATGTTCACTTGGTTTTATTAGATATAACAATGTTTTTATGTCACAACAAAATAGTTAAAATAACATCAGCTCGTTCATCGGTCACAGTCACAGGAACTATCAGCCAAACAGACCGATAATCTACTTCATCCTTAAACAAATACAATTCTCGAGTTAAACCGTTTGAACTCTGAATCAATCATGTTGTTGTACTACTCATCATCGGTCAACGACTAACTTTGCATTAGTATCCACTGATGGACATGCATGAGATCGACAGACGTGAGTTATAGAGTTGCATCCCACCAGCTGCGGCGCCACTACACACTTTGGATGGTGCCTAGCTAGCCAGCTTAATTATTAACCGCCGTAAAACGAAGCGGCAATCCTTTTCCCGGCCAAATTACGTCGTCGTAGCATACACTACTAGTAGTACTTATTCCGCCGCGCGCACTAGCTAATTAATCGACCAGCGTCGTAGTCATGCAACCCCATCGAATCATATTTATTAGTTACCCGTCAGTCCCTCTAGGATGGGAAAGCTTTTTGTATGTATAGATATTATTCGTGGTACTTGTTTCCTCAAAAAAAAAAAGAATTATTCCTGGTACTTGAGAAATATAATGCTGGGGAACGAACTAGTTCAACTTTGCACGAGAGATAAAATATTAGGAAGAATCTAAACAACGGGTGTACGTAGACACATGTCGAGCGCTGTAAGCTCGTTCCTAAAAAAAACTAGGCACAAACATGAGGAAAAAAAAAGCACGGTAGTACTTGTGTCTAGAGTTCACACTGAAACACAGGAGAAGAAGTGGTGCTGCGCACGCCGCAGCCGGCCGGCGGCGGGGCCTGCACACGTATTATATATATATATGTACCGTACGAACGTAGTATGTACGTACCTGAGGGCGGTGAGTTGGCCGAAGTTGCAGCAGCAGGTGGCGGCGGCAGTGGAGACGCCGGCGAGCGGGACGTGGAAGGCCTCGGACCAGGACAGCTGCTGCGGGGACGTGGCGGTCGGGGTGCCCCAGCGGTAGGAGTCGTTGAGCAGGCCGCGGGGCGTGGTGGCCTTGGCCTCGAACGGCAGGCGGAAGAGGCGCGCCTGCTCCCGCCGCATCGCGTCCAGGAGCTCCTGCGACACGCCGTGGTTGCGCACCTGGAAGAACCCCCACTCCTCGGCGGCGCGCGCGATGGCGGCAGCGCACGCGGCGCGCTCCGAGGAGCTGCCGCTGCCGTCGCCGCTCGTTAGGCACCCGACGTCGATCATCGGGAGCTCGCACTCCGCCACGGGCAGCGACGAGACGACGACGATGTCCGACGATGGCACTTGATCATCATCATCATTGCCGCCGCCGGCCGCGCGGCGGCGGAGCAGCGCGTAGTAGCTGTCTGCCAGCGGCGGCTCCGCTGCGCTGCCCGCGAAGGCCGGCATGGCTGGCTTAATAGCTAGCTGTGGCTGGAGCTGCTGCGCGTGTGACTGCAGGCACGCGGAATTGGAGCTCTAGCTGACGCTCTGATGGGTACCGGGGGTGGCTTATTAGCTAGCTGTGCTTGTCGATGTGCTGCCTGTGCGACCGTGGTGCTGCTCTATATATAGCTGGGGCTGGGGCACGCGCTCGTGGGCTCGATCGTGGCGAGCAAGCTTTAATTAAAACTAGTAGATAAGTAATCTGCATGGGTCCGGCCGAATCGATGATCTCCCAGCCAGTGTTGATTAATTATTATTATGATTAGTACTAAGCTGCTGCTACTAGCTATTATGGTACGGTGGTTAGTCGAGCGAGCAAGGCGCGCCGGCGAAGGCCGACACTTGGAGGCGGTAGACGCGACGTAGGCAGCGCGTGTTTTGACTGGGCCAGCAGGCAGGGCAGGAAGGCGAAGGCCTGTCAATTCATCAATATAATGGCTGGCACCGGGCGTGCATGGCGATGCGGACACTCTAGTACCGGACGTGGGTTTGAAGGCTGAACGCTGAACGTGCGTGTACAGTAAAGGTACGTACGTCGGTATACATACGTACGTATAGCTAGAGGCACGGCAGAATTGAAGAAGCAGCTAGCGGGAACTCTCTGGAAGGGTACGCTACGGTGTCCACAGGTCAGTGTAGGTCAGGTACAGCGTTGTGGGACCCCCACCCAGCTAGCCTCGATGGGCAGCAGGTCATGGTCCGCCCTGAGTCCCTGACCTGACCGCCCTAATACAGTGCCACACCAGCTGTTAAACCTGCATCCTGTGATAGATAGCTGTGGCACATTCTCGTCGCTCGTCTCGTCACCGGATTGATATGTACACTCCCATGTCACTCATTTCTTCTTTCTCTTCTTAAACATATATCATGTTATTAAAAATGTCTATATGATAAAACTTAAATAACACCCATTGACAACATAGTACGGTGTATACGGCCGGGCTTGTACATACCCAAGAATAAACACCACCGGCGGCCGGGATGATAGATGATGTTGTCAATTACTCCTACTACGAAGCTAATCAATCCAGCGCTCTGGAAACAAGCGGCCGTGCCGTCTCGCTCCATGCATGGCCGGCCGCGGGTGGGGGCATGCATATATGGATGGCTTGAGGAGCTAGAATACTAGATTCGGTGGTTGCAACCGGAAGAAGGTTTCATCATGAGCCTATCTACTGTACGTAGTAATACAGGCACAACGCCGCATGGCACTGTTTTTTCTTTTCTTTTCCAGAATAATAATAATTAAAAAACACACACACAACACGCTGCCTTTAATGAGCGTGAAATATTTCTGTCAACTTAAAAGTTTGCTACTCCTCTTTCTCCAGAATACACCATGCATGCATAAGATTGGTTCATGAATCATGTCTACCTAGTAGGCCTACGTATGCCGATATCGAATCCATCCTCCATCATCACCCTGCTGCGTCATCTTGCATTTTGCGGACGACATACTCCTATTTCGTCCAAAAATACTTCTAGTAGCTAGCTAGGAGATCGAAGTTGATTTTCTGAAGAAGAAAAAAATTATTATCAAAATACTATTTAGTTGCTTAATATAATGAAAAAAGTGAGTCTAGGGAATCATTTGTTACCGAAATACTTCATCGACTCAAATTTGATTCCATCTATGTTTGTTCTAAGTACGAAACCCTTCAATTAGCAGTACGTAATTATAAAATATCTTAAATGGAATGTTTACATATTACGAATGCATTTTCAGTAATGAGTCTATCAAAAGTCAAGCTTAATTATATATGTTGCAAATCGATTGTTGATGAATTTTCTTTTAAAAAATTAACTTATAAAAAAACTTGATATAATTATTTAAGTTCACAAGGAATATCTTCTCTCTTCATTGATGAACCCTACCAAAACATTATATTGTGCCTGACCAACAATGCTTAAGCAAGCTTGCTTTTTATATATTGCCGGACTGCTGGTCAAACTATATATTTGCACTTTATGTATAGGTCAAAGCAAACTGATTAGTATACACTCGCCGGACGATTCCTTGTTCAGCTGGCTCTCCAAATTGACTTACACTTCTCTCCTTGCAAGAATATATAATTAAGCAGAGTACTATGAAGGGCGGCAGTTTGTTTCCCCATCCCGAAGTACAGACAAAAACTTTCCAACACCAGCAACTACAGCTTTTCATTACTCTAATACTCCTGTGCCCCCAAAGTTTCTGCACACTCTTCGTTCTAATTAAGCTACCGGCCGGTCTCATGAGATCTACACTATACTATACTGTAATTCATAGGTTTCTCTGCTAGGTTCGGCACAAGAATCCAATGGTTTCCCTGTCACGCTAACATTTTATTTCCCAGATCGACCAAGATTTCAAAGGTTTCACACGCATAGGATCACGCGTGGACGACGCATATTCTACTCGTTCAATTCGATCTCGTCATGTCAGCTGACCAACTTTATTTCACAGCTGCTGCTGCTGCTAGACTGCTACCACTGCCCCCGTTATTAATAATTTTATGTCAAACAAAACATGGGCTAGAAGGAGCTGGAAGCATCAATCTCATTTGCCAGGATCCACCAAAGCATGCCATGTTACATTGTCCAAGCAGGGTTAAAAAATTGGTATATGGAGTATGTACATTCCGCACTCATTTATTGAGGCATGTCGTCTCAATTTATGTTTACTTTGATCGTTTCGGTGGATAATAAGTCAGCTGATGTTATTTTCATTTATTTTATTATAAAAAAAGACACTGGTTCGGTGATTGATAAGACATACGAACAGGCATAAATTTTTAATCTAATGCATTTTTAAGCTCTCTAGACGACTAGACCACCGTGACACACCCCAAAATTCGTCATTTCTTATTTTGTAATTTTGTATACTCGGCTGAGTTCGTGATCGTGTTTGATTAATTTTATCGATGCTCTCTTTCTCTTTACTCTCGTTTAATAACATAATGGATTTTATCGTCTATGCATGGCTCTAACCTCTAAACTATGGAAATAAAAGCCTCTTTCTTCTTGATCTTTTAGCTACAAACCAAGATCTTCTCTGAGTCATGTACACAAATTGATTATTCAGCGCATGTACCTCAACACTATGACAAAAAAGCAAATTACTGATGCTTTAAAATGTACATTAGTGATGGGAAATGAAGTGTCTCTAAATTTAAGTCTATGATGTGGAGAACCTTAGTGACGTGTTATTCCGCATCTCTGATATGTACATAGTAGTGACGGTTATTAAGAAATATTCTCTCCGATGTGTGATATCAGAGAACCTATATGGTTAAAGGAGAGCGACGACTAGACGGTTCATCTTTTGATGCGTCTGTATCCTTGCGTCAGAGATGGGGTTCACGTAATTACCTACCTCTGATATATGTATATAATAGCCATGGTTATGGAGAGAAAATGAATATCACAGGATTAAAAAATACTGTCTCTAAAGTACGTGTTCAGAGATATGTTACAAATATATATGTGTCTTTCATGCGTTCTATTAGAGACGCGGTGCAAAGCCCCTCAAATATTAAAGTTATTATCATATATGGTTTATCTTTGAGCGTGTCCTCAATATCCTTGCGTTAGAGATGGGGTTCTTTTAAAATGCAAATTTGTTGATGTTTCTTGCATCGACAAGTAAATTTGATCGCCGCGCTGCTCCATGGAGCTGAATGGTAGCACTCGAGACACAAGAAATTATACTGCTCTGAAGTCCGAGAAGAAGTCCTACGTCTAGTCTCAGAGAATTATGAGTTCATGATTCTTGGTTCAAGTGCTCTGAAGTTGTTTACAACAAGGAGGGTTCGATATAGGGGGCGTCAATCTACTGGTGGGATCGATTTGTTGTTGGTCTATGTCTACAAGAGAGTGTCGTTGCTCCACGCTCTCTCGGGAAGAAAGCCCGACTCCCCTTATATAGTCTTGGGGGCCGGGTGACAACATATATAGAAAGAGAAAGTACAGGGCTCCTCGATCCTATTGGTTGAGAGCCTGAAAAGGAGGAGAAGCCGACTAGCTTGGTCAATGGCCTTCTTGTCTTATCTTTCTTTTGCCAGCATGCCAGGATGAAGTTATTGGGTAGCTCACCACGCCAAGGCGTAGCACGTTGTGGTGATATTGTTCCGATCGTAGTTGTTCGTCTGCCGTCCTATGTGCAATGGGTGCACGTTCAATGTGTAGCATGGCATTTGTCCTTGTTCCTGCTATCTAGGAATGGTGTCATGGCATCATGGTGCTGGCATGACATCTATCCTGAACCACCTACCCTTCTTGTGGTGGCAGGATTGACCTCAACCCCTCGGGGCAAGGTCAAGTCTTTCTATGACCGAGTCGATCCAAACTAGATTGACCTTTGGTCATGCAACTCATGTCCGTACTGGTTGGGCTAGTATGCCCGTCTATTAAGTTTGGAAGGCAAGGAAAGTGCCCTGCTACATCTGACGCATATAGGATTGGACAATGGTCCTATCCGAGTAGACGGTTTGAAGGGTGGCCCTCCGGCCCAAGGCCACGCGGTCCGAGTGGCTGTCATCCTTTCCTATCCTTGGATGGATGCATGGCATGGCTGCATCCCATCGGAGAAGGTGCAATACGTGTGCCATCTACCCCTCCTCTAATTGGTGCATCCGCGAGGAGAGGCCAAGGCGAGCAGTATGCCCTGTGTAGCCAAGCTGAGGGAGCGCTTGAAGCTAGCTGGTCGTGGGCCTTGTGCTGAAGCTACTTGGCTACTCAAATTGTGTTCTCCCTTCAACTTATCCATCACGTGGGATACCTAAGGTATATGACCCAACAAAAGTATTCAGCATATTTTACAGTTAATAAACTACAACAAATGGGGTTCACAAATCAATGTTACAAATGGTAGGATTAGTCAGCATAATCGAATTTGTATGCAATGAGGCATTAGTCTCTCGAATTTCACACACCACATTTCTGTAGAGGGCACTTATGGGAACTTGAAAGTCCTTGCATATACAAAGTAAGAACCCCTTTAATTATTTACTAGGACACAACAATAAATTAACACTAATAAGTTTACCAAACCTCCCAAACTAGGTCCCGAGTGCCTGTTGACACCAGAAGTGGCAAACGAGTAAAAGACCGCAAGTGTACGGTTGTCAAGTTTAGCTTTCACCGGAAGTATTCCAGGTATCGTATTTTCCACGGGAACGAGAAGTGAATTAACTAGTGATTAAAGTTATGTCCTATGATGAGACAAAGGAGTCTATGATATTTGGGTTGAGAGGTTCGATATGGCAAAGATATCTAACAAGGCAAAGCTGGTTATACTGGCTTTATCAGCCCTTCTCTTGCAGGGGCGATGGGATAGATCAGTAAGAGACAAAACTCCGACCGGACCGCACCATCATGTTGTATTGAGGCCCTACCTTTTAAGAACTTATGTTACACACGTGGTGGAATACAAAGACCAAACATGGTTGTCACCACCTGCTAGCTACCACAAACAATAAAGCAAGATCTAGTCTAGACACCATGTCTACACTTACAAAAGCAAGATCTAGTCTAGACACCACGTCTACACTATTCTTACTACTTTGACCCTACGTTAAGGCTAAAGCACTCTACTTAAAGTAAAGTGATGAACAAGCGCAAAAAGATGTATAACAACTATGCCAAAATTAGAATATCAAATACTATAAAAAACTCGGATGTATAACTTACAAGTGTATAACTTATAAGAAAATCGCATCCACTGAGGTACAGCTTGGAGAAGATGCCAGACATGCCCGGCTCTCCTCCAGACTCTCCTCACTCTCTTCCAACTAGCATAGCACTATAGCAGAGCTTCGCTAAAGCTACTAGAGAGTGGTTTCCTCCAATGTTTCATGAGTTGAGAGTGAAGGCCTAGGGGGTATTTATAGCATGAGGTGGAGTAGGGGCTACTCCGATGCCACGTCAGGGATCCGCGTCATCTCCATCATGCTCCAAACCTACCTTTCCACCGCCTTAGATCAATGACAGGGATGCTTCTGATGCATGCAGGCATGCAGATAGGCAATGGGAGCCTCGAGGAGCTCTGAAAGGTACTTAGGGGGTCAGCCGACCCCCCCTATGACCTGTGGGCCCAACTAAGTCTTCTAGAAGAGGTACTCACTGGTCAGGGACCTAGTGGGAGGTCATAGCCCCATAGGGGGTTAGGCTGACCCCCCTATGACTCTTCTGAGTTGCCTCGGCCTTCTAGAAGGTTGGCCCATGTGTCATAGAACTTGTTGGTCACTTTTGTGATGTTTATCCGTTGGTGTGGACCCAGGAATCCATGTGCTAAGCTTCTAGAACGTTGATCTTGATCACCACTTGATCCAAGGGTTGGAATTGGCTTGGCTCACTCTCTCTGGGATTGTGGTGACTTGACAGGCCAGGAAGCCTCCAAGCCCAGGTCGGATGACCTGTGTTTGGGGCCTTTGGCTCTTGCCTTTCTTGTGGGACCTCCTAGATAGGTGTAGAGTATAGTGGTGTAGGTGTTGGGCCGATTGGGTCCATATGCAGGTCGGTCTGCATATGGGGCCTTCAACACTACATTTTGCCTGGTTTACACTCCTGGATACAAATAATGACATGTACATGTGGAATCATGTTAATTGCACATAAGTTGCTCTACATTTGCTTGTTAGCTCTCTAAATGATGTTTTGTTGATGGTTTTGAAGGTGTAAAAACATGGTAAAATTATCGTCAACAAGATCCCCCATACTTACATCTTTGTTCGTCCTTGAGTAAAGGATAAAAGTAAACATAACTATGATATTCTCAAAGCATAAGCAAGCATAAAGATTTATTCAAGACACTTTTCTATACAAGTTGGATATGTAGTATTGTCTAGCATATATCCTTGAGAGGTTGATAAATGGAATAGTTCTCAAGGCAAATTCATCTTCTCAAATTATATTTTAGTACTTGGAGTTTTTTATAAGTTTTTCAAAAGAAAGCACATAAGTCAACTTACTCCTCATATAGCACTCTAGATCACTCACAAGGTATATGATTCCTTACAAGGCATAACATGAGGTTGCCTTCTTTTTATCTTCCTACTTCTAAATGGCTTATGTGGATCTTAGGTAGGGATAAACAATGTAGCATACTTGCATTACTTGTATTGTAAAGTCAAAACAAGGATCCAAGGAGAAAAGTGTCATAATCCTAGATCAAGATGTGCATGTGTATGAAATATGATAGTGGACTTTATTGTACTCCTTAACCATGTATGATCTCTCTAACTTTATGATTATTTGAGATATGGCTATATTTCTCTTTTTTATTTTTTTTGATGAGCTTTACTTGCTCATCATTTTTCATCATCTATGATAGCCATATCTATTTTGAAGAATTTTGAGAGAGATCATAACATTTTTCTAGAGTATTTATTAGATGAAAATGGAACATGTAAATGAAAGGCATGTTTTGCGTACTTCCAGTGTAGAAGCAACGTATATATGTGGTGTGTGCGTGATCTTGATCTTTGAACTATGACAAAATTCTCAACAATGGTCAATAAGGTTTGACCAAACTCAAAGCAGATACAAGAAGCATAAGAGGAAGGTTTTTGATCATGTATAAACATATATGGCTTTGGTAGGAATTTCTCACTATAGAGTAGTGACATTATGGTTTTATGACATTTTCAAAAATTAGTCTCCAAGTACTTTAAATAGACAGGGTATGAATCATAAGCCGAGAACTTATATCTCATTGATCAACAACTTAGTTAATATGGTTTCCTATCAAGATATTTTTCCACTAGTATAAGCAAAAGCAAGAAGTCATCTTTATGACACTTTTACCCTTCGAACGACATAGATCATGTCACTTTTCAAATTTTAAGTTTAGATGTGATCTTCTTGTTTTTATTCAAAATTAAAAGGGAAATAAACTAAGCAATTAATTTCATGAAGAAATAATATTTTATTTTTACTTTTATAAGGGAAATGAGTTAAGCAAATAAAAGTATAAAAGGAAAAAGGGAAGAGACGTGACAAACAAGACAGGGATGATGTTGATGTTGAGTGGATGCTGGCTGGTGGGCCTAGAGATCCTTGGTGGTGTCGGCCGACACCACTTAGGGGCCTTTGGCCACGTCGGTCCATGAAATAGATCTCTTACCTCTGAATCGTTCTCTATCCTGTCAGTTCTACCCGATGGCTCCTAATGAGTATCAGCCGATACTAAAAAGTGGTCGTTGGTGCCCAAATTTTTCGTGGAATGTGCCATGGCCATGTACATCATGATGCAGTGGTCATTCTTGTCAAATGGCATGTTGGGATGTCGACCGACATCCCCCATACTTGTTTCACTACATACCGGAGCACAGAACAGAAAGATCAAATGCAGGGGTGCTGCTGGGGTAACATACCAACAGAAACAAGAGTTTCATTTGTCATTGATAGCTTATGCACACGTTCATTGATTCATGGGTGATAGACTAACAAGCCTAAGTGTCTTGTTGCTATGAAGGGCTAAGGTGTGTCAAGGGAGAAGATGGAGAGAGAAGGTCCTAAGTCCTTAGCGTAAGGGATGGCAAGCATCTTGTCATTCTCTCTTCTATCAGAGCCATGATGTAGGTTGTGTTGATGGCTCTAGAGGATGACTAAGGAGAAGGAGAGGTGAAGAATAGAGAGTCCAAGTCCAGGTGTAGAGTATAGTGGTGTAGGTGTTGGGCCTGTTGGGTCCATATATGTAGGTCGGCCGACTTGCATATGGGGCCTCCAGCACTCCATTTTGCCTGGTTTACACTCCTGCATACAAATAATGACATGTACATGTGGAACCATGATATTTGCACACAAGTTACTCTACATTTTCTTATTAGCTCTCTAAATGATGTTTTGTTGACGGTTTTGAAGGTGTAAAAACATGGTGAAATTACCGTCGCAGCCGCCGCCACTCCTGTTGCCGCCCCTCATCGTCAACCACCATTGGCCCCCCTCCATTTCCCTCCTGCATCTCGCCAAGGGCTAAAGGGAGTGGGATCCATTGGTTTTAATAAGTTTTTTCCTAGTAGATCGAGTCATTAGGGTTAGTATCTCTCCATGCCAAATTTCTTGATATTGGAGTTGTATCTCCTCCTTCTCCTCTTCGACAATGGTAAAGGGGAATGGTGGAATCGCCTTCTCCATGGCGGCTCTATTGATGATGTGGACAATAACTTTGTTGTCAACATCTTTATCGATATGTCGACATGGAGATTTCTATTTTTGGACGATGGCATCAAGGCGGAGATGATGTAGTTGTCATGGAATAATTTTATCTATTTTATTGAGGCTAGATCTGGCCATGATGAAGGACTAGGGAGAATAATTTTTATATCAGCCTTCCTCATTCTTCAGTGGCAGAAAAAAGAAGGAAGACACCAGAAAGAATAATATCCTCAATTCGACCTACGGGAATGTTGGTCATTGTTCGTTGGGCAGCTATTTTCAGACCATTTGTTGAGTATTTACCTGCGAGGTCATCCATAGTGTAAAATGATTAATAGATGTTTGAGTTGGTCTATTCATATCGTGGGTACTCCCTCTGTGCTTGAATAGAAGTCATCCTCACTTTCCGAAAAGTCAAACTTTTTTAACTGTGACCAATTATATATAAGAGATATAAATATATATAATATATAATTAGTACCCTAAATTTATTTAAAGATATAAATGTTGCACGTATTTTCTATAAATCTAGTCAAAGTTCAAATTTTTTGAATTACACGCATCCCCTAACGACCTTCTTTCTAGGATGAAGGGAGTACTATTTATAATCCGAAGTACTATTTTGTAATTGAGAGTACTTGTAACGTATTGATATACTCAATTATCATATAATATAATTCTTCTTTTGTCAAAAAAATAACACTAAGAAGTTTAAGGGTTCTCATAAAGCATAGTAGTTTATATATATATATATATATATATATATATATATATATATATATATATATATATCAAGATTTTTCCAAAGTTTGTAGCCGCCATTGCTAACATCATGTGATGGGCCGCGTAGAAGCCGCAAGAGTTGTCAAAGGGCTCCCACACTACCAAAAACAGGTCCTTTATCGAGTGCCTACAAGTTTGCCGAGTGTATTCCGTCGGGCACTCGGCAAAGTTACTGTTTGTCGAGTGTGACGTACACTCGGCACCTCAAAACACTCGGCAAAACTAACCTTTGCCGAGTGTCGGACCCTCGGCACACATCAGCACTCGGTAACACTGTGGTTTGCCGAGTGTCGAGCACTTGGTATAGTTTGACACTAGGCAAAATGGTTCTTTGCCGAGTGTCGGGCACTCGGCATAGCTGGCACTCGGCAGACGCCGTCAGGAGTCGACGCCGTCAGCCATTTGCCGAGTGTCGCTATGTTTCAGACTTCTAGTTGTGAACTATGGATGAATTGAGAACCTATGATGACATATTGTGATACATGTGATGTTTGTGAGATATATGTGATATTTGTGATATATATGTGTTGTTTGTGATGTGATATGTGTTGTTTGTGATATATATGTGTTGCTATATCTTATGTTTGCCTGGATGAAATTGAAAAAACAAATAAAAAAGTATGTTTCTGATCACTTTGTCGTGTGTAGCACTCGGCAAAGGCTTGATTTGTCGAGTGTTATAGCCAAGACACTCGGCAAAATGACCATACCGGGGTACCTAGGAAGTGGCTTTGCCGAGTGTTAACGGTTTGCCGAGTGTGATGACCACGACACTCAGCAGAGCGTACAGGTTATGCCGAGTGCCATGTATGGGACACTCGGCAAAGAGCAACTGTTTGCCGAGTGTCCGACATGGGACATTCGGCGGACACTCGGCAAAGGGATGAAGTTTGCCAAGTGTCTCAGTCAACGACACTCGGCAAACCTCTAGACTTTGCCGAGTGCTTGACTTGACACTTGGCAAAGGCTTCGTCACTATGTCGACGGTCATTACTTTGCACTTTTTTTTGCCGAGTGCATCTTTACTTTGCTGAGTGTCACAATATGCTCAGCAGATACTTTGCTGAGTGCCCAACAAAAAACACTCGGCAAAGCGGCCTTTGCCGTTAGAATCGCTACTGTGTGCTCAACACTCGGCAAAGAGTTTGTCGAGTGTTTTCCAGCGTTTGCTGAGTGCCGCAAGCACTCGACAAAGGACTAGAGTCCGGTAGTGCCGGTGAAACTGCAAAGTAAACATATACATAGTTAGTATGAAATCATCAGTGATTAGATACTGCATGGGTACCAATTCAAAAGTAAATTTAAACTTAACATAGCCAACTATAAATTATGTGGAATTAAGTAGCTTGTGAAAGTCCACCCTTAACCAAGCCTGGACCTCTCAAATTACGGACCTGGAGCGAAGCTACAACAATGGGCCTTTTAATATAACTCTAATAAATATAATATATAAAAATTATTTTTATGAAACAAGGTATATATTTATTTTATCTTAAATTTTTCTTCTAGCATTTACTACTATGAAGTTATTGATGGTTAATTTCAATTTTATCTAATAATTTCTTCTCGATGTATAAAGTTACCAAGCCATTTAATCTTTCTTGAGATATTATAGACCTCAAATAACTCTTTAATAATTTTAGCTTTAAAAAGGTTCTTTCAGCTGAGGCCACAGTCATAGGCACATTGAATAAGATCCGATAAGCAATAGAAATTCTAGAAAAGTAGTAAGTAATTATATAGAATTATGCCAAATAAAATTTAACATGATTACTGCATCATATGGGATTCCTAAATCTAAGGAAGTGGAGAATAAAGATTGAGGATAATAGCAAATATTAATTAGGGCTAGTGATGATGCCATGCTACGGATCTAGTATACACAGACGCGAGATGATTATAATTGATCGAATCAACTATAAGTTGTCCAAAGAGGGCCTATAGTTGTTGCACTAACCATTTGAAAGTGCAATCAAGCCCTAAAGTGGGTTTTGGTGACATGACAACATATTTAGAAAAGTAATGAGACTTTGTGAGTATGACAAGCAGGTTAAACTTAAGGAGGTTGATGAACAGATTGGCGGACCCCTCCAATTACAAAAGTGCATGGCAACAAGCTCAAAGGGTTTAAATTATTTTATACTTTGAATTTGAGTTAGGTATGTCGTACTATTAAGAGGGATTCAACACGCATGCCAACAAGTGAACCAAATGCATATCTACAAATACATCACACCTCCACAGACATAGTGGGCAAATCAGCCAACTAAATTGAAGATCATTCCTTGCTGTTCTGCCCAGGCCGGCACTGCCGCGACTTATTCAGCCAGTAGACAGTGAGGAGGTATTTCATACCCCCTCACTCACCCCCAACGGCTAGTTCTTCCATTCTGACTTTCCCTTTTCGCAAGAACAGAAAGAGAAGCTCCTCTCTTTCTCTCCCTTCTCCCTTGGTGCTCATCCACTCTCCTGCATTGATTTCCAATCATTCTTTGAGAGATTGAGCCTCTAAACTTTGAGAAGAAGCTTCTTCCTCGGATCTTCACTCCTACAAGCATTTGGTTTGCGTGGTGACCGGCGGTTTGAGTTCTTTACTCTTGGAGCTTTGCTCCTAGCCGGCTAGAGGTTGCCCTTGAGCTTGCCTCCTTCATGTGGTAGCCTAGGGAAGTTTGTATCACCCATCATTTGCTAATACACTTCTCTCGTCTCAAGGGTTCATTCTCTTGACTTGAGACCGAGGAAAGAGCTAGCCTTTGTGGTGAGCTTGAGCCTTGTGTGGCGCACCTCAACAATGTGGACGTAGGCAAGCCTTGGTGGCGAGCTGAACCACGGGTCAAATCTTGTGTCACCGTGTGTTTGTTACTTTACTTTCATATATATTGTGTGCAAGGTGATCTAGGGTTTGGACCCGATCTACTCGGTGGGTGCGTTGCTACCATCTTCAGATGGTACTAGAGGTTCTCTACACCTCTAGGAAGGTTTCTATTCAAGCACAATTTCCATATTCAGTTTACTTTTTGAATTGTGCTTTGATCTGTTCTGGTGACCAGCATTGCTGCTCTTAGTCCAGCAGTGTCCGCCTCTCTACTAACAGAAAGTTGCAGTTTGTTTTAAACAGGCCTATTCACCCCCCGCCCCCTCTAGGCTAATCAGATCCTTACAAGTGGTATCAAAGCAAGGTTACCTCAAGAAGTACTTAACCGTGTGAGATAATGGCCGAAGAGGGTAAGGTTGTGGTGGTTGACCCCAAGTTGGTTGACCCCAAAGCTATGGAGGTGCACTCCACGGACAGCAGCGAGAGTGTGGACTCGGAGAACTACTTAACCACTCCTAGCATGTCCGCTGGAGAAAGAGCAACAAGAAAAGAAGCTAGAAGATTGAGAAAAAAAGAAAAAAGGCTACAAAGAGAAGAAAAAGCTCTCAATGAAGCCAAGAGCTTGAAGCTTGCCGAGAAGCTTCATAGAAGAGAAGTGAGAGCTCTCAAGAAGGAGCTCAAGGCAAAGGAGGAGGAGCTCAAGAAAAGCAAAGAGCAAGCCTCTCAAGCGGAGGTTGAATCAAGTAGCTCCGATGGTGATGATGATGTATCATATTGTGCCTCCAAGAAATACTCCGCCATATCCTTTGATTATTCATCCATCTCTAAACATGAGCATAAACCTTTATTTCATGTTCCCGTGGGTAAATTCCCTCATTTTGATGGGACTAACTTTGCCAAGTGGAAACACTTAATGAAAGCTTATCTTGTAGGCCTTCACCCCGGTGCTTGGGAGATTGTGCACAATGGATGTGATCCTCTGGTTGATCCCACAAGCCCCACCACTACCGAGCTACAGTGCATCCAACTCAATGCACAAGCAACTAGTGTGTTGCTAAGTGCATTGGATGGTGATGAGTACAACAAGGTCATGGGATTGGAAGTGGCCAAGGAGATATGGGACACCTCTTGCACCTTGCACATGAAGGTGTGAGCAAAGTGAGGCAGTCCAAGATTGATTTGTTGATGGCCAAGCTCAACCGGTTCATGATCAATGAAGGTGAAGGGCCACAAGAAATGTTTGATAGATTGATGACTATGGTTGGCAAGATAAGAGGACTTGGTGGTGAAGAAGTCAATGACCACAAGGTTGTCAAGATCATGCTTGAAGCCTATTCTCCAAGAAATGAAACCGTGATAACATTGATTAGAGACAAGAAGAGGTTTGAGTACTTCACACCAAGTGATGTGCTTGGAAGGATCATCACCTTTGATTTGCAAAGGGAAGAAGCACAAGAAAGGAAGAAGATTGGAGAGATGCAAGCAAGGTTGGAGGAAATGAAGATCAAGGATGTTGCTCTCAAGGCAAACAAGAGCACAAAGAAATCAGCTCCTAGCTGCCCCAAAAACAGCAAGCATGCATCCTCAAGCAAAACTCAATCAACTAAGACCATCAAGCATCAACCTGAAGCTTCAACATCAAGTGATGGTGGAAGTGAAGATGAGCAAGAAGAGAACATTGAGGACATGGCCCTATTCATGAGAAGATTCAACAAGGGCATAAAGAGCAATGGGTACAAGGTCATGAAGAGGAAGTTTCCAATCAAGAAATCTAGAACTTGCTTTAGGTGTGGTAGCACCGAACACTTCATTGCCGATTGCCCAAACAAGAAGGAAGATAATAAATTTGGCAAAGGCAAGAGAGAAGACAAGGGTGACTACAAGAAAGGGAGAAGAAATGTGGGTGAATCTCACATTGGACATGGTTGGGATAAATCAACCGATAGCTCAAGTGAAGAAGAGGAGATGGCCACAATAGCTATTCACAAGCCATCCACTTCACCAAGCTCTTCAACAACATGTCCGATGATGAAAGCTTCCCTCACACTTGTCTCATGGCAAAGGGTGAGAAGGTAAAATCAAAACCCAAAGCCAAAGCTCCTCCCCCCAAAGACATCTCTAGTAGTGATTCTAGTGATTGCTCTAGTGATGATGAATCTAGTGATGAAAAGATAAATGAAATAACTAGTAACATGGATCCTAAAACAAAACTCTTCATTGCTAATATATTGGATGAATTAGAGGCAACCAAAGTTGAGCTAGCATCTAGAGAAAAGACTCTTATCAAACAAGAGGATCTTTACATTGCTAGTGAGGATGCTCTTGAATTAGAAAGAAGTGAGGTGAGCTCTTTGACTAAGGCTTTGGCTAAAGAACAAGAAGATCATGCTCTCACTAAGAAGGAGTGTAGTGACCTCAAGCAAAAGCATTGTGGCTTAATTGAAAAGCATCAAGAGCTTTAGGCACAATATTCTCTTCTATGGGAGGGCAACTCACACCTCTCTAAAGCAAATGATGCCTCTTCTCCATCCACTAGTCAAGGTTGTGGAAAAATACTATAATATTGATATGAATGCCTATTCCACTAACCTTGCCAACATGGAGGCCATTAAGAAAGAAATAGCAAGGCTCAACAATGTCATCTCAATTTCAAAGAAGAATGACAAAGACAAAGTTGAGCCAAAGAAGATTCAATACAAGGATGGAAGACATCCATCAATAAAAGATGGGCTTGGTCACACTCAAGGAGGTAAAACCAATGGTAGAAAAATGATCAAAGGCATTGAGTGTGTCAAGTTTGAGAAGAAGGGAAGCATTGGTGCAGATAAGCCTGCACAGACAGCAGCTCTGCTGGACCAGAGGCCGGTAGTGCCGGACCTCAGGTCGGCAGTGTCGCGCCCCAAGAAAGGGAAGGCTACCATGGCTTCACCTGATCAAGCTAAGCTCCAAGCCCATGCCAAGAGGATGCCCCAGCAAAAGCAGGTTTCTCAGAAACCCAAAGACTCAATCTGGGTGGCCAAAAACAAGTTTGTCTATCAACCCAAGAAAAGGTCACCCCAAGGAAGCTTGTCATCATGCTACATGTTGAAATGCAATGACCGTGGTAAAGTCATTGCAGAATTTGTGGGTGATGAGAAACATGATAAAAGGAGCATAAACATTTGGGTTCCAAAAATTGTTGTGACTAACATGCAAGGCCCCAAGATTAATTGGGGACCTAAATCTAGGAACTAAACTTGTTTTGTAGGCATACTCCTCCGGTGGATCAAGTTGGGTGCTTGATAGTGGATGTACAAATCATATGACCGGAGAGAAGAGTATGTTCTCATCATATTCCCCTACATCAAATGCAAGTGAGAATATTGTCTTCGGTGACAACTCAAAAGGGAAAGTGATTGGACTTGGTAAAGTTGCTATTACTCTTGATCATTCCATCTCAAATGTATTACATGTGAATTCGTTGAGTTACAACTTGTTGTCTGTTTCTCAATTGTGTGAGATGGCTTCAATTGTCTCTTTACGGATAAGGGTGTGGAAGTCTTTAAGAGGGAGGATTTCTCTATTGTCTTTACGAGTCGTTTGAAGGGCAAGCTTTACCTAGTTGATTTCAACAAAAGTAAAGCTAAGCTTAAGACTTGTTTAGTGGCAAAATCTATCATGGGTTGGCTATGGCATCGCCGACTAGCTCATGTTGGGATGAGAAACTTGGCCAAACTCCTAAAAAATGAACACATTCTTGGACTAACCAATGTTCATTTTGAGAAGGATAGAATTTGTAGCGCTTGTCAAGCCGGAAAGCAAGTAGGTGCACCTCACCCACCAAAGATCATTGTCTCCACCAAGCAACCATTGGAGCTAATTCACATGGATCTCTTTGGACCGGTGACCTACATAAACATTGGCGGTAACAAACATGGTTTAGTTATTGTTGATGATTTTACTCGATTCACTGGGTGTTTTTCATGTATGATAAGGCACAAGTGCAAGATAAGGTGAAAACCTTCATTAGAAGAGCACAAGGGGAATTCGGCTTCCAAATCAAGAAAGTTCGTAGTGACAATGGAACCGAGTTCAAGAACACTCAAGTGGAGGAGTTTCTTGATGATGAGGGCATCAAGCATGAGTTTTCAGTTCCATACACCCCTCAACAAAATGGTGTAGTAGAGAGGAAGAACCGGACACTCATTGACATGGCAAGGACGATGCTAGATGAGTACAAGACTTCGGATATCTTTTGGGCCGAAGCCGTCAACACCGCTTGACATGCCATCAACTGGCTCTATCTACACAAGATCTTGAAGAAGACCTCATATGAACTCCTAACCGGTAACAAACCAAAGGTGTCTTACTTTAGAGTTTTTGGGTGCAAGTGTTTCATACTTAACAAGAAACCCAAAACCTCTAAGTTTGCACCTAAAGTTGATGAAGGTTTTCTTCTTGGTTATGGATCAAATGAGCATGCCTATCGTGTATTCAACAAGACCTTAAGGAAAATTGAAATCATGATAGATGTGACATTTGATGAATCTAATGGCTCTCAAGTAGAGCAAATTGATCAAGTGCACGTAGGTAATGAGGAACCACCATGTGAAGCAATCAAGAACATGGCCATTGGTGATATCAGGCCACAGGTGTGGAACCTCAAGATGGTGAAGCTACTGCCCCAAGATTGGAAGAAAATGGGCCAGCAATGCTCCATGGTCAGGGCTCTGCCCCTGTGGCCGGCACTGCCGGACCCAACAGGCAAGCAACAGCTAGCCCATCTCCTGCTACTCCAAGGAACCTACAACCTATCTTTGAAGAGTATGAGTATGATTACCAAGTTGATCAACAAGAAGCCACAGAGCACCCAAGATTGAGGCAAACAATTCAAAAGGATCATCCTGTTGATAACATACTTGGGAGTCTCCGAAGGGGGGTAACTACTCGTTCACATTTAGCAAATTTTTGTCAATTTTACTCTTTTGTCTCCTCTTTGGAATCTCTCAAGGTTGAGCAAGCTCTAGATGATGTCGATTGGGTGATGGCTATGAAAGAAGAGCTAAATAGCTTTGAAAGGAACAAAGTTTGGTCATTGGTGGAAAGACCCAACACAAATATGATTGGAACCAAGTGGGTCTTCCGCAACAAGCAAGATGAGCAAGGCGTGGTAACAAGGAACAAGGCAAGATTGGTGGCTCAAGGATTCACTCAAGTGGAGAGCTTGGACTTTGAAGAAACATATGCACCGGTGGCTAGGCTTGAAGCAATTCGAATGCTTTTGTCCTATGCTGCCCATCATGATTTCAAGCTTCAACAAATGGATGTGAAGAGTGCATTTCTCAATGACCCAATCCAAGAGTTGGTCTATGTTGAGCAGCCACCGGGCTTTGAAGATCCCAAGTTCCCTCATCACGTCTTCAAGATCCATAAGGCGCTCTATGGGCTTAAGCAAGCACTAAGAGCATGGTATGAATGCCTTAAGGATTTTCTACTCAAACAAGGCTTTGAAATAGGCAAAGCAGATCCTACTCTCTTCACTCATAAGCTCAATAATGATATCTTTGTATGCCAAATATATGTCGATGACATAATATTTGGTAGTACTAACCAATCATTCTGTGATGAGTTTAGTAGGATTATGACTAAGAGATTTGAGATGTCTATGATGGGTGAGCTAAAGTTCTTCCTCGGTTTTCAAATCAAGCAACTCAAGGAAGGGACTTTCTTATGTCAAACCAAGTACACCCATGATATGTTGAGAAAGTTTGACATGGCCAATGCTAAGCCAATAAAGACTCCCATGCCAACTAATGGACATCTTGATCTTGATGAAGGAGGGACATCCGTGGACATAAAGGTATATCGTTCCATGATCGGCTCTCTCCTTTACTTATGTGCATCTAGGCCAGACATAATGCTTAGTGTGTGCATGTGTGCTAGATTTCAAGCTAACCCAAAAGAGTGTCATTTAATGGTCGTTAAGAGAATTTTGAGATATCTAGTTTTCACTCCTAACCTTGGCTTATGGTATCCTAAGGACTCTAAGTTTGATCTACTTGGGTATTCGGATTCCGATTACGCCGGTTGCAAGGTATAAACAAAAAAGCACTTCGGGGACGTGTCAATTCCTTGGACGGTCCCAAGTGTCTTGGAGTTCTAAGAAGCAAAATTGTGTAGCCCTTTCCACCGCCGAGGCCGAGTATGTTGCAGCCGGTGCTTGTTGTGCTCAAATAGCTCGAACAACAAAATTGTGTAGCCCTTCCCTGAGCAACAGCTCGAACAGCTTGTCTGATTTGGATACATCAAAGTCGTAGGTACCTTTCTGTTGCCTCAACCATCGCTGGTTGACTTGAGTTGGCTCCTTTGCCCAGACCAGTTCGGCTGCGGCAACTTCATCCTTGTCTTCAAACTGCGTTGCCTCTTCTAGGAAACTTTGATACACCGCACTAGCCACATCACCTTTCTGGAAACGGTTATCCCTTCTGAGCCCCTGAGCCTGGTTACTCATCACCGCTAGCCGCTACGACAATTGGCCAAGGTCTTCAAAGTCCAAGCCGAAGAGCTTCTCTCTGACATTCGGCTGCATACCTGCTATCGCCATCCCCGGTAGCTGGTCATCTGGTAAATTCAGAGAATAGCAGAGATTCTTGGTTTCTTTGAACCTGCGAAGATATTCCTGAGGTGTCTCATTGGGCTTCTGTCTAAAGCTCATTAAGTCAACCAGCTTCTTCTCGTTGGTTCCTGTAAAGAAATATGCATGGAATTTCTGTTCCAGGTTTGCCCAGCTGATGATGGAGTTTGTTGGAAGGGATGCAAACCATGTAAAAGCCGGCCCTGTTAGAGACATAGGGAAGTATCGAATCTTCCAAGCATCGTCTGTAGATGCCTCCCCTAGCTGCATCAAGTATCGGCTGATATGCTCTATAGTGTTGGTGTCATCCTGACCTGAGAATTTGGTCAAGTCTGTAGGGGCTTTCACCCTTGGGGGAAGAGCCACTCGGTTGTACCATTCTAGATAAGGGGACTGATACACATATGACTGGTTCTTCGGCCTCAAGCCGAACTGATTCTTCATCATGTCTGCCATCCCATCCATGATCAGGTCGACACTGGGATTCTGAGTTCCTCGTTTGTGCCCTTCAAACGGTAGTCCTACGGGGTTCCCGTACCCAGGATTCGGGAGAGCATTAATGGCGCTGTAATCGGCAAACTCCTGATACCCCTGCCCATACATGCTTTTCTGCAGTCTGTTCGCTATTGGGGATATTTTGTGAGCCGAATGTGGGACGTTTTCTGACATTTTGTGAGCCGAATGTGGGACGTTTTCTGACATCCCGAACGCGAGTTGACCGTAAGTCATGGGATATTGCTGCTTCTGGTGAAGGTCCGTCCCGGTTTGGGCCATGTCAGACGTTCCTCCTCCAGTGGTCTTCCCGTGAGGCTTGGACACGGGGAACAGCGTTGCCCCATGTATCGAGCCATGAGTTTCCTCGAAGAGCTTGTCGGCGGCTGGCCCGAATGTGTTGATCAGGATCTGGCGAAAAGTGTTTAGGAAAGCTGAGTGATGATTTGTCATGGTTTCACTCATAGCTTTATAAATCACCGCGCCGAATCTGCGCTCCTCCTCTTCATTCGTCTCATCGGATTGATTCGGGAGAAGGGTTCTTGGGAGCGCCTGCTTTTGGATGCCTTTGTTGCTTTTGTTCTTTGAGAACGACATCAAGCATTTGTTCTGAAACTCATCGCATGCCTGCTGGACAGTGCTCCTTACGTCCGCCGGCAATTCGTCCATAGTTACGTCCAGAACCAGATTGTTGTCGATCTCAACCATCTCGTCCCACCGAGCGTGCCAAAAAGTGTGTTGACACAAAAAGTGACGTACTGCGTCTCACACACAGCAAGCCGGAAAGTGTAACTTCAATTGGGTGCCCGGATGCTTCGAGAACCGAAAACGTGCCAGTCAGTTTGACCTGAAACTAACAAGGGATGAAAGTCATTAGATATAAACTGGAACGTGTCGGGTAATACCAAACAGTTCCATATGTACGGCCCTGAAGCCACTTACAACAACATACAGCTATGAAAGCTAACTGCCAATAGGTTTTATGGAACATTCGGCTAAAATAAACATGTAACACACAAAATCACTGATTGCCAAACGCGCATGCATGAAAAAAGGACATACGAACGACTCGTAATTGATTATAAGTTAAAGCATGACCAATCTCGGCAAACAGCCGAATTGGGGTTCATGATGAAGGAAACACGTAAGCAAACATGATTAAACTAATCTAAAGTCTGCATCTGCCGCACGACACCTAGCGTCATCAAAGCTTAAACATGGATAGCATACATGAACCCGCAACACGTGACAATCTAGATTCAAACTAATTTGGCTATTTATAGATATAAGATCTACTCATGGAAACAACATGAAAGCAATTCATCATAACATAGATAGATCTATATAAACTAACAAGAGCCGAACCGTATCAATCTAGATTGGGCAAAAGAGTGTTTGCAAATATGTAAAGATTATATAAAACATGCAACACAATAACTTAATGAACCCAATAGATCTTATCAAATCTACAGGAGTCGATAACTATCTTGCTTTTGCTAAGCATACAAGCAAATATCCGCCGCACGACATCTACTCATAAGCAAAACACAAGGGAAGACCTCTTGATCATTGAACAAAGATTCGTCGCACGATCATTGATAATAAACAAGACTACTTGCATCAATATCTAAATCCACCGCATGATACTAGACATGAAAGCAAGGTTCCCAAGACTTACGGAGGTCGACGGATCGATGATTCCTCTCGAAGAACTCGACGACACGACAAAGGACTCGAAGTTGGCACGGGGCCGGTTGTATTGGTTTGGTTGTGAACACTTTTTACAATGGCCAAGGGTTTATATTTATACCCTGATCATGACATGAGTCCTAAAAGGACACGACTATAAGATATTAAAGGAAAAACGATACTTTCAACCCTAACTTTCCTTCTAAAACTTTTATTTCCCCAATCGCTATAATGCCGGTTGCTCGATTTGGCTCCTTGCTTGTCGTCATCTCTTCTTAACGGAGAATCCACTCCTGAAATAACCGACCGCATGATCACTTTTGCCGAATCCTTATAAATTAGCTGATTGTACGAACACCTGCCAAATATTTAAATGCCTGTCACTGAATTTTTTTACTGCATATTGGCCCATCTGTCATTTTCCCATGCGTGCCAAAATCCAGTGTTAACAAGGTCCTTACACCATTAGACTTTTGCTGATCAAGACCGCATGCTCCATCAACCACATGATCTGCAGTTACAACACATTTCAGATTCTTTGGCACCCTACTTTTCTCCACTCCAGCGGAATGTATGGTTTGCTCATGTTGGTTTATTCATGTTTCCAGTGGTCCCAAAGCCCTAATAGTCTTGTGTTAATTGTAGGATAGTTCTTATTATATTTGTCTAGCACTTTTTGTCATCTCTGGCACTTTGTTCACTAGACATGCATGTTTGGCGTGTTTATTTTCTGAGGTGTGGATTGTACCATTCATGTAGTCGCTTATGTTTTACTAGTTTAATTTCTTCGTTTAATCTTTTTTTTGAATTCAAATGACTGAAATAATATGTCTAACACATCTTGGCACACATTAATTCTATTAATAATTTTTTTTTGAATTATCATCAAAACTACTAAAGACATAATTGAGAGTCCCCATGTGTTTTGGTTTTGAGTAATTGATGAAACTCACCTAAGTACTAACCTTGATCTCTAAGTGTGAATCATGAGATAGGTTGGTACATACCATGTGGTGGAGCCAGGTGAATCAAGTGTGGATGGCACAAGTTTTAGCATGGTGGTGGAAAGGAAAATGGTGTGAAGGCAAAGGTGATTACTAGGAACCATTTTCGGTTTGGTGATCAAGACATCATAGAGGATGTGGTCACATTTAGGATAGATAGCCGTACTATCAAGGAGGGAGCTCTTAAGTATGATTACGGTTATCATGTGCCACTAGGTTCATATGCATTGCATTAAAAGCAATTGAACTAGTGAAACAACCAACTTAATCCAAGATAATTGTGAACTAAAAGCTAACACACGTGCACAAGTGTTGGGATCACTTAGTGTTGGCTCTTGGAAGCTTGGAGAAGTTGGAGGAGTTGTTTTGGGCAGCAAGAGGCAGTCCGGACGCAGGGTCCGGACGCTAGGGTTTGCTGCATCCGGACCATCGGAGATGGGTCCGGAGGCACACCCTAGGGCTGGCTGGCAGGAGGAGCTGTCTGGACACATTTTTTGGTCCGGACGCAGTGCTCCGGACACACGTCCGGAGACTGGCGCTCTCTGTAACTCTCTGGGAAGAGGGTCCGGACGCAAGATGATGGTCCAGACCGTGACTCGGACATGCGTCCGGAGTGGAAGAAAAGGCAGAGGCTGCTCTCAGGTGTTCTCGGGTGCTCGGGAAAATATTTCCGGACCCGATGAATAGTAGCGTCCGGACCCGCACTGTTGCGTGCGTCCGGAGGCACGTGGCGCACTGCGGTGCGCGCAGGAAGAAGCCGTTTGAATCGGCAGGGGCACCGGACGCAAGTGCATTGGTCCGGACTGCACCTCGGGTGCGTCCGGACCCTGCAACCGGATCTTGGAACAGAGCCGTTGGCTCTCGGCTGGAAGAGGGTCCGGACGCTGTTGATGGTCCGGACCCCCTATGAAAAGTGCGTCCGGAGGTACGCAGAAAAGAGGAAAAAGGGTGGAAACGTCTAGTGTTTGAGTGTAGGCTATATAAGGGAGTATGGCCGGCCCAAGGGGTAACTTCTTGCACATTCTTATCACTCACACACTTGTGTTCATTTGTGAGAAGCCCACCACTCATCCTCTAAACATATTTGACATATTCTAGAGAGATAGAGTGAATCCAAGTGCATTGCTTATTGATTGCATACTAGTGGCACTTGGTGATCGTCGTCAGCGCGGAGCTCTTGTTATTCTTGGAGATTGTCATATCCTAGACAACTTGGTGCGACGAGGATCGTTAAGCGGTGGAAGGTGATTGTCTCCGGCTCCGATCAGTGGATTGTGAGGGGTTCTTGAACCTACCCCGCGAGAGTTCGCAAAAGGTATCTCTAGTGGATTGCTTGTAGCTCGGGGATCCTCATCTTGTGTTGGTTGTGCGGCACCCTTGAACGGGTTTGGCTTGGATTGCCAATTAGCGCGTGAACCTCCAAGTGGGTGTATCGCTACAACGAGGACTAGCTTGTTGGCAAACAAGTGAACCTCAGTAAAAAATATTGTGTCCCATTGTCTCTCTACCGAGGATTTATTTGTGATTGATTGGTTATCTATTGGCTTATCTCTTCACGTTGGTATAACCATTCTATCTCTAGCTTTGCATTACATTCTTTACATTCTTGCAAAGTAGAGCCTCTAGCTTAGCTTGTGTAGCTTAGTCTAGTAGCTCTAGTGTTCTAGCCCTTGTGTGTGACATAGAACATTTCTTGCTAGTAACTAGAATTGGTAGGAGGCTTGCCTAACCATAGAGCTAGAGCAAACTTGCTTATCGTCGTGTTTTATTCTAACAAGTTTGCTAAGTGTTGTTGTAAAAAATTTAATTAGGTTATTCACCCCCCTCTAGCCATACCTAGACCTTTCAATAATATACTAGGTACGGTCTAACAAAATTTCCACCTTTCCTGTGATGCAATATATATGATGGGAAAGGACGTGTAGTTATGCAGCCGTATAAACTAGGTACTTCTTCTATTTTAAATTATGAGATATTTAAATTTTCCTAGCATCTTTGGTATACACTCACATATACACTATGTTTACATATAATTCAAAAAAAATCAAAATATCTTGTAATTTGAAAATAGAGTACCAAGGAAAAATGATGTATGCGACAGTGTCACCTATATGCTTTTACTGGGACACCGTCCTGTTGACTACCGCGTGTCCATGTTGGAATGCAAATCCTGCTGCCCATGTTGTTCAACTCCTGGTCAGTGACGGGTCTAGGAATTAATTATGGGGCATACATTAAACCTCTATAAAATGCTAATTAGCTTAAAATCATCGAAACTTGCCCCCTAGATTTTTAATCCTAGATCCGCCATGGCGCTGGTTAGGGGCAGGGTGCCATGTTGATATCATAGAGGTGATGTCGGACAAACAGTCTGGTGTGACATGTTGCGTAGAATCTTTTTATGGAGTACCTATATTAAGGGTATGTTTGGATTTGTGAAATTAGAGGTCTAAAGATTTTAGAATACTTTAGCTTAGATTTAAGGTGTAATGTTGTAATGTAAAATAGGCTAAAGTTTAGAAATAACTTTAAACCATCTATTTAGAGCTTTAGCTTTAAAGTTTTAGATGTCTAAACTCTAGACGGCGGCATCCCCCCATGACCTAACTTCAAAGGCCCGAGAGGGTAGCTGAACTTTTGGTCGGCGGTGTGGAAGAAAAACTCCTCGTCTGCATCGCATTTCCAAAGCACAAGTTTGTGATATTGGCTCTCTCACCGGTCAACGGTTTCTAGACCAGTTGGTCAAGCCCCCTAGAAGAGCGTTTATTGATAAAATGCGAATTATTATACCAAATATTAAATTGAGACATATTTCATGAACCAAATAAATTGATATGATAAACAAGAGATCTGGATGAAAAATTTCATACCTAAACATTGTGAAAAACACTAAGCAAAACAAGATCGCACTATGTGTCATCTATGAACTTACAGAGTATCGCTCCGTCCTCGTGAAGACTCGACGAAGAGGCTGGCGTAGTAGATCGACTTCGAACAGTCGCGCAGTTGCGCTGCCCAGAAACCTTATTGCCGGTGCCGCCCCCGTGCAGGCTTCACAACGACAATGGTTCGGAGATACCGCGCACTCTTCTCCTTGCGCACACCAAGAAAAAGAGCTGGCAAGATCCGACAACTCAGAATCACAGCACAAGGACCAAACAATGGAGGAAGAAAAGAGCCGTTCTTAGAGGTATATTCTCTCAATTTTCCTTGACGTCTCCACACTTTTTTATAGAGGAGATTCACGCCCTCTTTAGGCTGCTCCCCCATAATCATGCCCTCAAGTAAGCTGCGTCAATTAGCGCGCCAATTAAGGCAATAAACCATCCATAAACAGTCTTTATGGCATTGATTACACAATTAACGCAAATAACAAAAAGATTTACACAATTTTGACTTGGTTGCTTGCTGCGTCACAAGTCACGCGCGCGCGCGTTGTGTAGACCGTTCCCACTCTCTTATTTATTACACCATTCAATAAACATAAAAAGACTTGCTATTTAAGTTGTCTTGCACCAATTTCTGCTAGCAATGTGGGACTATTGTTATTCATGCACTCATTGCTTTGACATTTCACAAATCGGCCTCAACATGGGCCAAATTCCAGCAATCCCCCACCAATGTCAAAGAAAGATTAAGAAGAATAAAAGATCAAAGTGTTGTAAAAATTGTTAATATATTAGCGTTTTAGCATAAGTCCCATACGGGTTGAACTTACACCTAGAGCAACAAGATTCATCTTCATGCGGCTATAGAATGGACTAGGCCTTGAATTCTCAGCTTTAGTGCATTTAGACTTCACCTGAAGTCATAGCTAATACTAGGCTGTCAAAGAAAACCTCGCCTATCCGGAGCGTTAACGATCTGCTCCCATATCTTTTAGTGAGCTTTTAATGAGATTGTCCGATCTCAAAACTGTGACCTAACAGTTAGGCTCACGTAGGTGTTCCCCTTCAAGAATATCCTACTGGCTCATATCTTTTCAACGGAAAACATTAAGGCTTCATGCCAACCTTCCAAGCAGTAAAGAGTACTATTGTTGTCATTTGGACACGGGTACATTTTGTTTGTGTAAATGTACTCTTTGAGTTATATCATCAACTTGTTTTCCTATTACCTACTTCACGGGATCTTTGTTCACATAGGATAGGTTACTGTTGAGATGTAACATACTTAAATGGGCCTTGTACCCATGTCCTTAGACATCACAGAAATCACATTTCATGATAATCCCTTTGTAAAAGGGTCTGCCAGATTATTTTCAGTTCGCACATAAGTCACAGCTATTACTCCGGAGTTTCTCATTTTTCTGACAGATTTAAGCCTTCGCTTAATATGTTTATTGGACTTGGAATTATCCTTAGTATTCGTAACCTGAGCTAGCATTGTTTGGTTATCACAATATACTAGGATAGGTGGTACCGACTTCTCAAGCATAGGCAAGTCCATCAACAACTCTCTAAGCCATTCAGCCTCATTAGCGGCGGTTTCATGGTGCTACAAGTACTGCTTCAGCCGTTCATTTTGTCAAGACTGTTTGTTTGCAGGACCTCCATGCCACTGCAGCACCTGCTAGAGTAAACAGATAGACACTAGTTGCTTTGGTCTCATCCGCATCTGAGATCCAATTTGAATCACTGTATCCCTCCAACACAGTTGGGTGTCTCGAATAGTGAATTCCAAATTCTTTGGTGCCTTTTAGATAACGCAACACTCGCTCGAGTGCATTCCAATTATCATTTCCTGGGTTAGATGTGAACCGGCTTAGTTTGTTCACAACATAGGATATGTCAGGTATGGTGGCGCTAGCTAAATACAAAAGGGATCCAATTATTTGTGAATATCTTAGTTGATCTCTTCCTTGTCCTTCGAATTTTCGAAGTTTTAAACTCGCATCATAGGGAGTTGGAGCGACTTTACAGTCATCAAAACTGAATGGGCTAAGAATTTTCTCCGAGTAATGAGATTGGCTCAAAGAGATCCCATTCTCATTTTTTTATCAACTTTATATTCAGAATTACATCTGCCGGACCCAAGTCTTTCATATCAAAACATCTAGATAAGAAATTCTTGATCTCGTTAATCACGACAGTGTTGGTCCCAAAAATAAGTATGTCATCAACATACAAACACAATATAATTCCTTCACCCCCACCATAATGGTAGTACACAAACTTATCTGCCTTGTTCACGCTGAATCCTGCAGATGTCAAGGTGCTATCGAATTTTTCGTGCCACTGTTTGGGACCTTGTTTTAGGCAATATAGAGATTTTATTAATTTGCACACTTTGATCTCCTCCCCTGGGATAACAAAGCCATCCGGCTGCTCCATATATATTTCTTCCTCTAACTCCCCATAAAGGAAAGCTGTTTTTACATCTATTTGATGGACTTGTAAACCATAGGAAGCTGCTAATGCAAGCAGAACTCTAATGGTAGCAATCCGGGCTACTGGGGAGTAGGTATCAAAGAAATCCTCTCCTTCCTTTTGGGGCTAACCCTTAGCCACAAGTCTTGCCTTGTACTTCTTAATAGTAGCATCAGGCCTCAACTTCTTTTTAAAAATCCACTTATATCCAACTAGTTTACACCCGCTTTTACGATCAGTAATCTCCCAAGTCCCATTGGACATAATTGAGTCCATCTCACTACAGACTGCCTCCTTCCAGTACTCAGCATCAAGAGATGCATAAGCTTCTGAAAGTGTGGATGGCACGTCATCCACAAGATAAATGATAAAGTCATCACCAAAAGATTTTGCAATCCTTGGTCTCTTACTTTTGCGTGGAGCCTTATTGACTATATCATTATTTTTGTCGGATAAATTCGGTTCACTATCATTATTTGGTTCAGGTGGGGTAAATTCATTAGTTTCGCTTATGCCTGTAACTTTCATGGGATACACATCCTCAAAAAATGAAGCATCTCTGGTCTCCATGATAGTATTTATGCTCACCTCATGAGTGTCCGATTTGATAATTAAAAATCTATAAGTTGTGTTGTTTAGTGTGTAACCCAAAAATACACAGTCAACTGTTTTGGGCCCAAGCTTTCTATTTTTTGGCGCTGGTATATTTACTTTTGCCAAACAACCCCAAGAGCGCAGAAAATTGACATTAGGCTTACGCCCCTTCCATCCCTCATAAGGAGTAACCTCTTTGTTATTTGTCACAACTCTATTTAGGAAAAAGGTTGTTGTCAAAATAGCTTCCCCCCACCACTCATAGGACATACCGGAACACTGTAACATGGCATTTACCAAGTCTGCAAGTGTCCGATTTTTCCTCTCAGCCACCCATTAGATTGAGGTGAATATGGTGGCGTTGTTTCATGGATTATACCATGTTCAGCACAAAATTGAGAGAACTCATTAGAGAGATATTCTCCTCCACGATCATCATGTAAACGCTTGATCTTTCTCTCAAGTTGGTTTTCAACCTCAACCTTAAAGATTTTAAAATAATGAAAAGCCTCATCTTGTGTTTTCAGCAAGTACACATAGCAATAATGAGAAGCATCATCAATTGAAGTCATGAAATATCTTTTGCCTCCTCTAGTCAACAATCCATTCATCTCACATAGATCAGAATGAATAAGATCTAACGGTGCCAAATCCCTTTTTTCCTCTAAATTATTAAAAGGTTTTCGAGGTTGTTTCGCTTGAACACATATTGTCACTTTGATCCTTTGACTATATCTAATTTTGGAATTAACTATAATATGGACATTCGATCAATGGTGTCAAAGTTAATATGACAAAAACGTGAGTGCCACACATTCAACTCACTCATTTTATTAACCACGGATGCAACATTCAAATTAAAATTTGAGTCAAGAGTATTAAGGCGGAACAAGCCTCCTCTTTCATAGCCTTTACCAACAAAGTTCCCAAATTTAGAAATGACAACTTTATTGGACTCAAACACTAACTTATAACCATCTCGACATAATAAGAATCCACTAATGAGATTCCTATTTATTGATAGAGCATGTTGCACGTTCCTCAAGCGGATAATCTTCCCTGAAGACAGCTTCAGTTCGACCGTACCAACACCAAGAACAGGCGCAGCTGATCCATTTCCCATCAAGATGGAGGAAGTGTTTTCTCCATGGTAAGAAGAAAACAGAGACATGTCAGAGCATACATGTATATTTGCACCAGTATCAACCCAACAGTCTGTAGATTGAAATGCTGAAAAAATAACTGAAATTTTACCATACTCAGTTGTGTCACCCTTCTCATTGTTATCAGCGCTGATGGTGATGTTCACATTTTTATCCTTGCTGTCGCGGCAATTCTTCGCAAGATGCCCTTCTTTGCCACACACAAAGCATGCTCTGCTCTTTTCTTCCTTCTCAGATTTCTTCTTGAAGTTAGTGGTTTTCTTAGGGTTTCCACCATTCTGTTGTTTGGCCTTGCCCTTTCCCTTGTTATTAGATTTGTTTACTATGATGTTTGCACTTGCACCTTGCGTAGATGCTCCAGGAGCATCCTTTGCCTTTCTTCCACATCGAGATCTATCACAAGATTCTCAGTGGAGATATCCTCTCTTTTGTGTTTCAGGGTAATGGCAAAATCCCTCCAAGAAATAGGGAGTTTGGCAATAATGCCCGCTGCCACAAACTTATCTGGCAAAGGACAGCCCAAACTTGAGATCTCACCAACAAGTAGCTGCATTTCATGCGCCTGTCAACTATCGACTTTCCAACATCAAAGTTGTAGTCATAAAATTGCTTACAGATGTAGAGTAAGCGACCACCTTCAGAGACCGCATATTTGCACTCAAGTGCATCCCACAACTCCTCTGTGGGATTTGTGTAATCCATGTACACATCATAGTGTTCAGCTGACAACAAGGTCAAAATACTTGCACTAGGAAAACTGGTAGACTGCTCAACCGTGAATGGCATCACTGGGTGGATCACCCACCACAGTCTCAACGACATGAGCCAAAATTTGACTCTAGTCTGCCATCTATGGAAGCTCTGTCCACCACCAAACCTCTCAGGTTTCATTGCATCTGATGCACCAGCCATTGCTGAATTAGAATATACGCAACAATAAGGTTTCTGGATTGTTGATAAAATGCGAAATATTCTACCAGATATTAAATTGAGGCATATTTCATGAACCAAATAAATTGGTATGATAAACAAGAGATCTGGATGAAAATTTCCAGACCTAAACATTGTGAAAAACACAAAGCAAAACAAGATTGAACTTTGTGTCATCTATGAACTTACAGAGTATCGCTCTGTCCTCGTGAAGACTCGATGAAGAGGTTGCGCAAAACGTAGTAGATCGGCTTTGAACGGTCGTGCAATTGCGCCACCCAGAAACCTTATTGCCGCCCCCCGTGCAGGCTTCACAACGACAATGGTTCGGAGATACCGCTCACTCTTCTCCTTGTGCACGCCAAGAAGAAGAGCTGGCGAGATCCGACAGCTCAGAATCACAACACAAGGACCAAAAAATGGAGGAAGAAAAGAGTTGTTCTTAGAGGTATATTGTCTCAATTTTCCTGGACGTTTCCAGGCTTTTTTATAGAGGAGATTCACACCCTCTTTAGGCTGCTCCCCTATAATCATGCCCTCAATTAAGTTGCGTCAATTAGCGCGCTAATTAAGACAATAAACCATCCATAAATAGTATTTATGGCATTGATTGCACAATTAACGCAAATAACAAAAAGATTTACACAATTTTGACTTGTCTACTCGTTGCGTCCCAAATCACAAGTCACACACTCACACGTGCGTGCGTTGTGTAGATCGTTCTCATTCTCTTCTTTGTTACGCCGCTCAACAAATAGAAAAAGACTTGCTATTTAAGTTGGTTTGCACCAACTTCTGCTAGCAATGTGGGACTATTGTTATTCATACACTCATTGTTTTAGTATTTCACAAATGAGCCTCAACATTGGCCAAATTCTAGCAGTGTTCCCATGAACAGGGTTTAAAGGTCCAGGAGGGTGATCAAATTTTTGGTCGGTGGTGTGAAAAAAGTCTCCTCGACTGCCCCGTGTGCCATATATTCTTAAAGCACAAGTTTATGCCATCGGCTCTCTCATAGGGTCATGAGCCTCTGTGTGCAGATGAGGTTTTGAGGTTTTCTTGGCTCTCTCATAGGGTCATGGGCCTCTGTGTGCAGATGAGGTTTTGAGGTTTTCTTAACGTGAGATAAAAAGTATTTTAGATTAGACTACAATAGATCGAAGTTATCTAACCTTGTATGGTCCGACTTTTTTAAAAAACTCTAGAGGAGGAAATTTAAACAGGTCGGGCATGTACAACGGAACGATTCGATCCGTCTGTATGACTTGTTTTTTTTACAGAAAACACCTTCGCAAGCGTGGAGACGGACGAGGCCGTCGTCTCGCGAGGCGACGATGTCGGCTCGTGCTCCCAGGCCCAGACGCCGGTGGAAGGCGCGTTGTACAGCGTCGTCGCCTCCTAGCAACGAGGGAGCGGATCAGTCTATGCGCGCGAAAGAATCCAATCTTTCGCGCCAAAATTACCCAGCCACCCATTCCTCTGTTCTCCATCGTCGGGCAACAATGATGCTGCAAATTAGGTGCGCGGCGGCGGCGCTGGAGCCCAAGTGCGCGGTGGAGACAGCGTTGAGCCCAGGTTCACGGAGGCGGCGGCGCTAGAGCCCAGGTTCGCGGCGGTAACGGCGTTGAAGCTCCGTCAGGTGACGGCGGATGTGGTTGTAGGTCATGTCTCCTTCGATGTTGCCTCGTCGCGAGCAACGCGAGATCAGACTGCGTCGGTGCCCGACGTCCCCGTGCCCACGGTGGCCAGAGCGGCGACGGGTGTATGTGCTAGCTCTGCTTATTGTTGCTGCGAGACTGCATCATGTAGAAGATTTGCTCTGTACTTTCTTGTGCAATGTCTGATAGTTGTTTGATCCAATGCCTCACTCGATACTTGTGTGGTGCAAAGCTAGTATGTGGCTGCCCACCACTTTTTTTTCCCCTGTATTTGTTAGAATCCTGGATATGGTTAAGTAAAGAGGAAACATTTTAGCTTTATTTATGAGCATTACTGAATGATAAACTGAATGTTGCACCACTAGAAAGCATGCAAAGTGAAGATGGCAGTTAGATTCAGATGAGAACTGATTGTCAGCGTGCAAATTGTGACTAGTCAGACTCTGAACTCTAAAATTGCTGCTTTCATGTTTCAGTTTAAAAAATAGTGAGTAGTCCGAATTCAATGTAGTGTGATCCATTGTCTATCAAATAGCAACATAATAGTGTATAAAATTATATTTTTAGATGATCTTGGTTACATTTAAAGCATTAAACAGTTTACACACTACCTCCCGTCTGTGGGTTGTATCATCTATTTTTCTAGCTGTCTGTACATCAAATTCGAGGCTTTTACAGACGACCCCCCGTCTGTGGGTTGTACATGCTCAAACCCCGGCTTATCATCGACTCATTATTTGACCGTGCATTATGTCACATCATCGTCACGACTTGATTTTTTTTTAGGATACGACTTGATGAGAATAGGGAAATTCGGCCAACACGCGGGATCCAATAATAGGTTTGGGCAGGCAGCTAACCAGGCCACGCGCCCGGCCGCCTGTCATTTGTTTTGAGGTCGGCAAACGCGCGCTGGCCTTTCGATACGTGCGGCCGAAGCCCATGACACGAACGCCTCGCGGATGCAGCTGTTGGCTCAGCTAGCCAAGTAGCCAGGTGCCGCTGCTGCGCGCGTCTTTCCGCTCGCAATCAGTGAACAATGCCCCCCTAATGCCGGAGCCCCGCGTTGAGATGTCTGGTACGGTAGCGGGAAAAACGAGGATGGAGCGTGTGCTCAAAGCGCCAATTCGAGTACACTCGCACACGGCGGCATGCCCCTGAAATGGCATACGCGTGTGGCCCACCAATTAATAAAACAACGAATCACTTTTCTGATGTCGGCATCGCTTGTTTTTTTTTTTTTTGGCAATGCTAGGTACACTCTTTATTTCAGGTAATATCTTAAATAAATCTAAGCCTTTAATTTTTTAAATTTTTAGTTTTTAAAGTTATTTAGTTAATTAATTAATTAATCTAGAAAAAGAAATAAATTGTCAAATCCCAAATCATGGAAACAGCCGTACGTGGGTCCTTGGCCCCTTTCCTTTTTCACGGTTCCTGCTTTACTAGATAATTATGTGAAAAAAAATATTAATAAATATATTTCTAGATCTTTTATAGTCATATTTTAAATTTGTACATCCAAAATTATTTCATATCCTTATGAACGATTGTATTAAAGTGATTAAACAGTACACACAAACACAAGTCAAATGAGAAACATGTCCCTAACTAATAAAATTCATTAATAAATAACATTAAACAAGTTATATAATGAACATGTCATGTCACGTCACATACAAATCAAGTACAAATCACGTTGACATATATACACATTCAAATGTACTACTTTCCTAATATCAAGTACTCACAGTTGGAAATAAAGTAAAAAATATATATATCAATGTGAGTATTTATGAATCAATTCAAAATATATCAACGTGAGTGCTTGTGAACCAGTTCAAAATATATTAAGTTCAAAGTTGTAAAGTAAAAAAAAACTATCATATCGATCAGATCGCATTTATATCAATCAAATCTAGAAAAAAGATTTCTTATATCTAAATTTTCCTAATTTATCCTACTTTACAAAATAAATAAACAAAAGAATATATATTTCACCTATTACCTCCTCAGAGGTAATAATACGTGACTATGACTGTCTGATCAAAATAAATGAAGGGCTCACAGTTATTTAGGTGTATCACAGCAAAACATTTTTTTAGCAAACCAGAGTTTAATATTACTCAGGAGTTGGATTACACTCGCTGTAGGTGATATCTCTCAAAGCCAGTGGAGTTACAAGCCACTCATCCACTGGATTTTCATGAGAAACCAATCTATAGCACACTCATGGGCTAATCTATTACACTCTCTATAAATGAAGCATAACTCAAACTCTTCAAAGCTTCGGCTAAGTTCGTCCATCTGGAGCAGGATAGGTTCAACCTCAGATCTCTGTGTTGCACGGTTGTTCCACATCTGCACCAAGGATCGCTTGTTCGCTGCTGTGTCGCCGGCTCGCCGCAAGAAGCCTGCCGGACTCGTAGTACTAGCAGCGGCGCCGCCACACGTCCAAAGTTAAACTTTTCTTCAAAAATCACGGTACGTATACGTACTTTCTTTGACAACGGCGTCATCATCGTCAACCACTGAAAAAGTACCGTTAAATATAAAAAAAATGAAAATACGAGCACCGTGTCAATTAATTAAAGAGAGATCAAAAGGTCTTCGCTATATGACATCTAAATCTATATGCATTTCTTCTGTACAGTAAAAAAAAACCCGGCGTAGACTCACTTTGTTCGCTAGTTTCCTTACTATATATCGTATATAGCTCACTCAATTCGTCTATCACTGACTCGCTTTGCTCTGTATACACTCCTTTCCTGTACCTAGAGAAAACCTGTTCCTACCTTGCTACACTCAGACACTTTGCCTAGGCAGGAAGTGGGAATCGGATGCCGTTCCCTGCCGTCAATAGCTATTTTTTTATAAAAAAAATATTAGCATCCATTTTCATGCTAGGGAAGTCAATAATACGATTTTTAAAGTATAATTGAGGTTTAACTGAACACCTTAATTTATCCGGAAAGAATATGTCAAATGATTCAGAAAATCAACAATAATATAATCTCAATGTAACCTTGACGTATACTATATAGGTGTGTGTTTGCCTGCTTCGAATAGCACTTGGCCAAGATGTATTAATTGGAACCCAAGCAATCATAACCTGTCCTAGGATTGTGGTACGCGTGCCATAACACTTTTTCTAACCACTTATTACCTGCATATCTATCACTGGAGTAATCTATAAGTTCCCTTCAATGCCACAGTTCCGTCCTTCGATCCTCAGCAGAGTCACTCCCTATCAGTCTATCACTACTAGGTGGCGGGCAACGCCGGATAGAAGAGATACCCCGGCCCGATGATAGTCATATCGCCCACGCGCGCGAATTGTGACCGGAGCGAGAAGATGTGCTTAGCTTTTGTCATACACACCATGCATACACTGATATACATTATCTCTGCACACGTAGATGTTCGATTCATGGAACTATTATTTTTTTTATTGGAGAACATATGGTTAGCATCGATCGAAGTCGATCCTAAACATCACCGAAGAAATGGTCTTTTGTAACCATCACATCATATAATCAATTAGCATCATGCACCAGCCAATAACGATGGTTAGCTTCCCCACCGTACCGGTTCTCAAGGGATACAACACATCGATCGAATAAAGGTACGGTTTTGCAAAGAAACAGTGATGCAACATCAATTCGTAGCACTGTTGCTCCGCGCCACTAACTGGTTGAGATTAGATGCTTTGGACAAACTATATCACAACGGGTTTCTGATACGGACTGGTTATATATGTTATGTTATGTAGCATGATGTTGTGGAGAATAATGGTGATGTTGGAGCCATACGAGTCATATCGGAGCACACTAATGATCTTCTTTATCACACATGAGCCAAATTTACACTATGTTTCTAATTAAGGTTCAAAAGAGTGTCTATTCATCTACTCGAATAAAAGTTTATTTAGCATCATAGGTTCTAAACCTGCACTAGCATGCAATTCTAGAGATGTAAGTTGCACAAATTTAAATATCAAATGTAAGCGAGAAGGTTAGAAAGTGTCCTTATATTCGTCCCGGTATCCTCGTTGTAAGGAAAACAACAATTCAACAAGGAAGGGATGGATTGAGTGTGTGAAACACAAGAGGCCTAAATTAAACGTGGTTGTACCTCAATTATTTGGAAGAAAAGATCTTGACTATATATGCAAAGAAGTCAAGTAAATTCTAAATATTTGCTCGAACCCAACTAGATTTTCTTGTAACAAACTAGAACATATAACCCCACCCATCAGTGATAGCTTAGAGCATCTCCAACGGTTTTGCATTTTTTCTTTGGCAAAAATAGGAATTTGTCAAGTCCCAAATGAATATGGCAAAGGTAAAAAAAAGTCTATCTCCAACGGTTTCCCATTATTCACTTGGCAAAACTAAAAATTGTACTTGAGAGCAGCGCGCGGGGTAATTGCCAAGTGTAATGCGGGTTGGCATATATGCCAAATATTATCTGGTATTTGCCAAGTTAACAAAAATGTCAAGCCCATTTGTCAAACCGTTGCATAAGAGATTTTTAGACTTTTTTACAAAAACAAGAATGCCAAGCTCATTTGCAAAACCGTTGGAGATGCTCTTATAGAGGTAATAAAAGGTGATAGAAAGGTAATAGAAGGTAATTGCTTAAGGCCTCCTTTGGAATGACTCGAGTTATAGCCTCTTACTGCTCTTGCTCACTACTACAGGATTCATTTACCGCAGCGTTGGCATTTGGAGCCCGGAAGCGGACATCTTAAGCGTCCGCTGCGGTAAATCGCCACGATTTACGGCAACGGGCATCTTAAGGTGTCCGCTGCGGTAAATAGGTGCGGGCATCTTAAAGTGTCCGTTGCGGTAAATAGGTATTTACCGCAGCGGACACCTTAGAATGTCTGCTGCGGTAAATCAATTTACCGCAGCGGACATCTTATAAGGCCCGCTACGGTAAATCGAGGCCCAACCCAAAAATCCAGAGGGCCCAATAACACATCTATGTATATATTCAAAGGTCTAGGGTTTCCACCAGTCTCATCCACCCGACCTCTCATCCCACTCGACCTCCACCCGACCCGCGGCCTCCCGACCTCGCCCCCTTCCTCCTCCTCCCGCACCTGGTCGTCCTCGCCCCACCCGGTCGTCCCCGCCCCCATCCCGGTCCTCGCCGCCATCTTCCTCTCCTCCTGGTCCTTCTCCTCCCGGCAGCAGCGGCGGCGTATTCGGCAGGGCAGCAGGAGGATCCGCGCGGCGGTCCACGCGTATTCGCAGGGCGCGAGCACGAGGCCGCGCGGCGGCGGCGCGGGCGCGGGCGCGGGCGCGAGGCGGCTGCGCGTGCGCGAGGCAGCTGCACGGGCGTGCGGCGACGCAGGCTCGCGTCGGCGGCGCTCCACCTCCAACGGCGGCGCGCGGCGCAAGGAGCTCCAGCCCGGATCCGGCCGGTGGAGGCCCGGATCTGGTCGGTGGAGGCGCGGATCCAGCCACTGGAGGCGGCGGAGGCGGCGATTCTGCCCGGATCCGGCGGCGACGGCTGCAGTGCAGCAAGCCAGCAACCCTAAATGGGCTCATCGGGCCCGTGGATGGGCTCGGCGGGCCTATCTAGGGTTTTTTTGTTTTTTTTCAAAATCTTTACCGCAGCGGGCACCTTATGTTGCCCGCTGCGGTTAACTGATTCTTTACCGCAGCATTGCAGCGCAAGCGGACGCTGCTGCCCGTTGCGATAAATTACTTTTGGCCGTTGCGGTAAATAATTTTGTAGTAGTGGCTATAGCTTTAGGGAGTCGAGCCAGGCTATTTTGTAATGAGGAGTTTGAAGCCGCAAAAACATTACAAGCTTAGCACAATTTATTGTAGAACTTACCACCACTAGAGCTGTTTTTTGTAACAAAAAAAATAGCTACAATTGTGTTGAAGAAGAGAAACCGAAGTCAGATCCCTTTGAGGATTCCGAGTTCTATTAAATTAGTATTAGAGCATCTCCAAAGAATTTTCCATATCATTTCTGAATACTAGGAACAAAAAAATGGTGAAAAACTATAGATCACCTAACAAATTATCTAAATGGTCATCTAATGGTCATCTTCTGTTATATATTTTTGGCTGGCAGAGAGGATTAAAATGGCTCTCTAGAGTACGTATGAGATAAGAAAAAAAATGTTGAGAGCTAAAAGATATAAAAAAAATAAAAATAATTCTTCAAATGATAATTTAGAGAGTGAGATTTAAAAAGATTTTTTAAAATGCTATTTAGAAAGAGTTTTGAAAATGCTATGATAAATAATAGGCGACAGCACCGTACGTCATGTCCAGCCAAAAATGTTGAGCATAAATTCTGCAACTTTGGCCGCTCCATTCTGCAAGGCCTCTTTGCACAATCTTTGTAACAAATTTGGAATCAAGGCAGATAGATCTGCTCACTATTCTAGACATGCTGACAGCCAGAATGTCAAAAAGAACGAAATTCTGCTGAGCGCTTTGACTGAGCACGTGCATTTCATCATCCGCTCGGGCCCTCAGATCCTGAGAATCAATCCGCCTCGACTCTCGAGAACATTTTTTCGAGGCCTGCCTATCGCTTTGTGACAGCCAGCAGGTATCTGTTCTCCAATTGTGCTGCCCATATGGCCGTATATACTCTGGTCTCTGGGCCTAGCTACTAAGCATGATTAACTGATCTAACGGACTTTACTAGGTACACACCCTCCATGAGTGGCTAAGCTAGAGAACATTTGAGGAAGATGCACTTAGTTTGTGGGGGAATAGATCTATGTCACGAGAGTGTCAATATAATAAAAATTTTATCTATATAACTGTTTTTAAAATTTCGAGGGTGCCTCCCTAGCCTCAACATAGCTTCGCCCCTACCCTCAATGATGGGAGGAAATTTAGGTGCAGCACTGCCCTCTACATACATGCAGGCTCACTTGCATGAAAGCCACATGTCTTAAGAAATGAGTTTTTTTGTCTGAGGGACGCCACTTAAACGTGATTTAGTGCCAAGCACACTCAATTTGCCGATTTAGACTCCTGGACACTGTAAAAGGCATGGATTTGTCTACTGCACATCGGCTCCATTAAAAATGATTTTCTAGCTGGAAGGGTGGATGGCATAGTCTAGGAAGACCAAAATACCCCTTCAGATACACCACCTGCACACCGGCTGGCAGCGCATCCTATCCAGATGATTCACGGCACCATCATGTAGCCGCAACGTATCTCGCCGCCGCGTCCTCTCTGCGATTTTTCTCGGCTTGCCATAATCTTCGGTGACTCTTCACCGACCGCCACCAATCACACACGTCATGCCTCCTGTCAATGATGTAACATAGCTGCGGCAAGTTTTCCCCATCCCCGAGCTGCAAGGCCAGGCCCCGATGCTTGCGACTCAGTCCCCACTTCGGGATCTCGGAGTGGAGCGACTATGCAGCGAGGACTCCCCAAAGAAGGTGTCGAACTTGTCCTGGGTTCCTGACGGGTAAGATTATCCGGGGTCTTGGAGTGGAGCGACTATGCAGCGAGGACTCCCTAAAGAAGGTGTCGAACTTGTCCTGGGCTCCTGACGGTAAGATTATCCGGGGTCTTGGAGTGGAGCGACTATGCAGCGAGGACTCCCCAAAGAAGGTGTTGAACTTGTCCTGGGTTCCTGACGGGTAAGATTAAAATCCCCCCCCCCCCCCCCCCCCCCAAATGATTTTAGGTTCTAGGGTTCAACACATGGCTTTGGTTCATGAGATTTGGGGCTTATGGTTCGTTATATATATATATATATATATATATATATATATATATATATATATATAGTGTGTACTGTGTGTATGCTGGTACAAGAAAACTGGAAGCAGTATTTTGGCATGCCAAATTGATGTAAATTTAGGACATGTTAAAATTTTTTTGCACCTCTGTGAAATGCTGCTCACATATAGAAGACTTTAGTTTGTGACAAGTTATTAAGTTGTGCTATGATGTGTGAGACCATGCACTTGTTAAGCTATGCTGGTTTAATTAAACTTTGTTTCTTAGTCTATTTGATGTTGTGTATAAATATTGTCATTATCTGGTATACTCAACATGTGAACTGCTCCTGGAATGGAGCTTGTGCCCAGAATCTCTCCATTATAAGTGGGGTCATTTTTGGTCTTTCGTGTGGCACTATATGTACGTACCTAGACTAGGAAAACATTTTTTAACAGCGATAGTATGTAGCGTACAAAAGCCTCAAGTTTACCGTGTCCAGTAGCCTAAAATAAACATTGTAGTGTGTCTAGTACAAAACCACGCTTTCGTGGTGTCCTGCAGACAAAAAATTCCTAAGAAATCCATCACGCGACCAAGAGTTAGAGTTTCCAGTTAATTTTAAAATATCGTGAGAAGTCGGCACCACGCATGAGCAGTGTGAGAAGCCACACCACGTCTGGCGGTGTGATATTTTTTTCAAAACTAGTAAATATGTGCGTTACAATAAAATTTAATATGTATAAAAATTAAATAAATTTGACTTTTTTATTATTAGGTATACATACGTGACTTTCTTTTGAGACAGATGCCAGTGTAGGGAGGCTGCACCCTTTTTTTTTTTTGTCTAATGATAATGATGGCTCCTCCAAAGCCCAATCAGGAATCCTGGCCCAGCTGAGGAAACCAACATGCACTTTTCTGTTTGTCCTCGCATCGTTGGTCCTGGGCCGGCGCTCGGGGTTCGGGCGCGTGCTGCAACCTGCGAGCGTGCAAAACTGTGAACCTGTAATAGTTTTGCTGGCCCATGGGCCACGGCCCTCTCACATTTGCTGGCAGTGTGCCAGTGTGGCACTTCGCCTATTCCAGGAGATCGCTGCTGCAGTATTCTCCAGTGAATAGGTAATGCACTCATCATAACAGAATCGATCTGATTACATCAAATTTATTTTAATTTAACCACTTAGTGTTATCCAACCCTTCAAGAGATCCGATTTGTGAATGGAGAAAACCAAACAATATACTTAGCTCTAGTCGGCACTCCATTTGAGCTTAATGTTTATTACTTGAGACATCAATGGGATACTACTTTTCCACTAAAGTACGTATATACCAATACGTACATCAAATACAACTCTTGTTTGGTTTTCTCCATTCACAAATCACAGCGGTACTATGTTGGTAGCACGTTTGAGTGCGGCAGTAGATCGATCGAGCGGATGTCATTTTTCGGATCAGAATGACGAAAGAGCGGTGGTTGGGGTAGTATCATCTTCTTGGAAGTATGTTCGTCGTTCGAAGTGCATCCTCCTTTGCCGACGAAGCTGAATGCCTTACTTGCAAGGACATAAAGTAAATAATAGTAGAGACGGTTTGAAACACCAGCCACACCAGTCGCCTCTAAAAAAATCACTGTAAGGGCGGTTATAAACATGAGCCGCCCCTACAGAAGCCACTGCAGGGGCGGCTGGAAAACCGCCCCTACAGAAAGTGTCACTGTAGAAACATCCTGAGAAGGACGGCTAGCCGAGACGCCTACAGAGGCTCTTTAGCCGCCCATACAGTGGGCGTTTGCAGTAGTGATAGTGGATTGGATTGGCCTAGCGCCGACATACTGCCTACGTTACTCGCACGTACAGGCAATCGGGCATGACCCTGAAGGCTGAAGCTGAATTGGGATTTGTGAGAGAGAGCCTACGTACAGGCCACGTACAGGTACAGCAGGTGCAGGCAGGGAGACCTTGCCCTTTCTTTTGAGGCCACGTACAGGTACAGCAGGTGCAGGTGGACCGTAAAGCTAGCTAGCCGCGTCATGACATTTGATTTGATTTTTAATGCGGCGGAAACACCGATGGGGGAACATGGAGGCAATATGATTGACGACGACGCGTGGTGGAGCCGGCAGGTAGATCGTCGCAGGTGAGCTTGCTCGGATGAGCTGTCCGCCGCAATCCTCTTTTACAGCGCGCGTCTTGACTTGCCGGGCCGCCTGGCCGTGCACATGCTCTACCGCCGCTAATGCGATGCTGCGGCCGCATCCAGTTCCTTGCCTTGCCAACTGGTTCAACGTTTCCAGAAGTTTACAGCCAAACGTCACCTACGGATTCCTAAACTTTTAACCTTGCTAGCTGCTGCTGTAGTATTTTGTTTATATTTAACAATTATTATTTAATTATAGAGTAAATAAATTTAAAAAAATTATCTTACAAATTACATATAAGTTTTATAATTACTTTTTTTATGTATATTTTATACTACATACATATGTTTAAAAAAATTAATGTAATAAAGAATCTTGTAAAGTACTATTTGAGAGCGGAACAGGTAGCGAGCCTCACGAGCAATTGTGTCTAACCGCGACCCTATTGTCGTAGGACAACGTCCTTTGCGAAAAACGCCCCAAAGGGCTAGGACAACAACTTTTACAGTACGAAGGGAAGATTGAAATTTTGAAGACATCTAAACAAGAAATGATTTTAGGTATTGCAAATTACAAATAAGCTTTGTAATTACTTTTTTTCATCTACATTTAATACTACATACATGCGTTGAAAAAAATTGATGTAATAAAAAATCTTGTAAAGTACTCATTTGAGAGTAGAACGGGCAGCGAGCATCAGGGGTAATTGTATCTAACCGTGACCCTATTGGCGTAGGCCAACGTCCTTTGCGAAAAACACCCCAATGGACTAGGACGACAATACCTAGCAGGGGAAAAAAGACGACCAGACCGTGAGGCGTCGAAACCGCCGGTCTCGAGGGAAGGACGCACGGGCCACAACAGCAGCCTGCTGTACGGGATAATCACTTCCCTATATAATTTTTGCATCTCGATCGGTACTTCCAAACTACAAGTTTGGCACTTTGAATTTGTTTAGTGAGTTTTCATTCCGGCTCCAATAAATCCATACAAATTACATACACTCGGCTCCCTCCATGAACACTTGAATTACTGCATTATATCTTTGTCCTTCGTCTGATCGTTTCGGTGGCTGATAAGTCGGCTAAGTTATTTTTAACTATTTTGTCGTAAAAAAAATATTATTTTTATAGCTAAACCAAACGAACAGGACGATCTGTCATTCTGCCCTCTCTCCGCACCACGCTTGCCTGCTCAGCGCTGCACCCATACTGATCACTCAATCCGCCACCCCATTCGATCTATTGCACGCACGCAAAATGCCGTGCCCACGCTGCCACGCTAAAAGAGTCTATATATGTTGCCCACACCGGCTACCATATATGAGATGCAGAGCATGAGAGTCTGCATGCATTGCCGAATGCCGAGGAGAGGAAAGAGTACCGGGGTGAGTACAGCCATGCATGCATGATAACAAAGGGCTCAGTCGGGGGCAGCATATGGGTAACAACATCCTGCGATGACGTGGTAATGTGGTATCATCATGGGTTGATAGGTTGCTACATGTATTAACTTACCTAGCATATATATCCTATCCAATATATCTAATTCTAAATTACGTAATGTAATTTGATGTTGTTTAGTTCAATTGAATATATATATATATATATAATCGTTTAGTTTGTACACTGAGTGGGATACAATGCAATGCTTGCATAGCTGGATACGGTTGATTTCTAGGGGATAGTGAGATATAAGTTCAACTTGCTTTAAAGGTAGTGATAGCTTACATAAAACTATATGCAGTCAACCAAATAGTCCTAACTTGCATCCCTTAGTCGGCACAAAAAGTTATACAAACAACGTGTAATACGTGATATGCAGCGTGACAGAATGAATACGGCGCGCGTGATGTGAGGTGGACGGGACTATACAGTGTAGTGCAAGTGTGTAATTTGCATGTACCCGAATATAGATAAGAACTCGGACCAAGTTTAGACGGTCACATGTACAGGGACATATAAAAAAACTTCGGACAAACATAGAGAGGTAAATATGCAATTTGCCGTAAAATCAACACTTTCTAAAATTATTGGTTGGAGACTTACAGGTAAGAAAATTAAAGGATGTCGATTTCAGTGAAACTTATCCACTTAGGTTGTGGTAGGTGGCATGTCTGTTAAGAGCAAGTTGCCTGTATTGCTTTTGTCAACTTTCGAGAGAGATGTGTTGCCTTTTGAGAGATTTATTGGCTTGGCTATGTTCGTTTAACCTTATAAGATACTCGCTTCATTCTAAATTATAATTCATTTCAAGAATTTTAAAGGGTTAAAGCATTTTAGGTTTAATCAAAATTATATAATAATATAATAGCATTTAAGATTTTAACGAAATACAATTAGATTCTTCATCGATTATATTTTCATAGTATACCTATTTGATGTCATAATTTTTTTTTATAATTTTCTCTATAATTTTGATCAAGCTTGAGATGTTTTAACTCTCCAAAATTTTTAAAATGTCTTATAATTTAGAATAAAAGAAGTAAAATCAATTCTATATTTTTCTCTCACACCAAAACAACTTTACAAATCAGTTGTAGCTATGATAAGTCTGGCTGAAGAGAACATGCCAAATAGATTTTCAAATACCGATCGATACATAAACTATATGATTTGTGTGTTTATATCTATATATACCATATAAATGAGAAATAGATACTCAAATACCAATCGATACGATACATAAACTATCTGATTTATGTTAAGTCTTGTTTGAAAAAACTCTAGGTGGCTTCGATACTAACTCTTTCATGTAATTCATTATAAAACTAATTTTCTCTTTCCAAAATAAATTAGAAGCATGTGAAAAATATTATTTTTGGTTTTAGTGGCTTTAGCTCTAAAGCAAGTAACCTAGCTGTTTGGACTTTGGAGCCGTGCCATATATAATAAAAAAACAAAAAACAAATAATTGGATCCACCAACAGTCCCGCTGGTTTCACGCGTGCGTCCCTGCCATTTCTCCGTGCCCCCACTTTCAGAGGGGCGACGAGGACCGAACCACCCAAAAGAAGAGGAGAGCTACAGCCTACAGCGCCGGGACCCAGCCACGGCCACGGGGGAGCTCGCTCAGGAGGCTCGAGGGAAAGAGCCCCCCAAGGCCCAAACCCTCTTCTTCCTTCCTCCCTTCCATTCGGGTCGCAGCCCTTCGGTTCGGGGGTCGTCACCTCCTCTCTCTCTCTCTCCTCCCCATCGGATCCAGCGCCGTGCGGATCCGCAAGGCAATCAATGGCCTCTTCACCGGCGGAAGCGGAGGCGGAGGCGGGGGCGCCCGAGGCGAAGGAGAAGGGCAAGCGGGGCGGGGTGCTGGGGAGGGTGTGGCGGGCGCTCTTCGGTGGCCGCGACGACTTCGAGAAGCGGCTGCAGTACCTGTCCAAGGAGGAGGCCTCCGTGCACGCGCGGATGCGCCGGCGGACGCAGTTCTCGCGCCGCGCCGTGCGGAACCTCATCGTACTCTCCGTCCTCGCCGAGGTCTGCACGTGTTTTCCTCCCCCCCATTCCCCTCTCGTTTTCGTATGTTCCTCCCTGATTTGAGATGGTCTGGTCATGCGGCTGGCGGTTTTGCTCGTCTTTGGGTTCGTGGTTGTTCGATTTGTTATCGCGGAGGAGAGTTTACTCGTAGTATGAGATGGTGTGTGTTACGCGTGTTCCGGTAATCGAGTCCTAGGCACTGCCTGCTGCATAAGGTGATTTGTTGCTCTGATGATTGAGGTTAGCTTATAAAGGTGCGGGAGAGGAACAACAGAAAACATGACTTTCTTAAAAATGTGGATGCCATGCCTCTCTTTTATTTCGACCAAGGGTAAAAGGGCCGCCACTTTACTGGAAGGCATTTGTTATTAGATATCTTACGGACCATATCCGAGTTATGATACATGTATGGTCTTTGTGTGCTGCAGTATGCTATGTTTACCAGTGAATTAAAGGGCAGTTTCTCACATGATATGAAGATGCATGCATATTATCACTGGTGAATACGATAACTCTGTCGTTAATTGGTTCTGTATTAATCGTTCCATTGTAACGGGAATGAACTGTTCTTTCAACTTCCAGCTTTTAGAGTGAAATCTTTGTGCTGGAAAATAGATACAGGGATGTGTACTGTGATTTCTTCTCAGGATTACATCTTCAGAAATCCAGTTCTGTTCATTATTTTCTTTTGTAATTTCTGGTTACCAGTAACCATATATTTCCTATGGCAGTGTTCTCAAGGCAATGCCTAGGTGACAAGGCATACTCAAGGCACTACACGGTGCCATACTGCCTTAAGAACAATGGTCTATACTAAATTTTTTGAAGTTAACAGAAAAAAAAAAAACGTTATTCAGTTCTTCAGTTGTGCAAAGGTCTGCCATGTATTCCCTTTGTTCCAAATTATAAGACGATTTGGCTTTTCTCAATTCATAACTTTTGCTACGCATCTTGATATATGCTATGTCTAGATTCTTAGTAAAAGCTATGAATCTAGAAATGCCAAAATGTTCTATAATTTTGGACGGAAGGAATACTACTTATTCGAAGTGAAAGCTAGTATATCTGCATGTGTTCATTTGCATAGGTAGGTGATACATTGGAAGCAAGCATCTCAATGATGCAATAGCCAGGGTTTAGAATAATGTGCTAGTGCCTCAATATTTATTAGATGAACGTTAGGATATCAGGTATTTGAGTGGACCGAATAGCCAATGTGTGTAAACTGAAAATGAATGCCGCTACTTTTCTGTCAAACTGAGAAAGTCACCTTTGGGTTCATCACTGTTTTGCTTTTCATTATGCTCCTTTAGTTATGTGAATTGCTGTTCTTCTTTGAGGGGGATAATAAAGTTATGTATTTGCATTATGAATGTATTTTACCATGAGTTTTTTAGGATTTCATAGAGTTCTGAAACTTCACTGGTGATGAAATACTAAAATAGATGCTCCTCCACATGAAACTTATCTCTTCTACTCTTATGATATTTTTTCCCTTTTTGGTTGTTGATTCACTGTATATGATGCAATTTACCTTTCATGTTGAACCTTTAGTGACTTATCTTCACTACATATCCCTAGCTTGTATTTTCTACTGGTGATTGTTCAGTCCTGTTCTCAGGTGTTAGCTGTTGTTTATGCCATCATGATGACAAGAAATGAGGATCTAACTTGGCAAATGAGGGCAATACGAGTGCTTCCTATGTTCGTTCTTCCTGCTGTATCCGCTGTCATATATTCATCAGTTGTTAACTTCACAAGGATGCGTAAGTACCCAGAAAGCCCTGTTAGGAAACACTGTTTCCTGTCTAACTTGTAGAATATAACAGTTTTTGTATTTTTCATTTTCTTTTGTGCAATTTTGTAAGAGGTTCTATATTTCCTTTTGTTTTCACACCTATAAAATCTGCATGGTCTGTAGTAAAAAATTGTGATGGTGATTTTATTCACAGTTCATAATATGTGGCTCCAGAATATATTGTTTAGAACACCAAGCTTGTATTTTGTTTTGAATGCTGCTCAATTTCCCTTTTCTTCTGATGTGTCAACATTTTGAAACTTGTCAGTAGTCAAATTGAGAATTGCATCAGTAGAAATTATGAGAAAGTTGATTAGTGTCCCAGTTATGTGGATAGTTCGCATTTTTGCTCCAAAACAACCTTAAAACTAGCTTTATGAGAAATCTGAAAACAAACTTAAGAAGAATTGTTCTTGTGTAAAAAGCCTTGGTCATGCCTCTTATTCCTCTTGGTGTAATGACTGGATACATTTGCATGGTTATCTGCACTGTATACTTGTCATAACTTCTGTATCTCTCCACAAAATGATCTTGAATTGCTGCTTGTTTGCTCCTATTCATATCTGTTCACAGTTGAGCGGAAAGACCAGAAGACCCTTGAAAAATTGAGGGCTGAGAGGAAAGCCAAGATTGATGAACTTAAAGAGAGAACAAATTATTATCTTACCCAACAGCTTATTCAGGCAAGCGGACAAATGGCCATTACTCGATCATCATAAGTTCACTAGTTGCTTGGTATCAAAATTTTTCATGTCTCTTGCCACATCAATACTGAACTGTGATATGTACCATTAATCATGCATGTGCAGAAATATGATCTTGATCCAGCTGCAAAGGCTGCAGCAGCTTCAGTTTTGGCATCTAAGCTTGGGGAGGAGACTGGCTTAAAAGTTCATGTTGGAGAAGAACCAAAGCTGGAGGCTGCAGTGGCTAGAAGCAATGATGTTGAGATAGTACCATCAGATGGTTTGAGAAACAGGAAGCCACCCAATGCAAGAGGAAGCAGGACTGGGAGCCCCGCTGCTCACACTCCAGCACAGGGAATGGAATCTAGTCTACCTGCTAATGCTAGCCTGGAAACTGCACCAGCTCCAATGGTGGTAGAGCATCATCAAGGCTCAGGGGCTAGTGATGGTGGTGGATGGATTGCAAAGATTGCTGCCTTACTTGTGGGGGAGGACCCATCACAGTCGTATGCTTTGATATGTGGCAACTGTCATATGCATAATGGTGTGTATTATAGATCAAACTATTTTTAAATTTTTCACATGCCATACATTGGATTCATTACCCAATATACTAATATTTGCAGGCTTGGCCCGAAAGGAAGATTACCCACATGTTACTTACTACTGCCCACATTGCCATGCATTAAACACATCAAAGCAGTCCATGGGGCAATACTCAGGCTCCAACTCAGGCCGGTCAACCCCTGTTGTTCTGGCTGATGGATTATCCACTTCCAGTTCAGTACAAGAGACTGAATTGAGTAACCTGACGACAATGCAGGAGCTACCTGAGGAAGGAAATGCAGAGAAGCAAGAAGTGGAGGCAAGTTGATGGTTCATATAACTTCTATTGTTGATGTGTGTGGAACTAGTTCATCTTTAGACGTTTATCGTCGTGTGTTCAACTGGTGGAGCCACAGAATTAGCTGTGTTGTAAATTGGAAATAGTGACTGATATGATCCTCAGAAACATAGCACGCAAAAAAAGAAGAAATGGGCCATGGTGTACATCCTTGAGTGGATAAATTTTTGTTGTCAATAGAGCGTGAAGTCTTCCTGCAGCGTGACAAGAAGCTGAAAGGCTATATGACGTTCAGACAAGATGGTGGTGTAGGATAACATAAGATAATTGCTTCATTTTCTATTTCTACCATTATTATATGCACGCTGTGTAATTTTTTGTGTTTGTCTTGACCTTCGGTCTTTCCTGTTGTTTGTTACCTTACACCTTGCAGCATTTCGTACACAGTTTTCTTATGACGTTGAAACCGTACTTTTCATTTGGCGTTGCTTGATGTGTTATTTTTTTAGCGCACCTTTGCTCGCAAACAAATGCAGCACAAATAGAAGCGGCTTTTCCACTCCCCAAAACTAAAAGTAAAGAAAACTTCTTTTCCACTTTGGCTTGGAGCCTCTTTAATAGGGCTTTTATCGCTTTAGCTTCTCTGCAGCAGCATTGCCAAATGTTTTGAAGAGCCATTTTTTCCGTGAAAGACAGATGAGTCGGAGGAGGTACCTCCAAAACGGCTCCGGATACCCTAGAAAAACCCCTCCATATGGGCCATGCCTAACTGGTCTTTAATGTACTACCTAATATATTATTTATGTTCTAAAAAAATATAACCACAGGTTGCATACCAGCTAAAGTATTTCATATTTGACTAAGCTTCTAATAAATAATATTCACATTTAAGGCATTATTATAAAAAATCATTTCGTACTTATTCTAATAGTGTTTATTTGATATCATAAATATTAATATTTTTAATCTATAGTTGATCAAACTTGTTAGAATTCTTTGAAGACAACACCACAGAATATTTTTCCTCTTTTTAGAGCAGATTAGGCTAGTTGATAGGATTGACTATATGCTTCTAAAACTTTATGTGGGTTAGATGGGAAATACTAGATAACATGTAAATACACATCACGCTAGTTAGATTGCTTTAGTTTGATTTATCTAGTGTAGATTAAGTTAAATCTTAAGAGCTTGTTTAGTAAAGCTGTGCTCCCTGATTCATTTACGAGAATTTTGCATCAAATGCAGATACGTGAATCTGATCTTTGTGATAATTGGATAGAACATAGATACGTGATCTTAGAGTGGAGATGATTCATATAAAACACGCACAGTGAGCATGGATCTAGACGTACGACGTGTTTGGTTCGGACCCTGGCTTGGAAGCCATGACCAGACACGCATATCCGACTCCAAGCGCTGCCCGGCCTCACGGCCAGGCCGGGCCAAATGAGTTTTTTAGGGTTGGAAGCAAACACGGAATATTATTATTAAAGTGAATATAAAATGAACAGTGATTTGGAAAAAATGTTGAGTTTCATTGATCTCTGTGAATATATACAAAGTGAAGAGGTGTGTCCATATGGACACAACTCTTGGTGAAAAGGTGTCTCTTTACAAGAAAAAGGCAATTGTTCACACAAACTGTCACAACTGAAGGGACATACCCCTTCGGGAGTTGCTAACTGCTAATCCTAATCCTCTAATGATAAGATCACTATTGCAAGGAGCCGTTCGTACGACTCTCGCGAGGAGACACCCCTTTGGCCAGGAGGTGTCCTTTGGTCAAGTGGTGTTTTTTCGTAACACCCCCCCCTTGGTCGAATCTTCCTTGAGATCAATGGAGTTATAAAATGAGATTCCTCGAAAAACTCTGTGGGAAAAATCTAAGGAATATTTATATATAGACATGTCATAAAAACTTCTTTAAACCTTATTTGGAAAAATAAGAAGAAAATAACATATATGAGTATGATTTAGATAAATCACTATGTTATTGGTATCCCATTAAAAACCTCAATGGGGAAAAATATTGGAGATACGACATAAAGATTACCCCTCTAAAACCCTTATAGGAAAAAATGTGAGGAGTATTGTTAAATGATATGCCGCTAAAACTCCTTTAAAATTTCAGTGGAAAAATTAGGAGAAAATATGCCGACATATTATTGGTGTTGCCTTTTGGATAACTCACATGAAAAACATTTTCAAGGAAAAACCATGGATGAGTTGTGAGGGCAATGTGTGTCTTTGATATTTCCCACAAAAACTCCGATAAGAAAAATAGAAAATATGACACATACTTATGTTAATATTACCTCATTAAAAACTTTAATAAGAAACCATGTGAGTAAAACTTATGAAAGAAAAGAGTGTAATATGATACTAATACAGGTAGCATCTAGGAGATGTCTCCCCCTGATTCTTGCAAATCTTGAAATTGTCGCATACCAATTTTATGTATAAAATTTTGAAACAGTAATATTGGTAAAGACTTAGTAAATAGGTCAGCGAGATTATCACATGACTTGACTTGCAAGATGTTTATTTCCTCACTTTCTTGTAATTTATGAGGATAAAATAGCTTAGGAGCAATATGTATAATGATATTGCTCTTTATGTAACCTGTTTGCATCTGTGTAACACAATCAAAATTATCTTCATAGATAATTATATGTGATTCTATTGAACCAATACCATAAGATTGTTGTATGTGGTTGATCACTCTGCAAAGCCATACACATTCACATGATGATGATGCTTCATATAGTGCAATGATTTCATGCTGATAACGTATTAAAGTGAATGTAAAATGAACAGTGATTTGGAAACAACCGTTGAATTTTATTATCTCTGTGAATATATATAAAGTGAAGAGATGTGTCCGTACATACACAACCTTTGATGAAAAGTTGTCTCCTTACAAGGAAAAGACAACTGTTCACATAAACACTCATAACCGAATGGACATACTCATTCACAAATTAGTAACTGCTAATCCTAATCCTTGGTGATGTGATCACTGTTGCAAGGAGAGGTCCATACGACATCTCGCGAGGAGACACCTCTCCGGTCAGGAGGTGTCTTTTCGTAACAAGTATCACGGGATAAATAACGGCGTTACAGCCTATTTTACGTGTAGTAGGGATACAATTTGCTGCTGTACGGAGTAATTTGCTTCTTCTCTGTAGTACATCAGACTCTATAAAAAAGAAAAAAGAAGCCAGCGTAACCCCCACCCCCAACCACGTCGCAGATTGCCCTGGGGATTTTACCGCATTCGTACTTGCGTTTGTGGACATCCATCGTAGCGTCGCCCAGGTAGATTGCAGGACTGGGGCTGGTGTCTTCGGTGTTTAGGTAAGTTACCAGCACTAACTGTTTAAGTGGATTTTACCGCATTCATACTTTCTCCCTTTCTTGATTCCTCCCTGCTCCCTGTGCTAGTTTCGTGTTTACATTTACACTACCTAGCAAATGCTGCAATCAATCACCAACTGTTTACGGTAGTCGCACAGAGGTGAGGAAATCGCGGCCGACGCTGTCGTACTCGATCCCTTCCCCATTTAACCTTTATATTTAATTTAATCACACCGCTCAAGACAATTAATTAATTCCAAGAGCAGGGGGCAAAAAATTTTGCGGCATCCTTTTTCTTAGGGGCAACCGCTAGCATCTCACCTAAAAAATCTGTCCATGTATAAAAGATTATTGTAGTATTGCTTATGGGGTCTAGAGTTTGTGCCCCTGAGATTGGATTTGTGGCAGGTAAGTGGTGCGGAATTACCAACCCAAGAATGCTGAGGCAATCTATGATTGTTTTGCTTCTAATGCAGTTGTTTATTTCTTGCCTGATCTGGACGAACATGAGTTGATCCCATCCAGTGATCTTGTTCAGTTAGTTTTACTCGCATGGTTTAAGTGGTGAAGGGGATACTAAACGAAAATACCTAAAAACTTTTCTATCACTTCTGTTTTCCACAGTTGAAATGATGCAACCTTTTCTTCTGTTGTTGGCTTGTTGCTACCTGTAGGATGATCGCTCTTGCTTATGAGGTTTTCTTTTGCAGAAAGGTGGCATTTATTTAAAAAGTAATTAGCCATTTTTCTTCTGTTTAAGGTTCAACTGAATCAAGATGTTTCAGTGAGGGGACTAGGGGTATCAAGATATTCTACCTTTCAGTTATTAAGGATGCTTAATCTGATCACTTGAGAGCGTATCAGACTAGGTTTATGTTTGGTTTGCCCACATGGTGGAAAGCTCTTAAAATTACTCCACTTTTTGTTATGACAAATCTGAGGGAAATATCTCTCCACTGTGCTACTGAGTTGCTCTGTTTTCTTCTTCCTTAATGCTGTTAACTTCGTGTGGCCGTTCCTATTGAGATTTTTTTTTTTTGAGAAAAAAGGATGGGCCAGAACCTGAGCCCCTACTGGGGAAATATTTTTTTTATTTTAAAAAAGCAAGAACACAGTACAAGATAAATAGCAAAATAGAGGAGTTGAATAGTCAAAGAAAGAACCAAAAATGATGAATAAATTTACATAAAGTTCTCAGTAACTCTTTGAGATTGTTGAACTATTCTTATATTTGTTATTTCACTATTGTGAATCAGTCTAACTCTTCACACAGAGATTGTTTGCTTTATTAGTCAATTTATGCAATAAAGGGTCCAAAATAGTATTGGATCTGTCTGTTCCAATAGTCTACCTCCTTGTCTTGTAAAAAAAAAGACTACTGTGGAGTTCAAAAGTTCTTTAGAAGCAGAGTTATTTGATAAAAAAAAGCGCATGCAGTTAAAGCAGACCAGAAATTGCCATTCTGATGAGATCATTAAGACATGCATTTATACTGACCATGTAGTTCCTCAATCCAGGATTATGAATTTGTGAAATTTATTGATATGCAAATTTATCAAGAGTCAAAATAAAAGAAAAAAAAGGAAAACTACAAATTTGAGTTGTGTTGGTTGCAAGTTAGGATGTCTGGAGGTATGATTAATCATCCATTCTTGAAAGCTAACAATCATGTGAGAAGTATATGTACAAAAACAGCGGGTTTAACAGTGTTTCATGGTAAATGAGCAACTATGATCATTCGTTATGGACGTCATGAATTATAGACTACTAGTAGAAATGTTCTTTATAAAATGCACATGCTGACATCTGTTTGCTTCTAGACATCCTCCAAGAATCAGTTTCTCTTTTCGCCTTTCCATAAATACGTCCACATCATTGCCTCTGATCCTTTGTCATCTGCAACTGCAAGATATAGCAGAGCTGCAGAGGGCACTGCCAGGAGCACCAATGGATCAGGGGATGGAGCTGAGAGGATGCGTTTGTCGGATCAAGAGCTCGGCACTTGAGCTTCTGTCCATGGAGGAGGATCTGACGACTGATCTGGATGATGACCTGTGGGATTTGGTCAGGAGGGATCTCCAGCTAAAGGCCACCTTCCTGTACATTGACCTGAACCGTGTGATTGCCTGCAATGAGTGCGAGCAGCGCAAGGAGGAGATCACCCTTCTTGCCAACGATTTCTTCTACTTCATGGATGAGGTTATGAGATCGGTTCTTTTTTCTCCCATCTTTAGTAGGAGTTGTTTTTATTAAAAGCATTATTTTTTTTCAATCAGCATGATAAATTTACCAGGTAGTACCAATACCGTAATGAAAAAAAATACCTTTTAACAATTAACATTTACCCCAACCCATTTATCGGTCAATTTTAGAAAAAAAATGGTATGGTAGATTTAATTTTACACATAGCAGTACTCGATTAACAATTTGTACCAGATGGGAACAATACTATTTAGAGTCGAGAACCTTCTCAGCCTACTTTGTATCATAATCTGGTCAACAAAAAGCCGGTCAGAGTGTCAGATCATCCAGATATAAACGAATTGAATTACGAACTGCAGATCAATGCTTATGCACCATTAAGCAAACTCTTCTGGTTGTTGACTTTTGACTAGTATTTGCCAATAAACTAAACTGGAGTTGGAGCGTAATTTGGAGTGTAGGGAGTAGAAGTAGAATACAGCTCTGCCTTACTGTATAATTAGTCACGGCGGTCAAACTTGGAATAATAAACTAGTTGAGTTTATGGGTGCGTTTGTTGAGTTGATTTGACGCTGAAACTGCTCTTTGGTAAATGTGTGCATGCAGCTGGGTGATGCTGTGGCGAACCGGAGCGTCCCCGTCGTGAAGTTGTGCTACGGCGACGCGGCTCAGGCGCTCCGTGAGGTGGTCGCCGCCGTTGCGCCGCCGGCTGCGGCCTGCTGGCCTCACAACATCACATCGCCTGTCGTCAGTGCTTCTTCTGGTAAGAAACACTAAAAGGAGGGAGAAGCGTGCCTGAAGAAAACTGTCTTAGAAACGAGGATGACATGTGCAACACCGGAACACCCGTGTAAGAAATGTGGGCACTACTAAGCTACATCACCTGTGCACATAGATGGGGAGAGAGATGGATGAAGCAAAGCTTGAAAAACATCAGCTGTCAAGTGGTTTTATCCCCATTATATTGCCCCCGAATTTAGCTGTGTTCGATTTGTTTTTCTCTTGAAAAAAGGAAGATAAGAGTTTTGTCACGATTTTTACTATACGAAAAAAAAAATCTACAACACAACTGGCCGGCTAGCAATGAAAACAGAAGAAAAAACAAGCTGCAAAGAGAAACAACTATGAGTCTATGAAGAAGTCAATACGCGGCGGAGGCAGGAGGCTTGATGCGTTGTGAAGTTGAAGCGTTGGATATATCATCTTTAATCAAGAACGCAACTTGCAATGGTTCCATGGTATTTCACTGTATATAATAAAGTAGAACCATAAATAGTGGACTTTTGAAGTTTTGGAAACTTCGCTCCATGGTAAACGTCCTTGTCAATCGATTCAGTGACGTCAATAAACGAGGGTGGTGAGAATTGATCTCAGCGGCGAGGAGGGAAAAGAAGCTTCCTTTCCCTTGATTTCTACGTATTCAGAATGTTTTGCTTAACATCTCAGAACAATACATGGGCGGCTATATGCTCTCACCCTCACGACTCTGACCACAAGGCCCCACAAATCAGTGTGATCCAAACTGAAAATGAAGCATACTGGAACTTTCTCCTCCTCCAGTCCTCCCTACCTCCCACGATCCCCATCTTGGTACTCTGCTGTGGAGGTGGAGCCACTGATTGGAATTCTGCTAAATTCTTGCAGTTTTATAGAGACGCAGGAAAATACAGAAGGAGAGATACTAGAACTAGAATACTAGAACCAGGCTTGCACATGCATTATACTAGAACAAGAATACTAGATACACACAGAAGGTTGGCTACCTTAGTTGTAACTGACAAAAAGGCTAAGCTTTTCCCGCTCATTATTCATATATCAAGTTCAGTTTCTATGCTACGCTTCTGTTAACATGGATCACCAGGACAAAACCCGAAAAAGAATCGATATGTGCAACCAAGGTGAGGAAAACTGCAGATTACGGAAAACTAACTATCTCAAATTCATAATCACTAATACAGAGCATCCTGAGAAGGCAAGCTGGACAGCGTTTTTCAAGGCCATGTGGTGTAGTGGATCATGTCGCTTATATAGCTTTCAGACATCAGAAAAGCCGGATTGTTCTTTCACATATGCTTCTCCATGCAGATTCCCATGCACATGGCTCTTCAGATATTTTGTTATCAAACTATTGCTGAAAATTGAACTGCTGCCTTGTCTAGCAGGCCTACCATACTCTTGGTTCTTCTTTCAAATGACTGCTGCCAAGAACTTGTGCCTTCAAATGAAAGCAGTGACATATCAAGAGTGAGCATTTCAGTAGAAACTGGTGATAAGAGAACAGCAATATATTCATCAAAAGAAAATGCATTTTGCTAATTTAAACTGATGACATTGATTACGCTATTACAGAAATTACTAAAGAATGTAAATTTTAAATACTCCATGGATATTCGGCTAATAAATAAGCATTTAAGTATCACCAACTATTCGGTGAGTATTATTTAGTAATGGCAAGATGAAACAGTATTTCAAACCAATGACAAAAGCGATTTTGGAGTAACTGGTTAGTCGTGACAAATTATATGCATCCGAATATTGATTAACAATCATGAAGGCACCAGATTGCAGATCATAGGCAAAGCAGAAGAATTTACCATAGGGTCACGAGGGAGTAGGTAGCTAGCTAGCCTTTCATCCACCGAAATCGGCAATGGGGGCATCTTGCTCATTATTCCAGGAATTTGGCTCATGCTGTTCATTAAGGAGAGTGTCACATTAGAGAAAGATCCATATAAACACGTGCACACTTTACAATTCTGAGTCAATTTTTGTTTATAAAATGTGGTAAACTCTACCTTTGTAGAAGACCATTGATATTCCTTCTTGTGTGATGGAAAAGATCAATGTTGTTATGAGCCTGAAAAGTATTATCAAGATGAATTGAAAATTACTCCTGCACAGAAAAATCTTCCTGCTGCTCATGAAAATTAATCACAAAAATATGCTGGAATGTTTTTTTCTCTCCAACGAGAAGTTGTTATGAGCATGGATTTGAATGGCATCAACTATTAACCTTTATTGCAGCATGCTATAGTTTTGTTGCAAACTAAATTAAGAGTTGATCTGGAAGAAGACACATATTTAAAATATAACGAATGGCTTAAAAAGGATCGGCTAAATTAAAAGAAGCATTGTACAAGAAAAAAAAGACCAACCTGTGATGTTAAAATATTTACTTCTATTTGATTGATTAGTCGAGCATTTTCTTCCAATATGTTTAGCATTTCACGATCAATTTGAGAGTCTGCATATAAGGAAGACAAACATGTCAAACCTTGTAAAGAATTGAATGATCTGAAGTAATCAAGACAATGTTTGTTTCAAAAATTTGGCAGATAGGGAAACTTCATATGCTTATACTCGAAACTAAGAGGACTCTAGAACATTTACAATACACAAAAATTCTCAAATATGCTGAAAAGTGGGGTGATGTTTTATGGAATTAAGTGGGCCCAACCCAAGGATAACTTCAGAGCAGAATCACCATCAATGCTATATGGCTAAACGCTAATAAGGTTTTGACTTTTATGGAATACTACCTCTGTCCAGGAAAGAATGCATTCTTGAAGTGTTTAAGTTTGACCATATATATAGATAAAAATATTAATGTTTATGATGTAAAATAAGTATATTATGAAAACATATCTCGTGACAAATCTAATGACTTACTTGATATCATAACTATTTATAGTTTTATATATAGTTAGTCAAACTTAAGATACTTTAACTTGGTACTGTGCTAGAGTTGCATCCTTTTCTAGATGGAGTAACATTTTTACCATTCCTCGGAACACAGTATTTCATTGTTGCCAAAAGCAATGGTGAACGGTACATAATGTTACTCGATCACTCTACCAACCTCCAGAGACAAATCCATTGTGTTTGGCGTTATGAGGCATAGAAGAGGAAGATCTCATCTCAGTCTGAACAGGAGGATTAGTACCCCATGATGACGGCTCAGCCATTTTGTCCTGAAGAAAAAACCTTAATCAGGGACATTTAAAAATGAACTCATAGATACTACTTGTAAAATTATAAGGTCGCATCCTGTACATTTCTCATCCGAACTGCATTTTAACATTATCACATTATAATGCTTCTTCCTGTTTTGGTTTTTACGGAGAAAGTTAAATCATATCAAGCAAATGCCACTGGAGTATTAAATGTTAAGTTCATTTCATCATTTCCACAAACACCAAAGCATGTGTATATGCAGGAGCCATGGACTGTGGTGTGTTCCAGAATATATTTGATATAACAAAGAAGTCCAAAATTAATGTTTATCAGGAGTTAGAACAGTAATTTCTTCAAGTAGAGTATTCTGGTGCTAACTAGAGGCAACAATGTTATAAAAAATGAAACAATGAGTACCTTTCTATCTTTTATCTTTTTTCCAAGATAGTGTTCTTCAGGTTTCCGTCGTCTTGTGGCTTCTTTTCTCTATAAGCAAATCTATTATCATTACCAATGAAATTGAAAAGGAAAGAGACAAATGATGAACAAACTCCCTCAGAAAATCACTATCTAATCATATCAACAATAAGAATGAAAACAAAACACTATTTGGTTATTGCATTCCATTAGAAAGAATCAAGTAGCATACAACTAACAATTACTCAAGGTAAAAAGGTGGATCAACAGGACAATGTTTTGCTGGCCATCTATACCAAACTAAACATATTTATTACTTTCTGAACACTAAAAAAAAGAGAGACGTGGAATTATTCTTATTTGTTGCATTGGCAGTGTCAGCTTTCTATAGTCGAATGTCAAATCAAATATGTCATCTTAGTTATACCAACTAAAAACATCAACATAGCCTGTTAGTCCCAAGCAAGTTGGGGTAGGCTTATACCAACTAAAAAATGTAAACAAAATAATCGCAACATTTCCAAGCAGTATACACACTCTGAACTCTCAACATGAAACAAGAGCAGGCCAACTCTAGGCTGCAAACCTTATTAGTAATGTCAAAAGCAGAGACTTTTTTTCTTGAACACACAGGAGAAAAGCAGAGACTTCTCAACCTTCCTCGTATTGTTCTAGTACACACTAGACAAATACAAAGGCAATTCTATGGGGCAACAGCTCAAAAGGATACTCAGGAGGACCAGCTCAGATCACACTAACTTTAATGTTCATAATAGATCATTATATTATTTTTATAGATGTGGGCAAATAAGTGTATCTTAGCGTGATCTACTTTCACATACGTGGCACTGGTTTAGTGGAATTATGGTGACATCATCTTGACAAGTCACACAAGTATAAACTACTGTTAGTCCCCATCCATAAGCTGATGTGGGACCACATATTCCTTTCAAATGAATAATCTAGAGTGGATAAACATATTGCATGGCTTTAGTATCTATCAGAGTTCAGGTTTATGAACTAGCTACCTCTGAAATTTTTGGTTGAAATGCGGATTGAATATAACAGATGCGGGAATGGCATTCAAACACTATGTAATAAATCAAAGACATCAGGGACTAACCGCTGCCATCCATTGGCATCTCATGGCGACATCTCTTACTGTCTTGTCTGGTAACATCGCTGCTATCTTTATGTACTTCATGATTCCTGGTTCATTTGCATACCTGAAAATTTCATGAGCCAGTTCACCAAAAGGATTCTATTAGGAACGAACTGATGGGTAAAAGCTTCAAATATAAGATAGACAAAAACATCATATATATTTTTATTTGACTATGTATTGTGGTAGATAAGCCCTGCTGCATGTTATCAGTAGTAGTAGTAAGCTAAGCTAGTGTGTGACCCTTGGTCTGCCCTGGACTAGTACGATAGTGTCCTTGGCAGCCAGGTCTGTACCTTTCTACTTTATTCCCTGAAGTGTGCTCTAGAAGCAACTTGTATTCCAAGACTATCTTATGTATATGACAAGGAACCAGGCCAAGGTGACTCTTTGCCTTCGGCTTACTATTCCAGTATTGCCAAGACCAACAATTGGTATCGGAGCCTAGAGAACCAGAGAGCCTGGAAACTGAAGAGCCAAGAATACACTCTCCTCTTTCCCTCTCAGCTGGTCCTTCGAGAGGGCCATGTCTACCTCTGCTGAGCGTGCTGCAGCCAAGGCCAAGACCGTCGAAGGGGCTTAGGCGCCGCTGACGGATCGCAGGGCGATCCTAGCAGCAGGGCTGCGCGTCTGCGGGCTGCAGAGGAAGCGGCGGCGGCGGCAGTCCAGGCGGCGAGGCAGGCCGCTGCTGCAGCAGAGGCGGCGGCGAGGACTGCACACGCACTGCGAGCAGAGATCGCTGCAGAGAAGGAGGAAGAGGAGGAGCCCCAGCGCTCGGAAAGCCCGCGCGATCGGAGAGATCGGCGGCGCTCTCAAAGTCCGCGCAACCGGCGTGGCCGCGGCGGTGGGCGCCATGAGTCGCCGTACACGCAGATCGTCTACCGCGACTCCGGCAGCGGCACGGCGTGGCCAATGCTGGACAAGACAAACTACCACGAGTGGTCGCAGACAATGAAGCTGCGGATGCAGGCCCGCGACATGTGGGAAGCCGTCGAGGGCGGCCCAGTCCAGTACCGCGACGACCGGTGAGCGCTCGAGGTGATCGTGGCGGCTATACCCAAGGAGATGGGGATTCCACCCATCAACAAGGCGACGGCAAAGGAAGCGTGGGACGCCATCGCTGCAGCCCGGATCGGCGTGGACAGGGTCCGCCGGGCGACGCTGCAGCGCCTCCGCCGGGACTAGGAGAATGTCGGCATCAAGCCCAGCGAGCAGATCGACGACTTCGCCATCCGGTTGTCGACTCTGCACCAGCAACTTGTCATCCATGGTGAGAAGGACATCGACGAGCAGCGCGTCGTGGAGAAGTTCCTCCGCACGGTAGTACGCTCAGATCGTCGTCGCCATCGAGCAGTTCCTCGACTTTGAGACCCTTACTCTTGAGGAGGTGACTGGGAGGCTCAAGGCGGTGGATGATCGTGAGCAGCAGGCACCGACCGAGCCAATCACCGTCGGTGGCAAACTGCTGTACACTGAGGAGCAGTGGCGGGCGCGCTGGAAGGAGAGGAAAGGCGCGGATGGCTCCGGCAGCTCAAGTTTCAGGAATCAGCGCGGCCGAGGTGGCAGGAAGCAAAGAGGACGCGGCGGCGGGCGCGGAGGAGGTCGTGGTGATGGGCACAACCCCGGCGCCGACAACTACGGGCCAAATACTTGCCACAACTGTGGCTAGGAGGGCCACTGGGCGCGTGATTGTCGTCAGCCCCGGTGAGATGGTGTTGGTGGTCGCGGTGCTGGTGGAGGTGGCTGTGGCGGTCACCGTGGCGGCGGTCGTGGTGGAGATCACGGTGGCCGTGGTGAAGACCAAGGCGGACAGCGAGGTGGAGGCCGTGGAGGTGGTGCGGGAAGACATGCTGCGCGTGCTCAGTACGCTGAGTGCGAGGAAGACGGCGCCCTGTTCATGGCGCACGGCTTCACCGAGTTGGATGATGACATGTCGGCCTACACCTACGCTGCGCAGGAGGTCATGCTGGAGGAGCCGCGTGCTCGTGCCTACCTCAACGTCGATGAAGAGGAAGAGAAGTCAGGAGGATGGTACCTGGACAGCGGCGCGACGCATCATATGACAGGGCGTCACGAGCTGTTTGCCAACCTGAAGACTGATGTCCGCGGCAGTGTGCGCTTCGGAGACGCGTCCAAGGTGGACATCCACAGCGTCGGCTCCATCATATTCCAAGGCAAGACCGGCGAACACCGGGTGCTGCATGGGGTGTACTACATCCCAGCCCTCAAGAACTCTATCATGAGTCTCGGGCAGCTGGACGAAGGGGGCTCCAAGGTGGAGATCAGCGATGGTGTGCTTCGGATCTGGGATCGCAGCCACCGTCTGCTTGCCAAGGTACATCGAGGTCGAAACCGGTTGTACATCCTACATCTTGAAGCTGCCCAGCCAGTCTGTCTTGTTGCGCGCAAGGATGACACAGCATGGCAGTGGCACGAAAGGTTCGGTCATCTGCACTTTGATGCACTCCGGCGGCTGAGCAAGGAGGAGATGGCTCGTGGGCTTCCCAAGATTGATCAGAGGGAGCAGGTGTGTAACACCTGTGTCACCACCAAGCAGAGACGTCGCCCGTTCCCTACAGCGACAGCATACCGTGCCCAGGAGCGGCTGGAACTGGTGCACGACGACCTGTGCGGGCCGGTGTCGCCAGCGACTCCCGGCAGCAACCGCTATTTTCTCCTGCTCATCGATGATGCCACTCGATATATGTGGGTGGCACTTCTGCCAACCAAGGACGCTGCTGGAGAAGCGATCAAGCGCATCAAAGCGGCTGCAGAGGTGGAGAGTGGTCGCCAGATCAAGGTCTTGTGCACGGATAACGGTAGGGAATTCACCGTTGCTGAGTTCAGTTCCTACTGCGCCGAGCAAGGTATTAAGAGACACTTCAGTGCTCCTCATTCACCGCAGCAGAACGGTGTCGTTGAGCGCAGGAATCAAACCGTGGTGGGCATGGCACGAGCTCTGCTCAAACAACGTCGACTGCCAGCTCGCTTTTGGGGGGAGGCTGTGATGACAACGGTACATCTTTTGAACCGCTCTCCTACCCGAGCTCTGAAGGGCATCACCCCCTATGAGGCTTAGCACGGCCGAGCACCGTCAGTCAGTCATCTCAAGGTCTTTGGCTGTGTCGCCTACACCAGACGCTTGACGCAGCTCCGCAAGCTTGATGACCGCGGCGAGGCTGGCGTGTTCATTGGTTATGCGGAGGGCGCCAAAGCCTACCGTATCTACGACCCAGTGTCCCAGCGCGTGCGTATCAGCCGCGACGTCGTGTTCGATGAAGGCCGCTGCTGAGACTGGTCATCATCAGAGGCGGGCACGTCGGAGGAAGCTGGCAGTGAGTTCACCATCGACTACTCGTGGACTGTGGTGGTGCCTGGAGCTCATAGCTCGGCATCACCATCGCTGACTCCTCCATCACGATCCACTACGCCGGATGCTACACCAACTGGAGAAGAAGAGGCCACCACACCACTGCTAGCCACGCCTCTTCAAGGATCTGGAGCAGCACCTACACCACTGCCGACCACACCATCTCCGGAGCTGATCAGCTCAAATCCTCGGGTTGAGCACGTGACTCCCCTGGAGGATGATGAAGAGCGGGTGGACGCCTACCACGACGGGGAGCAGCTGCGATACCGCACCATCAACGATCTCATCGGAGATCAAGCTACTCCACCACCAGCACAGCGGCTGTTCGCGGAACTGCACCTCACCCACTCAGGTGAACCAACCACGTACGCAGAAGCCAAGGACTGTCTTGCCTGGCGAGCAGCGATGGTGGAGGAGTTGAGCGCTGTCGAGCGGAACAGCACTTGGGAGCTGGTGTCTCCTCGTGCCGATTGTCGACCAATCACCCTCAAATGGGTGTACAAGTTGAAGAAGGACGAACATGGGGTTGTGACCAAGCACAAAGCCCGCCTTGTCGCTCGTGGGTTTGTGCAGCAGGAAGGGGTTGATTATGAAGACGCCTTCACCCCTGTTGCGCGCATGGAATCGGTACGCCTGCTGTTGGCGTTGGCTGCTCAAAAGGGATGGCTGGTCCATCAAATGGACGTTAAGTCAGCATTCCTAAATGGGGAGCTCAAGGAAGAAGTATATGTCCAGCAACCGTCTGGGTTCGTCATCCCTGGAGAAGAAGGCAAGGTATACCGCCTTCACAAGGCATTGTATGGGCTGCGGCAGGCGCCCAGGGCATGGAATGCAAAGCTGGACTCGACCCTAAGGAAGATGGGTTTCGGACAAAGCAATCATGAAGCAGCAATCTATCGGCGAGGTTCAAATGGTTCAGTGCTGTTGGTGGGGGTTTATGTTGATGACCTCATCATCACTAGAACCAAAGAAGAGGATGTGAAAGCCTTCAAGGAAGAAATGAAATCCAATTTTGAGATGAGTGACCTTGGGCTGCTCAGCTTTTATCTTGGGTTGAAGTGCAGCAGAATGACAGTGGGATTACCCTTCGACAGAGTCATTATGCAAAAAGGATTTTAGAGCTGGGAGGTATGGTTGATTGCAACCCAGCTGCCACTCCAATGGAGGAGCGCTTGAAGCTGAGCAAGCACAGCACAACCAAGGAAGTGGATCCAACTCATTACAGGAGGATGGTTGGGAGCTTGAGGTACTTGGTTCATACCAGGCCAGACCTTGCTTTTGCAGTGGGCTATGTGAGCAGATTTCTAGAGAGACCAACTACTGAACACCAGCAAGCAGTCAAGAGGATTCTCAGATATTTGGCAGGAACTCTTGACTATGGTCTTCACTTCATCAAAGCTCAGAATTCAGCAAGATTTGTGGGCTATTGTGACTCAGATCTAGCTGGTGATGTTGACTCAAGCAAAAGCACAACAGGTTGTCTGTTCTTCCTGGGTAACAGTTTGGTCAGCTGGCAGTCAATCAAGCAAAGGGTTGTAGCACTATCAAGTTGTGAGGCTGAGTATGTTGCCATGACTACAGCAGCAACACAAGCATTATGGCTCCCAAGGCTGCTGGCTGATCTACTGGGAAGAGAAGTAGAAGTTGTTGAGATGAAGGTGGACAACAAATCTGCACTTGCTCTAGCTAAGAATCCAGTGTTCCATGATAGGAGCAAGCACATAAGGACCAAATTCCATTTCATCAGAGATTGTATTGAAGAGGGGAGCATTAAAGCTGATCACACTCCTACAGCAGAGCAGCTGGCTGATATTCTCACTAAGCCACTTGGCAAGGCCAAATTTGAAGAGATGAGGAGCAAGATTGGGCTCAAGAAGATCATCAAGGCAAGCTGAAGCAGGACTTAGGGGGAGAACTGTAGTAGATAAGCCCTGCTGCATGTTATCAGTAGTAGTAGTAAGCTAAGCTAGTGTGTGACCCTTGGTCTGCCCTGGACTAGTACGATAGTGTCCTTGGCAGCCAGGTCTGTACCTTTCTACTTTATTCCCTGAAGTGTGCTCTAGAAGCAACTTGTATTCCAAGACTATCTTATGTATATGACAAGGAACCAGGCCAAGGTGACTCTTTGCCTTCGGCTTACTATTCCAGTATTGCCAAGACCAACATGTATAAGTAAAAAGCATGAATTTAAAAAAAAACACCTATAGTAAGAGGACAGGGATCCAATATTCCCAACAAATTGCTCATGTAACAATTCCTTATAAAAATAAAAAGTATTCCTTTCATCAGAGGATAAAAAACGGACAACAGAGGTGTATTGCTGACTAGAATCAACTACAAACATCACAAAACTCAGTATTATGAAACCATATACTCCCTCCATCCTGGAAATAATGGATTTTCAGTTGTCTAAAAAAAAGACAAACCATCCTAATTTTGACCAAATTCGTAGAAAAGAACAATGATATTTACAATATCAAATGAGAACTTCATTAGATACATTATGAAATTTATGTTCATAAATTTGCTTCATAGATGTGGTAGCTACTTAATTCAGATTTTTTTTAACATACACTCAATTCAGAATATATGGCAGCATATCTTACTTGTTGAGGCCATCGTTCAACAATTGCAGCTCCGGATAGGACCACTCCACAGCCAACGGTGCACTATACTTGAGGTTCTGGCAAGAAGAATCAGCAATCATGTTTGGTGAACCAGTGGATACAATTGTTGAAGATGTAGTGTTCAACATCGCCATATTGCCATTCATTCCGCTGGAAGTGTCTAGACAAACTGGTATGGCTCCTGATCCACTAGTAATTGAACTCGTCTGAAACGAAACCACATGTTGGTTGAAGAATGAATGTGGAAATACCCCAAAGTTGTTAGGATCTGTTGACATCTGCATGCCAGGAGAAATTTTGCTCTCCCACTTCGCCCTCACGAACACGACATCAAGATTCACAGGAACACTTGTAAGTTGTCAATCCCTCTTGAAACTTTCTTCCAAGATGAGGAAATAAAGTTTTGCTGCAAATATTACAGTTCCATTGTCAGAGAACCCAGATAAGCTCGGCAACCAGGGCTCCATAAACTCGTCAAAGTAACCATGGATGTCATCCAAAGTATGATGATAATTTGCAAAGCTTGACTGAACAAATCTTTCTTCTAACAAAAGTACTAGGTTCTGAGAGACTTCCACGTTAGACTTCCTACAGAAGACATGAAAGAAGGAACATTGGTGAATCTGGTCCTTGGGAACAATACTAAAAACTAGAGCATCTTTTTTTTAATCAAACACGAATGAGAGCTACGTATCATTATATTAAGAAGAACTAGATATTTGACGGCTCACAAAGTAGTAGAATAAGCACTTAATGTAATTCAATTCAGAATAAAATTTCAGCTGGTTAGAAAGAACCAATTTTTGAAAGAGAAGAACCAGTGATCACATCACAAAAGGAAGAAAAGAGTCTGAAGAGATACCATCCAATGCTCAATCAGTTTGTTTTTTATTATAGTTTAATGTCCTGAATAACTAGTTATCACATGGGTCTTACAAGAAGTGGCTAACCAAAGCTGGCACAACTAGATGGACTATCATTAGCGCTTCTATACGAAAAAGCATGATCGCACCATGTGAAAATGATTTAGCCATGTCAGCAGCAGAACAGTATAGTACACAGAGCAAGAGTCTTACATTCAGTACAAGTTAATAATATCAAAAACACATCAAAGATGAATTGGCAAATACGAGTGCATGTTTCTCTTTGTAAAGATAGTACAAACATCATGGTAGGAACGAGTTGTGGAACTTCTCAGGAGAATTACACATGAGATTTTTCACAGCAAGAAAGCACCAAAGCTGAAACGAACTATAAAAAGTTGAGGACACAAACCAAAGAAGCTGGCGATTCGCAAAAGGACCTCAAAGAGTAGCCTTCTGTAGGGACTGTATACAATACCAACACTCCAACAGAAGCTTAAGAAGGCAGAGAAGCCAAACGCCCAAACCCTCCAGCACGGTGGAAACCTCAAGATGGAACCCGAACTGAACTGCCCCATATACTAGAGAAGAGAACCAGCACGGAAAGACTTGAACGACAAGGAAGAAACCAAATCAAGCAACGATGATTGCACGAAAGGCGGCGGCCCCCAGGCGCGGCGCAGGGCACTACCGTACCGAGAGGGAGCTCGCTTTCTACATCGAATTCCACGCCGGCCCGAGCGACCGCCAACGCCAAGCTCCCTTCTTATTTCCATTAGGTCACGCAACCCGACGAAGAAAACACTAACGCACGCACGAGCACAGCCGGGGCGCCCGCCGTCTCTATCCTGCCGAATCAGGATCTTTTCCCGATCATGCTACCGAATTTCCAATAATAAATCAAGAAACGCACCTGCGCCGGAGCCGCAGCAGCAGCAGAAGAAGAAGAGGCAGCGTGCGTGCTTGCAGCAGCTATAGCGATCGATGGATCCTGGTGGGCGTGAATGGAGTGTGAGGTGGTGGTCTCTTCTCCTCCGCCGTGTGCTTGGCCTCCCTTCTTTAAATGGTGGTGCCGTCCGGCTTTGTGCGCTCCAATGGAAAGGCAGGGTAGGGAGGGGAGGGGAGAGCGCAACCAAAAAGCGGCCCCGCCGACCCCAAAGGCGAGACGCCGCTCGCTTATATGCGCTCGGCTCAAAAAGGAAGGCTGGGGACGGGCAAAGGCCAGTTCCACAACTTGCCTTGGCCACCGCACACCACCAGCCAGCAGCACCAAACGAGTACTAGTAGTGAGAGCCGCCGCCGTGACGGCCCCGGGAGGACGAGAGGGAGATGAGATCTCTTGGAATTCAGCGCTGGGGGATGGAAACGCTGGCGCCGGGATTCCCAATGCCTGGATTGCCTGCCAAACAATTATTATTGCCACTATAAACTAGTAATATATTGCTACTAGTCTACTCTCTTTCTCTCTCAGCTTTCTTTCTTTGGCTTCCACTTTTTCGAGTACTCGTCTCCTTTCTGCTGTCTCGATCCTCCTAATCTTCCATTCGTCGTCCCCGGCCGGCCCGGCCCTCTCCCTCAGCTCCCTGGAATTGCTTTCCTGGTCACCAGCTTACTTGTTCCAATTGTGCGCGTGCATTTGGTAAAAAACTAAAAGAAAAAAAAGAATCGTTCTCCGTCTTGTCTCGTCTCTCGTGGTGGTGTGCGTAGTGTTCATTCGCTCGGTGGCATTAGGAGTTAGGACATGACAGCTCCGAGCTCGTTTTTTTAAGCCGAGTGTGTACAAAATGGCCATGGCGGATTCACTCACAGTGGTTGATGTGTCGGCCGGAGTGGTGGTGGGCGATCAACTGGGACGGTAAAAGCGACAAAGATCTTTTCTGTTCTCGCTTATCCTCTCGCCTCCCTCTCGCGATCCACCAACTGTTTTGCCGCGCAGAGATATATATCTGCAATCTGCTGCTGCTACTTGCATACTCCTAAGATGGAAGGTGCGGATTTGCTTGGTCCTCTGCTCCTACCCCTCGGACGAATGGGATCGGAGATTACAGGTGTCAGAGCAACTCTACAATTTTGGTTTGATAAAATATGAAATTTGTCAACTCTGAAATAGATATGTCAAAGCAAAAAATATGTAATCTCCAACAGAAGAAAAAAAATTATCTCCCCCTTTTCATGGTCTCCAAATTACCAAGTGAGGACTCTTATTTGCAACTTTGGCAAAAATGTCAAGCTCAAATGTCAAACTGTTAGCCACCAGTTTTTTAATTTTTTTGACAAAATTAGATATGTTAAGTCTAAATGTCAAACTGTTGGAGTTGCTCTCAGTGTTCTGAACTGGTAATGAAACCTCACGTGCTTGTGCTTTTCTCTTATTCTTTTTTTTTTCAGAAGGAAGTTATTGCTCATATGGATGGATGCATGCAAACAAACATCTGACTGGATTAAGTTTAGCGAAAACAAAAGGATAAACAAACACACGGTAAAATATATCTCAACTAAAAAATCTGTCCAAGTCATATGGTAGTTAACAGGAGCATATATATTGCCATATTGGAATTCAAGAACATCCACGGCTAGCACACAGTTTCTCATCTCTGTACGGCTCCATGTAATGTAAGCTGCACAAGTAAATACAGTACCTAATCATATAGTAACTAAAGTGGCGTATTCTTGCTGAGCAAATCACAAGTACATATACTAAGATTTTGCGCTGATGGACATTATTGGACAAGCTAATTAAAGCTAGCTATGTGGAAAAGGCTTCAGATTTCAGCCTTCAGATGTTTTTTTTCCCCATGACGTCAAGACTAGTAGACTAGTTCCATGTAAACGGCGGCGGCACTAGTTTATGAGAAATCTCTGGATCTGTTGACCATACTTGCTTACATTTCGCAGTGCTCGACGCGTGCTCCCTCTGACGCATGGATATTTGCTCAGCTGCTGGTATAAACAAGTTTATATGAGGCCAAGCTCGTGAGCCGCAAGGTCTGGTTGTATAATTCAGGAGAAACGTGCAAGTATACTTCCATTGACTCTCTTAACTTGTTAAACTCGATCAAAATGATTTATGCTAAATCCTGCTAAATCCTGGTCATCAATTTAATTTACACTGTAATCGATTCAGCAGGCATCTTAATGTGGCTGGAATTATAATTCTGAGCCAAACTGCCATACATGGAGATTTTGAGCCAAAAAGAAAATTAAAAGGCAGAGTTCCTGGAAAATACTCTCTTTCTTTGTGTGTGCAAAGAACGAAGCATATCCCTTTCAGCCAGCTAACCAACCGTTGCTAATTGCTATACTAATTTTAACAAAAGTCCTCACTCAAAATATATAGATGCATAACATAAGTGTTGCTAGGTGATAGAGAACCTTTATAAAAATCCTTAGCAGCATTGAAAATTTCTGTAAATCACTTGACTAGCACTCGCAGCAGATGAGCCCCTGTTCCTGCAGAATTTGAGGACAGTGACCACAGAGCCGAATGGATGGCTCATATGACCGCGTTAACGTTTTCTTTTCTCTGCAGAATTGGCGTTGGAGTAATGGACTGGATCACAGTGACAGTCCTGCCTGCTGACCTGCTACCGAGCCACGCGTCGGCCATGCAAGGTGTCAGGCAGGCAGACACGTAAGGCGAGACTAGTTTCCGTGAAGCTAGCTACCAAAGAAATGGCCGTTACCGACCTGACTACTACTCTCAGCTGGATATGGACGAATTCACGGTTTAAGGAAAACGAAAGGTTGATAGAAATAGGTGATGAAGAATGGACTGGCTGAATATATATATGTTCAAAAATTCACTTGGTTTTCTTTTTTTTAGGATGGTTGAGTTTAGCTGGCCATCAAGCTTGCGTGTGGTAGGCGTACTAAGTAAGAAGTATACTAGAATAGATAGTGCGAAAGACAAAAGTATCAAATTCAGCTAATGCGGATGACTCCGGCCCTATGTGCTTTTAATTTCTCTCAACCATCAACTAGCATATATTATATTTTATAAAATTGTAATGATTTGTAAGATATAATTATTTTGAAAGTATTTTCAATTTCCGATGTATACATCCTAGAAAGTTGTTCAACAGCCGTTCTATTCTTGTAAAAAAATCGATTTATAGGAGTGGCTATGAGAACCGCCTCTCTATGCATCTCTAGAAATTAAAAAAAGCGGGTATCAAAACTTACCTAAAATTCATTTCTGGATGCAACTAAGATTCGGTTTTCTCTGGAGATTGATTTCTAGAGACAGATGGAGTTCCTAACCCCCTCTATAATTCTTATTCCTCAATTCAGTTAGGAATATCAACCATCTCTAGAAATTGTTTCAAGAGGTAGTTGTATTTTCCAACCATTTCCAGAAATAGTTTTTAAATGTTCATATTTTTTCATCAAATGTGAACTTTCTTTTCCCACCATATATTCATACTTTCAACATATGTTCATATTGTAAATAGGTGAGAGGCCAAATGGTATTCATACTTTCAACGTATATTCATATTGTAAACATCAACACATATCAATTGCACCAATATACATACCAAATATATGCAAACCATGTCACATGAACATATATACATAATGTTACACTATATGCATTTTGTCGTCAACGACCTAATTTTAGGAGTTTCGAGTCATGAAGATTCCTACAATCTACTTGATGTGATAGTGCTGAAGTCCGGCTGTGGAATATGGCTCTATTGTTTTAAATTTTGTCGAGGATAAACATGCAAAGATCTCTAACAACATACATGAGATCCTCGTAGCTTTCATTAATAGGGGCTCTAAGCCATTGTAAAAAAAAGAATTTAAATATAAGGTTTAAAACATAGGCAAATGTGTGTGTCCCAACTAATATGCCGAGATGAACTTATTGCTTACATTTCCAAGGTATCTATAGTACCTCGTGTTGTTCCTCATAAATTTGTAGACATAACTTCTACTATGGATGCCCCCAAAACGTTGTTTGTGGCAATGTGTTGATGCAATGTGTTTTGATTTTAATACATAGTCATTTCATGTATATAGGAATGTAATGCATCAATAATATTGATTGAAGTGCTATAGCATAGTAGGCATACCATTTGTTTTGTTTTAATATACAACTCCTTGAGCCTTTTTGGTTTAAATTGCCCTTTAAGGTTCTTAATGTAGTATTTATATGTCTTGTTATTAGAATGCATTAAACCTAGCTAGTATTAATTCCGCATATATATATATATATATATATATATATATATATATATATATATGGTAGTGAATATGGTTTATATATGTCAAGAGAATAGATAGGACGTCTTTATACTCCTTTAGGTCTATGAAAATACAACATTTGCTACAATAATTCCAGCATACATAAATAAGTTAGAGTGTATCAAACATAATACGTATTTAGAAACCGCTATATGGTGTAGGATGGACCAAACATATCTAAAGCTATAGGAAATATATATGAGATCTTTGTCTTCCATTTGCTTCCAAGCTTGTTCTACGTAGAGAAAAATCTTAAGCGTCACTTTTGAGAGTGTGTCTCATCCAATTTTCTCTTTGCCCCATGTATTCTTTCCTCCTAGCTATTTGTTATCCAATTTCTAGTTGTTGAAGTAGTTAAAGCAGGTTTCATACAATTCTTTGGGGGTCTAAGTACCCATGTTTTCACATTCAATTTGTGAAAGACCCGTTTAGGTTTTGGTATTTAAGTGATAACTAGTGTAATAATGCTAGGTTAGTCTACAAGGCAAGATTGAGCAAGATATGGAGCCATGAGAAGAGCTGGCAAGGACCATGGAGATGAAGTGCTCAACATTAGAGTAGAAATAGTGGAGATGGATGGAAGAGGATACAAACCCAAAGGAAAAGGTATATGTAATAGGGGTTTGTTTCACCATCCAAGGTGTGTCAGATTTAGGATAGATAATCATACTATTAAGAGGGTGATGCTAAAGCGGTTGTCTAGCACCAATAGGTGAGGACTAACATTGCATATGTTTCAAATCTAGTGGCATGGAAAGAAAGAAAGAGAAAACCTTTGAAAATGATAACTCAGTGCTAAGGTGTTGTTGTCCTGTGGGGTGCACTTTGTGAGTTAGCACATTTTTAAATAGATTTAAGAGAGGAGCTTGGTAGAGTGCTTAAGTCTAGTGGCCACCAAAGATATGGCGTCAAAGCTTACCTTCCTATCACCGCATCGATCTAGTCATCTTGCATATTGATTGTTCTCGGTCACCAAAAACGTCCAATGTCCACAAAGTTAGAGCATTGAGACTTAGTCTGCACAGGGTTTTAGAGTGAAAAAACAGGTGGTGCACCTATTGTAGGATCTAAGAACCAACTAATAGGGGTGAGTAGTTGTTTCTAAAACTTAAACATGAATCCTAGCTGAAATAAATGTGTAGAAATAAACTAACAGGAGGATAACGACTTTACCCCTTCTATTTCAACCTTAGCACCCTATGCACAAGATAAGCAATGTCGCAACTAGGGTATTAGCAATAGCTCCTACTCAAGTCTAATTTGCTCCAAGATGGCACTCTCTAAGCCTCTGATCAACTAGAGTTGTGCTTTGCCTTCCTTCGGCGAGGACAAGCATAAGAGCCCAAAACAAATCCTCTTCAGGAGCGATCGCACAATCTACTCGTGGTGCTTCAGTGGAAACCACCAAGCCATCTTATAGGTGGTGACCTCCAAGAGTAACAAGCTCACATGATTGCTAATTGGTCACTAGTGCTACTAGATGTTATCATTCTCAAGCAAATACATTAGATCACTCCAAATCTTATCACTGATGTTATACCGACTAAGCATATGTGAGTGAATGTGTTTCTTGACCTGTCATGCGTTTTCATATTAACATGGGGGTCTCAAGAGATGTGACAAGCCTGGCCACACCCACAAGAGCTGCATTGCGATTGTTGTTACAAAGTTTCGATGCACCTTTTTGGCGAGCGCTAATTAATAAGAGCTTCAATGCTCATAACGCTCGAATCCACACGCTGAAAACTACCTCTAGAATTAGTATCTCTTAAGTGCATCTCTCCAGTGCACACCATAGAGCTCCATGTGATCAAACGCTTTTTCCCGCATGGTTGCACTATCAATCGCCACTGTGTGATCAAATGATTCTCCCCGGCCGTGATGTAATGTAAGGTAATGTGTTGCATTGAGACTTCAATTGACAACCAGTGCATGCTCTATGATGACCACCAGAGAGATTCGGTGACCACTTCGCACCTCTTGCTGGTATTACTCTCCGGTGACGTCACTCTAGTGTCCATTGGAGAGCTCCGATGAGCGAAAAATCGCTCCACCAACAGTGGCGCTTAAACCTTTATTTTCAAATGTGCTAATTTCATTTATTGTTCCATCAGACAACCAATACCTTTGGCATTGAGGTAGCATTTCAAAAATACTTTTGTAAAGTTTTGCTTTCTTTTGATGTTACTCGATCTAAATACAATCTCAAGTTAGATCTCATCTAGTGACACTAGATAACTGGTTAACAAATATATTTGCCACTCTTAATAATATATGGCTAGTATGGTTATCTATCATAAACCCATCGATCACCTCAAACCTCACTGCAACACCTAATGGCGAGCGGGGTTGGGGCCGGGCTGGGGGCTGCGGACTCCAGTGCTATACCCTGATCATCATGATATATTGAAACACTGGCAAATCGATCGTGAACCGACAAAATGTTTGGCCTTGCCACCTTAAGCTTGGTGCATGCTGCAGTGTGCAAATCTATCGAAAGCGCTACTAGCTACGAGTAGCTCCCAGTCCCGTAAGCAACAGGCGCTGCTCCCTTTCGTGACGTACCCTTGGCCCCTTGCCTGGACGCCGGCGGTCAGACGGCAGTCGGCGGCGGTGGGGCCCGAGGGCGGGGGTCGGGGCGAGAGGATCCGTGAGTCGCTGACACGCCACGGCCCATGATTGGCGTCTCCGGCCGGTGGCTACGAAAACGATGTGCGGCTAGCTGCCGGCTGTCCTGCGTGCGACACATCACCACTACCACAGTCCACAGGATAGTAGCATACGGAGTAGTGCATTAGTGCAGCGTCCAGGCGGAAAGCACCGGCAACCAGCGGACCAGCCCCAGCACCAGCAGCGAGTGCACCACTGCACGACGACGACGACCAGCTGCAGTAGTGCAGCCGGCCCTGCGCCCCTGCATGCTGCAGTGCGAGACGGAGTAGACGAGGAGTTAGTGACGTGGCCCTGCGTGCGGGCGAGCCAGGACGCCGCGCGGGACCCGCCACGACTACCGTACGCGTGGAAAGCTAAACGACCACAGTGGTTGGCACAGTTGGGTCGTCTTGGCCGCCGACCCACCGTGCTAAGCGACAACAGTGACGCCCAAAACTGGAACGGGCTCGTCTCTCGTACGTGTCCGTCTGTGTTCATTCGCGCGCTTGAGATCGTCTGCGCCACAAGTACAGACGCACCGTCGCTGAAAACCGATCTAACGTGGCGAAATAAACTACATACAGTCGCTAGAATGCATGCAAATTAAAGTAGAAGTGTGATTGCACATGACGACATACAGGACGAGCCACCATATACCACGTCATTTGACGTCTCGTACGCGTGACGACGTATATACGGGCACCATGCATGCATGTAGACTCTAGTGCCCTGCTAGTACAGTAGCTATAGCTTTACTGCTTTTCGCATGGTTGAATCCGTAACAGTTGGCGCATGCGGTCTAAAGTTCGTGTTCTGCAGTCGTTTTTCCTACTCTCGCTTGCATTGCATCACAACATGTACGTTTGATTCATCGTTTGTGCCTTGTAGTGAAACTAAATAAAGCGCTTTCTTTTAGGGGAAAAAAGCGCTTTATTTATTGAGCTCCCGAGTCAGTCTGACGTGTTTTCGTTGCATTTCCACATGCATGCCAACTTGCACGGTGGAAGAAAAACTTAAAGCTCTTTTTTGATTTAAATCCAAGGTCAGCACACTTGTGACAGGGAAACTGTCTTTTGTTACGATGACATTTGACGACTTTATTTGTGTTCGTTAGGTTATGACCATTTGTTCCTTTTACCACGTGCCGGACTTTCCTTCAAGGGACCTTCACTGCTACGCTTGATGAAGTGGGCCTCTTGGTTTTCTTTGTTAATATAATGGTTTTAAAAAAACAAAAAAAATATGTTTTTAATGTGAATAACCATTACCATCAGCTCACACAACATCTCTCTACCACTACACTAGCTATATATACACTCATTTCTCAGTATATATATATATATATATATATATATATATATATATATATATATATATATTGATCTTTTTTAATCAACATTTTGTAATATTATATTGTATTGATTTTTTTTGGCCACTAAATGGTCTCAAGTAAAAAACAATATCAAATAGAAAGGTTTAAATCTTATCAAGAACTTCAAGTTTGGTACAGGATGTGTCACTATTTGAGATCGTTTTAAAAAATAAAACTTTGAATCTCAACATATATGAGAATTTGAAACAAATAATTGAATAAAAAAATTATCAATTTTAAACTTGTAGATCGGGTCAACCACTACAACTATCGTACTAACCATGTGAACATTTATGGTTGTTTGGGAATTCTAAATTTTGAATTTCAAAAATCTAAGAACTATTAAAGTACAAATCATGTCATCGATCACTCAAGGTTGTTTGAAACTAAAATTTTAAATTTTAAATATGAGAACTTAAAATAGATATTTGGAACTCTAAATAATTTCAAATAAAAAACAAATAAACCATATTAAGATGTAGATCACATCGTGATCTGCAATTTTGTATAAAGTTCATCTTCATCCAAATTCAAGTGGAAACGATATGAATTATTTTATACAACTATTTATAAAGACGGACCTCATAAGACTATCGTATCTCTTAATCGATTTCTAGAGGTGAACCCTTAGAATGTCCATCTATGTTAATAACTATTTTTAGAGGCGGACGTTTGCGAGAGACCCGCCTAACAATTTATAGAGATGACATCTAAAAATACCTGACTTTGTTAATTAGGGGGAGCATGTCATTGATTTTGTAGTGGTGGATTTTGTTTCTAGAGACGGATCTTCTACTCAACACCTATGCAACTGCCTCTAAAAACCAAATTCTAGATGCAATAGGTAACATGCATTGTTTGCCTCTAAAATGGTTTTCTAAAAATTGAAAATCAACGGTAAAAATTAGCAAAATAATAAACAAACCTTAGTACCATTTGAGGCATTGAGCTCATGCGTCGCAAGTCACTATAATGGATACGCCTCTGGTCCCAAAATATAATGTACTTTCAGTTATTCTAAGTCAAATCTTTCTAAGTTCAATCAAGTTTGTACGAAACAATAATTTAAGATGTCAAATGAACTTCATTAGACATTATGAAATGCATTTTTCATATTTAACTCTTTGGTGTAGTATAAGTTAATAACCTTCTCTATAAAACTTAGTCAAACTTACAATGCATGGTCTGACTTAAGACAACCGATCTCTTATATTTCTTAACAGATGGTATACTTTAAAACTAAGTGTTAAATCATTTATAGCAAACTGGTTTGGGACACTATGACTGGTCCTATGTGTAGTTAAATCTTATTAAGAATTATTTAATAAAGTCATTTGCTAATTCCAAAAAATTGGAAACCATGTCATCGAATAATTCTGAAAAGAAATACAAGAAGCATATATGAGTAGATATAGAAACCCAAATCAGTTGTGGGTTAAATTGAATATTCTACTACCTCCATCCTGAAATACAAAGTATCCAAGTAAATTTAGGACCAAAGAAGAAGTCTGACAAAAGATTAACTTGTTCGTCACTAGTTAATTATTTATGTTGTTAACTTGCCTAATTTTCTAGTAAGGCATAGTTTAAAAAGTCATGTATGTATGTCATCAATTTCAGTACCAATTACATGAGTAATTTTAGGGAATATAATATTTAAAAGGCATATATTCATGGATGTAGTTTAAAAGACATACACCTATGGATGGGGTTGTGCAATATATAATAGTCTCAGATAAATTGTGAACCTCGATATCTTGTATATATTCCAGGACAAGGGGGTAATAAGTTGATGGTTGAAAAACAGGGGCAAATCTAAAGGGGGGACTGGAGGGGCTCTAGCCCCCTTATAAGGGTGCATCAATGAAAATATAGAGACTAAGGGAGAAAAGGGATTTGCTAAATTTCAGATGCCTGAAATTTAGTTTTCATTCAGGCGACGGTTATTGCACATATTTTGTACTACAATTGTAGTTTTCGTTTGTTGTAATTTTTTTAGACATAATCTGCAATTTTTAGTTCCGAGAATAAAAAACCCGTTACATAAAACCACAACCTGACAAAATCTGATAGGTGTTGGCACAAAACAATTTAACAATTTACAATTATTTCTATAGTTAGACAAGGACAAATTTTTGATATGTTATAATACAACGACAAATAAAAAATCACAAAAATAATAATTTACTTATACTATTTAGTAGTACAAAGGTGTTGCCTAAAATTATTTTAAAATTCAGACACCTGTAATATAGGAGAAGTGGGGAGAAAAAAAGGGGAAAAGAAGAAAATAGAGAGATTAGAGGAAGAAGAAGATCAGTCCCCTTTCAAACATGTTTTCTATCCGCCACTGATTAAAAATGAAATAAACTTAACCCAGAATAAAGGGTTGTAAAACATACTTTTCTTTTCTTTATGGCAGTAAAACAATGAGCTAGATAAACCATGCGGCAGGTTGACAAAACACACACACACACACGAGATACTCCTACAACGGAGCACGGTTTATCAATGTGTGTCCGTACGGAGCATGCATGGATGTCGTAGTATATGTACTTTATTGTAGCTATAAACGCGCTTTTGACCAAAAAAAATATTTATATAGGATTAAATAGGTATACCCTTGACAAATCAGAGATGGACTGCTCAACAAGTGACGCAATAAGAAAACAAAAAGAAACCATGTTATTGACTATTGAGTGACAAATTATAAAGTTAGCCGATCATATTATCGTCATATGGAAATGTGAAACGAGCATCTATACCCTGATATCTTGTCTCTGTGAGTGACGAATTTTTGTATCGCTGCACCGGCAGAAAAAATATTTTTCTGTCGGCTTTTGCATATACATATACGAAGGGCTATTGTAGTTTCTAGTAGTTTCGTATGTACCATGCATAAATATCTGATGATATGAGATTATTGTGAATTGTGATTGGATTTATATGTGCCACAAAATTGCTATTCATTCATGCAAGTGCTTGTTGCCAAAGCAAGCACATGCATGTAAGCAACGCTAGCTCACACCGCGCCGGTGCAACAGAAAGGCATTATATTGTTTTTGTTTTTTGGGGTGTGGCCCCTCCAAGGTGGGAGCATGGCCCTACCTGAAAAAATACTAGTACTATGCAGATCACATTTCTCTACTAGTAGTGCCAAAGAGAAAGAGCCCACACACTCATATATGCAGTGTCTTTCTTTGCACACATCCAGATTTGCATCTTGCAGGTAAGGTACACATCTTGTAGATTCTTTCTTTAAATTGGTGCTGCACTGGAGATGACGTCATCCAAAAAAGAATGTTGGGCACTTGGGCTGGTCGCCACCTCAAACTTTAGCTTTGCAGAAATATGCTTGAAAAAAGTGTTTTGTGTTTTCACAACTAATTAAATCGCTAGCTTTATAAGTAGGTTAATCAGAAATATACTATCCACAATGGGGACCTTTTTTCCCCTGATAAAAGAAAATTATGACCTTTGTGTCTATGAAAATTTGTTTTAAAAAATTGTACCAATTGTGTTAAAGACAGCTCATTTTTTTGAAAAAAAAAACTAGACAGCTGATCATGAAGCCTTCTACCTCCAAGAAAATTATATATAGCACGTGTAGCAAGGAAACGCCTCCTAAGCCATGATGCGTGTTCAATGGGTGGGCGTATTTAAAACGGACTCTCGTTTCGTAGGGGAGAAACAGAAAGTGGTAACAGGTAAAGGTGGCTTGGAGCTAGCCGAGCAGCAAGCTAGAGGCCACCAAGTCACCCAACAGGTGAAAGATACGCATGGATACCTTGCACTCGAAGAAAGGCACCTAAAACCTTGCTTTGCCACATCATGGTGAGAGGGAAATGTAATGCGTCTTTATCCAACGCGATCGGAATATAACGGAACCAGCAGGCTCTTTTGTTAAAAACCAGAGGCCGAGGGTGTTTCCAGCATGTAGAAGCAGTAGTAAGCATAGTAGAAGCATGGGAGTGAGGCATGCTTTATTCGTCCTCACAAGTCACAATGACAAGAGAGAGACGAGACGTGAAAAGGATATCGATATCATCATGGCATACGGTCTGGTAATGCGGTGTTAGGAGTAGTAGTAGATAGAATCTAGCTAGGCCTACTCTGCGTTCGCCTTGGCGCGCGCGCTCCTAGATTTCATTTCAGACCTCTCGCCCACTGCCAGGGGTCAAAAAGCTTCTTCCACGCGCCGGCCGGCCTCCCCCACACCGCACGGCCACGGCAGATTCCTCGGGCGGCCACACGGAGGTCGACACGACGACGGAATCCACTCACCTTGGAGAGATTCGTTTGATAGATCTAGGGATCTCTAACAGTAGATTAGTAGGGTTAATTACTTAGGATGAATGGTGTTGGTACGGATATGAGAAGAACAGAAGGACAGATTCCTAGAGGAGATTAGGGTTAGTATAATCTGGCAAGAATTCCCGACCGGCACTGCTTCGTCGGTGTAGTCTGTACACGGGCAGTGACGGTCGGTGAAGAGATCGGTGAAGTCCAGCAGTGCAGACCGGTGGCGGAGGTGCTTCCCGTCACTGGCTGTGCCGCCCTCTCGATCGGTCTCGGGACTGGACAGGATGGGGCGACGGCTTAGGTCAGACGAACCTCGTAACCAGTGTCAGTAGCTCCCACCTTCCCTTATATAGGCACATCGTGACAGGGGCCCTCCAACCCTTAGATGGGTTAGGCTCCCCCGATCAGAGAGTGGATTAAGTTTGGTGTGGATCGTTGGGCCCACATCAGAGGAGATCAATTCTAACATCGTTCAGACGCTGTTGCGTCGTTCTCGATCTCCTCCTGGTCTGTCCTGGTGGTGCTCCTGCACGGCTGCACTACTGCATGGGCATGGCTGCACTGCAGCAGGCGAAGGCAACTACGGGTGGCTAGCCGGCCTTGGTTTCTACTACTACTACTACGATTCTTACGGTCGTCGCAATCGCGACTGGGAATGGAAGAAAGGAAGAAAAAAGCCGGTAAATCGCGGGGAAAAGGCGCCGATCGCGACGGGTTTGCTCATGCGGCAGTCCAGTTTCAGTTCACTAACCTTGTCGTTGTGCCCTGCCGCGCACATCGGCACATGGCCAGACGATTGATGGACCAGGAGACTGGAGAGGGAGGGGCGGGGATGGTGTACTCCTACTCGGCGGTAGATCCTGATCGTGCGGGTGCCCGGCAGTGCGATTAATGCGGCTTTCGTTTCGTGCGCCTGCTTCAGTTTCAGATCACGTTTTGACGCGACGCTGGGCTCGCCGTGCCCGTGCCGTGGCAGCAATTGCGGAGGCATTGTGCTGCCTGCGCCGCGCGCCCATTGGAGTTTGGAGGAGCTACGGCTACCGATACCTAGCTGGAGTAGCTTCTTAATTGCCCCAATGATGAATCGTTCCTCTTCCTTCCTCGTGCGCGCTGGTCATTCGGGCGCCTCGCTTTCTCGCTTGACGGGCACAGGGCGAGCAATCATTTGCAGCAATGAGAGCCCTCGGTATGATGCCGGGGTTGGAAGACAAACGACTCGACTGGAATTTGCGAGTCGCGCCGCATCTCAATACACAGCGGCAGAAAGTATGTATGCCCCATCGGCATAGCAGATACCAATCGTTCGGTTCGGTGAACACACCTTTAGTGTACAGGAAAAAAAAATGGTGCACAGATATCGAGACACTTTACGACGACGCCAATAATACTCCACTAAATTAGAACGGGCAACAATCAAACAGTTAAATTGTGATCAAAATACACCCCCCCCCCCCCCCCCCACACACACACACACACATGGCGTAGAGACAGTATGCACATGTAAACTATGCAGGTACCACCATCATATTCATACACAAATACAAAGTGTTTTTGTCTCACAGAAAAGAAAAAAAAAGTCAAAAACGACATCAGCCGGCTTATCAGCCACCAAAACGATGAAACGAACAGGCCATCACTACCAGCCACCAAAACGATGAAACGACATCAGCCGGCTTACCCGCCACCAAACGATCTGCACTCGTCAGATTATGTTATATATTACATGCTCAATAGGAGTAAATGTGCTCTCCAGACTCCAGGTATAGCCATCACTACCAGCTAACCAAGCACCTTAGCAACTTGCAACTTATGTCATTCGGACCATCAGAAAAATAGCGCTCCCTCAAGGCATTGCTATCTCCCATCAGTGGTAGAATTATCCTGTTTTCATATTAGGGTAGTGGAAGCAATTATCCAACAAGCTGTGTTAACCTCCCCCGAAATTCTTTCACTGTTAATCTGATATGTTAGGCGGTTAAATAGAGAGAAGCACTGCCCTGCCAAAAAGCTCAGGACATAGAGCTCACGCAGCAAACTTATCTTCTCCTGCCCATAACTGTGATAGAAACCACCAGAACCCCGCGATGCGGTGCCGCTGTCAACCACCTCCCATCAGGACAAACAGCTCACACAGCAAACTTATCTTCTCCTGCCATAACTGTGATAGAAACCACCAGAACCTGCGATGTGGTGCCGCTGTCGACCACCTCCCCGTGTTGAACCATCCCAGCTGCCCCGGCCACCTGATCTGATACTGATGGTATTGGTAGCTCCTTGACCCCAGTTCCCCATTTGTGATGCTCCATTCAGTTCTTCCTCCTCCCTTTCATTGTATTCGAGGATCCTCCGCTTGATGCTCTGCTTCTCCTCAAGCTCAGCAGCTTCTTGCTGCTTCGTGCTTTGCACAATTGAACTATCAGCGGGAATTAACATTTGTCTTGTCTGTTGTTTGTGTCCTTTCTTCATTAGCACCTTAACACGCACCTTGCTGCTACCCCTAGCATTGCCACCCTCTTCGTCTACTGTTTCTTCTCCACTCTCAGATTCTGTGGCCCTTGAGTCTTTCGAACCCTCAAGGACATTCATCGGTACCATCATATTCAATGGGAGCCTTGAACGGGCCTCTGATTTACGTGACTCCAAGCTCTCCTGAAGAAGGGCTTTCAGTTCTCGATCAAAGTCTTCTTGCTCCTTAGGATCAAACTTCATGACTTTCTGTCTAACTTCAACATTTTCATCTTCATCAGAACCGACAGGAATGCCATCATCTTCATCGTCGCCTTCATTATCTGAGCCATCATTTGATTTATCCTCAGATAATATATCTTCCTCTTCCTCCCGTCCATCAATGCTGCCACTATCTGAATAGCTCTCACTGTCTGCTCCTTCATGATCCTTGCCATTTTCCTCAATTCCATTTGCAGCGCTTTCACCATTCACAGATGGACCTGCATCTCGTGGCTGTCTTTTCTGAGATTCATTGTCCGAGTGCCTTTCATTTTCAACCTTTTCTACTGGGGCTGAACGTTCATTTTCTTCAAGCTCAACTAACGCGGAAACAAGTTCCTCAATTGATGAATACCTAGACATGTTTGGTCGTAGCTCACCAAATAAATCCTGCAAGAACACATAAAATATGTCCTCAGTCCTCAAGAAAAATAATACATGTATTCAGAGTCATCTGAAAATTCAACATTCAAGTGCACAGTACTACAATTGCAGCAATATGATTTACCAATAGGCAATAGCTGATACGAATATTGCCTCGACCAAATGTAGCATGCTGGTCTGAGAGTAAATTGTGGGGTTGTTGCCAGACGTGCAGCCAGTATATTACTGGAGCACTAATTGTGCGTCGTGATTTGTGCACCAAAGTCAGGCTCTAAACGTCATACACTTCTATCATCATTTACACTTTATTAGGCTTTCCATTAGTAAATTAAATGCTGCTGCCTAAGCACAGTCAAATAGGAGTAAAGATATGATCCTATTTGATGAAATAAAGGAATCTGTTCCCATTGATAAGAAAAAGTCTGCATGGTCTGATGAAGAAGGAAACCACACCAAAATGTTGACAGGCATGAATCATTATGATTGTGGCCCACCATCACACCAAAAAAGGGTCCTGGATGTCCAATGTTTAATTATATACAAAGGTAAGCAAATTATTGGATAAACATCAGATACAAATCGGTTCATTGCCTCATATTCGTACATAAAACCTATGATCAGTCACAACATAGATTTAACTACATGCATCATACAGCTTCTAAATTGGTTTGAATTAATGATTCAGTCTGTAACAAAGTTTTATGCATATATTCACACATGTCAGCAAGTTGTATACAAAAATAACTAACCTGAATGTCAAACTCTATGTCGAGTGGCAAGGGCCCTTTACTAATAATGTATCTTTGAAAGTGTAGCAAGAATTTGTCAAGCTTCCTTTTTGAAGATCCCTTACTGAAATAGTGACCACAGGTCTGTAAAAGTGTAATGATCAACCTGATTCTGAAGCAATCTTCTGGTGGATCCAACACATCTTGCTGCACAAGTGAAGGAGAAGAATGTTCAATGAGAAGTTGAGAACAAATGACGGATCTACACGTTGTGATCAATTGTCCCAAACATAAGCTTCCGCTTATTACAAAATATAAAGAGGCTGGCTTAACATATAGTCATAAGCTTTGTCGTAATTCTTTATTGCCATACTCCCTCCAGCCAGAAGTTGATTTATTTTGGAACGAAGGGAGTAGAGTGTAAGGAGATATGATGTCAGAAAATGGATTTGATGATAGCAATGGTGCTTAAATCATTGTTGAACGAACGAATTACTTACTTCAGGAGTTCCATGACCAAACACAATGATAATGTACAGTGTATCAAAAACAACTGATGAATCTATATGCTTGTAGCTGTATAGCTCTCCAAGGAACCGCATGTGGGCAAGCTGCCTTTGTTGCATCCCATAGTCATTCATCTCCAATCCAACCCTTATCTCTTCTAGAACCTAAATCAAAATAAAAAATTAAACATATAACTTGGATGTCAACTAGTTTATCACCAGAGTAAACTAATGTGTTACAATTTCATTTTATGGTGACTACTGACTACAACAGAAAAAAAAAAAAAAAAAACAGACTAAAACAAATATTAAAAAAATGTTCTTTTTTCCTTCCTTTATTTTTGCAGTCAGCTAAAGGAACTAACCTCATCTACCACTGCGACAGCAAAGTCATCATGATGGCGGCTGAGACTAGCAGTGAGAAGAGCAATCAGATGAACTTGGCTGTACTTTCCTTTGTGAACCTTTAGAAAGCACTTCAGAAGGTATTGTTGACATTCTGCCCAAGGTAACTTGCGTAGTTGGCGCAAAACATGTTCAACACTTGATTTGTCAAGATCTGAGAAAAGCAACTTTCTTATGTACTACACAGGAAAAGGAGGAGAATAGTTAATTATTACATTTTTGTAGACAAGGCACAATAGTTTATATAACAAAGAATAAATGGAAATCTTACTTGATGCAATGGTGGCCGAACTTTTGATATCCGTGCAGATCTTTCGGGCGGTTTACAAAGGTAGTAGGCGTTTTCCACAAGTGTACTGTGGCGTGGATCCAAATTCTTGACATTTTTCAATCTCATCAGTATCTCCAACATGTTAGCCATGCGAATCGTAGTTTCAGGTGAGCGATACAAAAAACGACCACAAGTCTCGAGAAGGTTGCAAGCCACATCAATATTATGATGACTGAAATCATCAAGGCAGGCCTGCAAATATATAGAAAACGAATATTTGTTACCAAAGTAGCACATGTAAAAGGTAGAAATTACTAATTTTGAGATTAATAAACGCATACCTTCAAACAGCTAAAAACAAGAGCTGGAGGAGCCATTTTGAACTTGCACAACTCCCCGATAAACCGTATATTTTTTATTTTTGTTTCAATGTTGATCTGATCCTGAAAGGTAACAGAGCAGAGAGAAAAGTTAGTCCAGCAAATACAAAACATAGGAGGCAAAATAATTGCTGCTCCCCTCCCTCCACTTCAAGTCCAACTTCCTAGGAGGATTTGTAGCAACTAGTGTTGTCATGCATTTCATATTTATATTGATGTTATTAATGCAACTCGCATTCCAGAGCAAGCAATAAATACTAGATACTGTCAAAGCTTAGAAGCAATATTTAAGATGTCAATAAGATAAGAGGAACTGAGCACAAATAACATCAAGCAACAAAGAGTTATGAGTATACCTTCTTATTTATTAAAAAGTTAAACTCCTCTTCAAGCATAGCCAGAAGCATACTTGGAACATCTTTCATACAAGTTGATAGTGTCGCAACCAAACGAGAATAGTAAGGCAACAGTTCCAGTGAAGTCCTATTAACATTGAATAAGGCACGCACAAGTTTCTTTCGATTTGCTTTAGAATTTAGGTAGCAAAACTCAACCTGGGGAAATCAAAAGTAGCTTGATTATGAAAATCAGTCTAAAATAAAGAGGACAGAAATTCTAAGATGAGTGAATACCGTCAATTGATCAATGAGATCACGACTGACACATCCCGGCAGCCTCTGCAGGAGGTTATCCAGACTTGCGCCATCCAAGGCTCTTCCTTTCTCCTTCTCTCTTTCATTTTTCTTATCCAGATCCTTCTCCTTGGATTTTTCCTTTTCTCCATCCTTTCCCTTCTCTTTATCTTTGTCTTCACTCTCTTTCACTCCATCATCTACTTTAACTTCTAGTTGATGTTCAGTGGCAGAAGTTTGAACAATGTCATGCAGTTCAGTCTCTTGTTCTGAAGTGGACTCCTTCATAACAAAATTCAAAAATAATTTAGTTGCAAAGCCAATAATAATAATAAAATAAAATGGCTATTGAATGCATATTTAGATGAATAAATTCCTCATGCCTTCTCTCTCTCAGAAGCAAAGGGTGCAAACAATGTTGATGACAGATGAAAAATCTATTGGAACATGTTTTATTAGTCAAAAGGTGAACATCCTACCATTCATGAATACATTTTACGCATCACATGAATTGGGAGCTAAACATGGTGCTGAGCCTGCTGATAGCCGGATACAGTGAGGGACTAGGGGGAGCCCTGCCCCCCTTATGATTGAATTATAAATGTTTAGTTAGTACCAAATAACACATACATAGTATAAAAAACTTATTTGGCACCCACCAAGTTCTAATCCTTGCTGTTTGGTCTGGCTCTGACCATGACCCGCACCACATAAATCTTTGTTGTGAAGCAAAATTACCATTCTGGGCAATCTAAGAGTATTTAACCACATCATCATACACAATGGTGCCACCTCATGTCTCAGACTTGTCACATTAGTAACATCCTAGGCAGACAGAGAACAAGGAAAGAATCTAACAGAGGTAGAGCCAGAAATTTCATGCCTGGTACTGGATAAATGTGTTTTAAACTAGATTCTTTGTATTTTAAAATTCTAATAGAGTTTCAATGTACTTATGAACATAGTCCTAGATTTGCTGTTCAATGCAGTTCGTCTTTAGCTAGAAGAGCGTCACTTTGAGATTGCCATATATCGATAAAAGTTGAAGATCCTGAGGGATCATATCAAATCAACTTAAATAGCCAACCCACATCTCGTAACACACTTAAAAGCTTATGAGAAGGCTAAGATACTAAGAGACAGGAGCATTGTGCATGTCCTTAAGGCATGGGGGCAGTCTTTCCCCCAGTGGATGAGTTTCTTTGTGCATGCCCTTGAAAGACCACCTTGCAATCCAAAAGAAACAAGCCGGGGATATTCTAATTAAACCCAACAAAAGACATACAAGGAACCCATCGGTGTCCAAAATGTTGCAACAAACATAATCAGAGTGTCCAAAATCCAAGTTTATAAAGACAAGATTGCAATAGAACCCTCTTACATATACATTAAAAGACATGATGATTAAAGAATGGACTACTTTAAAGATTCAGAGTCTTACACTAGATTGCTCACGGCCCTTAGCATGTTGCTCATTCAACTTTGGCTCAACCTCTCCCAGTAATACAGCCGGCACAAATGCTCTGCTCAAAAAATATATATATAATTTCAAAAGATATTTAAAGAAAGCTAAAGAATGTAACAGATATTGGCAACTAAGTGAAAAGTAAACCTGAGATCAGGTAAAGATTCATAAAAAGCTTTGGTATCTTCATCATCCCAGATAGGTTCCAATGCAGATGACTCTTTTCCAGAGGAAGGCAAGACATCGGTTCCTGTAGTAACTCTTGTTGTATTTCCATCATCTGGCATCACTGGAGGCTGCAGGTCAAGAATTCAGCCAACCTGCAAAAGAGCAAGTTAAGACAGCCAAGAATCATACAGGAAAAAAAGATGGAATGATAACTGACATGTTAACAGACAAATATTAACAAATGCTTTTGGCATGATAAAATGAATGGACAGTTTGTGGTTGCTGCACCACGCTGCCGCATCTAATTAGGAGATTACACTAATTCCTAATGCATGTTGAAGGCAAACGTAGTAGGGTGGTACACCAAGTCACCAATACTACCTATACCATGTCTATTTTAATATACCCTATTGATGTTGCACCCTGACTGAGATATGGAAGAATGTGACTACTATTTTATGTAAGTAAATTGTTTTTCTTATTTTTTTTATTTAAAGAGTGCATCTTATTTTTAATTGTAAAGAAGGGCTGGTCCAAGGGAAGCAAGAAAAATTCAGGTAGTAAATTCTAAGGTCCATGTCCATGTGTGCGCTTTTCATGGGCCAAGCGCGCTCCTCTGCGATTCATCATCAGCCCACAAACAAAGACCAGATGCCATGCTCAATCCAAAATTTGAGAACTACATGATGGAAACCTTTGCATGCATCATTCAGGAAACCAAAAAAAAAAGTTCAAAAATACATGACATTATGTTCAATATGATAAAAAAAGAACTACAGAATAGCAGCTTTTTGCTGAAATGGACCATAAATACTCACGAGGATACACCACGTAGTAACTGATCAAAAGACTTCCTGAGCTTCTCATATGAGGCTGTGTTCTCATCACTTAGTTCACCTTTGGCACTTAAGACTTTTGCATTCTCTGCCTCCATTAGACGAAGAGACTAGGGTACAAAAAAGGGTTTAGTTTATACATGGATATAATACACTCAAATTGCAACAAACAAGAGTGTCCAAACTAACAAACAAAAGAAGTTACCGCATGTTCTGATTGTAGTAGTTCAGCTACAGCATCATAGTACGAGTTCAAGGCTTTCTTAAAGAACTTCTTCTGCTCAGCAGTCACATTTAGGTCCTTAAAAAACTGCATCGATTCAACATTTTTGGCAAATCAATTGATGTAGATAGATGACATACGTAGTGAATAAATTAACAGGAATTCCACCAAATGACCAAGACATCTGTTGGCAACACTTGACAACTATATTTGGGTCTGTGCTCACTGCTCAGCACAGTACCTAGTAGCAGAATGGTTATCAGAGTCATGATTTTTATGCATGCAGGTTTTCTCACATGCTTTGGCCCTAGCCTGATTGGCATCAGGAGTCAATGGCACTTCCCGAAGTGAATTGAACTGAAAAACTATCAGTTCTCTTTCTAGTTTCTACTTCATTGGTTAACTTTGGCACTTCGCCCAACTATACAATAAGACACGGTATGGTTTAGAGTTATATATTCACAGTAAAGTCACAAAAAATATATTTGTATTCTTTTTTTTTGGGGGGGGGGGGGGGGGGGGGGGGGAGGGGGGACTTTGGAGATTGGGTATGCATTCAACAAAGAGCAGCTAGATCTACTATTGCAGTTGAATTGTGTGATCTACTATGGTTGATACATAAGTTTATCTTACCTCATCATAAGCTTCTTGACCATGAGGTTGTAGCCCTACAAAAAACTTCCCTTGACGAGCAAAGGCAGATAGAAGAGACAAGTTTGTTTGAGTTCCTTCACGGTCCTTCAAATGTTCCGCTGATGTAAGATCTTTTATAATATTTACAAATATGCTAACATCTTCGACAATTCCAACAAAATACAGTTCAATCAAAAGTTTCAATGTGCTTCTTTTCTTCATGGCTCTTGAATTTTTATCTGCATCCAAATCATCTCCAGATTTTCCAGGAAAGAAGACCTTCAGTAGACCTTGTATAAGACAAGGAGAGAAGTCCTTGTATCTTTGATGAAGGAGCGAGCAAACCTAAATTAGTAAACTCACAGAATAAATTCATGAGTTAACACCTTCATCATTAATAACAAAATCTCAAAGTAAAGTGATGATGGTTAAGCTGCAGCGAGACAAGGGCCTGTTTGTTTCAGCTTTTTGCAGGATTTTGCTCCAGCCAGAAGCCAGAAGCTGAAACAAACAGACTAAACTGTTAAGCTAGCTTTTGAAAAGCTGGCTTCTGAGGAAATGAACTAATAAATGCTGAAAAGCACGTTCTCATGAGCTTCTCTGGCTTTTGGTATGCTGAGAAGCTAAAAAATTATTACAAAAGCCAATAGCAAGCAGGTAACAATCAGAAGCCAAAAGCCCAAAAGCATAGAGGATGAACTTTCTATTAAAAACTCTTCTCAATCCCACCAGCGTCTATCCCACAAACAAGTGAACCAAATATTCCAGGAAGCCAGCAGCAGCTGGTTACCATAGTTATGCTACAGCATATGTCAAAATGGTTGGTACCAAACATACAGTAACACAGAAATAATTCCAAGGGTAATCACGAATATGATATGAGGAACAAGATGACATCAAGCACTGCCATACAGACCAGCAGATTGCCCACTAGTCATCGTGCTTCTCCCATTGAAAAAGAGGCTCTTGTTGAACCCAATCTGGCGAACTGATACTTTATTGTGCCAGCCAACTGGTCACAGCCAACCAAGTTGAACTCCTAGGGATAACCTTCTAATATTAACCGACTGAGGTGATGCATGCCCCTAAGGATGACTCCGGCAATATTGATAACCTTCTTAATACAAACCAACTGAGGTGATGCAAACATTGTTTCCATAACAGACACTGAGGATAATGAGCATACTCTATTGTGTAGCTCGGATATTTCACAACAGAGGAAAGAAGATTGCACATGTAAAGTGAAGGGACCAACAGCAATGAACGTCATAAGCATGTCTATCAGAAAAATAACATTTTGCATAAAGCGTAACCACTGCAGTAGTGCAGTTGCAAATTACCTGAACAGCAGCTTGTATATCAGAGGAGCGAAGTTTGGCCTCACAAATATAAGAAACTGCTTCACTGACAAATTTGCTCAAATTCACACTTTTTAACTCATCCATTAGCCCATCCTTCTGTTCATCATTTATTGTCTTCAACTTCTTTATAACTGTTGTATTTCGCTTGATACTGGAGTCCAGGGTTCTCAGGTAGTTTGCATCTGGAATTAGTGAATCACCACAAAGGTAAAAAAAAAAACAGAATTAGGTGTTGCTGGTCAAGATAAAGTGTATACTAACAAAGTATGAATCATATCCACAAAATGAAAAAGAACCAAAATTGCAAAATGGAAGATGGCATAAGCAAAATACGAAAGTAATAAAGTATGAAACCATTAAGTAACTCATCATCACCCACTGTCAAGATTCTAAGAACATATCTAAGCAACAGGAACTCTTGTATGTTGTACCTCATCCACAAAAAATTGTCCTGGATTTTTAGCAGTCAAACAAAAATAGAATTTTAAAGTGACATGTGAAAGAAAAGGAGCATCTAGGTTAACGCACGTAAATAACTTCCTTGAGTTACTGGGAAGAGAAGCTACAAAAACTGGTTTTCTTTGATCGCAGCCATATTTCTCATCTAATTTCTGGCTGCTACAAACTTTGTATACATTTCCAGTCGTACAACACATAGATTTGTTCACTTCCACTTAACTCTTGAAGACAAGTTTTATAGTTGCAAATTGTTTCTTATGATTGCATCAAAAAATTCTTCCAACACAATTTGAAGCAATTATCCTCAACCATTTTTTTATATCATTGCATAAAATCGTTCCTTCTCATTGCAACAAAAAATATCATCCAGCAAATTCTGAAATAATTATCCTGTAGCAAACTTTTGACATACAAGTTAAAAAAAATAGCCCATACTGTTTGCAATATCTAAAACGAGGATTTCATGCAATTCTAGAATATTGTTCCAGTGTAGAAACAAATTCTCCACCTAACAAGATACAAGAATAAAAATAAGAATGCTTCCAGCACTTGATTTGAATGATTGCTTATGCAGTAATGCATTACTTCAACCACAAATATTAGCTCCATCTAGGTATGTCCTAAGTTAAGCTTTTTTTAACTTTGACCATCAATATACAAAATTTTAATCCTACCTATTCGAGAGAAAATCATAGACTTAAATTCATCATGGAAACTAACTTTATTTTTATAGTTCCATAATTGTTTCCATTTAAGGTAATATATTTTTATGAATATTGATTGTCAAAGTTTCAAAATTTGACTTAGGACAAACCTAGATTCACTTATATTTGTGATAGAAGAGGTCTATGAAATAAAAGTAGTGAAAAAATAACTACCAGGCCTTTCAGGGTTTAGGTTGCTCCGGCGGAGGGAAGTCTTTTGGTCAATGATCTTTTTGTATTCTTCAAGGCGGGCCTCCTGCATATATAGAGTAAAAGAATGTCAGGATTAGAGAGCAGGATACTGATGTTTGACACTTGAATTCAAATATTCAATACCCAGACAACTAATGGAAACAGGTATTTATAGGTATCGAGCCGCATTCAAGGGTCCAATTTTAAGAAGTTGCCTTAAGATAGGATACTAGAAACTGACAGACAGAAAGAATTTTTCATCTGTGGAGTGCTTTCACCAGACCGATCTGACCACAATAGTTTGTTGATGGAGATAGGCCCAAGATTTTCCTTTGCCCAAATGAACAGATAATTGCTACTAATGACATTTGGTTGGTTAGATCCATGACTAGAATTCAGAGAATGCAATGGTTACCAGTGTCAATATAGTGCTCTGTCCCACGCCCCTCTCATCATTCAAGCACTCTAGGCCATGAAATTTAAGTTAACCAGCTCCATATAGTTAGCTCAAAGTTTGGGGGGGGGGGGGGGGGGGGGGGGGGGGGGGGGGGGGGGGGGGGAGGGGGATCAAAGTTTACCAGTGTTCCCAATTGAATCCACAAGGCATTATTATGGCAGGCCTATCAAATGCCCAACAATTCTAGGCATGGCAAATAAAATCCCAACCTCTTCCTAACTAATTACTAATTTTGATCCCTATCAGTGCCAGGATCTGCCAATGAATAAGATTAGAGGGGACTAATTACCAATATCATTAGGTGGACAAAATTACAAAGGCAGAACGATAGGATAACCATCAACAGTAAAAGTGTGAGTTATCAACGACAATAAACATCATTTATCCATGAAATATTTAATAAAGGAGTAAAGGTCTATATTTACCTCATTATCATGTTTGCTTTGGCGCACATCATCATCTTGCTTGGTATCAGTTCGGTTCTCACTCTGAGCATTGTCCATTTTGTTCTTCAGAGCAAAAATCCAGAACTATCCAACGTGAATATGCACAACCAAAATAACCTTAGTATCTGTTAATGGAAAATAGTAAGCCACAATCACTACAAGTAAGGGGTTTGAGTCAATAAAGGACATGGGTGTACACGTAATTTTTTTTAAAAAAGGGGAATTTATATATAATAATAGGCATAATACATGAATATGCTTGTAATTAGACCAGATCCGAATACAAATAGCCGAATAGCGTAATCTAGGGTTTGGGTGATCGGTTTCGAACGTGAGGAAGGGCAGATAAGGGGTGGGCATACAGGGTTGGTGCTCGTCGCCGGCGAAGGGCCCGACGAAGACCTGGGCACCTGACGTGGGGCGGCGTCGGCTGTCACCCAATCGTGGTAACGAGGGAGGGAGAGAGCTCGTGAACTGGAGAAGATAATAGAGAACGCAGGATGAACAGGGAGCACACGTGAACTCGAGAAGAGAACGCAGGGGTGATGGGTAAGAATCGTACCGTTTAGGATCCGTGGCCGCGTCTGCTCAAACTGATCGTACCGCCGAGGCGAGTCGCAGGTTGGGACGGCCGCCGGTTCGAGAGAGAGTAGCTCGGCGGCGGCGCTGGGAGGGTCACGGCCGCTGGCGAGAAGAGAGGGAGCTCGGAGGCGGCGCTGGGAGGGGAAGGCTGCCGGCGCGAGTGGGGAGCGAGCACGGTGAAGCGAGGGGCTGCGCCGACGAGGCGGGCAGCAGAGGGGCCGGCGTGCGTGAGGCGTGGGGCGTGGTTGGGCCCTAGCCCGTCGGGGGAGGTTGAAGAATCGAGAAGCCCAGCTGTCGGAGATCCAACTCCGCTTCAGCCCTGATGGAGTGATGGGTGATGGGAAAGGGCCAGCATGAATTTTTTAAGGAGTAATTCTGTTTTTTATTTTTTATATGTTTTCTATATGTAAAAATAAACTGATTTAGGTGACATTTCTATGTAATTTCTCTGTGATTTTTTGGGTTTTATGAAGGATCTTAACATTAAAATGGGTAATATACATATACATATACATATACATATACTATACATATACATATACATATACATATACATATACAACTCCATATAGCTCCTAGATTTCGCGTTAGGAGAGCGATTTGGTTACTGTTCAGTTACTGTTGGTCATTCTGGAGTTGACGCGTGCGTGTGCCGGCATTAATTTGGACTCAGCTCAGCGTCTCTCCCGCTGCCTATCGACGCGTTTCGCGTGTCCAGGGCCTCACCTTGCCTCCTCCGCTTGCTCTCCCTAGGGCCCAGTCCCCGTGAAAAAAAGGAGATCGGTCTCGGCGCGTTTGCCGCTGCCTCCTCTTCTTCCTCTGCCTCTGCCTACGCCTCCTCTTCTTCCTCTCCCTCTTCCTCTCCACCGGCACCGCCCGAGCGCCTCGCCGTCACCGCCCCACAGCTCAGCCTCCGACCGAGCCGCGTGCGTGTGCCGAGGCCGCCGCCGGCCCCTGCTGCGACGCGTCTCCTTCTCATCGGTTCCACTTCCCGATCCACATCGTCGTCGGCGACGTCGCCTCCACCGCGCGCCGCCCCCGTAATCCGCCTCCGACGACGCCACATCGACGTTGAGGCCGCCGACAACTGCCGCACCCGCACCTGTTGCGACGCCTCAGTTCTTTGTGCTCAAATCAGAGACTATTCAGAGTAAGCAAATCTTTGGGCCATTTCAATCATTCTTTGAATATTTGTTAGTTATGCGCTCTTAGATCATTGTACAGGAGACACATCTACGTGATGTCACTATACCATCTATCCTAATCCCATTCCAGTAATCCCACTCGAGGTATCTCCAATACTTAATTTGCTTAATCTTTCCCAACCTTAATTTCCATCTGTTTGCCATTTGTGTTCAAGGGCAAATGCAGATTGACACAAGCAAGTCCGGGTTGACTGGACCATTATAAATGCACCAACAGTTCTGTAGATCTATGACAATCTAGATTTAACCTTTACAAGACTGCGCTTGCTGCCAAAGAGTGCACATGGCGGACATAATGGGTGCTCCATTTGTCATCTAACTTCTGACATCAGTTCCATGTATAGCTTATTAGTTATTATTTGACTGTTCTTTTTAATACATATTATGATGAACACCCCCACAGTTTTCGAGGCAGATCATTGTTCCATAGTCTCAGGTTCATCAAAGACAACGATATTTGATCATATGATTTATTGATTTCTACTGCCTACATGTTTGCAAACTTGGTTATAAACTGTCTAACTGTTACAAATGTAGCACATCAGCATTAAAACTCTGGCAGCAACTCCATTTGTGGTTTTATTTCCCACGCCTACGAATCAGTATGCCCCTTCTGACTCCTTTTTCCTTCATTAATTTGCTTAGAATGACCATTCATGCAATCCAAATTTTCGTTCATTGGCCGACCACCTGGGACCTGCTAATTTTGTTCTCTGTCCTTTTAACAAGAAAGAGCAGGAAGAGGCTCTCACTATGATCTGTACCTTACAAATATTTTGTTTCAGTCAATTTAGCAAGCACATAACTGGGTGTTCTATTTCATCCGTGTACAGACCATGGAAAGTAATGGAAATAATTTCTTTGTATACCTTGATTTCAAATTCCAAACGGGTTTCGAGACAGTGCAAAGAATGGTGCTCCAAGGAAGCAGTGATCTACCAGAATAGGTGGTTGTGGTAGATGTACACTAATATAAGCTTCTCAGAACGAAGTAAGCCAACGGAACTTTCTTGTCTCTTCCTCTTGCCCAGTATTTGTAATGTTTAATTTGCTTAATCTCTTTTTGTAGCCTCGATTTCCCATCTATATGCTTCAAAAAATGTTCCTTAGTTTACCACGAGTGACAGACTATTATACAATTTCATTTTCCATATTTCTTATGCAAGGATACAGTCTATCCTGTCAAAAAATCGTGCAAGGCATCCCATGTTTGTGTAGTTTATTGTTTCTGTGTAATTTTGTACATGATCTGAACAAACTATCAGTGTACCACCAGAAGTTCATTTTGTTTACATGCTAAGATCATCCATAATTGTTGCAATATGACCAAAAGAAGGCAAGAGATTTATCTGTATATGATTGGTCAGTTTTGATGCCTGCATTTGTCTATTGTCTATTGTCCTCTCTGACTCTCACTAGGTCTCTGTATTCGTCACCGTCTTGGCCGATACTGGCTCACAGACATGCTCGTGGCGCACAACAACTCAAAAATTGACCCGTCACCTATGGATCCACCGCCACAACTATGAATCTCCTTGCAACCGTCCAAGACTGAGGTGGTGGCTACCTCAACAGCCCCTGTGTCCGGCGATGATATAGTGGGCCACATAAATCAGAATATTTGCTCAGATCCTTTCTCCATTCTTCTTTCTGCAGGTCCACCCTATTTTACTCTCTATTGTCCATGCACTTTTGTTTATTTTTTAAGTAAGGCTAATATTTTCTCCACACATGTAATTTTCTTTGGTTCAACCTTCAATTTTCTTTTGTTTACAGGGATGTATCCATCTGACCATTCTCCCCTCACACATAGTGTGCTCCATTGTGGATATGGTTTGCAATAAGCATTTACTCTCCTTTTTCCTATTGCCTAATTCCTATGATGATTAGGATTTCAATCGCTTTGTTCAATAAAACTTCATCTTCTACAGCCTTCAGTACTTAAGAATGTTTCAAATAATTTTTCTTTTGCTTGTGTTTTTGGCTAGCATGCTAGCACTTTTTATGACAGTATCTAAACTCTAACATTCGATGGTATATGATTATTATAGATTCATCCTATACTTTTTTTCAAGCACAAGCATACTATCGATTTGCCATTCGACGATATATGATTATTACAGATTCAACCTATACTTTTTGAGGCAAAAGCATACTATCAATTAGCAGCTGAATCTTGATATCGGCTACTTAAAGAAGTAGGGCCTTCACAACAAAGAAAATATGTACACATGATTAGTCAGATATGGTTTGGGACAACCAGATAACCTGATACTAGGACAATGGCTAGGGTACAAACAATCCTCATCTTCACTGAGCCGCTCTGCGGCACATATTTTCTCAAAGAACTCTCCACCGGCAGCCTATGCCTTGACAACTGTGAAATGTGTGGTGTTAAAGAAACATGTTAATTATTAATTCATATAACAAAGTATGAGCTTTGCGCTGCAATTTGGTCTTGAGATAATAAATCACTCATTATTTTTTAATGATTCAGATAGCTTTATACTGATATTTTCTGATACCTATCAACCTGGACCATGAGGACAGGTGCATTTAGAATCAGACCCATGAGTTCAACAACTATGGCTAGGTGTGTTATTTTTTGGAAGCAATGGAACTGTTCCAGCATATTGCCTTTTTATTTTCTTATTATAGCATTGATATTTATGCCATGTTAATTGGTAGTGTTTTCCCTTCTATTGTACATATTGGCAGTTTTTTATTCTTATTTTGTGTATATATTTATTGATTGGTTTTCTCATATATCTTATACTGCTTTGATAATTGTTGGTGGGTCTATGTTAATGCCATGTTTATTTTTGCTTTCCTCTGGTCGACTCATTTTTCTGTTCTAAATTGTATTATTTTCTTCCATGGCTGAGGACTTTCAATGAGATAATCTCAAACTCCATAACCCAACTGACTATGAGCACTTGCTTAGTCTCATGAATTTCTTTTGTTTATACTCAGATATAGTGATCAGAATGAAATGTTTTGTTATCATGGTGGCAATCATTTATCCTTTGCGCTAAACAAATTTTGTGATATGATTGGATTTCCATTGATATTGCTCTTCCTGGTAATTTAGGGATACTGGAATCATCTTTTCATCTCTGTAGAAAAAAAATCATTGCCCTCTGGTGTTTGCAGGGTGCATGGAGGTGATCAGCATGCAAATGAACTCAAAAACATAGTTGCAGATTCTAAAGTACGAACATAATATGGTTTCGGCTTTTTGATGTATCTATTAAACATCTCTGGTTTTGAAAAATGTATACATGTCGTTAAACAATCCAATCTGTAATTACTATATTTGTTCCTATATATGATCAGTTACTGTACACAATATTAGCCAACCTAAGTTTCATACTTTTAGTCAAATATATCGTGACCACCGTGCAGTCCTACGGGCGCGGCGAAGCACGCCTCCTGACCTAGTAGAATGAACCCTACTAAAATCATAGCAATTGAAGGAGGTTGGATTTTTTTCATTAAAACTTAGGCAAAAGCCGAATTAAGTAGATTGTATAAAGAATTGTCGCCACCAGAGTGGCGAAACCAAGATTTGAACATAGAAAGGAACTTTTAAGCGGATAATGATCACACATGGCGACGTACATATACGGTCAAAAGTATACATAACAACCAAAAAAATGTTTTGTATGTATTATAATACAAAATAAAACTTAAAACTAGAAAAGAACATAAAATATATTAGAAAAAAGGAACAAAAATAATTATTCCTAAGTCTCTAACGCTCATATGACGATCAATCTAATTCTTGTGCTAGAAAAGGAATCACGGGAATAATAGGAATATTAATCTCAAATAATATAAGTGTTAATGGAGATCAGATCAGAAGGAGAGTAAATAAGAAAGCACTAATTGTATTTAAGTAGCTAATTAGAATTGTAGGAATAAAAGAGATGGAGAAAAATACTAAGATGCTATAAGAGATTAGTATGGAAGAGGACAATAAATCTGTTCGCAAAAAAAAGGAAGAGGACAATAAATCAAAGTAAATAACATCATTACCTAGTTAATTTAAGTGCAACATAGCCAATAAATCTATATGGTAAGATTTTTTATTATATAATTCTTAATATAAATATATTGAGTAAAATATGTTGTGTTGTCAGGAGGGCATGGCCCCTGCCAACCCCTGGCTCTTGGCACCATCCTCACCAATTTTGATCACGCAACTGATCACTTGATCTCCCACCTCTTCTCTTGTGGCAGCCCCATTGCCGTAAAGAGGATCGAGGACCTCCCTCTAGCTGCCCCTTTTGATCTCCCTCCTTTTTTCATGTGGCGACCTCGCCGACAATAAAGAGGGGCGAGGACCTCCATCCATCGTTCAAATCTAATGTTTTTTTAGTTTAGATTAAATTTGAAAGTGCATCTAGCCCTTTAGTGGGTTTTGGTGAATTGAGTGACAACACAATTAAAGGTCTAACAAGTTTGCTAAGTGTATCAAAGGTTAAACAAGAAAACCAAACTTGATTGTATTCCACAAAGTGTTGAGATGAAGGTCAAATTGTGTATTGTTGTATTGAAAGACTATGAAAACAATCTAGTTCAAGAAAAAGACAACAATGCAAATGGAATCAATGAAATGACTTCTATATTGTGGGATATCATAGTATCATGTGAAAACAAGCATGTTTGGTAAATGACAAATGAGACATGAATAGATTGGTCTCTATATTAGATTGCTTTACATGAACAAGAAGAGTTGGATAGTGAACTAGTGTTGATCAAGGATTGAATAATGAATCAATAGTGCATTAGTGAGAAAACACCAAGAAAAGGTCAAATGACAAAGGAGACAATGTATATTGGATATAAGATGGTCTCTACTTTAGTTTGCTTGTATGGACAAAGATTTGGAGAATCACTTTGCATTAATATGATCAAGCTAGAAGTTCGAAGATAGAGATTGAAGTGAGTGATAGGAGTGTCAAGCCAAAATAAGAAGGATCTAAGGAATTGTGAATTGGTTTGACCATATTGATATAGAGTCTCATATATCAAAGCTTGATCGATCTCAACATTCATATCTATAAGATATTCAAGCAAGGATCACAATATTGAAGAAATGGTTTTCAATTGATGTTTAATATGATGTGACTTGAGTATGGCTTGATAGGGTGAATATAGCAAGAAAAGGACTTCGAGATACTAAGCAAAGGTGAAGGTCAAGGAGATCGAGGTACTATGGCTAAGGTGAAGAAGAGAGTACTTGCATTGAGTCGAAGTACTAATCAAGCTATAAGGAGTCATATTATGTTGAGGATCAATTTATTAGTGGAAGTGACTTGAAGCCATGGGTTGAATTCATATGTGTTGGAAAGATTCAAGTCACAAGCTGTAAGGTGTGTTTTCTCAAAGAGATGAGATAATGATGATTGCAAACACATGCTCAAGGTATTATAAGAATGAGGACAATACATTCAATGGTGCAGCCCCAAATTATCAAAGGATGCGGTGATCAACTAAAAACATTTAAATTATTTAACATTTTGAATTTGAGTTTAGGAAATGTCGTACTACAAAGGGGATGCAATATGCATGCTAAAATATGCAACCAAGTGCTCAAATTCCACTAAACATCCTCTCATACCTTTGTCCAGACTCCCTGCAAAACAATTTTTCATTCGGAGTATTTTTTGGCAGAGCGACAGTGCTGCTCCCCAGAGCAGCAGTGCTGGGGGTCCAGCAGTGTTGGGCTTAAGTCCAGCAGTGTCGGGACTTAAAGTGTCCGTTGGACAGTAGAGAGTATTTATTTCCCCTCCCTACTGCCCCAACGGTCATCTCGACCATTTCCTTCTCCAGTGCTCACACAGAAAGCCCTCTCCTCTCTCTAACTCCATTAGAGGCCCTCAAGCTTTCTCTCTTTGATTCCTCTCCATTCCTTTGAGAGATTGAGCCTTCAAACTTCATTAGAGATCATCTCAAACTGTTCTCCATTGCCTAGAGCACTTGGTTCACGTTCAAGCCGGTGGATTGCATTCGTTACTCTTGGAGCTTGCTCCTAGCCGGCTAAAGCGTCGTCCGTGGAGCTTGCCAACTTGTGTGGCAGCCCCGGGAGGTTTGTAACCATCTCATTGCAGCTAAGAAATCACCCCTCACTTCAAGAGTTCACTCTTTTGATTTGAGAACGAGGGAAAGGCAAGTCTTGTGTGGCGAGCCTAAGCCTTGTGTGGCGAACCTCAACAACGTGGACCTAGGCCAGCCTTGGTGGCGACGCTGAACCACGGGATAAATCTTGTGTCACTTGTGTTTGTGTTGTTTGCTTTACTTGCATTTGTCCTCAAGGTGATTTCTAGGGTTTGGTCCCGATCTACTTGGTGGTGCAGCTCCTACCTATTCCAAGTGGTACTACAGGTTCTATACCATCCTATGAAGGTTTCTATTCAAGTTGAATTTTGTTTTGTTGGTCAGATTTTGAACTATATATTTATCTGTCTGACAGCCCAGCAGTGCCGCTCTACAGAGCAGCAGTGCCGGGCAGAGCAGCAGTGCCGGGCTCCAGAGCGGCACTGCCGGGCCTGTAATCTGATAAGTTCTGCAGCTATTTTTTAAATAGGCCTATTCACCCCCCCCTCTAGTCCTTCTAGGTGACATCAAGGTCCTTTCAAAATTGAGTAATGTCAGTTGTCGGTTGTCAAATATCACCATCTCTGTGGATTGCTCATCGAATATAAAGGGATAATTGATTGCATCTGTGTTATCGTCTTGCTGGATTCCAATCTCACGATAGTCGAACAAGTATATGGGCTTTTGGGACCGACATTGCCAATATTGGCGCTACCAAGTTTATTGTCCCTTGATCATCTTTGACGATGAGGTGGTTGATGTTATTTCATGTTAGATGAGCTATGGGAGGTTCGTGTGGCATTGGATCATTTGGCATTTTCAAGTTTTAGTGCAAGTTGTTTAGGATAATTCAAGATATATGCTCCTTTGGCTATCGTTGACATTATTAAGTTCTGCGCGACGTGGAATTAGACAGAGTCATGATTTAGTGGTGAAGATTGTTATTGGTGGGCTCTACATATACGCTAGTGTATATCCTTTGTGTTCAAAGGCTTGAATGTAAACAAGGATTGAATTATGCTACCTTATTGATAATAGAATCCCTTCTCCTTTAGAAAAATAATCCTAAAACAGGGCTTTCGTTTCTTTATCCTGGCAGAGTATCAGCCAAGCCACCGAGGCTTGTTAATGATAGTTCTGACTTTTTTTTACTAATAAATATGTTCATGTGTCACGGTTGAAGGTGGAAATTACATTTTGTGTGATATTATGGGGCTGTTTGGCATGACTCCAACTCCAGGTAGAGCAGCTTTACTCCAGAACTCCAGCTGGAGCTAGCTCTGAGTGGAGTTGGAACTGTCTGCACGAGGTGTTTGGCAAGCAGGGTAGTCTCAGCTCCAGATTGGTGTTCTGTCTGCGTGGATTGCCATTTTTGTCCTCGATTGACATGAGTGTATTTTAAATAAGCACCGAATAGGTAAACAAAGGTTCAGAGTTATTACAAGTTGAAATCAAGAAACAAAAAAAAGTGAGAAAGAAAATGCTCATAGTGAGCATGGTTACAACAGGTTTCGGATCTACAAATCAAAATAAAATGCAGAGCTGGCCTTGGCACGCAGGGAAGTTAGCCAATTCATTGCTGAACACCCTCTTGCAGTCATCGGCGCTGCGGTGAAGATCATTGAAAATGAGATAATTTCTGGCTCCCCAAATCGTCCAACACACTTCAGCAGGTTCATCCATCTTTTTTTTTCTGAAAACATGACAAAAAGTTGAGTGCTACAGAATCAATTGGACCTGTCTGCAATTTGAACCACGCATGAAATGTGTCATATCTAAATATTTACTGTATTCAGCTACTCATCTTTCCCGGGTACAAGAAACTAGGATGGGCATTCATTCAGGTATTCAGTCTTTTCTGATACCTGAAACATCAGTAATGAACATTTGATGGTGACAGAGTTTTAACACTGATCTGCAAGTAAAAAGAAACATCAGCTAATTTCCTTGGAATATTGCACCATGGTTAATTTAGGTGATGAATGCACCTTGATGTATTAACATTTATCAACAACTCACTGAGTCGGTATTCCACTCATCCGGGTCGTGTTGTTAATTCAGGATATTGGTGTTTTTTCCTTCGATTTTATTATAATATGCACACATACAACTTCCAGACATCTGCGAGTATGTGCTTGCGGCAGCTCACTGTTCGTCGTCGGGAGACCGCCGGGGATGGCCGCCGTCCGTCGTCGCCGGATGCCCAGGTTAGGGTTGGGGCGAACAGGGAGGCGGGGCGGCAGTGGCCTCCCGAGGACGGAGGGGCGGCAGGGCGGCGCGACTGGGGCGAGCGGCCCGTGAAAAAACTCCCGTGAGGAGTGTCGGGTCGGGTGGAGGGGCGAGAGAAAAGAAAAATAACGGTTGGGGTTGGACTTGTGTAATCGATGGCAAAGGTGGGTAATTTCGCTGAAACTCCATGTCTAGGTCTATTTCAGAGCAGTCTGGAGTTGCAAAAGAGGTACTCCAAAAGAATGAACTAGATCTCCAAAAACTCCATGGAGTTGGCTGCTCTGGAGTTGGGCGTTTGGCTAGTTCTATACTGGAGTTTTTCTGGAGTTTGGCTCTGGAGCCATGTCAAACACCCCCTATATTCTAGTATATTTTGGAATTAGATTAGACTTTGTAAAAGAGTCAGACCGTTGTTATTATAACTCATATGAGCATAGATTAGGACTTCGGGTTATAGATGAGCCAATAAACCAATTAGGACTATAATATGTAATTATCTTTTACTACTATTCATAGTAAAAATTGGTCATGGCTCTTATGCTCCGCATGGTGGAGTGAGAGCGATGGATGATGGATGGAAATTGGGAGAAAGTTTTCTCTCTATAATATAAAGTAATCTAGAGTATAAATATACATATAGACTAACAAATATGGCTATGCATTGCAATGGTATGCACAATCTATTACGATAAGGAGTCAATTATGAATTTAATTAGGTTTGCCCTAATTTAAATCAAATAAATTTCAAGAGCCATAAAAATGTTAGTGCAATAAAGGATTAAACATGTAATCATGTGTGGTAAGTTGAAGATTGACATAAGTGGTGTGGCGTCAATGGAACTTTACAATTTCAAGCTAAAAGTTCATGGAGCATGAAAAGCGAGTGATTCTCGAATTAAATGACAAAATAGAAGTGAGGGGACGGATAGATAGATCCGGCAGAGAGCGAGAGGCAACAAAAGAAAGTTTCATCATTTAATATTACTATTATACTATGTAATTCCAAGCTTGTCGAATACAGAACCCAATGTAAACTGCAAGGCAAAGGAAACAAATGTTGTTCAAAGAATAAATCAGGGTGTTCCATTCATTCTTTAGAAGCAATTACCACTGATCCAATTTCTCCTAGATAAATTAGCTTTTGATGAGAAATCACCCCTTTTTAAAGTACAACATGAAAAATCTTAGGTTGCATTTAGGTCCTCCTAGTTAATCATTTGCTCGTCTTAGCTAGAGAAACCAACAAACAACTAATTTTTAGCTGGATAGTAGTAAGAGACACTAGCTGATCTCTAATCTAAGAATACAAACCTATTATTAGCTACATTTTAACAGTTCACTATTAGCTGAATGAAATACAGTTAGGTCTAAGGGTTTATTTGAGTCTGTTTTGCTTTACCTTTTTTTTAGCTTCGCTCCTAACTTTTTAAACCGTGTTCTAGAAAAAAAAAAGGTGGAGCTAGATGTCGATTCTAGGTGTTAGGTGTTATGTGGAGCACATAAATGGGTAATATTCGAGAAACTCTATGTTTTTATGGAGTTACTTTATAAGCAAGGTTTCTCTAGCTACTAGGAAAGACAGTCGCTATGACATCTCAGCCTGGGCGTTCGGTTTTAACCGCTAATTCGGTTCGGTTTATTCGGTTATAAAAAACTTCGGTTTCTAGAACATTAGTTGTTTGTTGTAGTCTGTAGATCAGTTACTTCGGTTACTTGGTTTGGTTTGAGTGTAAAACCGAAACTGAAGCCGAAGACTGAGCAGTGAAAAACTAGGAACCAAATTGCAAACCGAAAACCTAAAAAACCGATAATTCGGCTCAGTTCGGTGCGGTTCAGTTTGCGGTTTACGGTTAAAAAATGCCCAGGCTGAATGGCATCTAGCCCGGTAAGAGCATCCCTAGGAGATTAGTTAAATCGTTTTTTAAATGTAAATTTTGGCTATTATAAAAACAAAAATCATCTCTAACAGACTTTGTAAATGACTCTAAATTTAGTATCTCTTACTTTTGAATAACTTACTTCACTAGTTATCTAGTCTTTTATTTTACAGAGTCTGTTGGAGTACTGTAGTATTATCTATTTTAAAGAGTAACTAAATCACTTAATTTGACTAGTCTTTTAGCTAATTTTTTAGAGATGCTCTGACATAGGCCTACCGCTAAATTGTCTTAGCCGGCGATTTAAAACCATGCTAAAAAGACACTATCAATCACAAAGTCAAGGCAAGTGCAACGTCAAAATGCCACCATCTTTAATGAACCAAATTCCCTGGACCAAACCAAAACAACTGCAGACCGAGGAAGAACAGACGCTTTGCTGTGAACTGCAAAATACAACAAGGCTGGGAGAAAGAAAGTCTAAAGACACGCGGAGACCAGCCTTTGTAGACTGGCTTTGGCTAATACACCATGCCAACACGAGAGAACGTAACCACACGGCTACATCGAGCACTTGGATTACAGACACACACCGACACCGAATTGCCCTACAAAAAGCCGAAGCCGCACGCGCGCGCCAGCCCCGCCGGCCCGCGCCGGCGCCGCGCTCGCTCCATGGACATCCGGTGCTCACCGGAGCACGCGGCTGAAGACGCGCGACACGTCCGACGCGCGGACGGGCTTCACCAGGAAATCCTCTGCTCCTTCCTCCAGGCATCTGATTAAGTTAGCCACGGACGGAGGACAAACACAGGTGTTAGATACTTATTAGATGTGTAGGGACGGGTGCTAGCTGTGGGTACATCTTTGCTATGATGACGAGGATTGCTTAACTATTATTACCTGCTGATTCTGGTCGAGACGTTCTCTGAGGACATGATCACCACTGGGATCTGCTTCAGCTTGGATGACTCCTGCATCCACGGATTTTTCATCAGTTAGCGATAGATGTTAAAAGGCTCAGATTTTACATTCTGCAGAATGGACTAGCCGTCTGATTATTATTACCTTGACCTTCTTGAGCAGCTCGTATCCCGTCATCTCTGGCATCCAGTAATCAGTGATTATCAAACTCACGTTCGGCTCCTATATAAATCCCCGTGTAAAATAAAGAACGCCAAATCAAAATCAGAGACAGAGAATTACTATAGTAAATAAAAAAAAACACAGCTACTAGTATACGACATACGGTGCCTAACAGTTCCAGGGCCCTCTTGCCACTTTCCACCGCCGTCACTGCACGAACACAAGACCAAAACAACTTTAGATGAATGAAGAACTGAAAATCAGGCAGTGAAGTGCTGAAAGCCTGAAACCACAAGAGCGCCCGCCCGCCCGCCCGCCGGCCCAACAGCTTGCAATGCAACAGTAGTGTCATCGGTAACACACGCACCACGAAACCGGGAGCTCCGGAGGATGGCAGCGATGATGGCGCGGTCGACGGAGCTGTCATCCACCGCGAGGACGTGCGGCGTCGCCCCCACGGCCCCGGCCCCTCCGCCGGCGGCCGCCGTCGCCGCCGCAATCACCGCTCCACCACCACCGACGCTGGCCATCTCAAGCTCGGTCACTCGTCGCTCCGCTGACACACTGCGTGCGAAGAGCGGCGCGTGAGATCGAAGAGCGATCGATCAGCGCGCGCAAGACACCCGTCGCCGCCGTCTTACTACCCAGCCATGAGCCGGCGCCGCGCGCTTTATATACACGCGGGGGCGCGGGGGGCTTCTTGCCTGTTACGGAAGGTGGGACGGAAGCGATCGGTCAGGAGATCGCAGTACTGCGGCTGTGCGGCGAGTGAATCCGCGTCCGCGAGATCTCGATACGGTCCCGGCCGGTGAGCTTTTGATACGGGGCGATGCACACGTGCCTCGCGTTCGTGCGGCGCCGGAGAGCCGAGCCGAGCGAGTAAACGCCGAGGATCGCCGCGCGATTGCGAACGGGGGACGCCAGGGGACGCAGGTATTAACTCCTCCTCTCCTCGCCCGCCCGCCTGGCACCGCCCAGGACACAGGATCTCCTTCTCGTCTCTCCTTTTCCGTATCCAAGGATCTCGTCTCTTAAATGAGCACCTGCGAATTGCGATGTGCTTGGATCGTCGGATATCATATCTCTGCTGCAGACTCCGTGTTCCATATTTGTCCCCCATCTGATCAATGAGATTCAGCCAATCAGCTGGCGAGATTATTATTAGCTTCGCACCACGATTTTACAGCTAGCTCCGTGATCCTTATTCGCAGCGCATTTCAGCATGTGCTGCCATAAACTCGTTTTATTTCATTTCATTCAGCAGTCAGCACGCAGTGGTTTTGGCAGTGGATTCTCGTAGAGCTCATGAAGATCACAGGCCCGTGACCAAGAAACCAACGGCCACGCCAGCTCGCCGATTTGACAAAACCGGCGTATACTGCAGCTGTTCGCTGCCACTGACGTTTGCTATATATGGGCCTAGATTTTCTCGGGAGATTGTTAAGAGCGGCCGTGTGCAGAGGCAAGGACGGAGACGAGCGCATTGCATTACGCCACCAGAAAGCTGGAATCGTAGAGCGATCTTTACATGAGCGGCGCACAGCCCAAGTGATTGGGTTCGTGCAGAATCCGCCGAGCAAGTACAGGCGTAATAATGGAACACCGCCCCCCCCCCCCCCCCCCCCCCCCCCCCCCGGGTGCCGAGCTCAGGAGTCAAATTCCTGTGCATAGATAACGTGCTTGCCTTTGAAAAGTCCTCTGTCTACGCCCTACTCCGTACTCCATGCAATAAGGTTCATGGGCCGGCCCAGGTAAGGACGGATTTGCTCTTGTCTAGTCAGCATAAAAAAGCACTCCTGAATCAAAGAAATTTTAATCAGCTTCACTAAAATTTTTGAGTGTGATGGCGACGATTGTGAGTTCATCAGGATCCGTCCGTCTTTGACGTGAGCCCATATATTGATCTGGAAATGCTAATTAGCACCAAGTAACTCTATGCTGTATTGAATCATACCCAGCAGAATTTACGTATGTATATCTAAGTTTGCATAAAGTGTGAATGTGAGATTATAAATCCAGAGTTCGTTTTTTTAGGTAGGTCCATCTCTTTTATGCAAATTTAGAGCATCTTCAAGAGTTTTCAAAACTCACTCTCAATCTTGATTTTTTGTTTGTTTCTGAGGTACGTCCAACTGTTTTATGCAAACTTAGATCATCTCAAAGAGTTTTCAAACTCACTCATTCTTGTTTTTTTTGTTTCTGAGGTACATCCATTTGTTTTATGCAAACTTAGAGCATCTCAAAGAGTTTCCAAAATACACGGGATTTTTTCTTTTCTCCTCTCGCTCGGGCGTGAGCCGCCGCTGCCGCCGAGCGTCCTCCCCCGGCCACCATCGTTGGTCCCCCTCTCTTCCCCTCCGGTATCTCGCCGGGGGCTGAAGGGAGCGGGGATCCATTGTTTTTAATAAGTTTCTCCAGTAGATCGAGTCCTTAGGGTTAGGATTTCTCCATGCCAAAGTTCTTGGTATTGGAGTTTTATCTCCTCCTTTTTCCGTTTCTCCAGCAATTGTGAAAGAGAAGGGTGGAATCATTTTCTCCATGACGGCTTCGTTGAAGACGAGGGCGACAATTTCGGCGTCACCATCTTCATCGACATGACGACATGGAGATCTTTGTTTCCAGACGGCGGCGTCAAGGCAGAGATGATGTCGCCGCCATGGAATAATTTTCTCCGGTCTTTTCTTCGTTTTGTTGTGGTTAGATTTGGCCACAATGAAAGACTAGGGAGAATATCCTTCAGATCAGTCTTCCTCATTCTTCGGTGGCAGAAAGAAGAAGAAGGAAGACACCAGCAAGAAGAAAAAGATCATCAATTCCACCTACAGGAATATTGGCCGTCCGTTGGGCATCTGTTCTCAGGCTTGCCGCTATTGCTGGTGCCGAGTATTTGCCTGTGCGGTCATCTATACGAAACGTCAAAAAGGTTTGGTTTTGAGATTTGGAGTTTTTCATGGCGTGGGTATATTTTAGATGAAAATCAGTTTCTGGATATATCTAATGTAATCCAGAGTATTTGTAATATGTTGATATACCCAACTATTATATAATATAATTCTTCTTTCGTCGCAAAAAAAAGAGTTTCCAAAATACACTCTCAATCTTGTTTGTTTTGGCAAGATTGAAAAAAAATTGCTCGCCAACAACTTGTCTCAACTCTCAATCTTTCCACACTTAGAAAAAATGATTCAATCCTGTAGAAATATAAGTGCGCTTATCGATCAACCAATTTAGAGGTGAAAGGACGTGGGAAAGTGTAACACCCTAAAATTTGAATAGCAAATTAGATTTGAATTTGAGTTTAATTTGATTTAATTTAAGTATTTTTGTGAAGCATAGAATTAAATATATAAAACTAAAATTAAATATCATGTTAGGTTCAACATGTGTGGTGCATCTCATGCCCCTGCATTTTCTTTGTATTGTTTGAAGTTGCAAAACCTTGAAAAATCATTTCAAATTCATTTGGAAAATCAAATTGCAAAATTCATTTCTGAAAATAAAAAGAAAAAGGAAAAGTCTCCCTTCCTCCCTTTCGACCTGATGCCCCGCGAGCCCGGCCTGCTCTTCCCCCTCTCCCTTCTTGCGCAGTGGGCCGGCCCAGCTCCGCAGGCCCGCGCAGAGCCGCGCCTCCCTCTCTCTCTGCCGCTCACATCCGAGACCCGCCTGTCGGCGCCGCTCTCCTCTCTCTCTGTATTTCACTGATGAAGCGGCCCCGCCTGTCATCTCCTCCCCTCTCCTTCCCGTGTCCGACCCGGACACTGTCCGCGCCGCGACGCCGCGTCCAGTAACCGCCACCCCGCGCGTTCCGCGCCCGCGCTCGAGACCGAGCGGGACTCTACCCTCGGCCGCAATAAATAGCGCCGCCTCGCGCCGTTTTCCTCCATCGCTCCGCCTCTACTCACCTCGCATCGCGCCCGCCGTCGAACAAAGCACCGCCGCCGCCGTTCCAAGCTTCTCCGACTGCGATAAGTCGCCCCGACACGCGCACCATCTTCGCAAGAGTGTGGAACGACCCCTCTCCCTCTTTTCCCTCTCTTTCGCGCTCGGTTTTGCCTCGCCGCCGTTCTGCCGAGATCCGCCGCCGCGGCCTTCCGTCGATGGTCGTCTTCCGCCCTAGATCAAGCTCTGCTAGTGCCCTGGATAGGTTCGTCGTGCCCCCCGCTTGCTCTCCGAGCAGTTTCCCGGTCGGATTAGGCCGTCCGAGCCCTAACCGCCGTTCGCAGCGCGTCCGCCGCCGCTGTGCTACATCGGCGGCGTCTCCCGTCCGTCCGCGAGTCTCGCCGTGGCTCTGGACGAACTCGCGGCGTCACCCTCGACCTCCGGGTGTTCTTGGTTTTGGAAACGGGGCACTGCAGTGCCCGATCGAGCTCGCGCCGCCGTGCGCCGGCCGTCGGCCATGGCGTCCGCCGAGCGCCGCTCTGATCTGGTGAAGAACCACCGTATCCCCTCCCCGATCTAATCCAATCCATCCATCGCGAATCTAACGGCCCAGAATACCCCGTACCCCTTCGTTTGCCCTTTTTGCTAAAGAAACCCCGAGTTTCTAGTCCTCTGAACCCGCAGTCCTATGACGCCTTTGATCTATACGCTTTCTCCTCGGGAAAACGTATTCCCTTCTTAATTCTGTTTAATTCGAAAATAAAAGAAAATTCCTATTTTACAGTTTTGCCACTGATTTCAAATGCCTATATTTTCTTCGTTTTAAATCCAAATCGATCCGTTCAAGTTGCGTTAGATCCGTAATTTTATGCTCTATCCAGTAGTATAGATTTCACCTATGTTAATTACTTTTGAAAATCAAAGAAAATTACTTTGCTAAAGCTTTAATCTGCCCTCTTCAAAATCTCGTTTAATCTATAACTTCTCCGTTTTAGATCCGATTAGCGTGATTCTCGTGTCTTTGTGATCGTAGTAAAGTATAGATCTGTTTTATAACCTTTTCAAAGTCTCTTTATTGTTTATGGTGTAATGTTCTGATCATGTCTTATTTGCTTCGTGTATGATTGTGCGGATGATTGCGTGGTGATGTTGATCGAGTACAGCCGGTGAGATCTTCGGTGAGCAAGAGTTCTTTGTAGCAGATCAGGATCACCAAGAGCTTTGTGATCAAGGCAAGTTTAACATGGGATCATCCTTGTTACCTATGCACCATAATTCAATCTAGTCATTATTGCATGTGTCTAATTTGATTCCTATTAGATCTATATCATAGCTTTGTTATCCTTTACCTTGTCACCATGGGTTTATATGCATATGGTAGCCTTGCTATGCTTTACAATAATGGATCTTGAGATGAATCTTGACTAATGACATATGCAACAATGAGTTAAAACTGGCTTTTGTAGCAACATGGAATAGGACACCACTGTAGGGCAAAAGCTGGGATTTCAAATACAACCACGAGTGCTATAATGGCTCTGGCTTTAGTCAAGTATAAAGATTCGTACTAGCATGTTGGCAGTTCGTGAAAGGCACCATTGCCGAGCTGGTTGCAGGGCATGTTCTAGGGTGGTTACCGCTTCGAAAGGTACCATCGAGTAGAGGCTTTGCATACCCCTTGCCCTTGGGTCCGTAGGGTCTGGCAACATGTTGGGAAGACTTTTGAAAGACTTCATAGTGTTCCCTGCCCACTCACCTTGGAAGTGTTATGGGAGTTATAAACCCGGGCATATGGGTAACATGGCTTGTGGGTAAAGTGTATAACCTCTGCAGAGTGTAAATCTATCATGATAGCCGTGCTCATGGTTACGAGCGGCCTGGAAAACTCACAGTGTAGATGATCATGTTGTTTAATGTTTAATTATTAATGTGGTTTATTAATCTTATCATGTGGATAATAACTGGGTTATGCATAATTAAAGCTAAGTGTTGGTAAAACTTGACCAAGTTAAAAGCAACCGCAGTACAGATAGTGTCGACCCTTTTGAGCTTCATAACCCTATGTTACTCTTGCTAAGTACGTAAGTGCTCACTCTTGCTTTCTCAACCCCTTCAGATGGCTATGAAGGCTACCGTGAGGAGTACTAGGCTAGTGGTCAACCAGTCGGCGTTCCCTGTGAAGTGGAGCTTCGTCGCGAGAGTTATCTTTATTTTTCGCTGTTATGTTATTTAAATATTATTCGTTATGTAGTAAGCACTCAGTGATGATAGTATTCAAAGATTTGTCGGCTTATGTGTGTGATTGATCTCTGGGCACACATGAGTTATTCATATTCAATTTTATCCTTAAAATTGGGTGTGACAGAAAGAATAACGACTAGGACATGATTTTCAATGCAAATGTACAAGAGAAAGATATTATAAAAGTCGTTAAGGTGATTTGGAAAGAGCACATGAGTCTTGATGCTAAAGTGTCTTCTATATTTTAGGAGCGTGATTTTATAAACTATTGAAGAAACAAATATTCTCCTAATTTTTAGCCACTTAGAAAACTTATTGATTTACCACTTTTTTATGGAATTATCGAAGATGCTCTTACATATGCATTTTATGCAAATCGATAAGTTTTACTCCTCCCTCCATTTTTATTTACATATATTAAGAATGGAGGGAGGAGCAAATATTTATATCGTTTACCATCGATTTCAAACTCTGGATCTTTGATTGATCCAAACACATTTGGATCAACAATTTCATAGATCACATTCATAGCTTGACCATTCATTTGCAATAACTCTTATTCTCTATTTGTTGGCTCTTTCATATCAAGCGCAATGAACTCCTCCTCCACAACTCCCCATGTCTTCCGGCTCATAGTCTTCAAGTGCAAGCATATTTTCTTCTTCCAATAATCATAATTTGTTCCATCAAAATGTGGTGGCTTGCCAACATAATTATCGGTCATCTCTTTAAACCGAGTTTGTTAGATCTTCAAAATTTACGGTGACAAGACTCAGCTACGACTTATAAGGATTTGTATGACTAGAGAAGGGTTTGAAAAGTCTATAAAAAATTTCTTCTATGAAGCACAATCCATGAGCAAGTGGTTAGTACAAGATATGACCCTAATAGTCACTACAAGCACTAGCCCTAGCTTGATCAACCAATGGGGTGATCTATCTTGGGTCGTGGGAGGTTGGGTCAGAAAACTCGCACTGAAGGTGGTCAGGGTCAAGAAGATGTCTATTAAATTATATCTATCAATTGCTCAAGCGCCTTCACCAATTGCACCACCGGTGCCTCGTCTTGGACTACATGGGCTCGTCAACTCATTGATCCTACAACCATGCAGGGCTCACTAGAAGGGACACATTGGGGTATACTTTGTCGCGTCTTGCTAGCGTACAAGTGCATCACAAAAGACCAATGTGGGAATGGGAGATCAATGTCCTTCTGAAGAATCATGACCCTATTGGTTTCGATGATTAACGACAATTAGAGATTATTATGGCTAATGTGTGTTTTGCAGAGGCTATGCGTAGCTTAGCCATAGTGATCAACATGAATGAGCTTCAATGGTAATCAATTAGCCCCCAAGATGGATATCGTTTCGGATTTCAAAGATGCATAATGAAGACCCTAGAGTGATAGGCTAAGTGCCATAAGGAGATGAAGGGCACTTAGTATAGATAGGTCTTTATTTGATCTTTGGCCCTACTATAAAGAGGGGTTGAGATTAGTAGCTTGACTTAGGAAAGCTTCATGACTTAGGTGTGGTGCACACTTGACTTCCTTAGCTCTAAGCAAGCCTATGGTGACCGTAAGATAGCCAAAAACAACTTCCGAATTCATCGCGACGAAAACCAAAGTTGAGAGAGTCTCTGTGGGCGTCGGACGCTGAGGCCGAAGTCGCCAGACGCGAGTCTGGCGCGCCAAACGCTGGCGCCGGACGCTGACGCATGCATGACGTTGCGTCTTGCGCCAACACAGAGAGCTCCAGAAACGTCCAGTCTGCGACACACGTGTCTGTCGCATGGGCATCGGACGCTAGCGAGTGTGTGGGAATATTTTCCTAGAAACCCGAGAGCAACGAGTTGGCACCGGACGCTGAGGCGCAGCGTCTGTCGCCAAGCGCCGGAGCGTCCGGCGCCTGCTGATGTCAACAGGAACTAGCCGTTGGGGCTAGCAACAGAGCGTCTATAGCCAACTTAAAATGCTATTCTTCTCAGCCCGAGGGCTGAGTGTGTGGGGGCTATAAATAGCTCCCCCTTTCTCTCCCACCTTGCCTTTGCTCATTTCATTTGCTAGTTGCTTTGAGAAGGTTGGGAAGAGAGCAAGAGCCTAGAGAGAGAGAGAGTGATTCGCGAATCCATCCATCCTCTCCTCTAGTTTCATCCAAGAGTTCAAGTGTGCATCCTCTAGTTGTGAAGCTTGAGTATATCAAGTGAAGATCAAGGCTTGTTACTCTTGGTGATAGACATCACCTAGACGGTCCGGTGGTGCTCGGGAGGAAGGTGATCGCTGAAAGATTATCGGTGGCCCTTCTCCATCGACTTGTGATCGGTTGTGGGCGGTTCACCGAGCCGGAGTGGTGAAGAACCAGCCCCTAGAGAGCACTCTACCCTGGTGCGGGTAGAGGGGGAGCAACACCCTTGCGCGGGTGCTCCAACGAGGACTAGGGGGAGTGTCGACTCCTCGATACCTCGGCAAAACATCGTCGTGTCAAGCTTTCTATCCCTAGCTCTTTCATACCGCATTACTTACCGCATTGTCCTTACTTTCTTTGAATTGCTACCGCTTTCTAGTTAGGACACACTACCGGTAGGCACTAGGGGTAATTGGCAGTGCTAGGATTTCATATTGCTTTAGAAATTTGAAATAAGCCCAATTCACCCCCTGTCTTGGGCATATTGATCCTTTCAATTGGTATCGGAGCAAGGTTTGCTCTAAATTAGGCTTCACCGCCTAGAGCAAGATGTCCCATGGGGATGGACCACCTCCCATGTTCGATGGAGACGACTTTCCTTATTGGAAAGTTCGTATGGAGGCCTATCTAGAGGTCGTGGACGTTGGCGTGCTCAAGGCCGCCACAAGGGGGGGTTCCTACTTTGCGGAGGACCCTTACTTTGAGAAGCACAATGCCAAGGCAAAGAACATACTCTTTCGTGGCATTTGCAAGGATGTCTTTAACCGAGTGCGTAATGCCAAAGACGTATTTGAGTTGTGGACCACTATTTGTGCTCTTCACGAAGGCACAAAGAGTGAGCGTGAGGAACACTATCACTTGGTCATGGCAAAGCTCAATTCCTTTACTATGCTTGCTAATGAAAATGCAAATGAGATGTATTCACGTCTTAACATTCTTGTAGAGGATTTGAATGGACTTGGGCTCAACCAAATGGCGTCGGCCGATGTAGTGCGCAAGATACTTTGTGTCTTGCCAACTGACAAGTATAGCCACATCATCACGGTCCTTCACCAAGGGGATCTCTCTGCCGCTACACCAACACAAGTCTTGGGCAAGATCAATGCTCATGAGATGTACACGAAGATTGGTGATGTCGGCTCTTCATCCTCATCCAAGAAGAAAGAAAAAGAGAAGGAGGAGAAGAAGGACTTGGCTCTCAAGGCATCCTCTTCGGAGAAGTGCAAGATGCAATTTGTGTATGAGAGTGCAAGTGATGAAGAGGATGATGACAACCTCGCCCTCATGGTGAAGAAGACAACAAAGATGTTGAAGAGGCTAAACAAGAATGGAGTCAAGTTTGACTCAAAGAAGAAGAAGTTCTTCACAAGCTCTTCAAGGAAGCCTCTCTCCAAGATGGATTGCTACAATTGTGGCAAGCTTGGACACTTGGCTCATGCTTGCTCCGAAGAGAAGAAAGACAAGTATAAGAACAAGAAATTCAACAACAAGTTTAATTACAACAAGGGCAACAAAGATGAGTCAAGTGATGAGGAGAAGAAGGATGACAAGCCATTCAAGAAGAATAAAAACTTCAACTTCCACAAGAAGAAGGATGGCAAGGCCTACATTGTTGGTGATTGGCTTACCGACATTGAAGACACAAGTGAATCATCCGATGATGAAAGTGAAGATGAGAAGGTGATTGGATCATCTACTCCACCGCCACCTCCTCCCTCATCTCTGGGCTCATCCTCTACACACCTATGCCTCATGGCTAAAGGTGACAAGAAGGTACAAAAAGTAGAAGAGGATGATGAGGCTAGCTCTAGTGATGATAGTGATGATGAGTTTGAGGCACCTTCCTATGATGAGCTAATTGAAATTTGCAACAAATACACCAAGCTCATTAGGAAGTACAAAACTAAAAGTGAAACACTAGAGAAAGCCAATGATAACTTTCATTCAAAACTTGATGACTTGTCTAGTGCTAATGATGATTTGAAGCTCGAGAATAAATCTCTCACATCTAGCACTAGGGAGCTCAAAGCCTCACTCAACCAAGCTAATGAGAAACATGATAAGCTTGAGAGGTCAACACAAGAGCTCCATACAAGGTACAACTTGCTAAAAGATGACTACAACCAAGTTATGAATGAACATGACACACTTGTGGTAGCTAATGAATTGCTTACAAATGATCTTGCTACACATATTGCTAGTAACCCGGTTGTTAAGTGTCATATAGCTACTTCTTGTGAGGACTTTCTTGATGAAGTTGCTAGTGAGCAAAATGCTAAGTGCAAGGGAAAGAAGGTAGTTGAGGCTAACAAGTATGAAGACTATGTGAAGATGAGGCAAGAGAACTCCAAGCTCAAGGAAGAGCTAATCACTCTCAAGGCTAACAAGCCCTTCACTATCAAGTCGGCCAAGCAAGATGACAAGGATGCCATCACCTTGATCAACTCCCTAAAAGAAGAAAATGCAAAGCTCAAGGTTGAGAAGATCAAGCTTGCAAGTGGAATGGAGAAGTTCACCAAGGGCCACAACCTCCAAAGTGAGCTCTTGCTGAACACTATCATGAAGACCGACAAGACTGGTATTGGGTTCAAGGAGAACCAACTCATGAAGGCTAAGGTCAAGATTGAAGCAAAGAACTACTACAAGAACAAGGCCATGAGCAACAACTATGACAAGCCAAAGCCCAAGCCCAAGAAGTGCTTTGGATGTGGACAAGTTGGTCACTTTGAGTTTCAATGCAAGACTCCACCTCCCAAGACCTTGCCCAAGCATACAAGACCATTTGCTCATGATGCACACTTCATCATCAACAAGGACTCCAAGGGTAAACCCCTAGTTGTGTTTCTCGGTCCTAAGATGAAGAACAACCCCAAAGTGCTATGGGTTGCTAAGGAGTTGGTAGATAAGGCTATGGGACCTCGCCAAGTGTGGGTTCCCAAACAACAAGCTTAACTCCAAGTTGCTTGTATGTAGGTGAACTACAAGACCGGTGGAAGTCATTGGGTGATTGATAGTGGTTGCACTCAACATATGACCGGTGACTCCTGGATGTTCACCACATTTGAGAAATATTGTGAAGGGCAAGACAAGATTACATTTGGGGACAATTCAAAGGGCAAAGTGCAAGGCCTAGGCAAAGTGGCAATCTCCAATGATCAATCAATATCAAATGTCTTGCTAGTGCAATCACTAAGCTTCAACCTGCTATCGGTTGGTCAACTATGTGATCTCGGGTTCCAGTGTCTCTTCACTCCAAAGGAGGTAGTTGTGACCAAGATTGAAGATTCATCATTGATATTCAAAGGGTTTCGGCACAACAACCTCTATTTAGTTGATTTCACCTCAAATGAAGCTAGTTTGCAAACATGTCTATTCTCCAAGAGTTCTTTGGGTTGGCTATGGCATAGAATATTAGCATATGTGGGAATGTCAACTTTGAAGAAACTTGTCAAGAAGGAGATGGTTAGAGGTGTGAAGGATGTGGTGTTTGAGAAGGACAAATTGTATAGTGCATGTCAAGCCGGCAAGCAAGTTGCCAACACCCATCCCACCAAAGCATTCATGTCAACCTCAAGAGTCCTAGAGCTACTCCACATGGATTTATTTGGACCTACCACCTATGCTAGCCTTGGAGGCAATCTCTTTTGCTTGGTGGTAGTTGATGACTACTCTAGGTACACTTGGATATTCTTTCTTCAAGACAAGGGAGAGACACAAGGCATCTTCAAGAAATTTGCAACTAAAGCCCAAAATGAGTTTGATGTGAAGATCAAGAAGATAAGAAGTGACAATGAGACCGAGTTTGTGAACACCAAGATTTTATTGTGATGAAGTTGGGATCAAGCATGAGGTGTCCGCCACCTATACCCCACAACAAAATGGTGTAGTAGAGAGGAATAACCGGACACTCATCACACTTGCAAGATCAATGTTTGATGAGTACAACACCCCCGAGAAGTTTTGGGCCGAAGCAATTAACACCGCATGCTATGCGGCCAACCGACTCTTTATCCAAAGGCTTCTCAAGAAGACACCCTATGAGCTTGTGAATGGGAAGAAAGTGGATATATCCTTCTTCCGAGTGTTTGGATGTAAAGTGTACATCTACAAGAAGCGTCAACACTTGGGCAAGTTCCAAAGACGATGTGACATTGGTTTCTTACTTGGCTATTCACTTAAATCCAAGGAATATCGAGTATTTAACAAAGCCTCCGGCCTAGTTGAAGAAACATATGACTTGGAGTTTGATGAAACTAATGGCTCTCAAGAAGAGCATGAGAATCTTGATGATGTAGGTGATGAACCCTTGAGGGAGGCTATGAAGAATATGCCCGTTGGTGCCATCAACCCACTAGAGGTGGAAGAAGTAAAAGATGATGCAAATCAAGTACCTTCTCCACCAAACACGCCTCAAGTTGATGAAGAACAAGTGAGGGAAGCACAAGAAGATACCTTCATCCCTCAAGATCAAGCCGAGGCACAAGCTAGTGATGTTGATGCACCACAACCTCCTCCCCAAGTGATTGATAGAAGATCTACATCTATGCTTCAAGCTCATCCACAAGACCTCATCATAGGGAGTCCACCAAGGGGGGTAACAACTCGATCTAGACTTGCTTCTTATGTTGAGCTTCACTCCTTTGTTTCCTTTGTTGAGCCTTCTAGTGTGGAGGATGCACTTGCGGATCCGTATTGGGTGAATGCCATGCATGAAGAGTTTAACAACTTCACCCGAAACGAAGTGTGCACACTAGTAGAAAAGCCCAAAGGATCAATAATCATTGGCACCAAGTGGGTGTTTAGGAACAAGCAAGATGATCAAGGCGTGGTTGTGAGGAACAAGGCAAGATTGGTGGCAAAGGGGTTCTCCCAAGTTGAAGGCTTGGATTTTGGAGAGACTTTTGCACCAGTTGCAATACTAGAAGCCATACGTATCCTTTTGGTATATGCTTCACATCACAAAATGAAACTGTTTCAAATGGATGTGAAGAGTACCTTTCTAAATGGTTTCATTAATGAACTTGTCTTTGTCTCACAACCCCCCGGGTTTGAAGACCCAAATTGTATTAATCATGTGTATAGGTTGTCCAAGGCACTCTATGGATTGAAGCAAGCTCCAAGAGCTTGGTATGAGAGGCTAAGGGACTTCCTACTCAAGAAGGGCTTCAAGATCGGGAAAGTTGATACCACACTCTTCACTAAGGTGCTAGATGGAGAGATCTTTGTTTGCCAAGTATATGTCAATGACATTATATTTGGGTCAACAAACCAAGATCATAGCAAGGAATTTGGTGCATTGATGTCCAAGGAGTTTGAGATGTCGATGATTGACGAGCTTACCTTCTTCCTTGGCTTCCAAGTGAAGCAATTGAAGGAGGGCACCTTCATATCTCAAGAGAAATACACTAATGATGTGTTCAAGAAATTCAAGATGGAGAATTGCAAGCCAATCAAGACCCCAATGCCTACTAATGGGCATCTCTACCTTGATGAGGGAGGTAACCTGATTGACCAAACTCTTTATCGCTCAATGATCGGTAGTTTACTTTATCTCACCGCTTCTAGGACGGATATCATGTTTAGTGTGTGTATGTGTGCAAGGTTCCAAGCTAATCCTAAGGAGTCGCACTTAAGTGCGGTAAAAAGAATCCTAAGGTACATAAGGCACACCCCTAGCATTGGCCTTTGGTATCCCAAAGGATCTCCCTTCCTACTTTATGGCTATTTCGATTCGGATTATGCCGGGTGTAAGGTTGATAGGAAGAGTACCTCCGGCGGTCGCCATTTGCTAGGAAGATCACTTGCCTCTTGGTCCTCCAAGAAGAAAAATAGTGTGGCAATGTCTACCGCTAAGGCAGAATACATAGCCATGAGAGAAGGTTGTGCACAAATCTTATACATGACCCAAACACTTCTTAATTACGGCGTGGTTTTAAAAGATGTTGCACTCTTGTGTGATAATGAAAGCGTCGTAAAGCTTGTTAATAACCTGGTTCAACACTCTCGCACCAAGCACATAGATATTCGCCATCACTTTCTTAGAGATCATGTGGCTAGGAAAGATATCACACTAGTGGTAGTTTCTAGCGAAAATCAATTGGTGGATATCTTCACTAAACCACTCGATGAAGCAACCTTTTGTAGGTTGAGAAGAGAGTTGAATGTGCTCGATCACTCTAACTTCACTAGAAGATGATCTTGTGTGAACCAACCTTGCATCATGTGTAATATAATCATGTTAATTAGTAATGCACATAGGCTTGGCTAACATGGTTGAAATAACCGTTCTTGAACGTGTGAAGAAGTCCAATCATGGTTTAAACTTGCAAGCAACCTAGATTCAAATTCTTGTAATGCATTGCATGTGCATGTGTTATTTGTCGTTTCTTCTCGGTTAAGTTTGAGAATTCGTTGGGTTCGTCCACTTAGGGGGAGCATTCCAAGCTCAAGATGTTTCTATACCCCTCTTGTGGCCCTATGATGTCTCCTTGGAGCTTCCATCCGAATATTTTAAGCTAAAACTAAGTCTAAAGCCTATGGTAAAATATTTGCAAATGAGAGTTTGATGGATGGTTTACATACCAAGTCCAATCAAGTTTTATTTGGATCTTATTGGTATTGGGACTTGGTTGGGAGAAAGGCGCAAAAATTTGTTTTGAAAAATTCTATTTCAAAGGTCGTCGGACTCTGCCAACAGACGCTCGGCCTCCATGCCTCAGCGTCTGTCGCGATCGTCCGAAGATTAAAGTCGCTCAGAAAAGGGCGTCGAACGCTTGCTAGCGTCCGTCGTGGAGGCGTCAGACACGTCTGGCGCTCCATGGAGCTCTCTGGTTCTCTCTGTTTGCGCGGCAGACGCTCCACCACGTTCGTCGCCTTGGCGTCAGACGCGTCTATCGCCAATGTGAGCTCTCTGTTCCTTTCTGTTAGCGCGCCAGATGCTGTGACCTAGCATCTGTCGCCCCCGATAGAGCGTCTATCGTGAACTAACAGAGCGCAATATTATTTCGAAAACACTCTTCTCCCCTCGGTCGGTTTCTCACTTCTCGACCCGTACACCTGCGCCGCCGTTCTCCGCCACCGCCGCTCGATCCCCTCACTCTCGCCCTGCGAAGCGCCGACCTTTGCTCCTTCCTGCACCGTCGCTCGCCGAACCTCTCTTGCCACCGTGCCCTGCCTGCGCCGCCAGCTCATGCTCCTCGCTTCCCCTCTGTCTCGCGCTGTTTGGCCGAACAGAGGGTGTCCTTCCTGCCGTGGTGACTGTTCCACCCAAGGACCCTCTCCAAGTTTGGCTCCTCCTTCCCTCTTTTCACCAAGGTGATTGATTTCTTTGCCAAAGTGTTTACCTTGTTTCATCCCTTTGCCCTATCCCAAATCCACCTAAACCTAGTTTTCACCCTTTTCTTTCTAGGTTACTGATTGACTTGTGATTTTGACTGGGGTACTTATCTATTCTCTTGTGTCACTGTGGCAGAGGTATGGCATTTGGAAGCATCGATCTATACTTATCCTCTTCATGCTTTCTATAGATTAATCTCACCTCTAGGTATATGCTTATTGTTATATATCCTATCTATCTCACGTACAGGTGTTTGCTTGAGCAGTGGCAGTAAACTCGGGGCAAAGCCCGCGAGTACGGAACGAGGCAAAGCCTCGAAAGGATAGTCTAGGGCCATTGTGCCACTCTTGTCATTTCTTTGGTCAGTGGATTGTCAGAGGTTCCTATTTTGTTCAGTGACTTGTTTGGGGAGCTTGTTTGGCAGTTGATTGTTGCAGAGTGACAATGCTTCTTGTTGTGCCCTGCAATGGCACACACGAAGAATACAAGCCCTATTTCCGGTGGTGGTAGTGACCCTCCACCTCCATGTCATCCACCCACCGACCGGGACAAGGGCAAGAAGAAGCTATTGACAAAGAAGTGCAAGAGACCGATGATGGATCCAGCCTCAGTGGCAGCTGTTGCAGCAACAGAGGTAGCCGAGATCACTGAGCGTGGTGGACGTTGCGCCGGTTTGAGGATCTCTCCTCGCCGTGGAGCGCGTCGTGAGTCCCCCGCTCGCACTGAGGATGAGCTAGAGGATCCTCCAGAGACAGAGACACCATAGGCTGATGAGGAAGATGACACTGAGCAGGCAGACCCTTTGGGGCATTCTTCAGTTCAGGATCTGATGTCCAGGCGTGTGACACGTGCTCGTGGGTCGGAGCCCATTCCCCTAGGCCCGATGGTCCACGACGCAATGATAGAACCCCTCCTCGCCCCAGCTTGCCAGATCCAGTGAGGCACCAGGTCACTGCTCTATCAGCAAAGCAAATCCAGCAGATGTGGTTTGTTGACTTTCAGACATGGTTCCCAGCTGGGCGGGATCCTCGAGCCGGCAGAGATTTTTACACTACAGTGCACGAGGATTTCTACAGAGGGTATGTGAACACCCGTGCACCGCTACGAGCTCACCGGGTGTGCCCTCTTCCGGCCATCATAGAGGTCGGTGGTCCAGAGATAGCCCAGTATCTTGAGTACCTTCAGGGGCTGACAGGGTTGATTGGTAGAGTTGACACATATCAGGAGGATTGGGTCAGGCAATTCTATGCCTCCTTGTGGGTCTCTCCAGACCACAAGTTCTTTCACTTCGCTTTCAAGGGCAAGGATGTGAGGATCTACGACACTCGTTTCAGAGAGATCTTCCATCTTGAGGAGTCCGACACGAGGATCCACAGTCTATGCTATGGGGATCAGGAGGCTCCTCGCCGACCTCACGAGGGAGTGGTACCTTCAGTGGACTTCATTCGTCCATGCTTCAGAGAACCATTCGGGGAGGGTTCCAGTCGGAGAGTACGTGACCTCACACCGACTGCCCGCGTCCTGAACGAGGTACTTCGACGTACTATTCTTCCTAGGATGGGATCCAGAGAGACTTTGACTAGACTCCAGTTGTGGCTTCTAGCACACATAGTCCGGATGGAGAAGTTTGATATTTGGGACTTGATAGACAGTGAGCTGGAGGATATCATTGCTTCAAGCTTCAAGGGCCACTGGCAGCTTCAGTATGCCCACTGGATTTCCTTCTTGATAGTGTCTCGAGGTGGCTATACTTCATATCTGAACACCCTCACTCGCTCAGACATAGTATTCCCAGAATACAACATGAGTTAGCTGGTTCACCACAGTGGCAGAGGTCGTGGCAGACGGGTCCAGGGACCCCACACTAGGCAGACGGGGCTTGCACCAGAGTCTGCAGAGCAGCAGGACGCCACAATTCAGGGGCTAGCAGAGGCAGAGCTTGCAGATCTTGATGCTGAGATAGATGCTGCGGATGATGATGCTTACTATGATGATATACCCTCTGACAGCTCAGATGAGGATTACAGGCCGATGCCTGAGTACACACCTCAGCCACACGACCATGAGGCCAGTGGTTCCAGCTCTGCTCCACCTCTTGCTCCAGACTCTTCATAGGCTACTATGATGGCATTGCTTACAGAGATGCAGAAGAGTCAGCAGTGTCAGACTGAGGAGCTCTTCCATTAGGCTGAGGAGCAGAGACGTCAGGCAGAGGAGCAGCGCCATCAGGCAGAGGAGGTCAGGAGACTCGCAGCTCAGCAGCTTGCAGCCCAGGCAGAGTCATAGGCCAGGCATGATGAGTTCCAGCGCCAGTTCTTGCAATATCAGATGCAGCAGGCAGAGATGCAGAAGACTCAGATTCTTGAGCGTCTTCTCAGTTCGAGCTCCGGGCTGACCTACACTCCACAGCTCCAGTTGCCCAGAGTTTCTCAGAAGCAATACACCTCCCAGCCACAGCAGTCACCAGTGTCAGTAATGTCGACTCCAGTGTTACCATCCGGAGGACAGCAGAGTCAGGCACCAGATTCTCCAGCCTGTCAGACTCCAAGGACCCATGTGTCCTCATGGATAGCTTCCCCCGACGACTTTCAGACGGGTTTCACTCCAACTCGGGGAACTACCATAACCGATGCTACTCGTGATCTTCCAGCCTCCTACTTGGAGATCACAGGTGAGGATCCACCAGTCAGAGCCCAGCTTGACGCTCCTGTCACTCAACCTCCACCAGCAGAGGTTGAGGTTCCTCCTCCGGTGACGGGTACACACCTATCTTCAGTCGCCTCGTCAGAGATTGGACCGGACTGCTCGACACAGACAGTCACTACCCCTCCACTGGTTACTATTACCACCGATGCCACCGCAGTTGCTACCGAGGCAGTGGAGTCAGCAGCACCGGGTCAGCCCGAGGGTCAGCTTGCAGTCGATGCAGCAGAGCAGCCAGCCGAGCTTCTAGCAGCAGTCACCTTGACAGTTCTGGCTACGACACCATCTCCTCAGCCTCGTGTTTACGCACACAGGGCTGTTGTGCCCACATCTACAGAGGCAGGACCGTCTGAGGCTCCAACTCAAGAGGCTACACCTTTAGAGCCTCAGGGGGAGACAGAGGAGTCAGCACAGTCTACCTAGACCACTTCTCAGACAGATGCAACTTCAGAGGGTCAGGCAGCTGAGGACGGTGATGACAGTCCAGACTACACTCAGTTCGACCTCCGCTCCCGCACCACGGATGATACACTTCCAGATGCTCCAGCAGATCCGTAGGTTTTGGGGCTTCGCGCCAAAGGGGGAGCGAGTCGAGTATTAGAGATAGGGGGAGGGCTTTGGATCTTTGATGTGCTTAGTTCCCCGTTCTCATGTCATCATGTCTATCTTACTTGCATTTGTGTATTTGAGTGATGGATTATGCTTGTGTGACATACTCTTGTTGTTCACTAATATATCTTGTGAGTTGTCACTATGTTCATGATATATATCTTGATCTAATGATAATTGAGCTTCCACGCCTATTCTCTGATACTTGAATGAGAATATCATGAGGTACTCCAATTCAATTTCATATTCTTGAGTACCATGTTTGTGATTTGGTTTGGGTGAGCAAGTATGCTTAATTCTTATTCACTAACCCTTGCTCAACCAATCCAAGTCACTTGAAATCCTAACCTCTCAATCTTATCCATACTTGAGGAGTTATTGTCGTCAATCACCAAAAAGGGGGAGATTGAAGAATCATGACCCTATTGGTTTCGATGATTAACGACAATTAGAGATTATTATGGCTAATGTGTGTTTTGCAGAGGCTATGCGTAGCTTAGCCATAGTGATCAATATGAATGGGCTTCAATGGTTATCACTTATCCCCCAAGATGGATATCGTTTCGGATTTCAAAGATGCATAATGAAGACCCTAGAGTGATAGGCTAAGTGCCATAAGGAGATGAAGGGCACTTAGTATAGATAGGTCTTTATTTGATCTTTGACCCTACTATAAAGAGGGGTTGAGATTAGTAGCTTGACTTAGGAAAGCTTCATGACTTAGGTGTGGTGCACACTTGACTTCCTTAGCTCTAAGCAAGCCTATGGTGACCGTAAGATAGCCAAAAACAACTTCCGAATTCATCGCGACGAAAACCGAAGTTGAGAGAGTCTCTGTGGGCGTCGGACGCTGAGGACGAAGTCTCTAGACACGGGTCTGGCGCGCCAGACGCCGGCGTTGGACGCTGACGCATGCATGACGTTGCATCTGGCGCCAACATAGAGAGCTCTAGAAACGTCCAGTCTGCGACAGACGCGTCTGTCGCATGGGCGTCGGACGCTAGCGAGCGTCTGGGAATATTTTCCCAGAAACCCGAGAGCAGCGAGTTGGCGCCGAACGCTGAGGCGCAGCGTGTATCGCCAAGCGCCGAAGCGTCCAGCGCCTGCTGATGTCAACAAGAACTAGCCGTTGGGGCTAGCGACAGAGCGTCTGTCGCCCAGCAACAAAGCGTCTGTCGCCCAGCAACAAAGCGTCTGTCGCCAACTTAAAATGCCTGTTCTTCTCAGCCCAAGGGCTGAGTGTGTGGGGGCTATAAATAGCTCACCCCTTTCTCTCCCACCTTGCCTTTGCTCATTTCATTTGCTAGTTGCTTTGAGAAGGTTGGGAAGAGAGCAAGAGCCCTAGAGAGAGAGAGTAATTCGCGAATCTATCCATCCTCTCCTCTAGTTTCATCCAAGAGTTCAAGTGTGCATCCTCTAGTTGTGAAGCTTGAGTGAGTCAAGTGAAGATCAAGGCTTGTTACTCTTGGTGATCGACATCACCTAGACGGTCCGGTGGTGCTCGGGAGGAAGGTGATCGCCGGAAGATTGTCGGCGACCCTTCTCCATCGACTTGTGATCGGTTGTGGGCGGTTCACCGAGCCGGAGTGACGAAGAACTAGCCCGTAGAGAGCACTCTACCCTTACGCGGGTAGAGGGGGAGCAACACCCTTGCGCGGGTGCTCCAACGAGGACTAGGGGGGAGTGTCAACTCCTCGATACCTCGGCAAAACGTCATCGTGTCAAGCTTTCTATCCCTAGCTCTTTCATACCACATTACTTACCGCATTGTCCTTACTTTCTTTGAATTGCTACCGCTTTCTTCACCCCCCCCCCTCTTGGGCATCTTGATCCTTTCACCTTCTGGCATGACAAATGGCTCAATGGGGACATTGGGGAGGTCCTCTCCAACACCTTTGCTGCGCTCCATATCCACCGCTCTGACAACTCGGTCAATGCCATGATTCATAATGGCCTTCGTCGATACCTTGTCTTCATACTAACTGCAGCTGCCATCACTGAACTGGATGCCTTAGAGACCTTACTGTCCTCAGTTCAACTCACATTAGATGATGAAAACACACTATGCTTGTACGTGCTCTAGGGAAGTGATGCCATTATACAAGTTCTTTGACAAACCTATGCCCCTACAAGTTCCTTGGCCGGTTGCTTCTACAAAACTGTCTTTAATGTTGCGCGGCCCTGCAATGTAACTATGTAAGGGGATAGTTGATGATGAAACTTGTGCAATATGTCTAGGATGTTTTTAGCACAAATATGTCTAGGATGTTTAGAAACTGTTCGTGGGAGGTTGCCAAAACTTTATAGGCAAGAATCAAGCTAGATGTTGAAGACGTCTCTAAAACGACATGACTCTAGGATATGAGTACGCCACCCCACATCTAGTGCTCTCTCTTCCCTACTTTGATCCTACTGTGTTGCTCGCACCTGTGGAAACGTCACCACGACGTTGTCTTATGAGGAGATCAGTCGTGCCAAGGGCACCTCCTTTTGTCATGTAAAGAAGCCTACCGGTCGTGGACCCATCACTTCCCAAGTAATCTGCAACATGTCACTAATGGTTGGTGTGTTTTGTTTTCAATGGATTAGGCCATTCCATCGTCCCTCCTCTGTAATCTTTACTCGAGGTTTTTAGCCAAAAACCTTGTACCCTAAAACTTCACTCGGTGTCCTTATACCGACCATCACCGGCTTGCCCAAAATCAATGGAAAAACGTTCATGTGGGGTTCCTCAACCCCTAGCTGCTTACCTTAAAAAAAGTAGTGCTACTGCATCAACCTTTGATAGAAGGTGTTACTAGTGTTGTCATAAAAACTCGGTTCAATAGTAAATAAATGACTTTCAAATAAAACCTTGCCATCATCTCATATTGAAACGTGAATGATTTTTAAATAGTGATACCGCGATCGACTTTATTAATACAGTTGCATGAATACTGCATGTATTTCCTTCTACAGGAGGAGTATACTCAACGTCTGGTGAATTATAAACCATTGCTGTGCAAGTTCTTGGTTTAACAAATACATATGCAACCTTCTTAACTTAACACATGTAGTTATTGACATAACCCATAATCTTACTATAATAATCCTTCAGGGACCAATGCTCACCAATTGTTATATAATTGACAATCAATCTGTCGATTACATATATATTGACCTTCTAGGTCATATGCATGGAAAAAAAGAAACAATTAATGGTGGCATTACACTTTCATGCGCGTTAAGGTTGGTGTGCATAAGTATGATATCAAGAATATGACATTCAACCCTGGTTGCAGAGTAAATATTTTGGATGCAGAATTATTTCATAGTCCAACTCTTTTTTTATTGCCCAAAAATTTGACCCAATTACTCGTACCATATAGAGAAATTAGATCATGGCTGATTTGATAGGTCAAATAAATGAATTCCAATATGAAATTACCAAGACCAATGTTTTAAATAGCGAGCTAAGGCCAAAGTGTTTAGCGTTTTATAAACCGTAATTAGCGGACTTTAGCGGTAAAATAGCGGCAAAATTGTGCATGAACGCAAATAACGACACAATTTTTTTCAAGCTATTTCGGGCTATAGCGGCAAAATTAGTGGGCTACTTTTTCCTTGATCAAGACCCATCCATTTTGGTCGTTTTTTGAATTGTTTCACCACTTGAATCTAAAAACCTTAGCTGGTGTTGCACTCAAATGAACTGAGCTATACCAATTATCTCAGATGGCATGGGACTATGGGAGCGTGGTTAGCACTTAGCAATCTCAAACTCACTATATAAAAAAGAGTTATCAAGTTGGTTGGCAAAGTACTAAACTGAAAGAACAAAACTTTTTAAAAGGAAAAAGTTCATTTTTTCTCCATCATTTTTTGTGAAAGTTCGTTTTTTGTTTCTGAACCCTAAAACCAAACAAACCACCTCCTCCAACTTTTAAAACCATGCGTTGTACCTCGTAGGGCCGATTATAAGCGGTTTTGAAGGTGGTTTTGTCATTTTTTTATATTTATTTCGGATGAATCATTGAAAAACCATAGTAAATGACAGAAAAATTTTAAAATAGAAAATTTAATTTTGTTGGACTTCACATGACCATATCTACATAGTGAACATATAATATTGTATGCCTTAGTGTATAGCATTTAGTATCTACTGTAGATTTAGACCTATTGTTTTCTATACTTAATTGGAGTAATTAATAGTTGTAACTTCTTTGATCCAATTGTGGTGAATTTTTTGGTAGCCTAATTATTATATTTTTGAACTGCAGTAAGAATTTCATACTCATTGGATCATATATAAATAAGTTATAGATTTATTTATGTTTTATGCCTGTTAAATATAAATAAATATATAACTAATTTATACCTAGTCCAACGAGTATGGAATTTTTACTACTATTCAAGAATACAATATTTAGTACACCATAAAAATTCACCATAATTAGAACATAGAAATTGAAGTTATGAATTATCCCAATTAGTTACTGAAAAAATAGATCTAATTCTGTAGCAAAACTTTATACTAAAGCATATCATATTATATGTTCACTATGTATATCTACTCAAGTGGAGTCCAACTAAATTAGATTTTCTTTTTTTTGATTAATTATGATTTTGCAAAGATTGAGTCAAAATAAATAAAAAATAAAAAGACAAAACCGCCTTCAAAACCTCATATAACCGGTCCAGGTAGATAAAGCACATGGTTTCAAAAGTTGAGATGTTTTTTGCTCGATTTTGAGATTCAGAAAGAAAAAGGGAACTTTCTTAAAAGTTGAGGAAAAATGGACTTTTTCTTTTTAAAAATTGAAATTGGAAGGCATTACCTTTTCGATTTTGTGAGCCCGAGGCCCAAAATCAATCTGTACTGCCAAGAGCCCTAGACGAGCTAAGTCGGCCCATCCCGTTTTCCACTCTGCAGCCCACCGATTCGGTGAAATGCGGTTCACGGTTGGGTTCAAAACCCAGCCCAACCCATCCAACCCCGACACTGCACAGCCCGCACCAGCACAAGCGCCACCGCACTACGGGCGTACAGGAAATCGGACAGCCTATGCCCGACCGCCTCCTCTCTCTCTCTGGTTCTCTCCTCCTTCCTCCTGCCTCCCGCCCAGATCTCCACAAACTTCCAGAGAGCAGCAGCAGCCTCGCCTCCACGCCACACGAGGACGGACATGGCGGCCTTCACCAAGCTCGAGGACTCCCCCATGTTCCGCAAACAGGTGGGGGCACTCGCTCATCTGCCCACGAGGCCTCTCTGATCTGGCCCCTTCGAGGCATTGTTTCGTGTTTCTTGGAATCTCGGTCGGTCCTATGTCGGCAGTTGGACTTGGGTTGATTTGGGCGTGTCGAATGGAAGGATTCGATCCGTTGTCCGAGTCCGTGTGGCTGTGACGGAGCTATGGCGGATTTGGAGCATTTTGTGTGCGGGGGATCTCGACTTGGTAGCTCGATCCAGTGTGCGTTGATCGTTTCGGATTTGAAACACAGGGATTTCTGAGCAGAGTTGACGTTTTCACGTGATTTCCGTGTTTGTTTGGACGAATTGGGCATGTCGGTGAAAATGAGTCAATTATCCTCGGATAGTTCGGGGTTGATTTCTCTGAAGGGGTTAGAACGCTTTGATGACAACGGTGCAACTCTGACGATCAAAACTTGCTGTTGCATTGCACAACATATTTGAATAGAAGGGGTGGATCCTATTCTAATTGAGCTTATGGATGGACTTGCTTGAGCATTTTTTCAGCCTGGCTCTAGTTGTTACAATGGTTTTCTGTTTGTTTTTATGTTGCTAAGGACACTAGTTTCCCCATTTTGATTGATGGTTGCATTTTTTGTTGAATCACCTGCGTGAACAACAACAATCCATTTATGTTCAATTAGCCTGCTGGAACTTTTATAATGAATATTGCCCCTCTTAAAACATCTCTGCTAGTCTGTTTCTTAGAAATCAAACAGAAAAGAGGTGTAGGCATTGGGCCTAACAATTTTGCTGGGTAATAACTCGGCTCACCACATTCTCTCCAGAATCATCAAATTATCTCTATTTGTTGCCCCCAAAATGTTGTTTCTGAACTTCAAAACAAACCTATACATGCATTTAAATTATCGTCCCGACTTGTTTCCAATACCTGCAGGTCAATTCTTTGGAACAACTTACTGATGAACTGAAAGAACGGTGCTCAAACCTGCATAAAGGATGTAAAAGATTCATGTACGTTTCTTTATTATCTCTTGTTCCACATTTGCAAACATTTGAGGCATTCTAACTGCACATAACTTGAGGCAGATGCCATAAATGCGCACTGTTTTACTGCATAAGTTTCTGATAAGGCCCCTTCATAAAAATTCCTTTTAGTTCAAGAAATACATTCAATTTTTCTTTACTTTGCTGTTCCAGGTTTTGTGTTTTAATTTTTATAGTGTTCCATGAGCTAGTGCTTTTTATTATGTTGCTAATCACCTTAGTTTCAGGGGATCGCTTGATGAGGCATATGCAGGGGATCTATCATTTGCAGATTCTCTGCAAACATTTGGTGCTGGTCTTGATGACCCTATTAGTGTTGCCATTGGAGGTCAGAAAACCTCTAATGTATCTATTGCTTAAATGCTTACTCTGTCCTTCCATCCTATCTATATCTAGGAGAACAACAGCAATCGAACAAAGTGTTTTAGTCCCAAGCAAAGTCGGGGTAGGCTAGAGTGGAAATCCAACATTTGCGTTTTTTCTTCCAATTTCTAGTTGTCTCACAGTCAATTTGAATATTATGGATTGTCTCACAGTCACTTTGAGTATTTTGGATATTTACGGCATATTTGTTTTAATGTCTGTACATCGGAACAACAGATTCTTAGAATATAGAAATAGTACAGATACATACATATCCATGCACTCATTAATCAATCAAATTTCTCATATTTAAAATTGCATAGCATGATAATTGATAGCTACAAATTTACAGTCATTTATTGGTTCTATTCAAATTCTCTCAAAAAAGCCATATTCTTTACTGTGTTGCAGGGCCTGTGATGTCCAAGTTTACTACTGCTTTCAGGGAGCTTGGGACATACAAGGAACTCCTTCGTTCTCAGGTACTACTATCATACAGGGTTAGGTCATGTAACACAAAAGGAATGCAGAATTGAAAGGAAAATAACATTACTGTTTTTCTGTCTGAGTTTTCAACTCAACACCAGGGCTTGCGCCTGTGAGTCTGGGCATGATTTGTATTCTTTTCTTGTCATGATCTGTATTAGTTTCAGTTACAATATTCACATTGTTCCTTTCCTTATTATGTTTTTGAATCATTTCTGGAACTTTTATACTCAATCTGCCACCTTCAGTGTTATGGGGGTAGATAACTTAGGATAATTTAGGCCTTAAGCTTTGCCTAGAGCTTGATAGTATGAGATGAGAAGAGAATTATGCCTTAAGCTATTCCTAGAGCTTCAGAAATTAGGAGAGATTGGAGAACTGTTTCTTCATTCTTGATTGTTTAATTCAACTGAGTAGGGGGGTTACATATATAGGAGCTCAGCTCCATGCTGCTGGCGTCCAGCTCCTAGTTACTGGCGCCAGCTAATAACTACAGCCCACTAATGCTCCCTTAATCTTCTCCTCTTCCTCTTAATTGCCTTCATAACTTAGGCCTCTTCAGCCCCCAGCCTCCTCGGGCTGTGCCAGGCCATACGCTGCCTTGGGAGCTCCCCTGGCTGCATGCGGCCATGCACATGACATCTCCTCCGCCCTTGGAGACCCAGCTCGTCCTCGAGCTGGATAGCTTGATGGTCAATTCTGCGGCTTCGTGGTAGTCAGTGTTAAGCACTTGAGTACTTGCTTCGACGGAGGTCTGGAGAGTCCCGATGGTGGCGGCCTGGATTGGGGGTGAGGCGGCCGGAATCGATGGAGAAGCGGTGCTGCTGTGGTGGTGACCCAACAGAGAGGCGGTGACGGCCGATTTGGTGGCTGAGGTAGATGGAGGTGGAAGGTGGCTGTGGTGGTGTGGTGGGGAGGATCGAACCTGCATATGGCCATGCACATGACATTCAGTTTCACATATTTTACCACCTAAGGTTTGGATTACTTTGTAAATTTCAAAGATATTCAGTAAACTGAAAGCACGAGTGATAAAATAAGGGTTGGAATTCGCAGAACCACAACAGAAGAAGTATGAGCGATGCATTTTTCATTTGTTGAAACATATATATTTCTATGTTGCTATAAATAACACAGATAGGAAGAAAGTGACAAATGGATTCCTTGCATCCAGTAGTGGCTGCATTATCTAGAAGCAGGAAATTGTTTGTTGAAATAGAATAATCATGTCTTTTGCGATGGAATTTTTGTTTGCCCTTGCAATACACTGATGTGCTAATCTGATGTATCTAGATTAGGTAAATTTCTTTTGCTCAGGGCATTTCTGATATATCACTTGTATAAACAGCAGTACAGCACAAATGGCTATTTTTTGCATTCTAATTATAATAATCATTTTCCCTCCAAACAGGTTGAGCACATGCTTAGTGATCGCCTTTCACAGTTCATTAATGTGGATTTAAATGGTGTGAAGGTAAACTCCCTCCTCTCCTCTCCGCCTGAAACCCCCACAACACAGCATACTTGTAACTGATATTATTGTGTAACTGATTGGTTGTAACTGAAGTAAACAATATAGTAGGTCAGGTGCTGATCTTTTCAATGGGCAAAAGACTTTTATGCTTGTGGGACCAGACCGACCCTCTTGCTTCCGTGTTCGGACAAGGAACAGAAAACCTTAAATAGTCCTAAAATCTTTGCTTTCCATCTTGTGAAATAGGAACAATTGCCTTTCAATATGGGCAGCAATGTGGAAATTAAATTTTTACACGTTGCTTACTTGATATATGTTCTTTTTTGTAAACTACTTGCTCTGTATAGGATTGCCGGCAACGTTTGGATAGGGCTGCAGTGGCTTATGATCAGGTGATGCTTTGAGTTGGAGTTATCTGACTACCTTCTTTTTATCTTTGTTCATGTGGCATATGTTAGATGATTATTGAACAGTGACCTTGTTTTTCTATACCTTTAACATGTTAGTGTAATACACTGTGTATTAAGATTCTGATGCTATTTGTTTGTTAGGCACGTGAAAAATTTGTGTCAGTGCGAAAAGGGACTAGAGCAGAAGTCGTGACAGAACTTGAGGAGGTACATTGTGAATAGCCTTTTTGTAATTTTGTTTTATTATATTTTTAGGGTAGATGAATGTATATTTAGCTTTCATGTAGTCACCCTAATTCTAAGTTTACAGGATCTACACAATGCCAAGTCAGCTTTCGAAAGATGTCGCTTTAACTTAGTATGTATATCAACATTTTTCCACATACAAGTATATTGTTCAGCCTTTCTGATGAAGCGATGATCGACTTTGCTGTAAGGAATTCAGGTACATGCCCTTGCGAACATTGAAGCTAAAAAGAAGTATGAATTCTTGGAATCAATAAGTGCAGTGATGGATGCCCATTTGAGGTATTTTAAGCAGGTATGGTTCCTTTCTACGTGTTTAGTAATTTCTGGCCTTTTGTTTGCTTGGGTTCTGATTTTGTTCTTTATGATATAGGGATATGAGCTACTGAGTCAAATGGAACCATTCATTCACCAGGTTTAATAATGTCTCATGTCACATTGGTCTTCAAAAGAAATATTCAACCTTATCAACATGACCCAGCAACCACGAGTTAACAATTGCTGTGCTAAGCTTGAAGTGTTGATGCAGGTTCTAACATATGCACAACAATCAAAACAAATGGCTGTTAGTGAGCAAGATAAGCTTGCAAAGAGAATTCAGGAGTTCAGAACTGAAGAGGAAATAGCTAATGTGAGAATGGCTAGCAACATAGACACATCTACTAGCGGTGATGGTATCCATGTTGTCGGTCTTCAGTCCTATAAAAAGATTGAAGCATTAATGCAGTCAAATGCCAATGGCGAGGTATAATTATCCTTTGTGAAGCATGTTAGTAAATATTCATCGGTACCAGGATAAACTAGCTTAAAACTTCTTCATGCTGCTTTATATGATTGTTTGAAGAGACTGAGTGTTGATAGATAAAATTTATGTGTAGTTGAGATGATCTTTTATGACATTGTACTAATTTGACATGCATGAACCTTCCTATAATCAGAATCCAGGCAAGTGGTATCCATGATTACCACCATTTTGGTTCAAAATCTAGTATTTATTCTTACATCATTTCCCTTTTGTAGTTATACTGGGCTGAAATTTTGTTGTTTGGCAATTCGTAATTGTTTTGTGAACTTCTATTGCCAGGTTCAAGTTATTAAACAAGGTTACCTATTTAAGCGTCCTCAAAATACACGAGGTGAATGGAAGAGGAGATTTTTTGTGCTCGACAGCCATGGAACTCTGTACTACTATGGGAATAAAGGAAAATCGGTATGCAGTCTGATTATCTGAATTGGCTAGGGAACATGTACAGAGCTTGGCACTCAGGTGTCAGGAGTTCTTATTCTTTGCTTGGATGAGTAGGCAAATATGTATTTATAATTTATGCACTGTTCTATATTTGGCTTGTTTGATTCTGCTAGGAAATTTATCTATTTATAATTATCCTATTTCTAATAGCTTCTGCTCCATTTTGATTTTGCTATTTATAACATAATATATATGTATTGTAAATATTTCCTATTGACTATAGTGCGATTTATATTCATGTGGCGATTTATCACTTAGTGGGTGTGTCTGACCTATGCATATAGCCCCCCCCCCCTCCTCATCATGTGTATTAACTGTATTCAAGGGTTGCAGAACATGTGAACGGGCCTGCTGCCTGCCTGATCAGCAGAAGGGCTCTTGTAGCGCCCCAATTACTAGGTTTTACTCCCTGTGAGAGCGAATTTAAACATGTCTTGGTTCAAAAAACATCCCTCGCTGGCCGTGGTCCTGAGTTTATGTGTGACTACCTGAGTCACTTGCATGGTCCTGAGTTTATGTGTGACTACCTGAGTCACTTGCGAGATGCACATGGGCACTCGGCGTCATGTCCAAGGCAGCTGGTCTTCAGGGTGTTTCTTATTAGAAGTGCAGCAGCTATAGGATGAGCAGAGGTGAATAAGACTAGCTGGAGTTTCAGAGCACAAGTTTCTGTTTTTTTTTTTTGCCGCCAGAGAGTATCGGCTGATCTTCGAGTTGCCGCATCATCGTCGTCGACCGCTTTCAGCCGGTCAGTCAACCTCTTCAATTGAGAGGTCCGCTGTGTTGAGCAAGGTGTCGATTGCGATCACCACTTGCTTGTACTGCCAGAGGGCGATGGATAGGAGCTTCTCGACTGCATGCTGCTCAGTGATATCCTCACCATAGAGGTTGAGGGAGCTCATCATCCCCGTTAGGCGGAGCACAAAGTCATCGACTCGCTCGCCGTCGTGGGACGAGAGCAACTCCCAGTCTCTCTGGAGCCGCTGCAGCGTAGACTTGTGTGCGCACTCTGAAATAACGTGGATGGACTTGATCGCTACCCAAGCCTTTTTCACTGTCTTCTTCACTGCCAGCGTGCGGATCATCTTTGGGGCACAACAAAGAGGATGACGTCGAGAGTATTAAGTTGCATGCACCGACCATTACAACCCAAAAGCTTAAGCTGATGGGGAGAGATGAGCAATTCACTTATATTCCAAACACTGAGGCTCCCTCAGGCCTCAGACGTGGAATAGGTGCGAACAACAATCATTTTATTTTAATTGCGCTAACCAAGATTCGAACTCGAGACCTCTGGCTTTGATACCATATTAAATTGCATGCACCGACCAGTACAACCCAAAAGCTTAAGCTGATGGAGAGAGGTGGGTAATTCACTTATATTCCAACAGAGAGTGATGCAATCCTCCGTGCGATCGGCGTTACCATACTCGATCGCACCCTAGAAGCCATGAGCCTCCAACTTCACCTTCATGAGGAGGCTCCAATCCTCATAGTTGCTGCGTGTCACCAACTTCCTTCACAATGCGTTGGGTCATGGTGACCATCTCTGGGCCTCCATGGCACTCTACCTCTTGGATGTGTGGAAGGGGAATAGCGGCGGTAGGTGTGCACCTGTTGTGGGCTTGTGACTTGGACCACTACCTTGCAGCTGAGGCCATGAATCACTCTAACACAGGCTTTAGATACCAAATGTTAGAAGTGCAGCATCTATAGGATGAGCAGAGGTGAATAGAGTAGCTGGAGTCTAAGAGCACATGTTCTGCTTTTTGAAGCTAACTGGCTTGATTCTATTGATAGAATATATATATATATATATATATATATATATATATATATATATATATATATATATATATATAAATCGACCTGGGTACAACCGACCTAGAACCTGACAAACTTAAGTCGGTTTGTACATTACTACTGTTGCTGAGCTCACTAAATCTAACAGTGACCAGTATAGGACAAAACTGCAGCAGTCTGTTGACTACAGCTGCTACTGACCTGATTCCCCTGCAGGACACAGGTCCTGGTTTTTTAGGGTTGCAGTACATAATTTGCTCGTCAAAATCTATGTGCAGTACATTATTTTCTAGGGATGTGCTGGATTATTTTAAATGCAGGTGTGCTGTATAATTTATCCTAAGATGCTAATTTGTTCATGTTATTTTTTTTTGTACTTTACATGTACCTGTTTCTTTTATTCTCTTGGAAGCAAGGAGTGTCATCACAACAAACTGCTAGTGAAGGAGCTGGTGTTTTTGGTCGATTCAGATTCTTGAACCAAAGAGCTTCATCTCAGGGTGAAGATTCATTATCATGTCATAAAATTGATCTCAGAACTTCAACAATTAAGATTGATGCAGATGAAAATGATTTAAGATTTTGCTTCAGAATAATCTCACCTGTTAAGGCATACACTTTACAGGTAACTGCATAATCCTCAGATATCTCTCTTTGTGCAATTCATGTTTTTGGTATTTCCTGAAAAGATAATAACACATTTTTTGATTTTTTTCGTTCTTCTTTGATACACCAATGGCCTGATGCCACATGAATGCTTTTCACTTTGTTTATGGCAGGCAGAATCAGGGGCTGATCAAAAGGACTGGATCCAGAAAATTACTGGAGTTATCGCATCACTACTAAATTCACCATTCCCGCAGCAGGTTTGCTGCAGCCATTTATCTTTTGCTGTATCACTATCATATAACTAGTCTTGGTCTACCTTTTTGGTTGAAACAAAGGATATATGTCACGGCTACCGCTGCGTAGGAAGTAGTCGTGGTGTGTTGGAGGGCGAGGGCTGGGATCTCTGTGGCGGCGAGGTTGCGACGCCGTCTTGGCAGCCGGCGTCGGGAGGGAAGGAGGGCTCTCGAGAGAGAGCTGAAGAGATTAGATTAATCTCCAGCTAATTCATTAACCAAGCGTTTGCTTACATATATATAGGACTGCCTGCCGGCTCATCTTAGGACTCTAATCTGACTAGCTAACTTTAAGCTATATCTAACAAACTCATCTAACAAACTCAATAACAAACTAAATAGATAAGTACTCGTATTATGCTGGGCCTCTGGCCGGCCAGTGCGCGGCGCCTCAGCCACGTTGCCGCTGGTACACTTGGCCCACCATAACAATATATCTATTAAATTCCATGCATCGACACTGGATAATCATGAAGTAATAATGCTTAGGCTTCCTAAGTTGACTCCATTTTAATGCATTACATGTATATGAATATGTTCAATCTATTGATTCATTCAAGATATGGTACTAATTTGTTATTCTGATTTTCATTTCATTTCATTTCAGTTGTCATATGGTAATGTAGCAGCAGAGAGTAACAGATCTGCAAGTTCTGTTGATTCTTTGTCTATTGAAGATACCAAGAGTTCAGAGGCACATGATGATATATTCAATCTTCTCAGGAATATCCCTGGAAATGACAGTTGTGCGGAATGTCGTTCTCCTGATCCTGATTGGGCATCTCTAAACTTGGGTATTCTGATTTGCATTGAGTGCTCTGGGGCTCACAGGAATCTTGGAGTGCACATTTCAAAGGTGCAATAACTAGTTTCCTTATACCATATTTTTTGTAGAAAAAGTTCAGATTCATGGATTCATTCACTTAAATCTTGTTTGGATGCACATGTATCTACCTCAAACCACATGGATTGGAGTGAATATTAGTTCAAATACACTCCAACACATGTGGTTTGAGGGAGATACATGTGCATCCAAACAAGGCCTTAGGGATGATAGATGCAAACTATAGTGCAATATTGCTTTTGTTCTCATTAATTGTCATTTTCGACATCGGCATCTCCAATACAAAGCTTTAGCGATTACGGGATCTAATTATTATTAGAAAAAGTGTATATACTTTTGACTTGCATATAATATAACGGCCCTGTTTGGCACAACTTATCTGGGAAGTGCTTCCCAGATAAGCTGCACAAATAGAGTAAAAGCAGCGGTCAAAATAAGCTGGTCTGATCCAGCTTCTACTTTTTAGTACAAATGAGAGCTGTGGGAATAAGCGTGGCTACAATAAGCTTCTGAAAAAACATGGTGTTTGGCTGTCGATTTCAGCTTATTTTGGTCATAAATAGCTTATAAGCTATACCAAACAGGCCCGATCCATGTGGTAAATTTAAGTACTTCTATGTGGTAGTGAACCATGCATAAGTTTTAAAGACTTGGTATGAAAGGAAACACTTCGATTTGATACTGTTAGAATCAGCTGTACAACCCTATTGGGCCTTGTAACTGTAGTTGGGCTGTGACCTTTTTCTTGCCGCCCAAGCTATACCTAGCGCTGCATATATGTAGATATGAATTGTACTGCATTGCCTACTAACGGGATTCTAGTCCTATGCACTATCTATAATCAGCCCATGGGGCTCAATGCAATGTATCTACAGTTTGTGTGGCATACCTTTTCTAACAAATACATTTACTTGCTTTTTTAATAGATATGCCTTCCATTTTTATCTGGTAATGAATGCGTGACTTCCCGAACTAGTATTTTTTGTTATTATATACGATATCTCGTAGTACCTAAGCTTTTAAAAAATAAAAATCTTATCAGTCTGAGATTAAAAAAGAATGCTATTAGGTTGTTCCATATGTTAGTGTCACAGCTAATGTTTTTACTTGATGCAGGTTCGATCCTTGAGACTAGATGTGAAAGTCTGGGAGCCAGTAATAATGGATCTCTTCCATGCACTAGGAAATGATTACGCTAATTCCATCTGGGAAGCTCTGCTCCCAAAAGAAGATCAAGGGTATGTTAAAGCATGCAATCAGATCTGCATATTACTTCACTACTTTTCACCGACATTTTAACCAGTTTTCTTCCAGACTACACCACTTGATTTCTAGTCTGTAAGCTCTCCGACGTTGGCTAGTGTATACTTACATAGAAGAAAACAAGTTAGTGCTAGTATGAATTGTGTGTACAGGCTGCCTGTCCTCGTACATGTTGTTTCTCTGAAACAGCACAAACAATTCAATTATAATCAACTCAAATATTCTTTGTCAAGTACTATTTAGGCATTTTATAAAATTGATTTACACTTTCTCAATAAAGGAGTGGTTCCATTGTCAAACATTGTATTGTTACTAACCTTGGAGGTTTGAGAAGATAATCATTATATTAGTGGGGATGGCTATATAGAGAGAGCCTCATGGGCCTATAGTAGATGGGCCTTGATACACTTAACACCCCCCTTCAAACTCAAGGTGGGAGCAGAGGATTTGAAGAGTGAAGCTGATGCTTCTCTCAAGTTTGTGCTTTAGTGAAATAGTCAGCCAATTGCATCTCTGATGACAGTGTGACCGAGTAAAGAAGGCATCCACACCATTATGCTTTGTAACTTCATGCTTCACAGGATCATTGACGATCTGTATGGCTCCTGTATTATCACAGTTCACAGAGAAGAGGTGGGGCAACATCACAATAAATGCCAAAATCAACCAACAACCATTGAAGCCATACAATATCTGCACCAGAAATAGCAGTGGCGGATCCAGAAACAGGCTGCGGCCTGGGCTAACTAATATAAGGCTAGAAATCTTACTAGCCGTAGACTATTAGTCTATTAGATAAACATAGTTTCAAAGTATCTTTCTCTATTCTAGTCATCTAGTGTTTTAAATACTGTACCTAAGATATGACATGTTGCAATTTTAAATTAAGATTCAAAACATTGGAAATCCTCAAATTCAGTGCACAGGTAGTGCTCAACTCAAATAGTCAAATCCTGCTCACCTGCCTGCTAGCTGCCACAGCACAGAGTGGGGGGCTGCGCCGGCTGGCTGCCTCGCTGACTAGGGGCATGGGGCGGAGGGGGCGCCGAGGGCTAGGGCGGCCGGAGACCGCGGTGGGTCGGCGGCGGGGGCAGCTGCCAGCCGGGCAGGGAAAAACAGCTAGGGGCCTGGGGGTGGGGACGCCAGGGGCTATGGCGGCCGGAGACCGCGGTGGGCCGGCGGCGGGGGCAGTTGCCAGCCGGGCAGTGAAGCACAGGTCTGGTCGTTCGGAGGAAAGAGCCGAGGTGGGCCAAGCCACCGACGCAGATGGCAGGATAGGAGGCGGAGCGGCACCGTCACGAAGCCGAGAACTCGGGGTTCCAGCATTCTCTGTGTCGGGTGTCGCAGTCCTGCAATCGTGCGTGAGAACGAGCGAGTCGGGGGGTGCAGCTTGCTGGCTGTGCACGTGTCGGGGTGGGATAATGGGCTGCCTAGCCTTTTTATGGTATTTTTATGAAACATGTTTCCACATCTACTGGGCCTCGCCCCGGGCTGCAGCCCGGCAGCCCAGGGCCCAAATCCGCCCATGAGAAGACCCGCCTCTGTACGAGAACGAGATATAGCTGCTTGCTTCTTGGACTTCTATGCAATATGAGAAGAACCAAGAAGAATGCAGTACCCAGTGATGGAATGTCGATCTGTTGCGTCACTCGCCCAGGTGGAGTCGAGTAAACATGAAGCTGAAGCGAACTATCATGAGTATAGAAAAACTTTGAGATGATGTGCCCCTTAAGTATCGCAACACGTGAAGTAAATGTCCTAAATGAATAGAAGTTGGGTACACACAAACTGATATCAGGCCTGGTAACAATGAGATAAACAAGGCTGCCCACAATATGCCGATATTGATAGGTATACCATCAGTGGGACAAAGTTGCAAGTGAAGATCCTAGGTGTGGCAGCTATCCAATTATCAGTAATATACCCGAACGAGCAATGAGGTCTCATATGTACTTGGACTCGGAGATGAATAAACAAAGCAGGATCATGAGCACTAGGTGAAAAACCAGCAGCCTTTATCACAGAGACAAACATCTCAAACCAGGCATGAGGAGCCTGTTTATGACCATATAAAGCCCAATGAAGATGATATTCTGGAGGAGCATCAACACCTGGAGGTCGTTGCATATAAACTTCCTCATTCAAATCACCATGAAGAAAGACATAGAGATAGTCCATGAAGAAGAAACAGTTACTGCAATCAAAGTACGGACAATAGTCATATGAGCAACAGATGCCGTCAACAGGAGCAGCAGCAGTGATAGACCCGACCATGGGGTGGCGCAACCAATGAGGTGGCGCGTGGCTATGGCAGCGGAAGGGAAAGTTGGGTAAGAAACCGGACTAGTGATACCATGAAAAATGTGGCTGGGAATAATAGATTGTTTATGGAGAGCCAAAGCTCGTACACATATATAGGAAAGGATCAAGACCGGTTTCTAGAATCAATACTGATCAATCAGTGATCCTTGCCTATTCTATTACACTATGCAAAGCAGGGCGCATGGCCAATCAATCAGGATGGCCAGTGCTGCCGCTTGCCAAGGATCTGTAGGACCTGCCTAATAACACCTTGCTAACAGAAATGCTGGGTACTTGGAAATGAGTATTGCAAAGTGAACCCTTGTGGGTGATAGGACAAGATGTAAGTAGTCTGAACAGAAGCACCATCTGTGACTGGTTTGCAAGCAACCTAGTGGGACGGATCAAATGCCACATGAAAAAACAGCCCTGAATCAAGCACCCAAGACAACAGAGGAGCTCTAGAAGATGAGGTAGCAGCAATAGAAACTGAACCTCTAGGATTGGAAGGAGTACCACGACCACGAGCAGCATGACGGGCAGATATTCAGCCAATTTCTCTGGGTGCTTAGCCAAACAGCTCTCCGAACTATGATTATTCGTGCCACAATGCTTACAGGGCTATTTGGATGCACTGGTCCTCTGAGAAGCTACCAACACACTGAGGCCGAGACACAGAAGAAGACAAGGACTGAAGGCGTGTCTCTTCAGCATGTAAATCAGACAGTGCCTTTGCCATGGTTTCGAGTAGAGTGAGTTTGAAACAACCTTGTACGAATGTAATTAAATTCTGCCCACTGCTCAATAAATGCAAGTGCTTTGCAGTTCTGTGCTGCTGTACACTAGGGTACCTTGGAGATCAAAGAACCCATCAAATGATCAGTAGCAGAGTAGTACTCATCAATAGACATGTCTCTCTGTTCAATGACATGAAGTTGCTGCATTATAGTATGTTGAAGGGCACTAGTATCCTGAACATAGCAATCTTTCAAATAAGACCACATATGTTTGGCTTGCTTAAACTTATGTAGTGTTATGTATGATAGCTCAGTGGTTAGAGCATCTCCAAGAGATATGCTATCCTTGTTTTGTATTGTATATTTACATTTTTATAAGAGAAAATTGAACTCCAACAGATCTTCTATTTGGTTTTGTATAATAGCAAGTATGCTATCCCTGAAATCTCGTTGGGCATAAATAGCAAGCAAACATGGCTTGCCATCTTGTTCAATACACAAGATGAGAAATAACAAGTCTATTGGAAAACTCTTCCTTTTTTAGAACTTCTATATTTTACAAAAGAGCTTAACTCTGTAATTTAGCTATTTATTTTACCACATCTGTTGGAGATGCTCTTAGGGCGCGAGGAACAAGGGCTAGGGTGACCTGATAGCACATGTTATGTATGATAGCTCAGTGGTTAGGGCGTGAGGAACGAGGGCTAGGGTGAGGGTATGTTGATGGTATTTGCTCAGTGGTTAGGGCGCGAGGAACGAGGACTAGGGTGAGGGTATGTTGATGGTATTTTGAGATAACTAGGCCTTATGTTTTGCCAAGAGCTTGAGAGATTGAGGGAGACTAGAATTGTTTCTTCATTATTCCTTGCTTAATATTGAAAGGATACATCTCCCTTTATATATATAGGGAGGACTTGACTCGACTCGACTTACCTACAAGTAAACCTAGCTCCTAGACTCTTCCTAAACCTAAACTCTACAGTACCCGCGGTATTGTTCACGTTGGGCCCATTTGGCCCGACTTGGGCCCAACACCTCTTTAGCCCGTCACGGCTATATTGGCCCATGACATGTAGACTCATAATCATGGTTAGTTTAACACTGTTAACTATAGCAGCCATTAGTTTCCCATCATTGATTTCCCAGGTTTTGACTTTGACTGCAGCAGAATTACTACTATCTGCTGTTTTTCTTTTTGTGTAAATTCCTTCTTGGCATTTTGTTATATTATTCTATGTTTATCCAGAATGGACGAATCAAATGGCACAATTCTTTTTATTGAAAAGCCTAAACCTAGTGATGCTTTCTCAATAAAGGAGAGGTACATACAAACAAAGGTAAGCTCTTCAATTCCTTTTATTTTTGATCAACCTACTGATGGTTTCTCCACAATCAATATATGACCTATCATGCATTTATTGTCTGATGTTACTGAAAATTATTCCCTGAGTTTGTGAACATAGTTTGATTCTGTTGTCATTGCCATCTGCTTTAGTTTTTTAGTTTATAAACATTTTTTTTGCTTTATTCCTCTTTATGGAACTAAATCATTTGTATCAGACTTCAGAGTGTTAGAAGTATATGCTGCTGCCGTCCTGGGCTGGCTCCATGGACTTAGGATTGGGATAGGATTGATCTACTTGATAGGCAAGGCATCATCTAACAGTGGGCATTACTTCTATAAGCCATACCCTAGAGATCCATTGCCTATATATGTGTATACACGTATCTCATATCAATCCATTACTTTTCCTGGCCATACTTGCTTTCATGGTATCCAGAGACCGGGTCTTCTCCCCGCCTCTCCTTCCGCTGCTCTAAGCACCGCGCGCCTCCCCGGCTGCGCCCTTCGCGCCGACTCCATCATACTGCAAAGGCCACCCTACTCAGTTCCCCTTTTGCTACTGCAGCCGCTGCCACCAAGGCCCATGACGAGGCCGCAGCCGCCGCTGAGCGCCAGTGCGCCTCTCACGAGCGCAAGCAGGCGTGTGCGGCTGCCCTCGCTCGCGCGGACGCCGTTGAAAAGGAAGCTGCCGCCGCTGTGCAGGAGCGCGACGCCGCAGCCGCACGCGCTCCCGAGGCGCTCGCGCGATCTCAACGACTGACGACGACGCCAAGGAGGAAATCCCTGCCAAGGATGACTTTGCTCCTCCTGACATGAACCAGTTCCTACTGCTCCATAAAGCCGCCGCCATCGTCAACCTTCACGCGCAGGTTGTTGCTGTCCAGAATATCCGGAATCTCATTCCCATTGTCCTGGAGCTCACCTCGGGCAACTACACCCGCTGGCGAGATCAAATTCTTCTCACCGTCGGGAAGTTCTCCCTCTAGGATCACGTCCTCTTCGACACACCATCCGCTGCTACCCACCCTGATTGGGTGCGCATGGACTGCGTCAAGTCCTGGATCTCCGACGACCTTGCTGAGGCCATCTCTAGGCGCTGCTCCACTGCCCGCGACGTGTGGGTCGCCGTGGAGTCCCAATTCCTCGGCAATCGCAAAGCCCGTGCCCTGTACCTCGACACCAAGCTCTGTGGCTTCGTTGCAGGCGTATGAAGCGCATGGTGGACGATCTTGGGAACCTTGGTGAGGTTGTCACTGATCGCACCGTCGCAGCCATCCCTTTCCCTCCTTTCTCGAGGCCAAGGATGATCTGCTGCTGAAAGAACTCACCCTCTCGCATCAGTCTTCCACGACAACCGCTCTCGTCGCCTCTCAGTCTCCTTCCCCTACCCACCTTCCCGCACAGCCTAACGCAGGGGGTAGCGGGGGTAGTGGCTCTAGCTCTGGGGGCGCTTCACAGAAGACCTCGACCAACCGCCGCGGCAAGCGCGGTGGCATGGCAACCGGGGGAAACACGGTGGTTCCTCCTCCACCGGCGGCTAGAACAGCGGCACTGCTGGCCGTAATCAGACCGGTGGCAAGGGCACTCCCACGAGTTCCTGGCCCACCATCTTCAATCCGTGGTCCGGGTCCATTCATATGTGGCCTGGCCCACGGCCGCCGCTTGCGCCGATCCCCCAGCGACGCCTCTCTGCTCAGCAGCAGCAGTAGCAGGCCTTTCTGGTCTATCAACAGGTGCTGCTCGCCTCTCCCCAGCAGCAGTTTGCTGCTACCACGGTGGCCTCCAATGTCACCTCTGCTGGATAGTGGGCTGAGCCGGCTGTAGGCTTCTACAACCCGATTGCTGGCCTCCCATCTTGGGACCAGCAGTCCCTCGCCTCGACATACAACACCACGACACTGAACCAACTGCAGAACAACAAATGGTATTTTGATTCAGGTGCTTCCTCCATATGACCTCTCATTTGACAGCTGTGTCTCATACTTTGCCAGCACAGTCCATCACTCCATCTTCCATTTTTTTTTTGACGCAAATCACTCCATCTTCCATTGTTGTCGGTAATGGCTCACTGTTGCCCGTCATCGCTACGTGCACCACCATGTTTCCTAGCTCCTTACATCTTAATAATGTGCTTGGTCCCTACAACTTATTAAGAATCTCATTTCTGTAACCTTTTACAACTTTATACTTGGGGTTCTTTCCCCCTCCTAGTAATATAATGATACACAGCCGAGGCTTTTTTTTTTTTTTTTTTTTTTGCTTGGTGGGCTGGCTAACATTGTGAAAGAATGCTTTCCAAGAAAGTGGACGGATATTGCAAATTTTATAGTACTCATCAGTTTGCATTTCCTCATTTTGTAAGGCCTTTGTTCATATCCACCAGACCTCTACATGCACATATTTGAGCCTACTCAGATGAATCATGAAGGCAAGTGCTATTCATTAAAACAAACATAAGCAGATGATATAGTCGTCTCCAAAAAAACAGTAGCATGATATAGTGCTGTTAGTTTTGTCTTATGTTTGCTTCTGATGATCATCTTCTGGTAGTATCATATTATTCATTCTCATAAATGGTCCATGCAGTATGTGGACAAACTGCTTTTTGCCAGAGATCCCGATCAGATTACCATTAATATTTTGGAAGCTATAAGGAAAAATGATGTGAGAGAAGCATATCGAATTCTTGCAATAGCTGAAGTGAGCGCTAACATGACATATGATGCTTTGAGCAAAGATGTCCATCATGTTCAGCCAGTGACAGACAAGATGTTACTTGATCCGATTTCTTGTGAGATAATTCAGGACTCTGGGAAACCAGAAGGCTGTCTACAAGGTTCTTTGTTGCACTTTGCATGCCAATATGGTCATCCTATAATGGTGGAGCTTCTTCTACTTTTTGGCGCGGATATTAATATGCAGGACTTCCATGGCCGAACACCATTGCATCATTGTGTCCAAAAGAAAAACGATGAACTCACCAAGCATCTGCTGAAGAGGTAGGCTTGAATTCTTGATAATATTTTATTCACGATTAGTTTATTTGCAATATCATCAACAGCTTTATATTTATGCCTTCATGCCATGTTTTTCATGATTCCCAAACTATCTTTCCACTTGTTTTTTTACTATTTCTGTGTATTTAAATTTATCTTTGTTTTTTTTCTGTTTTGTTCAGTATGAACTAGGCAGTGACACATTTAGAGTCATGTGCATGATATTTCATTGGTGTTTTAACAGTGTATATCTTGGTAAAGACTTTCATTTGAACACCAACTATACATGAAAAATTCTCAAAAAGTATATTGAGCTCGCCCATGCAAATGTGTCTTTCTGTGTTCAGATCCACTGATCACTGTAAATTCTTTGCCTGTACAAAGAACACATTCTTCTTCGTTTATGTGCAGTGTGGTACTCCTTTGGTTGATGTTCAGTATGAAGAATACATTCTTCTTCGTTTATTTTCCCTTGTTACTACTATGGTTTCCTTAGTTATATTGCCGCCATAATTTTCCTTCACAGATTATGGACAACACGTATAGATGGGAGGCATTTTTCTAAAATAACTATTATGATCCTTTCTACAGGGGTGCGAGAACAACAATTAAAGATGGCGGAGGTCTGACTGCTCTGGAGAGAAGAATGGAACTTGGAGCAATAACTGACGAAGACTTATTCATACTATTTGTGAGGTATGGTCGAGGTGGTACTTTTATAGCCTTGAATTGCTGATAGTCTCTATTTAAGAAACTCTTCTTGTGAATGATTCTTATAATAAAGTAAAACTAGAGGCCTCATCTCCAACCTTTTTAACCCCTAAAAAGAAAGGGAAAAGTGCCTCGCGGCCTTGTGGGAATGGCAGCCTGCAAGTTCTATGGGTTCAATACCTGCCATTTTTCTTGAATGTGTGATTCCAGCCAAGATTGCCATTTTTCTATAAATTTAACTGGGCAGCATCTCAGTGTGAACATGCTTGTGCAGGTGATGTTGCAATACAGGGCTCTGGCAACTAGCTGTTTGTACCTTATAGCACTGTACTTGTACCCACCAAATTTAGCTTCCGAAATGAATACGATTTGTACACCTGAAGACAAATGCCTTGTACCATACCATGATATAACTTATCTGACTTCTGCGCTTGGCTGTGTTTGTAAATTCCACAATTCGACATGACCACATCGCTGGTTTGTACAACAGTTACAGACAAATATACAGTATTCAATTATTGAGGTTTGAGTTTCTGATGTCAAGCATGTACGGAAAGAACACATGATAACCATACATGCGTGTTACCGTTGTGCAATTTTCTTTCTTTTATTTGTTGCAAATTTGCAACAGTACTGCATATGGTCGAGCTGTAACGATCATAAGGTATGTGTATCCTGCAAGATATGAATCAAATTAGAAGATGAAATATTTAACAGGCACAATGGCTCATCATGCACAATCAACCTTGATTTTTTACTTGATTCAAGCGATCCAGCTGACGCATACACAATCCATCAACTATGCAAATGCAAGACGTTTGATTTTAATGTTATAGCCTTATAGTTTTAGGTAACCATTTGGTGGGGTTGTGCTTTGTAGGCATATTCATTATAGGGTTCATTATAATACATTGTGCAAGGTACATATCGAGTGCCGAGGGTCATAAGGTGTCGGAGTAGTCTTGCCGTCATTGTAACCAGAGGCCAAAACGACTCTTAACACCTTTTCTACATTTATAGTCGGATTGCTAGAATGTAACCCTACAATCACCTCCTCTTAATAGCTTAATGTTAAAAATAAAACCTACAGCTCTCAAATATTTCATTTCAAAATTGTTGGACAATAATTCCTTTACCTCCCTAATCAGATTAATGTTGGTTCCAAATTAGCATGTCATCCATATTCACATACAAACACAAGATCACTTGCTCCCCCCACCATAGTGATAGCACAAAAAAGCCAACATATATCAAAGATTTATCAAACTTCTATGCCATTGCTGAGGTGTTCCATGAAGGCCATACAAATATTTCAACAATTTACACATCATTCCTTCTTGGCCTTTTGTTACAAACCATTTGGCTCATCCATATAAGTTTTCTCCTATAGCTCCCCATTTAGGAAAGCTGTCTTAATATCTATATGATAACAAGAAGACTATCACATGTTTCTAAAGTAACACTTGAATTGTGGTCACTAAGAAAACGTGTAAGTGTCGAAGAGCTCCTAGATCAACTTTCAGGTAGAATCTAAGATGAGCTATGTTGATTATGTGAGCTGATTCTCTAAAATAAACTTGAGGACTAGGAGCTGAAAAGGTAGCTTGTTGAAAGACCCCTATGTGATTTTGGTAATTGAGTGACAACCTAGGTGAACTAATATGTGTTTGAGTGATATACACAGGAAATTAGTTCACATAAGAATTGTGTGATGAATTGAAGGAGCTTATTGCACATGAGACATGACATGGAGTCATGTGACCAAGGTGGATAAGATCAAGATGAGGCTTGACTTGATGGACCGGTTGCAAGTATGAAGGGCAAGCGTGTGATGCTTGGCGCCAATGGACCGACGCAACGGTGAAGAGCAAGTGAGGTCAAGATCAATGAACCAACACGGTCACGTGATGATATGAAGTGGATCATATCATTTGATGATAGGTTGGTGCATGTGTTGCATCAACATTGGAGAAGGAGATGGAATGGAATGCACAAGGCAAAGATATAATTTGTAGGGCATTTCATTTCACCAATCATAGGTGTGTAGAGAAGTATATGACCGGGTTTAGGATAGATGGTCGTACTATCAAGAGGAGCAAACTTGTTTGCATATCGGTTATCTAGTGCCACATGAGCGATCTAACTTTGCGATGCATTAGGATCGAGTGGCGTGGTGAGAGCAAGCGAAAATGCTTTGAAAATGTTTGTGAAAATGCCAACACACATGCACAAGGTGGTGAACACGTTTGTGTTAGCACATAAAAGCAAAGGAAGAAGTTTGGGAGTGTTTCGGCTGAAGAAACAACTCTGGACGCTAGGGCCAGAGGGGGTCCGGACCATTGCGTTTGCGTCTGGAACCAAACCCTAGGCGTGCCTGTTCGGGAACAGTAGGTTCGGACGCTACTTGCAGTCCGGACGGTGAACTCCGGACATGCGTCCGGAGGTTTGGAGCTTACTGTAACCGCTCGGTGTTGGGTCCGAACGCCAGGGTTCGGACGCTGTCCGGACTTGGTTGTGCTCTCGGGGAGCTCTATGCTCAAGTCCGGACACTGGGAGCGTTGGTCCAGACTGGAGTCCGGACGCGCGCCCGGAGACACGCATCAGCTAGTGGTGAGTGTGCCAACGGATAAATCCAAACAGCTAGGTGTCCGGACGCGTGAGCATTGGTCCGTACACATTGTGTGTTGGCGTCCGAAGGTGCGTCGTGCGCAGGGATGGGGAAACCGACTAGTTTCTTCCCCTCTCTATTTATAGTCTTGGCCGAGTGTTGAGCACCCTTGGGCCTTTGTGGCTTGTGTAGGTGTGCTTGGGAGCCCTCTAACTCACATATGCTTGATAGTGATCATCCGATTGTGTGAGAGAACGATTTCTAGTGCGTTTCTTTGAGAGATAGCTTCATGTGGCTCTAGGTGATCGTGTTGCAAACCGGTGGTGCTTGTTACTCTTGGAGGTTGCCACCTCCCAGACGGCTTGGTGGTTGCGGCTCCGTTGAAGCACGCAAGAAGCTTGTGCGTGGCTGTGGAGAAGAGCTTTTGAGGGGTGTTGTGCTCGCCCCGCGGGAGATCGCGAAGAGCAACTCTAGTTGAGCGTGTCATTGAGCTACCCTCACTTGTGGGTAGATTCTTGCGGCGCCAAAGTGTTGGGATAGGCTTGTAAATGCCTATTAGCCGCCAAATCACCAAGTGTGTGGTCGACACAACAGAGACTAGCTTGGTGGCGACCAAGTGAACCTCAGGAGAAAAATCACCGTGTCAACCTTGTGTACATCTTCTCGGTGGTTTGCATTCTCCAAATCAGTAGCTTGTATTTACTTATTCATATTTGTGCTAGTGTTTGTTTGTTGCTCTTGTAACTTGTTTAGCTTGTGTAGCTTACTAGTTACCTTCTTGCTTGTGTAGCATAGAAGTATCTCTTGTGAGTGACTAATTGGCTTGAGTAGCCTTGTTAGTCACATTGCTTAGTTTGTGTAGCTAAGTAAGTTGAGCTCTCTAGTTGGCTTGTGTAGTCTTGCTAGAGAGCATTGCTAGTGAGCTTAGGTGCTTTGTGCTTTGCTTACTAGTATGTGTAGGAGCTCCCGGTTTGCTTAGAGTTCTAGTTGCTTAGGTTTGTGTGACCTTGCAACCTAGATTTGTTTAGGTGAGCTTCCTAGACCGGCACCTTAGTTAGCATAATAGACATACTTTGCTAGATGCTTGAGTTATAGTTAGAGGGGTGTAGTCTTGGCTAGACCAATAGTTCAATTCCGCATTTGTTTCGGTTAGCCGTGACGATTAAGTTTTAGAAAAGACTATTCACCCCTCTCTAGTCCGCCTTCTCGACCCTTCACTTGTCTTGATTCACTCCACACAGTAACTGTGTCTATATGCATATGGTTTATCATAAAAATTCTGAGACATTTTTAGTTAGAGAATCACTTCTCTCAAAGAACTAGCTTCTATAGAGAATCTGGAACAATAGGAGCTTACTAAACAGGCTGAAGTAACCCTCACCGTATTTTTGGCATAACCCTTGGCCACAAGTATCTCTTTTATACTTTTCAACTATACCATTGGGCCGCTTTTATTGAACCCATTTATATCCCATAGGTTTAGCATCCATAAGAACGATCAACAATCTCACAAGTTTAGTTACACATAATAAAATTCATTTCACTCTTTGATTCCATCCAATAGCAAGTTTTAGGAGATGAATCTTCCTCTTTTATGGTTATTGGAGTGTCATCAACAACATATAAAATATAGTCATTACCAAATGACTTTGCAGTCATATATCTCTTACTCTTCTGAGTAACTACAATGTTACGATCCTCAGGATTTTCCACATGTGTTTGTTCAATGTGTTCCACTGAAACATGTGTTTTAGGATATAAGTTAGGTTCATGACTCGATGAGGTAGATGCATTTTTTAGATGAAAACAATTCTAAAAATGTATAATATATATATTCCATAATTTTTCGATCATGCATCACTACTAGAGAATAGGCCTTTCGTCGATATCCAAAATGAGCTTTAGTCTCGAAATTTTTTACGTTCGGGACTAATAGATCTTTAGTCCCGGTCGGTAACACCAACCGGGGCTAAAAAGTCTCCTTTAGTCCCAGTTGGTGTTACCAACCGAGACTAAAGGTCCAAAACATTTAGTAATACCAACCAGGACTAAAGGTCCCTTTAGTCCCGGTTGGTGTTACCAACCGGGGCTAAAGGTCTCTCTACGGTGGGTTCAAAAGGAAAACGTCTCTTCTATTGGCAGATGTGTTGTGTAGGCGGGGTGGTAAGTCAACCCTTAGTAAATTTTTAATGTGGGACTAAATCTTTATTGCACCAAGAATTTAATATGGGCTCATGAGTTTTGATTTAATTGAATAAAATGGTCCAAGTTGAACTAGAGTCCAACAATATTTGTGAAAAGAGACTAAGAGGAGAGCTGGGTGATTGCATGTGAGCTTGAAGCCTTGATTGAGGCAAGGATATTTTGATGTCGTTGCAGTGTGAGGGTAGTGAGGCATGGAGGTGGTGGAAGGGATATGCAAGAGCTGGTTGAAGGCGGTTTCATGGAGAGTGGTGGACACTCCTCTGAATAAGAGCCAAAATGTAGTAACATGCTTGTTGTAGTTTAAACCACACATTAGAGAGATGCCAACTAGAGCCACTGATAAAGCCATTGGAAACCACAATTGTTTCTTAGACAATCTCATCTTTAATATAATGACTTATTCATCTAGCAAATATAAAGATATACAAGCGATGTGGCTTACAATACACTGTGTGTAATACAACTAAATATGTGATACAATATCATTCAAACATATTAAATGTAACTAAAATATATGGATCTCATATGCATCTATTATATAAACTAAGAATACCATCTCTTATCGTTGACAAATGTAGTTAGCATGGTCCAAGTGATGACACAGATTCTTGCTCCAGACTATAGCATCCAGATATCCTAAGGGGTGTTATATTGGAACCGTTGACAAGACCGACATGTTCATGTAGCTTCTTAGCTTCTGGGCAGAACAAGGGTTCAATATCTCTATCCTTTTCATGTAAATATTGTCTCTTTCTAAGCCTCTTTGTTCTTAGAAATTGCAACCTCATCTCTACTTCTTTCATAGTAGGTCTCTCTCCTCCTTTTACCCTTAAGCATGATTCTGTAAGTAAGGCAATTTCACTAGTCTCTTCGTGGTCTGCGTCTTCCACAACTTGAGGATCCATTATTTCCAAAAGAGACCCTTTATGAAATCCTTCGATGAAGAAGCGGGACAAGTTTTGTTTTTCACCTATATCATTGACAAAAATTGGCTTTTTTCTTGTCAAAAGTTCCACAAGAATTACTCCAAAATTGTACACATCACTTTTATCGGTTAGTTGACCTGTGTGATAGTACTCTGGATCCAAGTATCCAAATGTCCCTTGAACAATTGTCACCACATGAGTCTCATCTAGTGAAAGAGACCTTGAAGCACCAAAATCTGAAATCTTTGTGGTGAGGTTATTATCCAAAAGTATATTTGAAGACTTCACATCTCTATGAAAAATTGGTATTGAAGCAGCTGAATGTAGATAAGCAAGTGCCCCCGCTGCTTCTATTGCAATCTTTAGACGGTCATCCCATGATAGCAAAGATTTTGTTGTGATGTTTGTGTGAAGTAGGTCATATAGAGTGCCATTTGATATGAAGTCATAGACTAGTAAAGGAACCTCGTCTTTTAGGCAACAACCAAAAAGTTTCACCACATTCCGGTGTATGATTTGGGACAAAATAGCAACTTCATTGATAAATTGATCTATCTCAACTTGCTCCACTATTTTAGATTTTTTTATAGCCACCACACGTTGGTCTGATAGAATCCCTTTATAAACCATGCCATGCCCTCCACAACCAAGAACACGAGTAGCATCAAAGTTATTGGTTGCCTCCTCTAGCTCCTCCAAGGAGAATACCTTAGTCTTGTTTGTAGTATTTTCATTCGTGATTAGTTGCTCCAAGAGTAGACCTTGATTTTTCATGAAATATGATCTTCGGATGCTCTTTTGGATGCCTTGCTTCCACTTACGTGTGAGTACGATCACACCTAGTGCAACACTTATTGAACTAAGGCCACAAGCAAGCCCAATGGCGATACCTACACCCATTTCATTTAAGATGGATATGAATATCTGTTAATTCAAATTCCAATGATTGACAAAAAAAATACTGACCTAGAATTATATTATGCAGCTTAGCTGAGATAACACATTTCTGATTTGTTGGATCATACACCTTCCCATTGGAGCAGTTTGTACAACTGAAGCCTCCATCAAAGTTGCGACATATTCCATTACATTTATTTGGAATTGAGCACTCATCAATGTCTACACCAATGCGAATAATTGCGTCATATGATGGCGTTGCAAGTAAACCATTCATACATATTTTATTTTTCAAAAACCCCTGTGTTCCGTGATCATCTATATATAGAGCTGCTGGTGATGCAAGTACGTAGTGGTAGTGTATATGATGATTATAAATGACTTTGAATAACACATTTTGTACCGTATGTATTTTTGCATTATTTATTTATAAGTGAATGATTGAGAAATGAAAAACTGTGTAAATATGGTTAAGAGAGAAATATAACCTGCACAATTATTAAGCAGGTATGGGTAGTGGTAGTGCATATGATGATTATAAATGACCTTGAATAACACATTTTGTACAGTGTATTTTTGCATTATTTATTTATAAGTGAATGATTGAGAAATGAAAAACTGTGCAAATATGATTAAGAGAGAAATATACCCTGTACAATTATTAAGCATGCAGGTATGGATTTCCTTGGAAGCCTTCGGAACACTTGCAGCGATACCCATCATACGACTTCCCTCGATCGTATGACATTTTGGCAGTGACTGTTCTGACTGACACATGCATATGTATCATTTATTTGCATAGCTTGTTGACAAGTTAAGTTGGCAACAACCCATTTTACTATTATTTCATCTTCCTGAGAGAAATAAAAAATACCATCCAAAGAAGACTCAACGAATTCATCATAGTTAGATTTGACTTGCCTTTCCATGTTGTTGGAGGTTGTGTCATTCAGCATGTTGGTAACAGCAAGAAGTCCATCATCGAGTGATACATTAGTCACACGATATTGTGCGTAACCACGGTCAAGAACAGTGACATTGCTTTCTGTGCAGTTGAGTTGAAAGTCATAGCTTGCAAAACAACCGTATTCTATCCCAAAAGGGAACGGAATTGTAATGTTTCCACATGATGTCGCACATATCTCTTTTGGCCTTGAATTATACGCTGTTTCATGGCAAATAAAATATGGTGATGATTGTGAGGGAATGAAAACTAATACTACAAATCCGAAATTAGTAATAATTAATAACACTACTTTTGTGGTAAAGAGTTCACAAATTAAATAATATCTTTGACAAGAAAATATCGAGAGTGAAAATACCAGTTGTATATGTGACCGTGGGGCTTAAATGTGACGCTGTGATTGGTTGCTTTTTATATGGGGTCCATGCGTATGCATACTTTTTCAGGTAAATGTGACGCTGTGAAAAGTTTACATGCATACAGGCCCCGCATCAAAAAGCAACCAATCATGTGGCTTGTATATGCACCGCGGCCGCATATACAACTGACAATGCTTTATCCGAAAATATCGCATACAGGTGCACTTGTAGGGATGACGGGCCGGGGATCATATATTATTTCAGAGTTGTGGAATAAAACTGGTGGGGTGCTCTGTGGCATCATATCATATAACTGCAGGCAGCGCAGAGCGAGACTAACGAATCGACGTAGTAGTATTCCTCGACATAAATCTAGAAATATTTGTTGATCAATTTAAATGTACAAGAAGAAATATACTACCTTGGATGCAGCCATTTATAATGTAGGGGTTGCCTTGCAAGTAATCAGGACAAAGGCAATTGTATCCTCCTCCAGATGGTATGTTGTCGCAGTAGCTAACACTATTACAAGCATAACTGTCATGGTTCATTTTGCCACTTTCACAACTTGGTTGGTCCGTGATGGTAATCTCAAGCCACGCACCTCCCACATTGCTTGAATTTACCCAACTTGAGTAAAGATCGTTTGTATAGTAATCGTAATAGTTTGATACAATAATCTTGACATCAGGGTGCTGCTTTGCTATTGCGCCGTCAATGTCATGATGAACAAGCTTGACCCAAAACACTGGTAGTTTCAGGTTCTCCTGTAAAAAGATCTTGCAGCAACCATTGTTCCCCTGACAATCTCTCTCCACGGTTGAACTTATTCCCATGATCTTTTTGTCATCTCTGCAAGTACTTGTGCAAGCACCGATCAGATCGGTGGTATTATGGCTAAACAGGTAGACGTCAACATCGCAGCCCACAATGTGCAGATCGTTCCCTGCTCCATCCAGCATGACACCCTTAGCCGGTGCCTCCCATGTCCTATTGTATGTGTCCACCCCTGGGATCTTGGTGACGGTGAAACCGAAAGTAGAAACATAAACATAGTTATAGCCGTCAACAATAGAGGACATGATCTGAGTGGTACTATTTGCGAAAAAGAGGCTAGCAGGGGAATGATGAGCAGTGTGTTTGCAGGTGAGCTCGAAGCCTTGCTTGAAGCAACCGGGTCCTATCCCGAAGGGGTAGGAGATTTTGATGTCCCCGCAGCGTGAAGGGCACCGTGACAGGGATTCCCTTGAAGGAATATGGAGGGGTCGCTTGTGCTTGCCAGAGGTTCCATGGACCGCCGTGGGCGCTCCCAGCAACAACGGGAGCATACACACGGCAGCGGCTAGAACTCGGGCGGAGTGCATCGTGTGTCTGTGTTTCTGCGTGGTTGGTGCTGGGATGATGGGTAAATGATAAACTGATGAGAAGTAGCTTGGGCATTGCATTTGTTCGCTGTCTGCATGCACTATATATGCTATACTCCAGGGGTTCAACGGTCGTCGCTCGGACCAAATTAAAACGAGTCGCCAAGTGCGGTAAATGCAAACCACAACGGGGTGGTCGCTTTCCTCTTATCTCTTAGCGTTTATTTTGCTTCAAGATTCGTGCACCAGTGCTTTAAAATTCGTGCCTAGTGCTTTTAAAATCCGTACTTCAATGTTTTATTTGACGCACGAATCACGGAACGAACTGAGCCGTTGGATAAGGGGAGTGCGCCCACCCATTATGGAAAATACAAGTTATCCTCAAGTGCGTTGCTCAGTGGAGTAGTCGCTGGCTTCCTACGCTCATCGCCAATGATGCACCGTGGCCCCATGGCAAAGCCAAATAACGAGTAATGGCTCGCCACGTGCGTTCCTGACTAATTAGTTGTTTGGCCACACCGTTGGAAGAATATTAAGGATTATGCAACTGGCCGTCATCTCATGCTATGTATCTTTTTTTCTTTCACTACTCCTATATTTCAGGTGCCTGAATATACAAGTAAATTGTTACTTTTATCATTTGTTATTTGTCCTTGTCTAACTATAAAAATATTTGTAAATTGTTGATTGTCTTTTGTGCCAGTATAGATAAGATTTTATAGAGTTCGTTGTCTTTTTTATTCTCAGAATAAAAAATTTACATATTATGCCTATATAAATTGCAACAAGCTAAAGGTTACAATTATACTATAAAATATATACGATAACCGTCGCTCGAAAGAAAGTTAAAATTCAGGAGCAAGTCTCTTTTTTAATTAGAAAAAGTGAAAATCAATTCATCAGGTTATCTTCTTTGAGAAACCAAGTCTATTGGAAGTTAGATCGATATTTAGCCAAGAAAACTACTAGTGAGATCTCCTTATCTATTGACCAGTCTTGTAAGTGAGAATCGGCAACTGTTGCATTTAGTTGGTGAAATAAGGTGAAATGAAAGAGCCCACTAGTGAGAATGAGGTGAGATGATAGAGTGAGTAGTCTAAAAACTCTTTAGCAGCCATTGATATTTCTAGTGTGTTATTTGAAATGTGTAATCTTGTTATAGTAGCATTTTAATGTATATCTTACCACATTGTTTTGTGGGAACAATTATAGCTGTTACGAAAACTATTTAGTACAATCTTTGTTCTAAATGTAAGTTATTTTATTTTTCTAGGTATATTGTTTTTGCTACGCATCTTGATATACATTACATCTAGATACATAGCAAGAAAAAGTCAACACGACTTACAATTTAAAATGGGTGGGTGGGGTGGGGGGGGGAGAACTTGAAAACACATTGATAAGTTAGAACAGCAACACATCTATAATTTCTAGCTATTTGCAGCGTGAGGCTCAATTAACAACCAATTAAAAATAAAAAATATGTTCGTATATAATTAGAAATATGTTTAATTGTAAAAATTAATAAAATAAAATTATAATTGAACAAAATGATGTTTAAACTAGAGATGGGCCCAAATGATGGAGGATATTTGGATTTGTATTTATATTTATTTAATTTAATTTTAAAATGTGAATATAAATATCAAAAGCGTATTTTTCTTTCTTAGAAAATAAAAAAAATAAAGTGTCAAGTAGTTGAGGTTGAGGATGACAAGCCGGCTGATGCTGTTTTTAGTTGTTTTGTTATGAGAGAAAAACACCGTTTCGGTTGCTGATAAGCCAAACAAACAGAGAGGAACAAAGAGCTGACAATGACAATCTATTTTCCAATCGTAGGCGGTCCTAGAGCCGGCGGGTGCGATTGAGTCCAAAATATAACGGTCCATGTAAGGCAAGCGATGAAATTGACCAAAAACATGTGTTCGGACTGAGAATACACTTTGGTAGTTCATGGTGAAATCGAGTTCAAAAATATAATTTTTTAGGACTAAAACTATCAGTGTGATAGTTCTATAGGATGAGTATGAGCCTAAGAGAATTTAGTTTACTTATAATATTGTGGTATCTTACATGATTTGTTTCCTCATCAAATCATTGGATGGATATATTTACGTATACAATAAAGTTTCTTTTTGAAAGCTAAAATGGCAGACTTTATTCATTCAGGATTGTTATGTTAACCAAAAGGTCTAGAATAAAGCTAGATGGTTCATAGCTCTTTTTGCTAGATTATGGGCCACCTGATTTACCTCCATACTGCAATGCAATGCTCGATAGATACATCCTGAAATCCGCTCCATATCATACATGCATTCATCATACAATGCAGCCTGAGTTGGCTGAGAATCCACCAACCTTCATTATTTGTACCACCTCCATACAATCTGCCTGGATGATCAAACAATTACACCCCAATGTGTTGTGCGAGCATCAAACCTTCCTTCGAGGCATAAGCTTCATAGGCGATTGCTAAGGCACCTCCTAAGCAATCTCTGATAATAGCACCCACGCCTCCACATCCCGCTCCTTCATTAAAAGTTGCATCAACATTAACCATAACCTTCCCTTATAGAGGTTTCTCTGAAATAGCACCCATGCCACAATCCGGATATCACATGGTTATTAATTGGATTGAACTTTGCTAAGAAAAGATTAAGAGCCTATTTGGGTGACTTGGTTTTTAAAAAACTAAGGTATAACAAAATTTTATGTTCGGCTGGTACACAAGACGGCTGATTGAATAGTGTTTTATAAGAGGAAACAAGCTGAAACAAGTTGTAAGTAGTTCAAGTGAACATATAATAATAATTGGAAGTAGTTTAGAAAAAAGAGGACATAAGTATAGTTTTTAAAATTCCAAAAAAACTACAGATTAGCAAAACTGTGGTTTTAGAAACTATAAAGTTCATTGTATCTAAACAACCAGTAGCTTTTTAAAACAAAAGTGTTTTTGAAAACCATACTATTTCTCTAATACTCTAAAAATACTTTATATCATTATAGTGTCTAACAGTACCGGACCACCTACACTTGATGTACGCGTCTCCGTGTTTTAGTTCTGAAGGACCGAGAATGGCGACCAAAGGGGCGGGGTGAATGGGATCCAAATAAAAATTCCTTTCGGAAACTTCTATTGCTCGACCCTTGTCTCAAAATCACACCCAAAAAGCGAGCTCGGATGAAACGACGCGCACACAACCTAACAAGTAGGTGGACACCTTAGGAAGACCCCTAGAGGTGCAGAGGAGCGGTCGGAGAAGGTCGGTGAAAGATCAAAACAACGAACTCGAAACGCGACCTGAAAGAGGTACTCTCAACCTCTAGAGAGAAGAGACAAGAGCACACCCAAAAACCACTTGTGAGAACTTGTCTCAAAAGTGCCTCATCATGTTCCTTACGTGAATACGAATCCAACGCAATAAACGGAACTTGATTTGGAGTCCGAACGAGAGAGAAACGGGAAAAATAGCGAAGCAGGTTTTCTGGACTGTCCGCTGACGAGGGCTCGGACTGTCCGCAGCCTGATTATGACGAGCGGCGGACTGTCCGCGAAAGAAGCCCGGATTGTCCGCCGGCAAAACAAAAAAACCGCGAACAGAAAGAGCAGAAACTATGTTTCTCGGCGGGTTTACACGCCGGACAGTCCGGGAATGAGCCCGGACAGTCCGGGAACCCCGAGATTGAAACGAAAAACTCCCTGCCTCGGCCCGATAGGCGGACAGTCCGCCCCTAGGGCCCGGACAGTCCGAGGCTGCTCGGACAAAGGCAATTTGGGGGCGATTTTGAATCGCCTCTCCCCTAAATCTTCCCAAATCACTTCCAAATCTTCACCAATAGCCACCAAACTTTGTGGGCATGATCCCAAGGCTATGGAGGAGCTATTCCGAAGAAATCATCGCTCAATTTGGTGTGAATCAACGGGCGTAAAAGGATTTCAGGAAAAACTCCAAAAACGAAGAACACGAAATAGAAATTGCCCGATCTAAGTGCTCAAGATGTTTGGGATGAAGCCCTTCGGTGCAAATCTTCTACTCGTGATCCCGCACAACTTGGTTCAAACGGAATCGCAAAACTCGCTCTCAATCAAGAGAAATCATCGCATGAACAAAGAGGATTAGAGAGAAGCAAAACGCGATTAGCAAAGAACACAAGCAAAGGAGACACAATCACCAAATCAAAGCCGCCATGGCTTACGGAGGGTAAGGCTTCCGATTCCCAACAAAATCAAAGTGCAAATCCTTACTCTAGGGACCTCATGAACTAGAGAGAGAGGTGGAGAAAATGACTTAGGGTTCAAGAGGTGGGATGAGGATACCCCTTCATCCCCTATTTAACGAGGCTTTGGCTATTTCCCAAAGACCCCCTAAATACATGAGTGAACTACCTAGCCTAAGCATTGCAGTCCAAGCTCCGGAAAATATCTTCGCAATTTTGAATGGACGGCCCCGCTTCCTGCCAGGAGTTACCGTCGCCTCGACGCAACCTCCAGGATTCCGCCACGTGCCATCCCCGCTTCCTCAAAAGCTCCACCCGGGTTTTGAGGCCCAAACCCAGGAAACCTGCCACCGGTAGCTTTCGGCTCAACTACCGAACCCCGAGTTTTGAGGCCCAAACTCGGAAACCGTCCACCGGTGGTTTTGCGGCCCAAACCACCAAACCGCTCGAATCGAGCCACCGTGTCCTCGCCCGGTCGGACTCCGAGGCCCCTGAGCCTGCGCTCGACCCACTCGTCCGCCGTCTTGACTCGGTCGACTCGGTCTACCTCCATGTCTTTTCGCACTCGCCGGTGCCAAGCACAAGCCACCACAGCTAGTCCGCCGGCGCGCATGGTCCCTCGGTCTGAGCCCCGCTTCCTCCCTTCACCACTCTCAGTCCATCGGCATGGCAAGCCTCTACTCGACCTTCTCCACGCCATTGACCACTGTCACTAGGCATAGTACCTGCACACCACAAGCCGATAGACAAGAACACATTTGCTTTCGCAAAGGTTAGAATTAAGCCACTCAAACTGAAACGCTCAAGTGTTGGACAACCACTCATCACAAAACTGAACTACATGGGTACTTATCCACCATGTGTTCGCAATCTCCCCCTTGATGAGTGCATTGTCAACACAAGTGCATTTCAGATTTGAGCCACAAGGTAAATCTCTCCAAATGACCAAAAAGCTAAGAAAGCCAAAAACGGGGTCACTTGAGAGAAGCAAATCGCATCCAAAACTTGGTTCCCAAAGACATGGGCAACGGCTCGACGCAACCAAGCAAATCAAGGCTAGCCCTCAAGAAGAGGCAGAAACGGGCTCAACACTGCCAGCAAGCCAAAGATATCAATCAAAGCTCTCATAGCTCAGAATACCAATTGAAGCACCAGGAAAAGCTCAAAGATACCAATTAAACCAAATAAGGCTCAAAGAGTCAATCGAAACCTGTCGGAGCCAACAAGGCAAGCTAGACCCTCCAGAAGAGGCAAAGGCTCAACACATCTAGCAAAAGCTCCCCCTGAGAAAAAGCACACTCAAGATACTAAGAAAGGGTGAAACAAGCCAAGTAAGCAAAAGAGATACCAAAAGAAGGACCAAAGCAATCCAAAGTTCAAAAGGCCACAATTTCCAATTTCTCCCCCTTGACTAATGCAAGTATGAAAATGCACCATTTTGCCCCCTTGGTTGAATATGAATGAAATGCACATTTCTCCCCCTTGTTGACACATGTAGCTCATCAAAGCTCAAAACTCAAGATTTCGGCAACAAATGTCATGATATGCAAAATGAGTGCAAAAAGCTTCATACATAGAGCTAAGACAATGAATAGATTCTCTAAGTGATGTGATCCTGTGAGAATAGGAAAAGCTTAAAGTGCCCAACAAAGACTCAGGTTGAGCTAAAAATCACTTTAGAAGCTAAAATAGAAAGCATTACATGTGTGAGAAAGGAATGGATATCACCTCCTAGAGACAACTAAACATGGCAAACAAGATAGGATCTATCTCAAAGCAATCTCATGTATAGCAAGTAGAACTATCCCTAGCAAAGTTCATACAACAAGCCAATGATCCAACTGAAAGAATTTTTCAAATTTCAGAGTTTCGCAGCCAAATTTCAGTTTTAGGCACATTTAAGTTGTATGTGAGTGGTTGTAAGCAAAGTGATGCCACTGCTTACCAACTGGGCGAAGTCAAAGGACTTAACACACACCGGTTTTGGTCATACATGACACCGCTCAAGTTCCACCCATATGGGAAGAAGTCTCGAACACACGGTGAAGTGCTCACAATGCAGACCCAACTCGATCTTTCCAATTCACAAAACAGAGAACAATTTCATTTTAGATCAATTTTAATCATGGTGCTCAATGGAAGTGAATGAAACAATGAAGAGCCATAGTTACAAGCTATATACAAGACATCCAAGAAGGATCTTCAAAAGCCTACACATGCTAGTGCCATTTCAGAGGTGACATGGGAAATAATTTCAGTTTTAAAGCTTTTCTAACTTAGCTCTATTGCATATCAATAGATCAAAGAGAGTCTAAGTTAGGCAACACCATAGACACATAAAGCACCTCAAACAGAGCATAGATTCATTATATCAGCTATATATATGAAGCTTAAAATGAACTATGTCACAAATACAAATGAGATGCAAAATGCAATGACACCAATTAACAACTAAAAAGACACCAAAAGAAAAAAGTCAAAGAAAATACAAATAAGAACCAAAAAGAACTATGATACACAAAGAGCTTCCCTCAACTAAAAAGGGAAGCAAACCCCCAACTCGCCCCGAAGGCGTGAAAACGCAGCTTGATCCAAAGGTTTTGTGAGAATGTCCGCAAGCTGGTTTTGTGTCTCGACATGCCGAAGGTCAATGTCGCCCTTCTCGTAGTGATCACGCAAGAAATGAAAGCGGACCTCACTGTGCTTGGTCTTAGAGTGAAGCACGAGATTTTTGGCCACACTAATTGTTGACACCGTTTTTCGTACGGGTCAATATTGAAAAAAGTGTGTTGATCGGCAAGAAGATAAACATTGTTCTTCATCGGCATCAAGATGCCACTATTCGGGTTACCGATGGAGGTAGAAGAAATTGCCGATGGAAACAAGAGATTGAAGAAATAAAAGAAAGTGTTTGCCGATAAGGAGGGATTGCCGATGGAAGCAAATGATGTAGCTGACATCAGCAGGAAGATGCCGATGATAATAGAAGGAAAGTATGGGTTGAATGAGTCTGCCGATGGAAAGTATCATTGTGAAGAGGATAGATAAGGAAACTGGTGATTTTATACCAGTATTATTATTAGAGTTTGAGTCTGACTCTTGCACGAGTCGTTTTATTTCCTTAAAAATATGAGTTTTGTTTAGGAAAATTAGAGTCGTGATTGATTACAACTCCTTTACCGGAGTATAAATATGTGCCCAAGGGCGGTGTAAAAAGAATAGAATCAATCAAATACAATCCCATTACTTTTATCTACTTTTCTAGCATCTACTTTCATCGTACTAGTTCTAGTTTATCTACGAGTTCTCACGATCTCGACGGGCTGCATCTACAAGATCTCCGTCTACGTTGCGAGTTCCGCGTTTTGATCAAGTTGAGCTTTGACGTCCGGGTGCATCACTGTCGTCTCGTTCAATCTTGTTCTAGTTATCATCCTTGTCAATTAATTGGTCAAATCGACTGGCACACCTTTGGATATCGAGTGCGGGTATAAGCCCGAGGTGTTCGCAGATCCGACGCTTTTTGTGTCAACACCTCTTTTGGCACACCCGGTGGGACCCTAGATACATCTCTTGATTACGATCATGGGTGATTCTACTGATGTCAATCCAAGGAACGTCATCGAAGTCTCCGAAGCGGATCTTAAAGCTGATCAGAGGCAAGCTATGGAGCAGGCTATGGAGGATTACAAGCAGTTATATTTGAAATCCTTTAGCCTAAACAGGAACGGCGATGCAGTACAGAAGCAAGATCCGCCGTTACCGTGGCAGGTCACTTTTGATGCCAATCCTGGTAAGTTGCAAGATATGGTTAATACCGCATTAAATCAAGCGTTGATTAACCACTCTGCGGTGTTGTCCAATATTGTATACAACACTGTCATGCAATCTTTCAAAGAAGGACAACCACCTAAGTATGTTGGTCCAGCGTATCATTAACCTGGATCGGCATCTGCCATGACTTCATTGGCGGCTCCAGTTTTCCAACCTGTGAACCCTTCTGCCGATGAAGCTACACCGCCAAGATCGAGCCCTGCAAGTGTCACCCGGCTAAACACCGATTTAGTGGCGTCGACAACATCAGGACAAACAGTACAAAGTCAGTCAGCTCCCGCTAACTGGTGGGGATACGGTATGCCTCTGGACTCATCTACCAATGCTAAATTAATCCAGGGTGACAATGCAGCAGGGAAGGCCCCTGTGGAATCGGCGACGCCAGCACAACCGATGAGTCCGGCAATGCATTATGCTGCGTCTTCTCCAAACATGCAGTTGCCACCGGGGAATCTTCAGATGGCTATACCCAAGGTGCCTTGCAGGCAACCATCGGTAAATGCTTTGTCGATGCAACAGGATAGAACAGTTATAAACTATCCTGTAATGATGGCGAACCCTTCGACGGGGGTATCAGTGCACCAAGGAGGCCCATTCATTGATTATTCCAGGGTGCAGGAGCAACATGCGCTGGGTAACTATCAATTATCGGCTAATCACATGCCGATGACATATAATCCTATGTGGGCCGGTCCAATTCAACAACAGGTGGTGCAATCCGGACACCAGATAGCGGGGGCGCAGCAATACCCTTACCCGGTCATTATGCAGAATGACACATCGGTGTATCAACCGGTGGTACCTCAATATACTCCGGTTGGTGTCCAAGGATATACATCGGCAAGTCAGCCGATGCACAATATTCAGCAAGGTGGTGCTGCGCCTGCACCAATCGGGCCAGCTTATCTACCGCAAAGGCAAGAAGGGGCGTATCCACCAGTCCAACTAGTTAATATCCAACCGATCATTCGGCAGGATCAAGATGCATACTGGGCCAACAAAATTGCCGAAGTGATGAAAGAGCAGTTCGGCATCAAGCCTAAAGTTAATACGTATTCTTACCGGACGCCATACCCTCAGGCCTATGACTTGATTCCTCTCCCGAATCGGTATAAGGTGTCGGATTTCACCAAGTTTTCTGGCCAAGATGACACGTCAACGATGGAGCACATCAACCGCTTCATTATCCAATGTGGGGAGGCTGCTAGCAGAGATGAGCTGAGGGTAAGATTGTTTTCATCATCTTTGTCTGGATCGATATTTACATGGTTTATCTCGCTTCCTCCAAATTCTGTGATTACTTGGGCCGATCTGGAGAAGCAGTTTCACAAGTACTTCTTCTCTAGCGTTCACAAGAAGAGGATTACCGATTTGGTCAAGCTGAAGGAGCGCAATGATGAATCGGTAGAGAGCTTTGTCCAAAGGCTTCGGGATGTGAAGAATAAATGCTACAACCTAGTGCTGGATGATCGACAATTGGTAGATTTGGCTTTCCAGGGATTACTGCCACACATCAAGGATAAGTATGCATCTCAAGAGTTCGAGAGCCTGAGCCATCTCGTGCAGAGAATTGGCGATCAAGAAGTTAAAACATTTGAGCCTAGAAAGACTTGGAACAAGAAGGTGTCCTTCATTGAGCAAGAGGAAGATTCTGATTCAGACGAAGGGACAGATATCGGCGTTGCTGAATGGGTGAAAGATAAGAAGTCGATATCTTGTTCGTTTGGTCAGAAGGAGGCCGAAAGATTCACTTTTGACACCACTAAAGCCGATAGGATATTTGATCTGCTGCTTCAAGAGGGGTGAATTAAGCTGGCACCTAATCAAGTGATTCCATCGGCTGAAGAGCTTAGAAGGATAAGGTATTGTAAGTGGCATGATGCAACCTCACATAGTACCAATGATTGCAAAGTCTTTAGACAACAATTGTAGTCAGAAATCGGGGCTGGACGAATTAAGTTTGAAAATTCTAAAACCCAGAAGCCGATGAAGATCGACCAGCACCCGTTTCCAAACAATATTGTGGAAGCTAGCGGAAAGGTTAAAGTCCGGACGTCGGAAGCCGCCAAGAAGAGTGCATCGGTAGACCCTAAACATCAAATAACCGTACGTGATGTGAAGGGAAAGAGGTACACCGATGATAAAGGAGCTAAGGGAGTTGCTGACGAAGGTAACAGTGTCGGGAGATCCCGTGGATATGGCGTCGTGATCATGCACAAGCAACCGCGGCGGGAGCATCAACATTTTCTAGAAGAGCAACGTCAGCAAAGAGAAGAAGAGAGGCGTCAAGAGTGGAATCGACATAAAGATCATTGGAGGTGCCCTTTCTTCGTTCATTGTTGGGAAGAAGGCATCAAATTGCCCACTGCTGATAATTGCCCTGAATGCAATCGGTATTATCCTGCCAATCGGTCAGGGAAGAGGTCTCGCTTTGAAGATCAAGGACCAAGCTATGCTAGGCCGATCAGAGGGAAAGAATCAGTACATGATCGGCTGGGGGGCAAACTCAGTGTACATGACAGGCTTGGCAAGCGTATCCGTCAAGAGGAGATCGAAGAAAGGGCTAATGCAAGGGTGCCCGATGAAGAGATATTCTCTAGAGATCCAAACATAAGGAGTAATACGAGCCGACATAGTGAGAAACAGTACCAACCTGTTTGGAAGACTAAGCTTCCTCAGTGGTGTCCCAAAGGCCTGACAAAGACTCAAAGAAGGAGGATCCAGTGTGAATGCCAGAATGATCTGAGCTCTTCGAAAGGAGAACCTCTAGTTTGGGAGTGGAGGCCAAAACGCCAGGAGAGGAGTCCGTCGGCAGAAGTCAACATGGTTGTTATGTTGCCGATAGAATTTATGGCGCCTACTGATGCTAAAGAAGAAGCTGCTAATATGGCTCAGCTAGTGCTAGATCCGATGGCAGCTGTCTTTGAGAAACCTGACGATGATGAAAGGCAACATCTGAGAGCCTTGTTTGTCAAGGGAAAAGTCGATGGGCAACCAGTGTCAAAAATGTTAGTTGACGGCGGAGCGTCGTTTAATATAATGCCGTATGTCATGTTCAGGAAGCTTGGGAAAGGTGACCAAGACTTAGTCAAGACGGACATGAAGCTGAAAGATTTTGAAGGCAATGTATCACCAGCTATGGGAGCCGTATGTGTTGAATTGACTATCGGCAGTAAAACTTTGCCGACGACATTTTTGTGATCAGCGGCAAAGGGACCTACAATTTTCTCCTAGGAAGGGATTGGATACATGCTAACTGTTGCGTCCCTTCTACGATGCACCAGAGCCTTGTGCAATTGGTTGGAGATGGAATTGAAGTCGTCCGGAGTGAAGTCCCGTCAATCGTTGCATCGGCGGAATCAAAGACCTATGAGAAGACCAAGTGCATATCTGGTGAAGCCTGGGATACTGAATTCCTCAAGGTGGCCGACTACCAGATTACACCGATCCAACAGTCGGTTTTGAAAAAGAGTTTTAATGGATCAGTTCACCGATGACGGAAAACTGGGGCAGGGGTTCACATCAGCCGATGATTTGTTAGAAATAGACATCGGCGATGGTAGCAAGCCTAGGCCAACTTTTATTAGTGATAAGTTAGATTCCCAATGTAAGCAACAGTTGAGTGATTTATTGAAGGAATATAAAAATTGTTTTGCTTGGGACTATACAGAGATGCCTGGTTTGGACCGATCAATAGTTGAACATCGGTTACCTATTAAGTCAGGTTTTCAACCACATCGGCAGCCAGCGCGCCGATGCAATCCTAATGTGTTGCCTGATATTAAAGCTGAGATTACAAAGTTAATCGAGGCTGGGTTTATTCAGCAATGTCGATATGCTGAATGGATTTCTAATGTGGTTCATGTATATAAAAAGAATGGAAAACTTCGTGTTTGTATTGATTTCAGGAACCTCAATAAAGCTACGCCGATGGATGGTTATCCAATGCGAGTTGTTGATCTACTAATTGATGCTTCTGTTGGACATAAAATTATCAGTTTTATGGATGGTAATGCTGGATATAATCAAATATTCATGGCTGAAGAGGATATATCCAAAACTGCTTTTAGGTGTCCAGGTCACGTTGGTCTGTTTGAATGGATCGTGATGACTTTTGGGTTGAAGAATGTCGGTGCTACTTATCAAAGAGCGATGAACTTTATCTTTCATAAGTATATCGGTACATTGGTCGAAATCTATATTGACGATGTGGTGGTGAAGTCCGGGGACTTTCAGAAGCACCTTGCCGATCTACGAAAGATTCTGGAGTGCACGAGGAAGCATGGACTTAAGATGAATCCAAACAAGTGCGCGTTCGGTGTGTCGGCTGGTCAATTCCTAGGGTTCATGGTGCATCAAAGGGGTATAGAGATCGGGAGAAAATCCATTGATGCGATTAACAAGTTGGTCGCTCCTACGAATAAGACTGAGCTGCAATCTTTGATCGACAAGATTAATTTTATCAGGAGATTTATATCTAATTTGTCCGGGAAGATTAAATCTTTTAGCCCATTATTGAAGCTGAAAACCGGTCAAGAATTTGTGTGGAGAGAAGAGCAGCAGTCAGCCTTGGAAGAAATTAAGAAGTATCTGGTGAATCCTCCAGTCTTAATTCTGCCTCAACACGGGAAACCCTTCAGATTGTATTTGTCTGCCGATGACGGTGTTATCGGGTCTGCCTTGATTCAAGAATTTGAAGGGAAAGAACGTGTAATTTATTATTTGAGTAGAAGGCTGGTGGATGCTGAAATCAGCTATTTAGCCGTTGAGAAATTATGTTTGTGTTTGTATTTCTCCTGCACCAAATTAAGGCATTATTTGCTGGCGGCCGAGTGTACTGTCATATGCAAAGATGATGTGGTTAAATACATGCTATCGATGCCGATATTGAGTGGAAGAATCGGCAAATGGATCTTGGCGCTGTCGGAATTTGATCTGAGGTATGAGTCGGCTAAGGCAGTTAAAGGACATGTGATGGCTGATTTTGTTACTCAGCATTGTGGTACAATGAATTTCGTAGAGATTGCTCCTTGGACTCTGTTCTTTGATGGTTCCACGTGTAAGGAAGGAGCAGGTATCGGTGTCATCTTGATTTCACCCCGAGGGAAAAAGTATGAAATCTCATTGCCGATTGTTGCTACTTCGACAAATAATCAGGCTGAATATCAGGCGTTGTTGAAGGGGTTGGAATTGCTCAAGGATGTGCGTGCCGATGCCGTTGAGGTCTTTGGCGATTCTATGTTAGTGATCAATCAGTTGATTGGAACATATGAATGCCGAAGTGATATTTTAATTGAGTATCATGGGAAGTGTTTACAATTGTTGAAGGAATTCAAAGAGTATCGTCTTGAGCACATTCCCAGGTTGCACAACGAAGAAGCCAACCGATTGGCGCAACATGCTTCGGGGTATCAGCCGATTCAAGAGGTGATGACATCGGTAACAGTCGCCGATGACTGGAGAAAAGAGATTGCCGATTACTTAAGAGATCCGTCTAAGAAAGTTGAAAGGTGGTTAAGGTTTCAAGCTACCAAGTATGTGCTCCTCGATGATGAATTGTATTATCAGACAATTGATGGGGTTTTGCTCAGATGCCTCAGTGGAGAAGAGTCAAAGAGGTTGATGGGTGAAATTCACGAGGGAGTATGTGGAGCACATCAATCGGCATTCAAGATGAAATGGATGGTTAGGCAGAATGGATATTATTGGCCGACAATTCTTGAAGATTGTTTTAAATATTTCAAAGGGTGTCAAGATTGCCAGAGATTTGGTAATGTTCAGAGAGCACCCGCATCGGCAATGAATCCTATCATTAAACTGTGGCCATTTAGAGGATGGGCCATTGATCTCATTAGCCAAATTTATCCACCATTGAGTAAAGGGCATAAGTTTATACTCGTTGCCACAGATTACTTCACGAAATGGGTTGAAGCCATCCCTTTGAAAAATGTGACATCGGCAAATATGATAGATTTTGTGAAAGAGCATATTGTTTATCGGTTTGGTATTCCTCAAACTATTACAACCGATCAGGGAACCATGTTCACATCGGGAGAGTTTGATGAGTTCGCTGCCAGTATGGGGTTTAAGGTATTGAACTCTTCTCCTTATTATGCTCAAGCTAATGGTCAGGCCGAAGCAACTAATAAGGGAGTGATCAAGCTTATTAAACGTAAGATTGAAGAAAACCCTAGGAGGTGGCATACGGTGCTGAATGAGGCTCTGTGGTCATATCGGATGGCGTGTCATGGTGCTACTAAAGTTTCACCATATCAGTTGGTGTATGGGCACAATGTTGTCCTGCCTTGGGAGATTAAAACCGGTTCTAGACGGTTATTTTCTCAGGATCAGTTAACAACCGATGAATATGATATCCTTATGAAGGATGAGTTAGAAGATCTAGCAGGTCATCGGTTAAGAGCCCTAATCAGTATTGAGGAGAATAAGAAGAGGGTTGCCAGGTGGTATAACAAGAAGGTGAAAACGAAAGAGTTTGCCGATGGCGATCTAGTGTGGAAATTGATTTTACGGATTGGGACTAAGAGTTCAAAGTTTGGAAAGTGGTCTCCTAATTGGGAAGGTCCTTTTCAGATAAATCAGGCTGTGTCTAGCAACACTTATATTTTAGAGACTCTCAAAGGAGTGGCATTTTCCAGAGCAATAAATGGCAAGTATCTGAAGAAGTATTACCCTAGTATCTGGATAGATGCATAAAAGCAATACATATATACCGATGACAAAGTTATCATACAAGGAACATCAGTAGGAAGATGTTAAATGTTATATTACAGACGGATTACTTGTCAAGCTAAAAAATAACGAGTTACAACAGGGTTTGAATACATGAAATCGCACGAAGGAGAACTTGGTCGGCTTCTTCTATCTTCCTGGTGTCGTCATCTGCAGTGCCCTCGGCTGTCTTGATCTTTCTCCTCAGCAGAAGAGCTTCACGAGCATTGGCGTCCCTTTCCTGCTGCAAATCTTTGGCTATGATAGGGAGCTGGGTCTTCTTTTGGGTGGCCGATTCTAAGGCTTTATCCACTCTCTTTAGCTCGGCTGGCAGCTTTTCTTTTTGTGCCGACAGACGGTTGATATCTTGATCAAGTTCGGTGCCAGAGGCTTCTAGGCGACCGATGTCCTTGTGCTTTTCGTCTGCCATATGTTTGAACTTGGATATTTCTTCTTCAAGTTTTGTTTGAGTAACTCTGTCGGCAATTTGACCTAAAGCCTTTTTATATTGGAGTTGCTGACTCTCAAGGAAAGTTGCCTGGAAGAGTAGTTCTTCGATATCGGTAGGCAGTTGATCTTGGATTTCCTTGAAAGCTACCCTTATTGCACTAGAATCTTGGACCAGTTGGGATGTACTTTGTTGCAGTAGGATCAACAGGGCTTCAAGCTTGGATTTCAGTTCTGCCGATACGACAGTTGAGGTGTGGGTAGAATCTGCCTCTTCATCGGCATCTTCTGGAACGTTGACAACGAAAGAAAACAGGCTGTTGGGAGAATCTTGGGCCTGGATAGATAAAGAATCAAAATATGTCAGAAAGGAGCTTGTGTCTCACGGATTTGTAATAGAAGTAATTGGTTTACCTGCTTTAAGGCAATTTCTCGCCTTTGGCTTGACTGAGTAGCCGATGCGACCGTATCTTGAGGATCGGCAATGGTTGCCGATGAACTTGCCTCAGTAGGAGGGACGGTTGGTGCTAAAGCTGGTGCTAGTGTTGGTGCCGCTTCCGCTGACTTCTGAGGGGGAGTTGCTGCCCTTTGGTCAGGAGTTTCATCTGGTGCTGGTACCGATGTCAATATTGTTTCTGTTGTTATAGGCACCCTCTTGCGGTGATGGCGCCGTCCCTTGGTTAGGAATCTCGGCTTGTGGTTGCTCAGAGGTAGCTGCCGATACTGGTTCTGATACCGGTGCATCGGTGGGAGCTTGAGAAGGTGCAATAGGAGCTGATAGCTTCTTGCGCTTCGATTTAGGAGCAACACTTGAATAGTCTTGGCGCTTGGATCCTTGTGCTTTGGGGGCATCGGTAGGTCGAATGGCTCGTACATTTGGGATGGTGGCCGATAAGCTTGTTGGCTAAAAAAAGATGGTTAGTGTAAATTGAAAACAGAGTAAAATTACCGATGAAAATTTACAATCGGTATAAGCAAGTAAAATATTACCCTGAAGGCCTGAGCCAAGGTAGCGGCAGCAGTGGCAGCATCATCAGTTGGCGGTGGTCTCGACCTGATGGTGACCTTAGGGATTGCCCTGCGATGCGTGAGAGCAGCCAGTGGAGGGGCCTTGCTGCCGATTGTTGATATTGGGTTCATCGACCGCAAATTGAAATACTTACCGCTTTTGCTCTTGTTGGGAATCGGATCATTGACCTGCTGACAAAGAGTTAGTTACCTTTGCCTTTGAAAGTCAATGAAGTAATGGTATCAGAAATAAACTTACCACGTCGTCGGGGATGACATGATCGGCATCAATTAAGTGCCGATAGTAATGCGATGATGAGGCGAATAGTTGGTCCTTCCATTCTTGCTACCAGGACTTGTATGACTCAGTTATGAAAGAAGTCGGCGCCCAAGAAGACAAGTTGTGACCATATCGGCATGGGGAGAGAGAGTGGTAATTTGGTTCCAGTCCATCACATCAGAAATAACCTCTCTTGGTTTGATCACATTGGCATAACTGAGCTTGATCGGCAGTTGACCGAATGCTAGCTGTCTTGCTGCTATCGATGGATTGTAGAACTCGTATGATGGGTGAGAGTTCTTTCTGGTCCCAACAACATTAACTGGAATTGCCCGGGGAATGAGGGTGGCCTTCATGATTGCCTCATTTTGAGGTATGTTCCCATCGGTAAGGTTGAAGGAGATGGGGAATCGGTTGTCTTCGTCAACATAAGGCCACCAGACTCGTTCTGCAGCCGGGATTCCGTAGTAGAGCCTTTGGAAGAACACGCCAAATTAATCAACATTGGCATCGGTTCCTGGTAGCACTATCATAGCTTCCCCGAAGTTAAGTGGGGAGCGAGTTGCCGATTCGTCATCATCAAAGATATAATCTTCTGATATATCCCTTGGAAACTGTTGGCCGAATAGGTCAAATTGGAGACATTTGTACATATGGGCGTTCAGCCACAGGTTGATAAACCACCAGGGGCCTCCAAGGTTACCGATGGGCTCTCCTAGTAATAGCTTCTCTGATACTTGGTGTAGAAGACGGTAAACTGAGCCGAGGAGGTATCGGCCAAGAGGAAATCCTCCGCTTGTCAGGAGCTCTGCTGCTGGGAGATACATGTTGATAGGTCCAACTGTTCTGCCATAGAAGATGAACTTTTCCAACCACATGTTGAGAAAGGTGGCATGCTCTCTTTGGTTTACCGATCCGGTCTTCTGGTTTTCTTGGATGTATCCGGTCCAACCGCCGATGTTGCGTGTACTTACCCGATGCTCGGACTTCCTACGGAACAGGGTGGCAGGATCGACAGAAGAGATATCGAGGCCGGTGAGCATGTGAACATCGGCAAGAGTGGGGGTGGCTGGTCCGTGTCTGAATAAAAATGCATTCATTGTATCGGACCAGAAGTAAGAAGCGGCTATCATCATGTTCTCGTTTTTGGCCATATCGGCAATGGACATCCTAATGCATTGCTCGACATTGCGTTCTGACCAATACAGTTGTTGTGACCTGGCTATCCTGAGGTACCAATTCTTCCACCCTTTGGTAGGTTTAGGCCAGGAACGGAAGGTGTCTGCCCATAACCCTAGGTCAAAATGTTCAAATCTAAATGGGATGCGGTTGGTTTCTGCGTTGATCAGATTGGTCGGATCGGCATTCCCCATTGGGCCTAGGCAGGAGAGGTGCTCCTGATCGGTAGGAATCACTATCTTGTTACGCATTTCCTAGAGATCCAAGAAAGGCAAAAAAAGAAAAAGAGGGGGATTGTAAATCAATGCAGATAGATGAAGTTGCAGTATATTCAGCAAGGGAATAGAGGAAATTACCGTAGAAGCAATGAAGTTGATCACCATTGAAGGGGTTCTTGCGCTAGGTCGTGCTTCTTGATGAGGGAGGAAACCGTCGGTAGATTGCCGGAGTGTTCTTCGGGGTCGCCTTTTGGAATGCGGATGAAGATGTGATCTTAGGGTAAAAATAAAGCGGACGGTAATCTTTATAGGCCTAGTCAAGGGGCATTTTCAAGTTTTCTTTTTACTGGGCAGAGGTATGGAAAGATATCGCGATGGGTTTGCGCGGAGATTGAGGGATTTGTAACTATTGGCGCTTCAGTTGCGGGAGTTGTTGGTAATTTGCGGAGATGGTGCGCGGTAATCAAGATGATGACGCAAGCATTTTTGGAGGGAAAGATTACAACAGAGCAAATTTCGGCATATAAGATATTTTATACTCCGAAATTGGGGGGCATGTGTTGACACCGTTTTTCGTACGGGTCAATATTGAACCAAGTGCGTTGATCGGCAAGAAGGTAAACATTGTTCTTCATCGGCATCAAGATGCCACTATTCGGGTTACCGATGGAGGTAGAAGAAATTGCCGATGGAAACAAGAGATTGAAGAAATAAAAGAAAGTGTTTGTCAATAAGGAGGGATTGCCGATGGAAGCAAATGATGTAGCTGACGTCAGCAGGAAGATGCCGATGATAATAGAAGGAAAGTATGGGTTGAATGAGTCTGCCGATGGAAAGTATCATCGTGAAGAGGATAGATAAGGAAACTAGTAATTTTATACCAGTATTATTATTATAGTTTGAGTCTGACTCTTGCACGAGTCGTTTTATTTCCTTAAAAATAGGATTTTTGTTTAGGAAAATTAGAGTCATGATTGATTACAACTCCTTTACTGGAGTATAAATATATGCCCAAGGGCGGTGTAAAAAGAATAGAATCAATCAAATACAATCCCATTACTTTTTATCTACTTTTCTAGCATCTACTTTCATCGTACTAGTTCTAGTTTATCTACGAGTTCTCACGATCTCGACGGGCTGCATCTACAAGATCTCCGTCTACGTTGCGAGTTCCGCGTTTTGATCAAGTTGAGCTTTGACTTCCGGGCGCATCGCTGTCGTCTCGTTCAATCTTGTTCTAGTTATCATCCTTGTCGATTAATTGGTCAAATCGACTGGCACACCTTTGGATATCGAGTGCGGGTATAAGCCCGAGGTGTTCGCAGATCCGACGCTTTTTGTGTCAACACTAATTGCACTCATGCTATCGCAAAGCAGAGGCACCTTAGTAAGCTCAAGACCAAAATCTTTCAAAGTGGCAATCATCCAAATCAACTGTGAGCAACAACTAGCTGCGGCAACGTACTCAGCTTTGCACGTCGACTGTGCCACGCTAGACTATTTTCGAGAAGACCAAGACACCAAAGAAGACCCGAGAAACTGGCAAATCCCAGAAGTGGACTTCCGATCAAGACGACATCCGGCAAAGTCGGTATCAGAATAACCACAAAGCTCAAGAGAAGAAGAGGTGGAATACCAAAGTGCAAATTCGGGAGTGAAGCGCAAGTACCTCATGATGCGTTTCACCGTCTGCTTGTGCGAAGTCCATAGGGATGCCTGAAAGCGTGCACACAAGAAGACGACGAACTGAATGTCTGGTCGAGTCGCTGTCAAGTACAGAAGCGACCCGATCATGCTTCAGTACTCCGTCTGATCCACCGCCTCTCCTTCCTCGTCCGCATCCAAGGCAATTGTGTTCAACATGGGCGTCGAGAGGGGCTTTGCCTCTCCCATGTCAAACTTCTTCAAGATATCCTTCGTGTACTTGCCTTGGTGCACAAACGTCCCTTCCCGGGTTTGCTTGATTTGCAACCCGAGAAAGAAAGTCAACTCCCCCATCATGCTCATCTCAAATTCCCTGCTCATAATATCTGTAAACTTGGCAACAAGATCATGAGAAGAACCACCAAAGATGATATCATCCACCTAAATTTGGACTAGGAGAGTATCTTTGCCTTGCTTGAGGAGAAACAACGTCTTATCTACCGATCCCATTTTAAAACCCTTAGAAAGCAAAAGGGTTTTTAGCCTATCATACCATGCTCTAGGTGCTTGTTTCAAACCATACAAAGCTTTGTGAAGTTTAAAAACATGGTTTGGAAACTTGGGATTTTCGAAACCGGGAGGTTGTGTAACATACACTTCCTCCTCTATGTAGCCGTTTAAGAAAGCACTTTTAACGTCCATTTGAAATAGTTTAAAACCCTTAGAGGCCGCAAAAGCTAGAAGGATTCTAATGGCTTCTAAACGAGCTACAGGAGCAAAGGTTTCCTCATAGTATATTCCCTCCTTTTGACAAAAGCCTTGAGCTACCAACCTAGCCTTGTTGCGCACTACCACCCCATCGTCACTTTGTTTATTTTTGAAAACCCATTTGGTACCTATGGGGTGGCAACTAGGTGGTGGAGGAACTAAGACCCAAACACGGTTTCTCTCAAAGTTTTTTAGCTCCTCATGCATGGCATTAACCCAATCCGGATACATCAATGCGTGTCCAATATCTCGAGGATCAAAAGACGCGACAAAAGCCGAATGAGCAAAATGAGAGATACGATATGACCTGGAGCGTGTGGTACGATCGTCGATGTCGCCGATCATAGTCTGAGGAGGGTGGCGATGCTGAATGTGTAGCAGTGCCGCTCGTGAAGACATCGCCTCCCCCTCAACAGCAGCTGGAGCTCCCTCAGGTGCAACGGGCACGGACTGAGGAAGCTGCTCGAACGGCCCCCATGTAGAGGAAGTAGTCGGATCGGGACCGTGAGCCGAAGTAGACATCGCAGGGTCGACAGGGGCAGCCAGTGGAGTTGGCTCGGGATCACCCCAATCGACATCGTCCTGCTCCTCCTCCACAAAAATGCTATTGTTCACCTCATTATCACCTGCAAGCTCAAAAGCAGTGGAAACACAGGGCATAGTCTCATCGAAGGTAATCTCACAGGTCTCCATCACTTGGTTAGTCTCAAGGTTAAGTGCACGATAAGCACGAGAGTGAGTAGAATAATCAAGAAAGATACCGTCAGAAGACCGTGATTCAAATTTATCCAACTTACCGCCCTTTTTGAGGATGAAGCACCTGCACCCAAACACCCGTAGGTGACTTACCTTGGGTGGTCTCCCAAATCGCAGCTCATAAGAAGTCTTTTTCTTGAAAGCTCGAGAAAAATGCGATTGGAAACATAGCAAGCAGAACTGAGTGCTTCGGCCCAATACCGCCTAGGAGTCCTATGCTCATCGAGCATTGTCCTGGCCATCTCAACAACGGTCCGATTCTTGCGCTCAACAACACCGTTCTGCTAGGGAGTGTGAGGAGAGGAAAACTGGTGATCGAGACCCAAAGAAGAGCAAAGAGTTGCAAACTGAGCGTTTTTTAATTCTATGCCATTGTCACTGCGGATAGCTCTCATGGCATTCTTAGGTAGCTCATTCTGCAATCTCAAAATAAGATCACGCACATTCACAAAAGCCTCATCCTTACTCTCCAAAAAGAACACCCAAGAATACCTCGAGTAGTCATCAACAACTACAACCACATACCACTTCCCTCCTTCCGACCTAACCTGAGCTGGACCAACTGTGTCCATGTGTAAGAGCTTGCCGGGTTGTGAGGTCAAAATTTGAGTTACGGGAGGATGGGAAGCAGCAACCATCTTGCCATGTCTACAAGGATGGCAAACCAAATCCTTCTCGAATTTCAACTTTGGCAATCCTTGGATAAGGTCCATTGAGCTAAGCCTTGCAAGCAAGTCAAAACTCAAGTGTCCCAATCTCCTATGCCACTTCCAAAGCTCGGAAGAAGAACCGGCAAGAAGACAACGAGAAGGTCCGGAAGAGATAGAAAAATCCGCACGAAAAACCTTCCCGAAGGGTAATATTCGGCAAACAAGCTCACCACGAGAATCCAAAATCCGAGACAAGTTTGGCTTAAAACTCACTTCAAAACCGTCTTCAAGGAGTTGCAAAACCGAGAGAAGATTGAAATGCAAATTCGCAACCAAAGCAACATCCTTGAGAACAAAAGACGAATTGACTCGGATCGACCCTCGGGAGACAACCTTACCTTCACTCTTATACCCGAATGTGATGTACTCGGTGTGGCGCATGGGGTCGAGGCTGGAGAACCACTTGGCACTTCCAGTCATATGATGTGAACATCCGGAATCCACAAGCCAAGTCTTCTTCCTACATCAATAAAAAGACATAGGGTGAGCAAACAGACCAACACTGGGGTTAGTAAACTCTGAAGGATACCAGTGTTGTCCCACTTGCCCAAAGAAAGGGTTAGGAGAAAAACCAAACATCTCATGTCCCATGAGAGGATAGTGATCACCACGATAGGAAAGACGTGGTCCGCTAGCGAAGGGAGGAGTGAAGCCACCGCCACGAGGCCCGTAGTCGTATGGGTCACGACCGGTACCCCGCGGGGCACGACCACCGCATGGTCTCGCCTCCTGAGGCCTAGCACCTTGAGGCATTGTACCTCTAGGCCTAGTAGTGTGCCTCCGAACTTCCAGTTCATGCACCCCAAATGGTGGGTGGTACATGTCCCAGTTGTTCAACTCAAACTGCCTCCGGTCATCTCTCTTCCTCCTATAGCAAAACTTAGCCAAATGCTCATCCCGCTCACAATACTCACAATGGTACCTCACCACACTCTTGGTAGGCACTTTCTTGTTAGGTTGGGTGGCTCTCGCTTTCTTAGGAAGGGGATCACTAGATATGTCAGGCAAAGTGTCAAGTGGGTTCCGAAGGTGGTTCGGTTTTGGAATCCACACTTGCTTCTGTGGAGTGGTTTTGGGGGGCTCTTCAAACACACCATCTCTCATAGGTAGCTTGGTAGGGTCGGTAGGCTTAGGTGGAGAAAACTTGGTAAACTTGGAGGTGTGGTGGGTTTCTCACTCATGCTCAAACCACTGCACTCACCGATCTTACCGAACATGCTATCGTCCTTCCCACCTATAGCAAAGCCTACTCCCGTGCTGCCGGCCCTTTTGCATTGGCTAAGCAACATCCCCAACTGCGGCTCTCGGCAGGACACCCAGCTCAAGATGGACCAAAGGTATGTGTTTTCTTCCTCGGTGAAAGGTCCTAGAGGGCTAGAGGGGGGGGGTGAATAGCCTATAAAAATTTCTACAAGTAACACTTAAGAAAGAGGTTAGTAAACAAGATGGCGATAAAGCAAAGTTGCACTAGCTCTAGAAAGAGTAAAGCTAGCCACCTATTCACAAGACTAATAATCAAAGAATGTAAACCACACACAAGCTAACACCCTAGTAGGAAGATAGAACAAGATGAACTTGAAAGGCTGCAGGAAATACCTGACCGGTACTACCGGTTCCTGACCGGTACTACAGGTGCCTGTCGGGATTCACCAATAAACCAAGGAATTCACCTTAGATTTCAGATCCAACCTTTTTCCCACACTCCTTGAGGTTGTGGATGTTGATGTTGATGTTCCCTTGGCTTCAATCCTTACCAATTTGTAGATCGGGCCTTCCAAACCTATGAATGAGGAGAGAGAAGAAGAACACGAAGAACAAGGATAGTCAAGCTATCTCCACATCAACAAGCACACGAGAGTCACGATTTATACCGAGGTTCGGCAACTCTACACAAGAGTTCCTACTCCTCGTTGTTGAGGTGACCGCGAAGGTCGGAGTCTCTTTCACCTCCTTGCCTCTTCCTTGAGGCCCACACAAAGAGTGCCCAAGGTTCTCACTAAGATCGAATGAGGATTACAAACACTTTGTGTGCCCTCACAAAGAATCAAACCAAGAATCAACAAGGGAAACACAAAGAACGCCTAGCCGGCTAGGGTTTCAAGAACCCAAGAGTAACAAATGCAAATCCAAACCGGCTAGAAGAGGAACCAAGTGCTCAAGTCTTGAATCGATGTTCCTCACTCTCTAATCTCACTTCTCTAGCTCAAGTATTGCAAGGGATTGAAGCCTAGAGCATGGAGGGAGAGAGGGGATGAGTGCCTTGTGCTTGGGAGCCTTTTTCTCAGAGTTGGGGCGAGTTAGAATGAGTGGCTCACGGCCAAAAGAGAAGGGGCGCGGCCTTTATACTCGCTGCTCCAGATGCACTACCGGTACTACCAGTCCAAGAAATATGACCGTTGGAGCCTTCCGATCCTTGCGTAAAGAGAGTCTGCTGCTACTACCGGTGGCTCACCGATACTACCGGTGGCACACTAACCGAAACACATGCGGAATTAAAACTATCGGTCTAGCCAAGACTACACCCCTCTATCTATCACTCTAGCACCTAGCAAAGTATGTCTATTATGCTAACTAAGGTGCCAATCTAGGAAGTTCACCTAAACAAGTCTAGGTTGCAAGGTCACACAAACCTAAGCAACTAGTACTCTAAGCACACCGGGAGCTCCTACACATACTAGTAAACAAAGCACAAAGCACAAAGCACAAAGCATCTAATCTCACTAGCAATGCTCTCTAGCAAGACTACACAAGTCAACTAGAGAGCTCAACTTACTTAGCTACACAAACTAAGCAATGTGACTAACAAGGCTACACAAGCCAATTAGCCACTCAAGAGCTACTTCTATGCTACACAAGCTAGAAGGTAACTAGGCAAGCTACACAAGCCAAACTAGTTATGCGAGCAACAAGAAACCACTAGCACAAGTATATCAAGGAAAATACAAGCTAGTGATTTGGAGAAAGCAAACCACCGAGAAGATGTACACAAGGTTGACACGATGATTTTTCTCCCGAGGTTCACTTGGTCACACCATGCTAGTCCCCGTTGTATCGGCTCACTCACTTGGAGGTTTGCGACTTTTTACAGGCCTCACTCGCCTAACCCCCTCAAGGGTTGCCGCCTAACCAACACAAGATGAGGGCACTCAACGATACCTTCAACTAGAGTTGCTCTTCGTGATCTCCCGCGGGGTGAGCACAATGCCCCTCACAAAGCCTTCTCCGGAGCCACGCACAAGCTTCTTGCGTGCTTCGACGGAGCCATGATCACCAAGCCGTCTAGGAGGTGGCAACCTCCAAGAGTAACAAGCACCACCGGCTTGCAACACGATCACCTAGTGCCACACAAAGCTATCTCTCAAAGCAACGCACTAGAGAACACTCACTCGCAATTAGAATCGCACTATTGCTTGCACAAGTGAGTTAGAGGGCTCCTTCACCAAGCACACTAAGGGCAACACATCCTCAAGGTGCTCCACCAGCCCCAAGGGTCGGCCATGAGCTATTTATAAGCTCCCCCACGAAACTAGCCGTTATACCCCTTCACTGGGCACTCTGCGTAGGACGAACGCTCCTTTATGTTGCGACGGACGCTCCATCGCAGCGTCGGATGCCCTGTCAGAACTAGCCGTTAGGCTGACATGGGTGCGACGGACGCTCCACGCCAGCGTCCGACGCTCGGCCCCTCAGCATCTGGCGACTGCCTTCGAATTGCTCGTTTGCAGAGCTCTCTGGAAGCCCGACGTACGCTCCACGCGAAACCGACGGACAGCGTCCGTTGCTCACTGAAATCCTCCTGGATCTTTTGGTAAGGCCGACGGACGCTTAGTGTCAGAATCCCCAGCGTCCGACGCCACCGTCCGTTGCGACGGACAGCGTTCGTCGCCTGCGTCTTCAGCGTCCGACGCCCTTTTCTTGACCAAAACTGTCTCTGATCTTTCCATCCTTGCTCTATGGTGCTAAACACAAAGTGTACTCCCTTAGTGCATGTGTGTTAGCATTTTCACAATCATTTACAAAGCATTTTCACTTGCTCTCACCACGCCACTCGATCCTCATTCATCGCAATGTTAGATCGCTCATGTGGCACTAGATAACCATTATGCAAACAAGTTTGTCCCTCTTGATAGTACAACTATCTATCCTAAACTCGGTCATATACTTCTCTACACACCTATGACTGGTGAAATGCAATGACCTATAGGTTATACCTTTGCCTTGCGCATTCCATCCCATCTCCTTCTCCAATGTTGATGCAACACATGCACCAACCACTTGTCAAATGATATGATCCACTCCATATCATCACATGACCATGTTGGTTCATCGATCTTGACCACACTTGCTCTTCACCGTTTCCTTGGTCCATCGGCGCCAAGCATCACCCGCTTGCCCTTCACACTTGCAACCGGTCCATCAAGCCAAGCCTCATCTTGATCTTCTCCACCTTGGTCACATGACTCCATGTCATGTCTCATGTGCAATAAAGCTCCTTCATCACACAATCACATGTGAACTAATCTCCTGTGTATATATCACTTGAACACATATTAGTTCACCTAGGTTGTCACTCAATTACCAAAAACACATAGAGACTCTCACCGATACTACCGGTAGTTCAAAAGGGTGATGCCTTCGCATGCAACAAAGTCCCACCGGTAGCTGACCAGTACTACCGGTCCTCCACCAGTAGTACCGATGGGAGACCAGTACTATCGGTGGCACAACAAATAGCCACTAAGGAGCTCTTCTAAGTGCATGTGAGTGCAAGGTGTCTCTCAAACGCATAAGTTAAAGACATGAGCACTTTTATCCCATCTAACTAGATTAGAATGCACCCCTATTGATAGTGTGGCATTCCCTATGACTCAAGTAAAGGTAAAAGCTATTTAACCAATGAGTCAAGCCGTTATCCATCGAATGAAGCTTTGGAGTGCTATAATCACTGAATATCATCATTGTATCTTCCAATGGACTAACACCTTGCAAATTCCATTTTGTCTACACACTTAGCCAAAAGGTTAGTCCAATAGGTTTCATCAATTGACCAAAACCAAACAAGGGCTTTCAATCTCCCCCTTTTTGGTAATTGATGACAACCTTTCACAAAGATATTTTTAGAAAAAAGGATTTGAATTTGAGTTGCTTGTCCAAGCATTTTGAATCATGATAGAAATGGACAATCACCACAAATTCGATTTTGGTAGTATTTGCTCCCCCTACATATGTGCTTGGTTGTGTTTGGTACAAAGCATGGCACATATGTATGAATAAGAAAAGTGGGAGAGTGAATAACTACCAAATGATGCTAAGGTATAAAGAGTGGACCTTTGAAGCATGATACCAATCGGAGTGCACAAATATACCATCCTTAGCACCATGAATGTCTAGAAGATCACTTGAAAACAACTTGAGAGAACTAGATACTACTAGAGAATATAAAAGCCTAAGCATGCTAGTTCTTCAAGCACCATATCATTTAAGTTTCTAGCATTCACCACACAAGCATGTCATGAATATAAATACATATGCAAGCAAGCACTTATGAATGCACATAGAAATGCAACAACCAAGTTCATAGGCTTGCTCCCCCTACTTGTGTGCTTTTATTTTAAAGATTTTCATATATCATATATCTTTGTCTACTTACTTACTTCTCCCCCTTTGTCATCTATTATCATAAAAGATGTGCTCAAATTAATGATTATTGGAGAGAAGCTTAGTTGTGGTTCAATCTAGATTACTTGCCCCAAGGTATTTAGCTCGGTTTAAACCATGGACAAGATTGTTCACACATCCTAGAATGGTTATCTTGCCCATGTTGAGCTAAACATTTGAAGTTCATATTCTAGATCAAACACCAGGATTGCAAGCCCACAAACATGTCATATGCTACCACTAGATCATATTAAGCATAGAGGGAATAGTGGTACCATATAAGCATCAAATTCATTTGTTTTTCATGAGTGAGCCTAATGACTTGATGTCTAGATGCACTAACAAGTCCTAATAATGGATGAATGATATGTCAACCAACTTGTACCTTTTTGTGCTCGAAGGAGGGGCATGTCATATATATGGGGGTGCATCAACACATGTTTGAGTACTCAAGAATATTCAATTCATTCCTTAGCTTACAAAATCTTTTCTCATCAAGTGGCTTGGTGAATATATCGGCAAGTTGATCATCGGTGCCAACACTTGTGATTTTCATATCACCTTTGAGTTGATGATCCCTTATGAAATGGTGCCTTACATCAATGTGCTTGGTTCTTGAATGTTGAACCGGATTGTTGGTTAGCTTTACCGCACTTTCATTGTCACATAGCAATGACACTTGCTTTAATTTGATTCCAAAGTCATCCAAAGCAATTGAGCACAACAACTACCCACACTTATGTATTCGGCTTCGGCAGTAGAGAGTGCAACACTATTTTGCTTCTTTGACGACCAAGATACAAGTGACATGCCTAGCAATTGACATGTGCTCGATGTGCTCTTTCTATCAATCTTACATCCCGCATAGTCGGAGTCCGAATATCCAAGTAACTCAAAGTTTGACCCCTTGGGATACTACAATCCAACATCTTGTGTATGCTTCAAGTACCTCAATATTCTCTTTGTAGCCTTCAAGTGACTTTCTCTTGGAGAGGCTTGGAATCTTGCACACATGCATACACTAAACATCACATCCGGCCTAGAAGAGGTCACATAGAGTAGGCTTCCAATCATAGACCGATACAACTTTTGATCCACCATGTTGCCACTAGCATCACTATCCAAATGTCCATTTGTGCCCATAGGAGTGCTAATGTCTTTAGAATCTTCTAAGTCAAACTTCTTCATCATATCCTTAATGTACTTGCCTTGACTCACAAAGGTGACATTCTTCAATTGCTTGATTTGAAGACCAAGGAAGTAGCTAAGTTCACCAATCATTGACATTTAAAACTCAGTTGCCATCATCTTGCCAAACTCTTCATAGAAATCTTGATTGGTTGAACCAAATATGATATCATCAACATAGATTTGGAGCACAAATAAATCCTTGCCAAGCTTCTTGGTGAAGAGAGTAGTATCAACCTTCCCCATGATGAACCCTTTGGATAAGAGAAAATCCCTTAATCTTTCATACCATGCTCTAGGTGCTTGCTTCAAGCCATATAAAGCCTTCTTCAACTTGTACACATGGTTGGGCTTCTTGTCATCTTCAAAATTGGGAGTTTGCTCAACATATACTAGCTCATTGATGTATCCATTCAAGAAAGCACTCTTCACATCCATTTGGTATAGCTTGATGTTGTGTGCACATGCATAGGCCAATAGGATTCTTATTGCCTCTAATCTTGCAATCGGTGCATAGGTTTCTCCAAAGTCAAGACCTTCAACTTGAGTGTAACCTTGAGCTACCAATATTGCTTTGTTTCTCATAACTATACCATCTTGATCTTTCTTGTTTCTAAATACCCATTTTGTGCCAATCACATTATAGTTCTTGGGTCTTTCAACTAGTTCCCAAACTTGGTTTCTAGTGAAATTGTTGAGCTCTTCATGCATAGCATTGACCCAATCAACATCTTGTAGGACTTCATCAATCTTTGTTGGCTCTATGGATGATACAAAGGAGTAGTGCTCACAAAAGGATGCCAATCTTGATCTTGTTTGAACACCACTTGTAAAGTCACCAACTATTTGATCAATGGGGTGATCTCTTGCGATGTTAGTTGGTTGAAGGATAGGAGCTTGATTGCTTGAGCTTGGTTGAGATGAACTAGCAACTTGTTGATCTTGTGCTTGAGAATCACTAGCTTGCTTGATAGGTGAGTTGAGCACTTGATCTTTGTCATCTTCAATGGCAATCACTTGTCTTGGCCTAATATCACCAACATCCATATTCTTCATAGCATTTACCAATTGAGATCCACTCACATCTTCTAGATTCTCATGATCATCTTGAGAGCCATTGGTTTCATCAAATTCAACATCATGAATCTCCTCAAGTATACCACTAGCCGAATTCCACACTCTATAGGCTTTGCTTGTGGTTGAGTAACCAAGTAGGAACCCTTCATCACATTTCTTGTCAAACTTCCCAAGTCTTGTGCCTTTCTTCAAGATGTAGCATTTACAACCAAACACTCTAAAATATGCAATGTTGGGCTTTCTTCCATTCAATAGCTCATAAGGTATCTTCTCCATCAATGGGTGACAATACAACTGGTTGCTAGAGTAGCAAGCGGTGTTTATAGCTTCGACCCAAAAGGAGTGACTCACATTGTACTCACTAAGCATAGACCTTGCCATATCAATCAATGTTCTATTTTTCCTCTCAACAAGTCCATTTGATTGAGGAGTGTCCGAAAATTGATGCTTGATTCCAATATCATCACATAGCTCTTAAACTCTTGTATTCTTGAATTCACTTCCATTGTCACTTCTCACTATCTTGATGGTAGTTTCAAACTCATTGTAACATCTCTTGACAAAAGTCTTGAATGTGGCAAATGTTTCACTCTTGTCATTGAGAAAGAATACCCAAGTATATCTTGTAAGATCATCCACTATGACAAATCCATACTTGTTCCCTCCAATACTAGTGTAGGTTGTTGGACCAAACAAGTCCATGTGCAATAACTCAAAAGCTCTACTAGTGCTCATCATGTTCTTCTTAGGATGGGTGTTTCCAACTTGTTTGCCGGCTTGACAAGAGCTACAAAGTTTATCCTTCTCAAACACAACATCTTTCAAGCCTCTTACTAAGTCATGTTTGATCAATCTATTCAATTTCTTCATCCAAACATGACCAAGCCTTCTATGCCATAACCAACCCATACTTGATTTAGTGAGCAAGCAAGTTGACAATTGAGCTTCACTAGCATTAAAATTAACTAGATAGAGGTTCTCATATCTAAAGCCTTTGAAGATCAAGTTTGAACCATCAACACTAATGATCTCAACATCATCTACCCCAAATATGCATTTGAATCCAAGATCACACAATTGAGCCATGGATAGCAAATTGAAGTTCAAGCTCTCAACTAGCAAAACATTGGATATGCTCAAGTCATTGGATATTTCAATCTTACCAAGCCCATTGACCTTGCCCTTTCCATTATCACCAAATGTAATACTATCAATGTCATCATTGGTGTTGGAGTTGATTGATTTGAACATTCTAGAATCCCCGGTCATGTGTTGAGTGCACCCACTATCAAGCCCCAATGCCTTCCTCTAGCTTTATAATTTACCTACAAAACAAATTAGTTCTTCTTAGGTACCCGCACTTCTTTGGGTCCTCCAAAGTTAGTGACCAAGGATTTTAGCACCCAAATAGCCTTCTTCTTTGGGCCAACTATGGATGTGCCAACATACTTAGCCATGATACCCTTAGCACTTTTGGTAAGCATATAACAATAATCAAAGTGCATAGAAGTAGATTTAGCAAACTTGGTTTGGCTCATGTTAAGTTTGCAATATTGGTCAACATGCCCCACTTGCTTGCATTTGTTGCAAAAGTGACCATTGCTCCTCACAAAGCTAGGCTTTGGAGTTACAAAGGTCGCCTTGCCTTTCTTGGGGGTATAGCCCAATTCCTCTTTGTAGTGGGAAAATCTTTGGCTACCCAAGCACTTTAGCAAGCGGGCATCTCCACCATATGCCTTACCCAAAGCATGAGTGAGTTCATTAACATCATGTTTCAATTTTTCATTTTCACTCACTAGTGTAGCATCAACCTTTGAGCTATCACTAGTGGATGTGCAAGTGGATGTGCTACATTGTGTTTCGGTTGGGGTGACAATGATAGGAGTGAAAAATGATTCATCAAGTATATCACAAGTTACTCCAATATCACATGATGCAACAACCTTATCCTTGTTTTTTTTCAAGGAGGGAGGAATGAGCCTTTTCAAGCTTGTTGTGAGCCCTCTCAAGCTTCTCATGGGCTTCCATTAGCCTCTCATGAGAGCTATTGAGCTCATCAAAGGATTGTTCAAGAGCCTTAAGCTTCTTGTTCAATTCTTTGCACTCCTTCCTCTTTGTCTCAAAGCAAGCATAAGTTTGCTTCATCATATCTACTAGTTCTTCCTTGGAGTACTCCTCCTTATCATCACTACTATCATCATCACTATCACTATCATCACAAGATTGTACCTTAGATGGCTTATCCATGAAGCATGATGGAGTGTCGAAGATGGATGGATTGTTGTTGATAGCAATGCTTGCCAATGCCTTCTTCTTTGTCTTCTTCCTTTCATCATCACTATAATCATCATCGGAAGAGTCACTACTATCCCAAGTCACCATGTAAGATTCACCCTTCTTCTTCTTGGTGAAAGATAGCTTCTTCTCCTTCTTGTCATGCTTTCCCTTCTTCTTCTCATCATCATCACTATTATTGGGGCAATCCGCAATCATGTGATCGGTGCTCTTACACTTGTAGCATCTTCTCACATGCTCTTTGCTCTTGAAATTATCTCTTCTCTTTCTTGAACCATAGCCCTTCTTCTTCATGAACTTGCCAAACTTGCGCACAAAGAGAGCCATCATCTCATCATCAATGTCACTAGCTTCTTCATCATCACTTGATTCTTGCTTCTTTGCTTTGCCCTTGTTCTTGGATGATGATGCCTTGAATGCTAAGCTCTTCTTTTCATTATTTTCTTCCTTGACCTCTTCTTCTTCACTTTCTTCATTGTATTGCTCTTCTGTCATAATCTCACCAAGTACTTCATTGGGAGTGATCTTGTCCAAACCATCTCTCCTAATTATTTGCTTCAAGATTTTGTATTTCTTGGGCAAACAACCAAGAAAGCGGTTTGAGAAGTCTTCATCTTTGACCTTCTCAACCAAGCTCTTGAGATCATTATAATCACTTGGAGCCTATGAAACATCTTCGGGATAGACTCATCATCCTTCATCTTGAAATGAGATAGCTTGTCCTTGAGCATGTACAACTTGGCATTCTTCACGGTTGCGGTGCCCTCATATGTATCCTCAAGTCTCTTCCATACTTCACTTGCCTTCTCAAGATCTTTGATTTGCTCAAACACCTTGGAATCAATGCCATTGTAGATAACATTGAGTGCCATGGTGTTGCATTGTCGGTTCTCTTGCTCTCTAGGTGTGGGACTATCTTCATCAAGAATGACATAATCCTTTTCGGTCACGGTCCACACCTTCTCATGTATTGAGCCTAGATGCATCTTCATCTTCCTCTTCCAATAATCAAATGAGGTGCCATCAAACATTGGCGGTTTGCTCCCCACATGGTTGAATTGTATTTGAGCCATCACTAACACCGAAGGTTGTTAAGGCTTGATAATAGCGGTGACCACGGCTCTGATACCACTTGAAAGGTCCTAGATGGCTAGAGGGGGGGTGAATAGCCTATAAAAATTTCTACAAGTAACACTTAAGCAAGAGGTTAACTAACTAGATGGCGATAAAGCAAAGTTGCACTAGCTCTAGAAAGAGTAAAGCCAGCCACCTATTCACAAGACTAATAATCAAAGAATGTAAACCACACACAAGCTAACACCCTAGTAGGAAGATAGAACAAGATGAACTTGAAAGGCTGCAAGAAATACCTGACCGGTACTACCGGTTCCTGACCGGTACTACCGGTGCCTGTCGGGATTCACTAATAAACCAAGGAATTCACCTTGGATTTCAGATCCAACCTTTTTCCCACACTCCTTGAGGTTGTGGATGTTGATGTTCCCTTGGCTTCAATCCTTACCAATTTGTAGATCGGGCCTTCCAAACCTATGAATGAGGAGAGAGAAGAAGAACACGAAGAACAAGGATAGTCAAGCTATCTCCACATCAACAAGCACACGAGAGTCACGATTTATACCGAGGTTCGGCAACTCTACACAAGAGTTCCTACTCCTCGTTGTTGAGGTGACCGCGAAGGTCGGAGTCTCTTTCACCTCCTTGCCTCTTCCTTGAGGCCCACACAAAGAGTGCCCAAGGTTCTCACTAAGATCGAATGAGGATTACAAACACTTTGTGTGCCCTCACAAAGAATCAAACCAAGAATCAACAAGGGAAACACAAAGAACGCCTAGCCGGCTAGGGTTTCAAGAACCCAAGAGTAACAAATGCAAATCCAAACCGGCTAGAAGAGGAACCAAGTGCTCAAGTCTTGAATCGATGTTCCTCACTCTCTAATCTCACTTCTCTAGCTCAAGTATTGCAAGGGATTGAAGCCTAGAGCATGGAGGGAGAGAGGGGAGGAGTGCCTTGTGCTTGGGAGCCTTTTTCTCAGAGTTGGGGCGAGTTAGAATGAGTGGCTCACGGCCAAAAGAGAAGGGGCGCGGCCTTTATACTCGCTGCTCCAGATGCACTACCGGTACTACCGGTGGCTCAACGGTACTACCGGTCCAAGAAATATGACCGTTGGAGCCTTCCGAACCTTGCGTAAAGAGAGTCTGATGCTACTACCAGTGGCTCACCGGTACTAACGGTGCCTGACCGGTACTACCGGTGGCACACCGGTACTACTAGTAGATCAAAAGGGTGATGCCTTCGCATGCGAGAAAGTTCCACCGGTAGCTGACCAGTACTACCGGTCCTCCACCAGTAGTACCGGTGGGAGACCAGTACTATCGGTGGCACAACAGATAGCCACTAAGGAGCTCTTCTAAGTGCATGTGAGTGTAAGGTGTCTCTCAAACGCATAAGTTAAATACATGAGCACTTTTATCCCATCTAACTAGATTAGAATGCACCCCTCTTGATAGTGCAGCATTCCCTATGACTCAAGTAAAGGTAAAAGCTATTTAACCAATGAGTCGAGCCGCTATCCATCGAATGAAGCTTTGGAGTGCTATAATCACCGAATATCATCATTGTATCTTCCAATTGACTAACACCTTGCAAATTCCATTTTGTCTACACACTTAGCCAAAAGGTTAGTCCAATAGGTTTCATCAATTGACCAAAACCAAAAAAGGGCTTTCACTCGGTACGCATCTTGTCGTGTCTACACGACGCGATCTCAAGCTCCAAAGCCTCAAAGCGATTCGACTCTCTAGTGCTATCTGAGCTGATCTTCTCTAACACAGCGATCCTAGCATCCTTCTATGCCAGCTCAGAACGCAAGCCTAAGCAAGACTTGCACGCACCAAGTAAGCTAGGCCTAGCCTTCAGCTCACTAACCTCCTCAAGTCGAGTGCCATACTTGTCCTGGAGAGTGACAAGATCAGACATGTGAATGGCGCAAGCATCACACTCTACCTCCTCGATAACTACCACCGACGCCTTAGCAAACTCTAGCTCATGCAGCGCGCTAAGATACTTAGCCTTGAAATCGTTCCTCTCGCACGCGGCACGCTTCAGCAAAGCATCCTGACTCATCAAGGTGTCGTTCAGAGATTCAAGCTCGAGAGAGAGGGATTCGATGGTGGGTGATACCTCGGGTGTATCGAAGTCATAGTCGGGGTCATCCTTGTGCTTGCCGACCTTACCTTCTTCAATTGCCATGGTGCAAAAGCCACCGTGCTTGGCGTCGGCGTAGAAGCATAGGGCGTTGAACTTGTCCTCAACCTTTCCCTTTGACTCATCATCTCTTGAGGAAGCATCTCCGTCGGAGGAGGCATCGATGTCGCTGAGGGAGGCGAGGAAGGCTCGGTGCTTGGCCTTCACCTTGTCGATCACCTTCTTGGAGGACCTTCGGTTGTAGTCGTCCTTGGCTTTGTGCTTGTCCTCGAAGTGGTGCTCGCGCTTGTCCTTGCGCTTGGTGAAGTCACCCGCAGCTTTCTTGGGGCAGTTTACGATGAAGTGATCCTCATCACCGCAACAATAGCACCCCTTGGCTGAGCCACCACGTCGTCGGTTCAAACGGTTGTTGTGAAACCGTGACAACCTAGTGATGACCAAAGCCAGCTCGTCATCTCCAAGGGCCTCCACTTGTTCCTCTGTCACAGACATCAAAGACAAAGCGAACAAAGAGTGTGAAGGGTCAGAGGAAGAAGATGACATACCACCGGGGGTAGAAACCAACGCCATAGATGGTTTCGACGGGTTTTCAAGCTTGGTCAGGGTCTGGTAGTCAATCTCTGAAGACTTTAGCTTGCTAAATAGCTCGTCCACAGTCAAGGCATCATAGCCTGGTGACTCCTGGATGGCATCCACCTTCATCTCCCACACCTTCCGATCAAGAGCATGCAAAATCTTGATAGCCATCTCATGATCATCATAAGGCAAGTTGGCTCGATTAGCACGCATCTTGTTGACGATAGATTGGAAGCGAGTGAACATCCCGTCAACAGATTCGCCGGCCAACTGAACTAAAATCTCGTACTCCCTACGTATGTGTCGAAGAGTCTGGACTTGATCTGAGGGTTGCCCTCATGATATCGCACAAGTGTTTGCCAGATCTCTCGTGTCGTAGTGAGACTCGAAACCCGCTCAAACTCAGGAAGAGACAAACTTGAGAAGAGGATGCTACGGGCTCTTGCGTTCGACGCATGTTGGGTGATTTAAAGCTCATTGATCTGAGCACCAAGAACCACATAGTCCGCATTCTCACAAATCTCTCAAATTTTTGAATCAAGCCCTTGAAGGTAAACGGACATGCGCACCTTCCAATAGGCGAAGTTCGTTCCATCAAAAAACGGAGGTTTGCCAACACCTCGCTCCATGTCACCTTCATGGATCAAGAACCGTGTAAGGTGGAATGATCCTTAACCGACTCTGATACCAATTGAAGGACCGAGAATGGCGACCAGAGAGGGGGTGAATGGGAGCCAAATAAAAATTCATTTCGGAAACTTCTATTGCTCGACCCTTGTCCTAAAATCACACCCAAAAAGCGAGCTCAGATGAAACGACGCGCACACGACCTAACAAATAGGTGGACACCTTAGGAAGACCCCTAGAGGTGCAGCGGAGCGGTTGGAGAAGATCAGTGAAAGATCAAAACAATGAACTCGAAATGCGACCCGAAAGAGGTACTCTCAACCTCTAGAGAGAAGAGGCAAGAGCACACACAAAAAACCACTTGTGAGAACTTGTCTCAAAAGTTCCTCATCATGTTTCTTACGTGAATACGAATCCAACGCAACAAACGGAACTTGATTCGGAGTCCGAACGAGAGAGAAACGGGAAAAATAGCGAAGCAGGTTTTCCGGACTGTCCGCTGACGAGGGCTCGGACTGTCCGCAGCCTGATTCTGACGAGCAGCGGACTGTCCGCGAAAGAAGCCCGGACTGTCCGCCAGCAAAACAAAAAAACTCCGAACAGAAAGAGCAGAAACTGTGTTTCTCGGCGGGTTTACATGCCGGACAGTCCGGGAATGAGCCCGGACAGTCCGGGAACCCCGAGACTGAAACAAAAAACTCCCTGCCTCGGCCCGATAGGCGGACAGTCCGCCCCTAGGGCCCGAACAGTCCGAGGCTGCTCGGACAGAGGCAATTTGGGGGCGATTTTGAATCGCCTCTCCCCTAAATCTTCCCAAATCACTTCCAAATCTTCACCAATAGCCACCAAACTTTGTGGGCATGATCCCAAGGCTATGGAGGAGCTATCCCGAAGAAATCATCGCTCAATTTGGTGTGAATCAACGGACGTAAAAGGATTTCGGGAAAAACTCCAAAAACGAAGAACACGAAATAGAAATTGCCTGATCTAAGTGCTCAAGATGTTTGGGATGAAGCCCTTCGGTGCAAATCTTCTACTCGTGATCCCGCACAACTTGATTCAAACGGAATCGCAAAACTCGCTCTCAATCAAGAGAAATCATCGCATGAACAAAGAGGATTAGAGAGAAGCAAAACGCGATTAGTAAAGAACACAAGCAAAGGAGACACAATCACCAAATCAAAGCCGCCATGGCTTACGGAGGGTAGGGCCTCTGATTCCCAACAAAATCAAAGTGCAAATCCTTACTCTAGGGACCTCATGAACTAGAGAGAGAGGTGGAGCAAATGACTTAGGGTTCAAGAGGTGGGATGAGGATACCCCTTCATCCCCTATTTAACAAGGCTTTGGCTATTTTCCAAAGACCCCATAGATACATGAGTGAACTACCTAGCCTAAGCATTGCAGTCCAAGCTTCGGAAAATATCTTCGCAATTTTGAATGGACGACCCCGCTTCCTGCCAGGAGTTGTCGTCGCCTCGACGCAACCTTCAGGATTTCGCCACGTGCCATCCCCGCTTCCTTGGAAGCTCCGCCCGGGTTTTGAGGCCCAAACCCAGAGAACCCGCCACCGGTAGCTTTCGGCTCAACTACCGAACCCCGAGTTTTGAGGCCCAAACTCGGAAACCGTCCACCGGTGGTTTTGCGGCCCAAACCACCAAACCGCTCGACTCGAGCCACCGTGTCCTCGCTCGGTCGAACTCCAAGGCCCTGAGCCTCCGCTCGACCCGCTCGTCCGCCGTCTTGACTCGGTCGACTCGATCTACCTCCATGTCTTTTCGCACTCGCCGGTGCTAAGCACTAGCCACCATAGCTAGTCCGCCGGCGCCCATGGTCCCTCGGTCTGAGCCCGCTTCCGCCCTTCACCACTCTCAGTCCATCGGCACGACAAACCTCTACTCGACCTTCTCCACGTCATTGACCACTGTCACTAGGCATAAAACCTGCACACCACAAGCCGATAGACAGGCACACATTTGCTTTCGCAAAGGTTAGAATTAAGCCACTCAAACTGAAACCTCAAGTGTTGGACAACCACTCATCATAAAATTAAATTATATGGGTACTTATCCACCATGTGTTCGCAAGTTCCAGCACACCTAAAGGCCGCCCGGCCATGAACAAAATGTCCACTACTCAGAGGTTGGAGCATCCATCCTAACTAGTCAGGGTCGGCATCTCATCGTTTGCTTTTGGGATTGGGGGGCGACCACGACCTGCCTGAGAATCTGGGATCTTTAATGCATCAATGCATGCATAACTCTCATATATAGAAAAGGAATGTGATCATATTATTTGGCGGCCTTCCGCTTTGTAGACGTGTGTATGTGCACTGCACTCCGCACGAGTGGAAAACGACCAAAGCAGTGAGAATCGCGAAAGTTCAGAGCATTTCTAGCAGGTACATCTCATTATTAGCATAAGACTATCATAGTAAGAATAATTATGTCTTTTCATGCTTTAACAGTTTCTAATGGCTCTTCCTTTTTATGACTACATATGTACTACATCCATTTTCAAAAGAATGTAATTCTCACTTTTTGAAAAGTCAAACCTTTTAAACTTTAATTAAATTTATATAAAAAATAGTAACACACTCTTGATGTGAGATTAGTATCGTTAGATTAGTTATAGAATATATTCGTAATAAAAGTATTTAAAGACATAAATGCTAATACTTTTTAATATAAAGTTAGTTAAACATGAGTTATCTTGATTAACACGATTTTCATAGTTATATTTTATTAGGGACCTAGTACTAATATTTCTCTCACATCTCTCATCTTTTTTTCTGGCATAACTGTCCGAAGGAAAGATACTTGACGTAACCACTCTCCGAGTATTAAAAATAATAATAATGGATACATTTGGCTCATAAGCCGACTTAAGTTGTTTTTGACAGTTTTGTTACGAAACAAAAATACTGTACTAATTGATTGATAAATGAAGCGAACAAACTTATTAATATTGTGCTAACTTAATATCTGGATATTGAAGAATAGATAGATTATTATTGGAAGACTTATGGAGATGCTCTTGGTCAAGTCAAGTCTGTCGGCATGAATAATCTACCACCATCCACCATTAGCCCCACTAGCTAGTTAATCGTGACAGGTATGGAAAACGACAAAACAAAAATATAACGACCATGGCCGGCCCCGTCTATCGCTGCCCAGAATTTTGTGGGACTCTCTTGGTTTCCACCTTGTGTGAAGACGTAGCAATCGCGCGCCTTCAATTCAAGGTAGTAGAAATTAAATTAGTACGATACATTTTCACTCTGATCCGTATGAATTGAGAGAACCAGTATATCTATATCTATCTATATTTATATAGCTAATAATAAATAGGTAAAATTTCTCTCCTCGCTCGTGTCTCAGACGGACGTGCGGCACGTCGATCACGGGCTTGTTGTGGCTTCGTCAAACGTGAGCTTCTCTAGAGCTCGTGTCAGCGGCTGTTCTTCTGCTGCCCCTCGGGTTGCCCGGTGACAGCCATGGCCGTCCTGGATTTTGCGTGTGCCGGCTCGATCTCTTGGTCACACAACGCAATCAACTGCCAGTAGATTTTATGCCCGTAGATTTATATGACGTGAATTATATCCTCTTTACGAAGTCAACTCTGAAATCTGAATGCGCAACAAAGTTCATACCCTCTTACAAATCTGCTGGCAAAATCGTCAAGTTAAAGAACCAACAGCACTGAATTGGAAGTAGGATTGTGCGGCGACATGTGGCCACGCCCACACCGCGGCGAGCGGCGAGCCTGAGCAAGCTGCTGGCTGGATGCTTTGCCGTGTTAAAAGTCCTTGACCCACCCGCTGCTGACAGTACTTCTTGGGCACATCTACGCAAGTACCGCCGCGGCCCATCAAAAAAAAATCCTTTCAGGCCCAACTCCTGCGCAAATGCTACTCCGTCGGTCCGTCCTCGACTACTCTCGCCGCCGACTATGCCGAGCGCCGCACTTTGCTGTTGATAGGTCGTCGCAGCGCAGTGCCGGTAGAGAAGCGGAACAGGCTTTTAGCATGGCGTGCTCCCCTCGGGCTCAGGATGTCCTCTCTCCTCAAGGCTCCCAGCACGAGCAGCCGGTTCATGCGTCCCCCCGTGGCCTTGGCTGCTGTGGTCTCCTTGAATCGGTACGCTCCCTTGCGCTGCGCCCATGGTCATTTTCAATAGAATGAATTGTTTCATGTATTTCCGATAGTTGGTATTAGACATTCAAAAAATAGGTACTGATCCACGCGCGCTCACACGGTTACAGAAATATTAGAAGTCTAAAATGCGACAAGCTAATTCAGGTTTTCCATATGCACATCAGTTGCATTTCTAGGGTAGAGTTGTACATACTTTCATATCTGCAAATGCAGTTTCGAAGTTCTGTGTTGAATATGTTGGCCGTGCTATTGATACTGACATGAAAGGACATTGAAGAGAAGAGTGAGAGTTCCTGTTGTCCTGAATGTCTTGCCAGATCTCTGTTCTGAGTACTATCGATCCACATTATGCATGCTAATACATGGCAAAATAAAGTGCACAACCATGCATTAGTCAGATGCCTAGTGGAACCACTAATTAAGCCATTGGAAACTGATCTCAAATTATCATTGGACTCATCCATAGCCGTGACTAGTTTGTATTTTCTTATACAACCCTATCTTTAATACAGTGACTTGATGTTATATGCATCTACATAAATACAGAGTATATAAGCAATGTGGTCTCCAATATATTGTGCATACACATAAAACACATCTATGTGATACAATCTCATCCAAATATGCTAAATATAATGTAACTTCCCGAAATATATTATAACTCAGATGCACCAGTATCTAAGCAAAGCCCTTTCTTGTGTAGGGAAAGTGTAGTTAGCGTGGCCTAAATGAAGACACAAATTCTTGCTCCAAACTATAGCACCCAGAGGTCCCTTGAGGTATCATATGGCTAGCATTAACAGGGATGGTATGATCAAGTGAATTCTTAGCATCTTGACATAGCAAAGGCTCAATATCTCCTTTTTCATGTAATTGTTGTCCTTTCCTCAGCCTCTTTGTTCTTAGGAATTGTAACCTCATCTCTACTTCTTTCATAGTCGGTCGCTCTCCTCCTTTTACCCTTAAACATGTTTCTGTAATTAAGGCAATTTCACTAATCTCTTCCCGGTCTGCTTCGTCCACAACTTGTGTATCCATTATTTCAATAAGAGACCCTTCGTGAAGTCCTTCGATGAAGAAATGGGACAAGCTTTGCTTTGCACCTAAATCATTAATAAAAATTGGCTTCTTTCTTGTCAAAAGTTCCACAAGTATTACTCCAAAACTATATACATCACTCTTCTCTGTTAGTTGACCGGTATGATAATACTCTGGATCCAAGTAACCGAAGGTTCCTTGAACAATCGTCACCACATGGGTCTCATCAAGTGAAAGAGATCTAGAAGCTCCAAAATCTGAAACCTTTGTGGTGAAGTTGTCATCCAATAGTATATTTGAAGACTTTACATCTCTGTGAAAAATTGGTATTGTAGCTGCTGAGTGTAGATAAGCAAGAGCCCCTGCTGCTTCCATTGCAATCCTAATGCGATCATCCCATGAAAGCAAGCATTTTACAGTAATATCTGTGTGAAGAAGTTCATACAGAGTTCCATTTGAAATGAACTCATAGACAAGCAAGGGCACCTCATCTTCTAGGCAGCAACCAAATAGTTTCACCACATTACGATGGATGATTTGAGACAAAATGACAACCTCATTGATAAATTGGTCTATCTCTATTTGCTCAACTATTTTGGACTTTTTTATGGCCACCACATGTTGGTCAGATAAAATCCCTTTATAAACTGTTCCATGTCCTCCACGACCAAGAATACGAGTAGCATCAAAGTTGTTGGTCGCCTCCTCTAGTTCCTCCAATGAGAATATCTTTGTTTTGCCCGTAGCACTTTCATCTGAGATCAGTTGCTCCAATAGCAACCCTTGATTTTTCTTGAAGTATGCTCGTCGGATTCTCTTTTGTATGCCTTTCTTCCACTTATTGGCAAGTAGAATTACACCCAATGCAATAAATATTGAGCCAAGGCCACAACCAGTTCCAATTGCAATACCTATATGCATTTGTTGTGGTTATAAAACCATTTAAATGTTACATAATGTAATTGCAAGGGGAATTTTTTTTCTATGACTTACCCAAAATAATATTCCGTTGCTTAGTTGACATGATACACCGCCCCTTAATAGAATCAAACACTTTACTGTGAGGGCATGGCGTGCATTTATGGCTTCCAGGGATATTTTCACATGTACCATTGCAGTAGTTTGGCAGTGAGCATTCATCAATATCTGTATACATCTCATTTGTTATTCAATATTTATGTTCATTGTTCAGATGTATCATATATGCTTGTATTATACTATGCCAAAAACAAATCTTGTGTTTAAATAACTTGATCTATTTGAACTTCGAGTTACAACTCTGTTAGAGCATGTGAACCGACTAATTTTCATTCCATTTTGGGTATGACCGTATGAGTTATGTAAATGCTCTATAGACATACCGATTGATGAGAGAGATGTACCTTTGCAACCGCCCTGTACGTACGGATTTCCTTGGAAGCCGGAAGAACAATTGCAACGATACCCCATAAATATGTTCCCATGGGTTACGTTTAGGCAAGAACTGTTTATGCTACGGCATGCGTAGTTGCTGTTCTGCATGGCTTGCTGACAAGTTGAATTGGTTATTACCCATCTTATAACAATGTCATATTCCATAGAAAAATCAAATCGATCTTCAACAACGCCCTCGGGGTTGTAATCTCCTTGCTCGTCGGTATTAATTATCACTTCTTTCACGGAGCTTGCATTGATGTTTAGTATGTTGCTGACAATCAGAGTCCCATCTTCTACTGACACATTCAACACGCGATATTGTGCACGTCCTGAGCTAAATAGCGTAGTGTTGCTTGCTGTACATTTAAGCTGGAACCTTTTGTTTCCATAGCAATCTTCTTCAAGCCCAAAAGGGAAGGGAATGGTTATGTTTCCACATGACGTCTGACAATGTTCTTTAGGCTTAGTGTTGTAATAGTCTGCTCCATAATATATAGTAGATTGTTAGAGTAAGTAAAAAAAGATAACTAAAGTTAATCATTTTCAAAATATTATAGAGAAAAGCAAGCAGGGAACACCTTGCCCACATCCTTTCTCAATGTAAGGATCGACGGTGTCATAATAATAATAATAACCATTCTGGTTGTCATAATAATAATAATAATTGTCGTTGGAGCAGTGGCAGGTGTAACCTCCTTGTGATGCATTTCTACAAACGCTGCCAGTGCCACCACAAGCATAGCTTGTTTTGTTCATTTGCGCGCTTTCGCAACTTGGTTGGTCCATGATTGCAACGCTAAGTGCAGCGTCATAAATATTGCTTGCATTGGTCCAACTCGAGAAAAGATCAGTCGCATTTTGCGTGTAATGATATCCATCTTCCGACATGAAAGCCATGATGTCAGGGTGCAGAGGATCTGATTGTACTGACAGATTATCACCCCGAACTATTGTTATATGAAAGCCTGAGGTGTCATTTTTTAGACGGATGGAACAACAACCAAGCCCATTGCAAGGCCCTTGATTTGGCAATATGTTGCCATGACACCTGCTTACGCAGGAGCCAATTGGGTTCATTACATAATCGAACAAGTCAACATCGAAATCACAGCCAAGGAAGAAGAAAGTGGTATATCTAGGGATAGTAATGCCCTGAGCGGGGGCATCCCAAGATATAGTGTAGGTGTTTGTACCAGATTCATCCAAGGTACTATTGAAGAACATAGCAGGAACGAAAACTGTGGTACCATAGATGTCAGTAATCTGAGTTGTGCTGTTACCCATAAATAACTTTGGAGGTTGAGTGGAGTTATTGCAGGTAAGCTCGAAGCCTCCTTGTCGGAAGCAGCCGGCCCCTATGCCGAAGGGATAGGAGACGTTGATGCCCCCGCAGCTAGAGGGGCAGTCAGCTAAGGAGGCAGCGGACGGGATGTGCAGTATCCCTCCGTCGCCACCTGAGGCAGCGGATGCAGCCGGCGACATGGCCGCCAAGCACGCCAGAGCGAACGCTATGGCGCAAACCATTACTCTACTCGAGCTCACCATTAAGCCAATCAGCCTTGTCTGCGTGGTGCCGTGGTGTTAGTTTCGGGATTCTGGGGTTACTGCCGGAACTACTACTCATATTTAAAAGCTATAGATACGGTTACGTGCATGAGCAGATACCGTGTAAAGCCGTCACGAGCAAAGATTCTAACCCGCCATAATTCCACTGTCCCATTAGATGTTACAGTCGTCGTGTGCCGGGTCTGTTACGCACGATCGCTATCTGCTGGACTCTGGAGTGTGAGTGCTGTGCAGTTGTGGTGGTTATGTGGCCATATATCACATTCATCATTCACAGTGCCTGATTGAGAGTTTACCAGGGAAGACATTGAATTGCAACCTAGTCACGAGTCAATCATAATACATTTTTGAAGTGCAATTTTTGCATATGAACTATCTCCGAGGCAATTCATAGTTTATTTAGCTTTGTTCTTTTTTTTCTATCTTTGACTGAGTTTTTAGAGAACTATATATTAATATATTTACATGTTCAATATAATACACTACCAAGACATATTTTCATTCAAAACTAATTTGATGTGTAAATATTGATATCTTTTCTGTAAAGTTGATCAAAATTAGAGATGTAGGATCACACTAAAATAAACTATAATTTAAAATAGATGATAAGGCATACTCTTGGTAAGAGTTGGTTCTGTACCACCAAAATAGAAGGGCCATTTTGGTTTTGTTTGCACATACTACGGCTTCATATTGAGTAGGTATATATAAACTAGATACATATTTGTAGACTAGACTAAAGTGGGTTGCATATAAATAATGCATCATACATCTATTAACTTGTATAGGGATTTTAGATAGATCCATGAACTCAAAAAAGTTAATTTTCGAGTCCATATACACCGCAGATCCATGCCTCTTTGTTTGGTCCTTAGATTCAACTTCTAGGTCCATAAATTTTTAAGTAGTTCACCAGAGGTCCATACCTCTTTGTTTGACTCTTAGATTTGATAATGGTGTGTAGAGTCAACAGCTTGCGTGACATAAAATTTGCAATTAGCCCCTTCTCACTCCTTTCTCATTCCTTGCTCCGTTCCCTTTTTTTTGCGGTCAAAGAAGAATTATATTATATAATAGGGTACATCAACATATTACAAGCACTCTGGATTACACTTGATATATCCAGAAACTGATTTTCATCTAAAATATACCCACACCGTGAAAAGCTTCAAATCTCAAAACCAAACATTTTTGACGCTTCGTATAGATGACCGCACAGGCAAATACTCAGCACCAGCAATAGCGGCAAGCCTGAGAACAGATGCCCAACGGACGACCAACGTTCCTGTAGGTGGAATTGAGTATCTTTTTCTTCTTGCTGGTGTCTTCCTTCTTCTTTCTGCCACCGAAGAATGAGGAAGACTGATCTGGAGGATATTCTCCCTAGTCTTTCATTGTGGCCAGATCTAACCAGAACAAAACGAAGAAAAGACCAGAGAAAATTATTCCATGGCGGCGACATCATCTCCGCCTTGATGCCACCGTCCGGAAACAAAGATCTCCATGTCGTCATGTCGATGAAGATGGTGACGCTGAAGTTGTCGCCCTCATCTTCAACGAAGTCGCCATGGAGAAGATGATTCCACCCTTCTCCTTCACCATTGCCGGAGAAGAGGAGAAGGAGGAGATAAACCTCCAATACCAAGAACTTTGGCATGGAGAAACCCTAACCATAAGGACTCGATCTACTAGAGAAACTTATTAAAAACAATGGATCCTCGCTCCCTTCAGCCCCCGGCGAGATGCAGGAGGGGAAGGGAGGGGGACCAGCGGCAACGGCGGAGGGCGGCGGGAGGCGGCGGCGGCGGCCCCTCTCGTGTCGCGTGAGAGAGACGAGGCCTTGCTCCGTTCCCTGTGCACGCAAGGTGGTGAGAGCAGTCATCGGTAAACATAACGACGTACACACTAGTACAAAATAGATTTATGTCGTCGGTATGCAATAATTTTTATAGATGGTTTCGCTTCACATGCGCCAGTAGAAATCAAACGGTTCTGAACCGCCACTAGAAATCGATTTCTACATGTGGTTTTCTTAATAAAATCGCATGTAAAAATCAAGTATTTCAAATGGGATTTCTAGCGGTTTCTTAAAAAATCCGCCACTAGAAATAATTGGACACTTATTATTTTTTGAGTTTTTCAAACGACATCAGATGGGGAAACAATCAAAATGAAAGTCGTAGATCTCGAAAAGTATGAAACTTTATGGTTGATAACTTTTTTATTTGAAATCATCTTATCATCAAAACTACGTTCGAATTTGTCAAATTTAAAATTCATTTTTTTGTAAACGACCTTGGATGAAAAAACTTCCTAAATAAAAGTTGTATATCTCAAAAAGTTATGAAACTTTGTAGTTGACAACTTTTTTTATTTGAATTCGTTTAGTGGCTCAAACATTAAATTTGCACTCGTTTTAATATAATATGTGGGGAATTAAAATGGAATCTAAACACAAGTTATGAATGGAGTGGTAGAGGAGGGTACGCGTGAGGGTGAGTTTTGTGGGTTCGAATCCTCGTGACCGCATAGCACGTGATTTTACGTGAAAAAATCCACGACCCTATCCCACAATTATTATTTTTCTATTTTAAAAACCCGATTTCTAGACAACTTTTTTTACTGGCAGTTTCTTGAGAAAGCTACCGGTGGAAACAGATTTCCACTAGTGTTCTTAAGTAACCGTCTGTATTGTTCTCCTATTTCCACTGCCCTAACGCAGACGGTTCTAAAAAAACGCCAGTGGAAATGGGTTCAGAACCGACTGTATTAGTGACATTTAGAATCTTGTGTACTAGTGACATTTAGAAGGTACATGCAACATTTATATCTCTAAATAAATTTATTAAAAAATAGATTTAAATATATATTTAATGATATTAATTATATACCATAAATATTAATATTTTTTAATATATATTGAATCAAAGTATTTTTTAGAAAGTAGTGATGCTATTTTTTGTTGTTTTGTTGTGAGAGAAAAAGTTTCCGTGGTGATAAGCCGGGTTATAATTAACGTCCCCGTAGCTGGAGGGGCAAGGGCAGAAGATGTTGACGTCCCCGTAGCTGGAGGGGCAGTGACCAGCTATGGAGGCAGCCAACGCCAACGCGACACACAGTATCCCTCCGCCGTCACCTGAGGCTGCGGATGCAGACGGCATGGCCGCCGAGCACGCCAGGAAGAACGCCATGGCGCAGACCACTACTCTTGTAGTTGAGGTCATAGTTGATCCAGTCAGCTTCTCTGCGTGTCGTTGTTGGCGTCGGGATTCTGGGTTACGGTAGGAGCTGCATATGTAAAGCTAGGCTACAGATACGGTATCGTGCATGCGTAGATACTCCTGTCCGGAGCAAATTAAGATTCTAACCCGCCATAATCCTACTGTCCCATCAGATGTTACGGTCTTCGCGCGCCCGCCGGGTCCGTTAAGCGCGATCGCTAGCGTCTGCACTGTGACCGGCCGTGAGTGGTCTGGTAGTCATCTGGCCATATCACATTCAGTGACCGTGTGAGAGTTTACCAGATGGTACATGGTAGGGTCGTCGGCCGGGTCCGTTGCGCACGATCGCTAGCGGCTGGACTCTGAGTGATCTGGTATATTTCACATTCATCATTCAGTGCGTCAAGTCTACACGACCTGCGCCCGATTGGATCACCCCGCCCAGGTCATCTGTGTGTGATGACATAGCCACATTCGCCGCTGCCATTCTCGGCCAAAAAAGCTCCATCAACAGTTTGAGGAAGCCTAAGCCTGGCTGAGGTCCTTTCCACTTCTGAATTTGCCAGGGTAGACTTCGAATTGCCACCAGTCAACGAGAATACGTACTCCCTTCTGTCCCCTAAAAAAAATAGATTTCTGAAATTGTCCTAAATTAAAAAAATTGAACTTTGATCAAATTGCTAAAAAAACATTGAAATTTATAGTATCAAATTAGTATCATTAGATTTATCATAAAATATATTTTTCACATGGTGCTCATTTAAGCCATAAATGTTATATTTTTTATAAAAATTTAATCAAATTTTTTTTAAAAAAAATGACTTACACGGATTTTAAGAATTGATTCGGACAGAGGGGTTACATTTTTGACATGCAATCCTTCCATAATTACCCTCCTCGGGGTAAATCATAGGGCATCTTTGTTTCCGTGATGCGATTGAGCGAACGCGAAATTGAGCCAGCGCGGTTCTGTGGCCGCGTTTTGGGAATCGTGGGCTCTGGTTCACTCCGCGCCGCAAGCGACGGTGAGTCACGCGTCCATTGTGAAGGGTTCATCGTGATTATTCTGCTTATCTCGCTAAACCGCCACTCTCACGTTGAAAAACGCGGAAACAGACAGGCCCATAGTTTCTTTAGCTTTTTTTTTTCTTTCTACCTTTGACTGAACTTTTAAAGAGTTGTATTAATATTTGCATATTCAAATAAATACAGTACCAAGACATATTTTCATTCAGAACTAATTTGATATATTGTAATATTGATACTTTTCCTAAAAAGTTGATCCAAATTAGAGATGTAGGACAACATTAAAATAAATTATAATTGAAACTGATAATAAGGCATACACTTGGTAGAAGTTAGTTATGTGCCATCAAAATAAAATCCCACTTTAGTTTTGTTTGCATGTACTATAGCTTCATATTCGAGTAGGTATATAATTACATATGTATTCGTAGACTAAACTAAAGTGGTATATATATATATATATATATATATATATATATATATATATATATATATATATATATATATATATATATATATATATAATATTCATACTTAGAAGAGTCTCTCCATTCTAAATCTAAATTGTAAGTCGTTTTGTCTTTTCTAAGTACATTGTTTTTACTATACACCTAGATATAAACAATATCTAAATATAAGTTAAAATATAAATCTAGAAAACTAAAATGACTTACAATTTCAAATAGAGGGAGGACAACTTTATGAAACAAAATTTGGTTAGCAAATTGTCTCGATGTATAAAATCCAAGATTTCTCCTACTGGCACATTAATTATATATTTAATTTAAATTTAGACACATTAACTAAAAATTACTCCTACTGGAACATTCTTTTGTGGAGAGACGTTAGAACCACGTACATCACTATGCCACAACACCGAAATATCATCTGAAGTCTGTTACTAAAACTTAACTATTATTATTGAACGGTTAGTGACTAAATATTTTCTTCGGACCTTTGGTCGCTAATAATGAATGATGAGATAGAGTGTCTATCGCTATAAATATTTGGCTTTTGCATTTAATCGTCCATCGATATATATCAATAACCGAGTTGATCTGTCGGTTGCTAAATACAAGTGTTCATTGACGCAATATTTTCAGCCTGCTCCCACAAATTTTTGGCTTAAAACTCACCAAAACCCTAAGTCACTACTTGCAGCCTACCAAAACAAAACCAAATACAGGCTACTCCCGCTACCCCTCCACATTTTGAGTCTAATCTGACCTCACCACCCCTGCACCCCATCACCAGCGCGGCCTGCCCATCAGAAGCTCGCAGCCTCCACCCCGGCATAAGGGCCAAATGCCCGCCACCGCGCCACCTCGACGTCCCGGCACCTAGGATGGATGGCCGCCGCCGCCACCACCACACCGCCCCACACCACATACTACTCCATCCCAGAAAGAAATTGATATGAGATGCGTGTAGATCAAACTTTTTCAATTTTAATTATATTTATAGAAAATATGTGTAACATTTATATCTCTAAATAAATTTATATTAAAATATATTCAATGATCTATCTAATGGTATTAATTATATATTATAAATTATTATAATTTTTTATATATAATTAGTCAAAGTTAAGAAAGTTTAAGTTTCGGAAAGTGAAAATGACTTCTTCTATTTATAATTAGTCTCTGTATTATGAGGAGCAGCTGAAATGGCTCCTAAACAAATTCAGCGTTTAGTCTGTCCATGCATATCTCAATCCTTCCAGCAAGGCTGATTTGACAGTGGCATTTACTCTTCTACAGCTGGAAACTGCGAGGACTGACTATAGCATGGTGTACTTCTATGTAAGAGTATACTCCATCCATACCCATATTAGTTGACGTTTAGGATAACGGTATAGTCTCCCAAAGTGTAACTTTGACTGCTTATATTTTAAAAAATATTTATTGAAATATAATATATGTATATTTTTATGAAAATATTTTTCAAGATAAATCTATTGATATGATTTTCACTTTTCCAAACTTAATAACTTAAAAGTTATTCATGATTTATATTTTCAATGTTTGACTCAAATATTTTTCCAAAATATTAACTAATATAGGTATATATAGAGGGAGAGGGAGTACCCGTCATCGGAGGCTTTTGTCTACCTGACTCTCTAGAACGTACTCCCTCTGTAAAAAAATTTTATTCAAATCTTGTCTTAAAAGAATATAATTGTAGATTTAAGATAGCTTTTCCAATAGAACCCATCTATTAAAAATACCACTATATATCTAAGAACTGTACCATACTTTATTCATCCATAGGAGTTGTTTTATTTCTAGAATGATAGAATAGGGGAAAATTCATAATTTTATAGCTACACTACTAATCTTACAAACAAAAGTGAGATTCAAATCTTTTCTCGAACGGAGGGAAGGAGTATTGTCTCTAGGAATAGACACGACAACTAATGAGCAAGGGACACGACCAAAATATAGCCTTGTAATGTTTCTCTCCTACTTTTCTGGCCAGTTTACATCCAGAATTCTATATCCACACGGTGGTAGACACCCGCCAAGCTGAGCTAGCACGCGCTCTCCTCGCCACTGGTCGGTTCTGCTTTGAGCGTTGAAGGGGAGACCACGACCCACGCCACTAGTGTGCTTGTTCACCCATCGCTGCTCTGTCCAGGCCGGATCCAGCGACTGTGCACCCTCTTTGCCCCGTGGGACCAAGTAGTGTCACCCCCATGCCGGTGGAGGAGAAAAGGAGGGTGTGCGCTGGCTTCCCGCCAACGGAGGTGAAGAGGAAGGTGTTCGACAGAGGAGAAGATGAGAGGGCAGTCGGTTGACATGAAGAGGAGGCAACAAATATATTTTATAAAGAATCTAATGTTACTTATTTACTATACTAAATACTAAAATCTTAGTATATAAACTCAGCTAAATCTAAGACTATTTGATTCAGCACTATTTAAGAATAATATCATCTTTAGGACGGAGCGAGTACTATATTTATTATAAAAAATAGTTTCCAAGGATGCACCTTTTGTTTACCTTAACATATTTCATGGGAATTACATCATGTGTCAATATGGACCCGTACTAAATCCTAAATCCTATATCAATAAAATCCTAAATCCTAAATCCTACATACATCCTAAAGCAAATCCTACCGCAAATCCTAAATCCTAAACCAAATAAACCTAACTCCTACCTAAACCCTAAGTCAAATCCTACCTAAATCTTACAATAAATATTTTTTACATCATATACTCCATCAATACTACATATTAGAATTAAATCCTACAACTAAAGCAACTACAAATGCAAATAAATGAAAAAAACAAAAAAAAAAGACTTACCGAACGACCCGCTCGGTAACCGCTCCGGGGGGTCGGTAACCGCCGAGTCCGGTCGGTAACCGCCGGGGGGGAGGGTGCGTGGCGGGCTGGTCGGTTACCGACCAAATCTCTCGGTAACCGCCGCCGTCTGGTCGGTTACCGAGGGGCGCGGTCGGTTGCGGGCGGCGCGGGGGCGGAAGAGGAGGGGGCGGGCGCAGATAGGGTTCGGGGCGCGGAGACAGCCCCCCCGGCCGACAGCGGCTTAAATAGGAGGCGGCAGGAGACAATGGGCCGCATGGGCCCTTAACGGGCCTCACGGTTTTTTTCTTTTTTCTTTTTTTTCAAACTTAAACACGTCCAAAAAAATAGCAAACGAACTCCAATTTGAATAATTTTTACACCATTGGACTCTATAAATCGTGAACTATTTTTAGGATTTTTTTCAGAATTTTTTTTAAAAAAAAATTCAAATTTGAAATTTGAATTCAAACCGGTACCGAAACCGAACCGGTCCCGACCGGTTCGTCGGTTACCGAGCGGTTACCGTGGTAACCGAACGGTTTTGAATTCCCTGCTATTGACTGCAAAGGAGAAAGGTCAGAGAAGCCATGTATGCATGTCCCTGCCGGTTGCTACAGTAGCATGTATATTAAAATAGCCCCCCTTGATTCGCATCCACGCTCCGCCAATCATGATGAGGATAGAGAGGAGGAATAGCAAGCCAACCAAGAGAACGAGTGGGGTCGCCATGGCCCACTTAATCCCTCTGCTTGCTATCTGCACTACTATTTTTTTAGGCGTTTCCAAAATGGTCTTGGAGGTGGCCAGCATCATTAACCACCTATCTTTTTCCTCGTGCTCCTCTCCAACGACAACGAGAGAGTGACGGATCCATTGAAGATGACGCCATCAACTTCATCAGCATGATGACATGAAGACTTTTATTTCCGGACGACGACATCAAGGCGGACATGGCGAAAGACTAGGGAGAATAAGTTTAAGATCTATCTTTCTCATTCTTTGGTGGCGGAAAGAAGGAGAAGAAAGACAAGAGAAAGAAGAAGTTTCTCGACTCCACCTACAGGAATGTTGGCCGTCGTTCGTTGGACATCTGTTCTCAGGTCTGTTGCTATTGCCGAGTATTTGCCTGTGCGGTCATTTATATGAAGCGTAAAAAAAAGGTTCGGTTTTGAGATTTGGAACTTTTCACAGAGTGAGTATAATTTAGATAGTGTAATCCAAAGTGCTTGTAACATATTGATGTACTCAGCTATTATATAATGTAATTCTTTTTTTGTCACAAAAAATCATTAACCACCTCGGTTAATGCTTGCCAAATTATCATTAACCGAGGCGATTAAAAAAAAACTGCATCGATAAATCCATTAACCAAGGTGGACATTTATAACATAACTGCCTCGGTTAATATCTATTAACGAGGCGGTCAAAGGGGTAGGAGACGTTGACACCCCCCACAGCTAGAGGGGCAGTGAGCTAAGAAGGCAGCGGACGGGATATACAGTATCCCTCACCCGCGTCAGCGGATGCAGCCGGCGACATGGCCGCCAAGCACGCCAGAGTGAACGCCATGGTACGGTGCAAACCATCACTCTACTCGAGCTCATGATTAAGATAATTGATCTGCTTGTCTTCGTGGTGTTATTAATTAGTGTTGGGTTCTGGGTTACGGGACTACATACCTACACATATTTAAAGGCCACTAATATGCTGTAGTTTCACCAAAAAAAAGTATACTGTAGTTTCGTGCACGTGTAGGTACTCCTGTCCGGAGCAAAGATTCTAACACGCCACGATACTATTAATTGTTCCATCAGATGTTAGGGCAGTCATTATGGTAGAAATCATGTACGGAATTCAAGATAGCCATGTCAGCAAAATTATGAAGGTAGAAACTATCTGAATTTCGAGAACTATCACTATCTACAGCCTATCGGAACCACTACCACGGTGTATATTACTCTCTTCATCTCGAATTGTAAGTCATTCCAAGAATCTTGGAGAGTCAAAGTTTATAAAGTTTGACCAAATTTATATAATATGATAATAACATATTTGATATCAATTAAGTATCATTAAATTCTTTATTTGTCATATTTTTATATTATACATATTTGATGTCATAAATTTTTATGTTTCTCTATCGATCAAACTTAAAATATTTTGACTCTCCAAAATTCTATATAAGATAGGCAAAGCCGCGAAGGGTACACGGTTGAGACCCATAAAGGCAGAAACGCCGTGGTCCGGATATCATGCGGTTAATAACTGGATTGGACCACATACAGATTCGTGTCTCCGTGTTTCAAACACCTAAAGCGCATGAACTAGGGTCCTAACTTCCGTTGAAATTTCACAGAATTTCAATGGCAGCTAATAAAAATTCTCAAATTTCGTATTACAATAATACATGTGCAATGTAATTTTAGACTGTGACATTTTTTGTGCCCTCAAGGGTACATGCCCTTACATTGTGAACCACACGTTTTGCATTGAGATGTGTACACAACAGGAGAGAGACAATATAATATTATCACTCTACTGTTGTGCACATATTTCAATGCAAAACTTGTGGTCCACAATGTAAGGGCATATGTCCTTGAGGGCAAAGTTTACTTTCCCAATTTTAGACTTATATTTTCTACTATCTTCATTCTAAATGATAAGACATTCTAAAAATCTTGGAGAGTCAAAGTATCTTAACTTTGATAAAAATTATAGAAAAAATTATAAAGATTTATGACGACATGAAATGAACATATTTAGTTAGCATCATAAATGTTATTATATTATCATATAAGTTTAATCAAACTTTTAATATGTTTTGACTCTCCAACATTATAGCAGGTCGCGGCTTCGCCGAGTGCCGCTTGCACTCGACAAAGGCTGCATTGCACTCGGCAAAGCCTTTATCGAGTGCAGCACTCGCAAATTAAAGAAGCTCCGACGAATCAGCGGCCGGCAAAGGCTTCGCCGAGTGCCAACTCTGCGCTCGGCAAAGATTTGACACCGTCCGCGGCGGGAGACACCGTCTCTTTTTTTCCTTTACCGAGTGCAACACTCGGCAAAGAAATTTCATTTTAAAAAAAAAACCTTTGCCGAGTGCTTCTAGCCACGCGCTCGGCTAAAAAATGTTTTTCTTTTTTTAAAGAAAATATTTGCCGAGTGTTGTCCCCAGGGCACTCGGCAAAGAAAATCATTTTCTTTTTTTTTTGAAAAAATTCTTTGTCGAGTGCTTCTGTCAAGGCACTCGGCAAAGAGACCTCTAGATTTATTTTTTTCACAACAATGCATATTTATATATCACAAGCAACATTTATTTAGAAACCCCAATTCAACAGAAATATTTATATTAATAGAAACCGTTAAGGGTAAGTTTTTTTTGCCGTTAGGCGTAAGTTTTTTTTGTCGGAAGCGATTCTTTGCCGAGTGCCGATCTTTGTCGAGCGTCGTAGACCTAGCAGCTTTGCTGAGTGTTTGTCCTTTGCCGAGCGCTTCCTGGCTAGCCACATACACTCGGCAAATTTGCGTTGTCCCATAGTGCAAGATCTTATAATTTAGGATGGAGGGAGTATGTCTTATGCGGCATATTTTTGTACTCAATATATGTGGTCTTAAATTGCTAATATTTTGTTTAGATCTATTTTTTAAAAAAAAAAACATACTTCATGTTTAGCTCTCTAAAAATATTCTGGCTGAATTCCATTTACTTCAAAGGTGGCCGAAAGTTTTCTGTATAACAAAATTTCAAAAAAAACATACTTCATGTTTAGCTCTCTAAAAATATTCTGGCTGAATTCCATTTACTTCGAAGGTGGCCGAAAGTTTTCTGTATAACAAAATTTCAACTACCCGTATCCTAACTCGATAGGGTCGGCATCTCATCATGTTTGCTTTTGGAAGTGGGAGGCGACGATGACCTCCTAGAAAAGGAGGGATTGACCACGTTATTCGGCGGTCTTCCACTTTATATACGTGTGTGCCGCAAGTGTGGAAATGACCAAAGCATGCACTAAAAATCACGAAAGCTCAGAACATCTCTAGCAGTCTCTCTATTTGGCAAGCAGTTCATGGGCCATATTTATGCAAGCACCACCCTAGCCCACCGAAGAAAATCCTTTGAGGCCCAACAATTCCTACGTCAAGCCACCAAGGCTCCTTCTTCGGTCCTCGACTCCTCGCCGCCGACGCTGCCGAGGGCCGCACTTTGCTGTTGATAGGTAGCCGCAGGGTCGGTAGTCGCCAGTCAGGCTAAGCGGGGCATGCTCCACTGCTCCCCTCGGGCTCAGAATCCCCTCCACGAGCAGACGGTTGAAGCGTTTTCCCCGTGGCCTTGGCTACTGCCTACTGTTGTCTCCTTGAATTGGTAGGCTCTCTTGTGCCATGGTTATTTTCAATGGAATGTATTGCTTCATGTATGTATTCCAATAATTGGTACAATAGGAGGCACTGATGATTCACATGCGCTCACACTGTTGCAGACGTTTTAGAAGTCTAGAATGCGACAAGCTAGTTCAGATTTTCCATATGCAAATCAGTTGCATCTATAGAGTAGAGGTGTACATACTTTCGTCTCTGCAAATGCAACTATGAAGTTCTGTGTTGAATACACATGTTGGCCTTGCTATTTATACTGTCATGAGAGGACCTTGAACTGAAGGGAAGAGTGAATTTGCCATATCTTTCTGTTCTAATGGGTGTCAATTCACACTATAGTCTGATGCCTACTAGAATCATGTGTTAGCCTGGTCATGATAAAAAAAAAAGTGCAGAAACATGTTGCACTTGAAATCATGTATTATTCTGATGCCTACTAGAGCCACTGATTGTGACAATTCATATCAAATTATCAATAGACATCTTGACATCCACACTATGTTCTTATATATATAGAGCCTTATCTTTAATACGAAAGACTCACTAGTACAAAAAACATTTTTGCTGCCACGTCATTTTTTTTCCACAGACGGTTCACAATTTCATGACGCCAGTACAAAAAATAGAGTGGGCCCAGCAAGAGAACCGCCTGTGTAAAACCATTTACACAGGCGGCTGACATTATGATGTAAATACTTGTAGAGTTAATTTTTTTGATTTTTGTAAACGATCTCTGATAGAAACACTTTGTACATGAAAGTTGTAGATCTCGAAAAGTTATGAAACTTTGTAGTTCACAACTTTTTCATTTGAAATCATCTTGTCATCGAAAATTACGTTTGAATGTGTCAAATTAGAAATTTAAATTTTTGTAAACGACCTCGGATGAAAAAACTTGCTACATGAAAGTTGTAGGTTTCGAAAAGTTATGAAACTTTGTAGTTCACAACTTTTTCATTTGAATTCATTTAGTGGCTCAAACAATCAATTTACACTCGGTTTAGTATAGAATATGAAGAAGTACTAACGAATCTAGACACAAGTGAGTCATGGGTGGAGTGGTAGAGGAGGTACCGCGCGAGGGTGAGGTCTCTCAGGTTTGAATCCCCGGCGGAGCGCGTTTGCGAATTTTACGTGAAAAAATGCGCTTGTCCCGGGATTTAATTCTGTTTTTTCGATTTTAAAAACGCGATTTTATTCTGCGGATTAATACAGGCGGCTGACAAGTGAGCCGCCTGTGAAAACCAGGCGGCTCACAGCCCGCCGCCTGTATAAATGCCTCTACCACCGCCTCTAAAAATGTTTTTTTGTACTAGTGACTTGATGTTATACAAGCCGTCATATATATAGAAGGATACAAGCCATCTAGTCTACAATACATTGTGCATATTACACATAAATGGATCTGTATGATACAATCTCATCCAAAAGAAACGAACTTAAATGTAACTTTTAAACATATGGTATCTCAGATGCAGCAATATATAAGCAAGCCCTCTATAATCTTACCCTAATGTAGTTAGCGTTGCCTAAACGAAGATACAAATTCTTGCTCCAAACTGTAGCACCTCGAGATCTCTTGAGGTATTATATGGGTAGCGTTAACAAGGTTGATATGTTCGAGTGAACTCATAGCTTCTACACATAGCAAAGACTCAATATCTCCTTCTTGTTCATGTAAATGTTGACTTTTTCTCAGCCTCTTTGTTCTTAGGAATTGTAACCTCATCTCTACTTCTTTCATAGACGGTCACTCTCCTCCTTTAACCCTTAAGCATGCTTCTGTAAGTAAGGCAATTTCACTAATCTCTTCTTGGTCTGCTTCTTCCACAACTTGAGTATCCATTATTTCAACAAGAGACCCTTGGTGAAGTGTTTCAGTGAAGAAATGGGACAAGCTTTGCTTTGCACCTAAATCATTAATAAAAATTGGCTTCTTTCTTGTCAAAAGTTCCACAAGTATTACTCCAAAACTGTATACATCACTCTTCTCTGTTAGTTGATCGGTATGATAATACTCTGGATCCAAGTAACCAAATGTTCCTTGAACAATTGTCACCACATGGGTCTCATCAAGTGAAAGAGATCTTGAAGCACCAAAATCTGAAACCTTTGTGGTGAAATTGTCATCCAATAGTATATTTGAAGACTTCACATCTCTATGAAAAATTGGTATTGTAGCTTCTGAGTGTAGATATGCCAGAGCCCTTGCCGCTTCCACTGCAATCCTTATGCGATCATCCCATGAAAGCAAGCATTTTACTGTATTATCCGTGTGAAGAAGTTCATATAGAGTGCCATTTGAAATGAATTCGTAGACAAGCAAGGGCACTTCATCTTCTAGGCAACAACCAAACAGTTTCACCACATTACGATGAAAGATTTGAGACAAAATCACAACCTCATTGATAAATTGGTATATCTCTATTTGCTCCACTATTTTGGACTTTTTTATGGCCACCACACGTTGGTCGGACAAAATTCCTTTATAAACTGTCCCATGTCCTCCACGACCAAGGATACGAGTAGCATCAAAGTTGTTGGTCGCCTCCTCTAGTTCTTCCAATGTGAATATCTTTGTTTTGCTTGTAGCACTTTCATCTGAGATCAATTGCTCCAATAATATACCTTGATTTTTCTTGAAGTATGCTCGTCGGATTCTACTCTGGATGCCTTTTTTCCACTTCTTGGCAATTACAATTATACCCAGTGCAATAAATATGGATCCAATGCCACAACTAGTTCCAATTGCAATACCTATATGCATTTGATGTTGTTATGAGACCACATGTTAATGTTTACAAATTATAATTTCAATGGAGTTTTGTTTGCTATGGCTTACCCAAAAGAAGATTCCGTTGTTTAGCTGACGTAACACACACCGCCTCTTGATGAAATCAAATTCTTGGGTATGAGAGCACGGTGTGCACCGATAGCTTCCAGGAATGTTTTGACATGTACCGTTGCAGTAGTTTGGCTGTGAGCATTCATTAATATCTGTTGACAATAAATTTGTTATTCATTATATATGTTGATCATCATAATACGTGGTTGTGCATAGTTGTTATACAAAACCGTTGAATGGGATTCCCTGTCTAAATCTGTCTAATCTGATTGAACTACAAATAATTGTGTTGTTAGAGTATGTGAATTTGTGAATTTTCTTTCCAGTTTTGGGTGTGAACTATGTGGTACTGTTGTAACACTAACACATACTGAAGGAGGAAAGGTATGTACCTGTGCAGCCATCATGTATGTAAGGATTTCCTGTGTAGCCAGAAGAACACTTGCAACGATATCCCATAAATATTTTCCCATGGATCACGTTTTGACAATCACTATTTACGCTGCGACATGCATACTTACTTCTATTCCTATGCATAGCTTCTTCACAAGATGAATTTGTAACTGCCCACCGTATAACAATATCATATTACATAGAAAAATCAAATTCGTCTTCCACAGGGCCGTCCGTGTATAATAAGTATCCATTTTCGGTGGTCTTAGAGATTATTACTTCTTGCCCTGAGCTAGCATTGTTTAGCATGTTGCTAACTGTTAGAGTCCCATCTTCTACTGATAGACCAATCACATGATACTGTGTATATGTTGAGCTAAAAAGTGTCTCATTTGCGGCGGTACAATTAAGTCGGAACCTTTTGTTTCCGAAACAATCTTCTTCCAGCCCGAAAGGGAAAGGAATGGACATGTTCCCGCATGACAGGCAGTGTTCTTTAGGCTTGGGGTTGTAGTTCTTTAGGAATGGGCATGTTTGGTTTTCGGGGCAAAACATTTGCCCCTGCCACATCGAATCTTTCGTCACTAGTTTCGTCTATTTAAAATATACTAATTAAAAAAAAATTGTCAGCCGGAGACAACTTCACGAGATGAATCTTTTAAGCTCATTCAGTTCATGTTTTGACAATGTTGTGCTACAGTAAACATTTGTTAATTATAGATTAATAGCTAAATAGAATCGTCTTGTTAAGTCCCGCAGGGACATGTAATTAGTTTTATAAGTAGTCTATTTTTAATACACTAAACTAGTGCCGAAAGATTCGATGTGACACGGCAAAATATTTGTCGCCTGTTTGGTTTCAGGGGCAAAACATTTGTCCCTGTCACATCGAATCTCCCGTCCCTAGTTTCGTCTATTTAAAATATATTAATTAAAAAGTAATTTGTCAGCCGGAAGCAACTTCGCGAGACGAATCTTTTAAGCCTATTTAGTTTATGTTTTGATAATGTTGTGCTACAGTAAACATTTGTTAATTATAGATTAACTTAGCTTAATAGAATCGTCTTGTTAAGTTCCGCAGGGGCATGTAATTAGTTTTATAAGTAGTCTATTTTTAATACACTAAACTAGTGCCGAAAGATTCGGTGTGACACAAGTTTACTTATGTCAGTCGATCCCACAGCTTTAGGTACTGCACCAGCGTCGGAGCGAAATTCAGGGAAGCTTCGTGTATATACAATCATCCGGCGTGCATACGCTGGCCGCTGGCGCAACGGCGAGACGAGCACAGACAGCTAAGCTTGTGACAGTGCGAACCAACATGTTTGTGCAGGTGGCTCAAGGGCTGCAACAGAGGGAAGTTTTGTTTCTTCTCTTCTAGAACGAGTTCTATTCTACACCTGCAGATACTAACGCCTTTTACATTAACATGATATAATCTATATCTAGCATTCTAGCCTTGCACTTCTCGTTGTGCTGTAAATCCTCTGTTCTGTTGCACATGCGGCAAGCTAAGATCTCTGGTTTCTACTAAAACAACTACAGGTTAAAATGCATCAAGTGTTACTTTGTCTGAATACGCATGTTGCTAATGCTAAGGTTTCTTTTTTAAAAAAAAGATCCAGTTGCCCGGCTTAAATTGATAAGAAAGAGAAGAAATAAAGTCTCAACAGTTACATGCGCGAGCAGCGCAGCCTATCGCAGTAGCACTGCGTAGGTGACCAAAGGAAAAACACTCATTACTCGCAAATTAAAGAGCTACCAGGTTGGGAGAGTACAGGACACTCATCCAGTTAGCAAGTTATGAGTGCCAAGTCTCGCTCCAGGGAAACGGGACGTCCATAGGTGACCAAAGGAAAAACACTGATTACTCGCAAATTAAAGAGCTACCAGGTTGGGAGAGTACAGGACAGGACACTCATCCAGTTAGCAAGTTATGAGTGCCAAGTCTCGCTCCAGGAAACGGGACGTCCAAAGTTAACCACTAAAAAACATGGTCAAACTTGAAATGCTCCAAGAAACTTAGAATGCCTTATGATTTGGAATGGAGAGAGTATTATGGAATCACTATGAACTTAGCTGTGTGCATTTGTTGTTCTACTGCTAGGCGGAACTACATTGATGCATTGGTATTCCTAGGAATACTCAACTTTCTTAGCACAACAATAAGTATATATACATGTATATTTAGATGTACAATGTATATTGCTGTTAATTTGATCATTTCCAAGCACAAATTTCCGACTGCCTTCTGTTTTTAGCTTCTATAGGCTGGCCTGCAAGGGGCAAGTGCGTAAGGCAGGCCCAGTGGTCCAGTAAGCAGTGGCCCAGTAAGCTTTGCCTCCGGCTTTCCACCAGAGACGTCTGAACTGCCATGCCCATGACTCTCTGTTCGGCAGAGAGAGAAGCCAACTCCCCAATCCCTAATCTTGCTTGCTATTCTCCTTCTCCGATCTGGAGTCCAGCGATAGCGAGCAGACGGTGACGACGTTCCACCTGCACACACGGCTAAGCGGCTGGCGGCGGCAGCAGGCTAGAGGCAGGGCAGGCGGAGCCCGGGGGCGGGGTCGTTCTGCACTCTGCTCGGCAGGCCGTTCGGCACTGCGGCGGGCGGGTGGCGTGCTAGGCCGGCCGCGGCCGGCTGGCTGCTGGCTTGGGGAGTCGGGAAGGCCAGTGAACCAGTGCTTGGGGGCGCCAAGGAGAGGAGAACTGGACCAGTGTTTGGAGCGCAGCAAGCCACAAGACATCAAGAGCCAGATGTGAGGGTTTTCCCCAATAACGATTTAGTCATTTGGATTTAGCCATTTAGGAATGTCCAAATTGACTATGAGCTAGTGATCTTTAGTTGATAGTGTGTATATTTTCTTCTTGTAGATAACTTGCAGTTTAGATTTTACAAAATGCCTCCATATCAATTCTAGAACCACAGTGACAATAGGGGTATAGAGTGAGACCCAACTTTAAGATCCGGTTGTTCCTTCTATTGTGCTGGAAAAAAACAGTCACGGGAATACCCATCCTGGCTCCGCTACTGTAACAGCTGCAGTCCTGCAGAGCACTTCAGTATGCAGTGTGAGAGTTGTACTCGAAGACCTGTATGTGCAACTCATACTGTCATGAAAGGACGCCCGAGGCCCAACAGAAGTCCATTTCTTGTGCCCTGAATTTGTTTTGTCGACTACTTGTGTTTTCATTAACCATGCTAACACTTAAAAATTGAAGCACTCTATTACATGATAAAATCAGACGGTATGACAGGCCTGCTGGAACAACTGATCAAAACCCTCTGTTAAGTCGAGAGCCCAAGTTTTGTTTATCTTTTCCGCAGACACTAGCTTCCATACAAGCATTGATCTTATGTCATGTAGTTTACAAGCATCTTCATCAGATATAGTAAAAGAATACAGACTGTGCATTCTGTGAATATACAAAGGCGTAGTAGTGTACTCTCAGGCATCGGGGAATAATATTCAATCGATCAATCAAATCCAAAGGGATTGAGGATGCATATATGGTAAGTGGGTAACTCAATGCATACTAGCAATCACTCTCTTTTTTTTTACCGTGGCAAACTGATTGAGGATGCAAATTCTTGCTCCAGACTATACCACCCGGAGATCTCTTGGGGTGTTAAATTGGCATTATCCACAAGATTGACATGTGAATGGGGTTTCCTATCATTTGGGCATGACAAAAGTGCTATATCTCCATGGTTCCCATATGCTTCTAATGTTTTTATTTGTCTCTTATTTCTTAATAGCTGCAATCTCATCTCTACTTCTTTCATAGTTGGCCTCTCTCTTCCTTTGACCCTCAAGCATCCTGCTGTAAGTAAGGTGATATCATCAATTTCATCTTGGTCTGCCTCTTCCACAATTTGTGGATCCATTATTTCTAGTAGAACTCCATCTTGAATTCTTTCAACAAAGTAATGTGACAAGCTTTGTTTTCCACCTGAATCGTTAATAAAAATTGGCTTCTTTCTTGTTAGTAATTCCACAAGTATTACTCCAAAACTATAAACATCACTCTTATCAGTTAGTTGGCCAGTATGATAATACTCTGGATCTAAGTACCCGAATGTTCCTTGCACGATTGTCACCACATGAGTCTCATATACAGCAGCCAAGCGTACAGTCCTGGAGGCCCTCACCAATGAGAGGTGGATAGATGATATTCAGGGTCTAATTTCCCCGGAAGCTCTAATGGAATATTTGGGTCTGTGGGATAGGATCTCTGAGGTAGACTTACAGGTGGGGGTGCAAGACAAACATGTGTGGCGACTCTCCACCTCAGGGCAGTACACAGCAACTTCAGCATATGAGGCTCTCTTCCAAGGGGCCATCCTGTTCAGGTCTTATGAAAGGATTTGGAAGTCTTGGGCTCCTCCCAAATGCCGCTTCTTTATGTGGCTAGTCGCCCACAAGAGGTGCTGGACAGCTGATCGGCTAGCTCGGCGAGGCCTTCCACACCCTGACAAATGTCTTTTCTGTGACCAAGAGAAAGGGAACATTCAGCACTTACTCTTTGAGTGTGTGGTCGCAAGGCAATTCTGGTATTCACTCTTCCATCGAGTTGGCTTCTCCCAACTTGCTCCGACAGCTGCTGATGCTGATTCTGATTTCGATACATGGTGGGAAGGTGTGGGAGCAATGGTCACAGGTGATGCACAGAAAGGGTTAAACTCCCTAGTCATCCTTGGCGCTTGGTGTATCTGGAGACACCGAAATGATTGCGTTTTTAATGGGGCACCCCCAAGTGTTACCACTATGTTGAGCTTGGTTAAGGATGAGGCTCATTTGTGGATCTTGGCAGGAGCCAAGGGCCTTGCCTTCCTCTCTACCAGAGGATTTGGCTAGGGTGTTCCGGCCTCAGGTCTTGGGTCGTTCTTAGTTTTAGCAGGCATTTTAGCATGTCTCTAAAGTAGTGTGTGTGTGTGTGTGTGGAGGGGGTTTGGAGACTTTCTGTATGTCTCTTTTTCTTCTATTAATACAATGATACGCAGTTCTCCTGCGTGTTCGGAAAAAAAAAGTGATCTTGAAGCACCAAAATCTGAAACTTTTGTGGTGAAGCTATCATCTAAGAGTATGTTGGAAGACTTCACGTCCCTATGAAAGATTGGTATGGCAGCTGCACTGTGTAAATAAGCAAGTGCTCCTGATGCTTCCACTGCAATTTTAATGCGATCATCACATGATAAGAAGCACTTCATTGTAATATTTGAGTGAAGAAGGTCATAGAGAGTACCATTGGATATGAACTCATAGACTAACAATGGCACCTCAGCTTCTAAGCAACAACCAAAAAGTTTCACCACATTACAATGAATGATTTGAGACAAGATTGCAACCTCATTGATAAACTGGTCTATTTCTGCCTGCTCTATAATTTTGGATTTTTTTATGGCCACAACACGCTGGTCAGATAGAATTCCTTTATAAACAGTTCCATGCCCTCCATGACCAAGAACACGAGTAGCATCGAAATTGTTAGTTGCCTCCTCTAGTTCCTCCAAGGAGAATATCTTTGTTTTATTTGTAGTGATTTCATTAGAAATTAATTGCTCCAAGAGTAGGCCTTGATTCTTCTTGAAGTATGCCCTTCGGATTCTCTTTTGGAAGCTTTTCTTCCACTTATTTGTGAGTACAACTGCTCCAGATGCAATAATTATGGAACCAAGTCCACAACTAATTCCAACCGCAATGCCTGCATCAATGCATTTCTAATCATGTGAGTTTGCATTTTGTAACTACAATTGTAATGAATATTTTAGCACTATATGACTTGCCTAAGAGAAGATTGTGTTTCTTAGCTGACATCACACATTTGCTTTTTGTCAAATCAAACACTTTCCCATTAGGGCATCTGTTGGAGCCCAGAGCTCCTTGCGCCAGAGAACGTCGGTGACGAACGCGGTGACCACGGCGAGAACACAAACGCAGATGTAAAAACACGAGAGAACAAAAGAGATTTTGTCGCTGCCCACAACCACAGCTTTTGAGTCTTTATTCATTGCTATATATAAGCCTAATCAGGATCTCCAAACATGGAATCCCCCCACGCCACGACACACAAGAACGTCGCATCCTTTCTTGTGATGCACGCACGCCGTGGCGAGGGCTGACTCAACACGGTTCAGCCCATGGTCGCGCACGCCTACGCTCATGGGCCAACCCTACTCCGACTATTACACGACTCAATGAAACAAAGCTTACATTGTGCATCTATTTAGCTAACAGCATCTACTGCAGTTATATCCTCCAACAAAATTATGGCATGTCCCATTGCAATAACCTTGCAAGGAACATTCATCGATGTCTGTATCACTAAAATTGGCTATGTATCAGTGTTAAGAAGTATGGGCATGCATTGATCATGACAAATTAGTACGCCATTGCCTCCATTTCAATTTTCAAGGTCTGTACATTTGCAGTTACAACTAAGAGAACATGTGGTAAGTCAAGGAAAGAAAGTTGCCACTATACTACTAATTCAGTTTTACATTACTTTATATGTTGAGCATGATGGATATACCTCACAATTTCAATGCTAGAAATGAGATTTGGATTTGAGAGAATTCTAACCTGTGCACCCATCTTTGGTGTATGGATTGCCTTGAAATCCCTTGTTACACTTGCATCGATATCCAAGGGGTGTATTCCCTCGGTAGACATGCAAGCAATTGCTGTGCATGCTTAGACATGCGTATGTAGCATTTCTTCTCATAGCTGTTTGACAAGCTAAGTTGGCAGCAACCCACCTTATCGTAATTTCGTCCTCTTCAGAGAGATCCAAAAGATCTTCATATAAAGTACCAATCTCATCCACAGTAGTGGCCTTACCATCTCTATACACAGCTGTATAGACTGTTATCTGTTCATTGTTGGAGGTTGTGTCGTTCAACATGTTACTAACAGCCAGAGACCCATCATCAAGTGATAAGTTAATGACACGATATTGGGCGTATCCACGGTCAAGAACAGTGAGATTACTTGATGTGCAGTTGAGTTGAAAGAACTCATTTGCAAAACAACCTTCCTCAATCCCAAAATGGAACGGAATTGTAATGTTTCCGCATGATTTTCTGCAGTTTTCTTTGCGCTTGGGATTATAAGCTGCTTCATAGTAGACAAAGTAGTGTCATGATCAGATGAAGGCTTTGGGTGTATAAGTTGCTTCAAGGTAGAACAAAATGACATAATTACATGATAACCCCAATTTTGAGACCTGATTAATTGTGACTATGTTCTCTTAATCACGTTTAAATTGTCAACTACATGTGTGTAAATGTTAAATGGAGGGTCTGCATATGTTTTAATTGTGTCTACAGAGGGTGACTGCTTGCACCATCCTCTGGGTGTGCTTAGTGTACCATAAATGATATTTCCTTATTTATAATGACATGAACAGAATTGTGACTGCTTGCTGCAGTTTTGCTAATAATGTAACCATGGAATCAAATGTCGTTACTTTAGCAAATGAAATTTTGACTGAAATTTTGAATTAGTGAATATAGTGTAAACATGAGAGAGACCTTGAGTGGTGCATCCATCCAGAATGTAGGGATTGGTGGCTTCTCGCCCGTACAAGGGACACGAGCAGGAGTATCCATTTCCAGATGGTAGATTTGTGCAATTGCTTTCAGGATTGCAACCATAACTCTCACCGTGCATCTGTGCGCTTTCACAGGTTGGCTGGTCAGTGATGGCCATCTCAAGTGTGACACCGCCGTAGAGATTGCTTGCACCGACCCAACCAGAGTAAAGATCGCTCATGTTGAAATGATAGGCACTTGATACGAATACCTTGACACTGGAGAGCACTACCTGACCTGACAGTGCTATCTTGCCATCATGCCGGCCAACTCTGAACCCAAAGGCTGGCAGATCCGATTCCAATCCGATGTAGCAGCAGCCGATCCCATCACAGTAGCCGTCCAAAGTTGCCTTCTCCATGGTCTTGGCGTCATCCACACAAATACTCATGCAAGAACCGATGACGTCAACCATGTTACGATCGAACAAGTAGAGCTCAACACCGCATCCAACAAGGTACAGGTCGTTGCCATCGGCACCATCGATAATCACACCCTTGATTGGGGCTTCCCAGGACATGCCGCCGTCCATGCCCATACCTGCTGTGCTCATGGTGACATTGAAGTCGATAGCCGATGCAGAAGCTCTGTTGTGAAGAACATCTATGTAAGTGATTTGGATGCTGCTGTTTCCCATGAAGAGTGTGGGAGACTGAGGAGTGGTCTGGTCGTCGCAGGTGAGCTCGAGGCCTTGCCGGAAGCAGCCCGGCCCTATCCCAAAGGGGTAGGAGATTTTGACATCCCCGCAGTGGGAGGGACAGTGAGCCAGGGATGCAGAAGTAGGGACAGTGGTGATCGCCCAGAAACACCATGGCTTATGGTCTGCACTCCCGGCAACGCAGCCAAGAGCATGAGCGCAACACAAGTGGTAACTACTAGCATCCCAGGGGAGGACATCTTTGTGTGTGTTGGTGATCTCTTCGGTCTCTAGATCTTGTGTTTCTGTGGTTGGTGTCTGGATCCAGTGTTTGTGTTGGTCATCTCTTCAACGCATTGTTGTGGACACACTTCATAGAAAAGCTACCCATTACCTAGCCTCTAGCAACAATTGCTTGTCTGTTGGCCTGGCCAGCATGTCAAAAGGGAGTACATCAGCCTTCTGTTGTGGAGTTAGGAATTCCAGGGCACTCATCCCATCATCGTTGGGGCCCAAATGACCTGCGAGTCGCCGGAGGTTGATTTCCACGGTTACACTGAATTATTTTTGTGCCGTCGATCACACGCCTACAGACTCTCTCTGATGAAAACATTTGCCTCTGTGTAATTAAGCTTTATTTAGTCTTGATAGCCAGTTGTGTTCTCACACACTCTACCAGTGCACAAGAGATGCTTCTCGTTGCTGGACGTTGATCAATGAATGACAGCGGCCACTTGAAAATCTGGGGACACTAAGCACGTCAGCAATTTTAACTGGTGTAAAATTTCCACATTCCTACAGTTGCATGCGTCAAATAAAAGATATATTTATAACGGTGCTTTCACGACGAGAATTAGAAAAAGAAACTTCACCACGGCCTAAAAGATATATTTATAACGGTGCTCTCACGACTTTATCACCTTGCATGTATTCACGGTTGCAAAAGTCGTCACACATGCTTGACTTAAGGGAATATCTGGGGCCAACTAATTAGCTGTTGATAAATGTTCACCCATAAATTGAATAGGTCACATGTTTATTAACCATCGGATTGAAACCCAAAGGTTTGGATCCATCAATCTATAATTGTTTCTACTCCATCGGCCATTACTCATGCATATAGTTGAATGCATTAGTAAACATATTTGTTTGAAGTTCACATCCCAATCGGCGGTTCAATGCATATAGTTGAAGGTTTAGGGTCATTTGAAACTGACATAAAAAATCCATCAACAGGGGCATGAAAAGCATACTTGTCTATCAATCAATCATCGCTATGACCTCACTAAGTAATGCCCCAACAAAACACACGTAATAGTAATAATTGTGTCATCATTAATCATTAAAGACGAATTAAACGCCTGCGGATGCTACCTCTGGTAAAGCTATAACTTGCATGCATGAACCAACGCAGCAGAACCCCCAACGCAGCAGAACCCAGAGACAACGGCGACCTGAGACTGAGTGTCTTAGACCAAGCACGGTTTGAAAACAGACAAGCGTTCAGTTCTGCGACCCTTGGCACTTCCGGGGAGCGTAACATTTAAACATTCCAAATCATGATGCACTCATGATTCTGGATCTAGCACAAAGTTAAAACTATTCTTACACTTACAATTGTAATGTGCTCATTGGGTTTGCGAAGTAGCGCTTTACACACTTTGAGGGTTCTTTACTAGAGTGTTGCTTGAATAGGCCCTGCAGTATGGTTGGAGCCATTGGCACAGGTTCTTCAAACACCCGAACATGAAGGTTTCCATCGAGCGTTAGCTTTTCTAGCAGGGTCCTGCAAGTCTGTCAAAAAGATAATGTGTCACTAATTGAACAGTAATCTGAGGATCGAAACAGAAAATGGGCCATACCTGAGGATTCAATACATCCATCCGACGGATAACATCTTCCTATAACACAATAAGAGTAAAGCATGTGATTAGAACAATGGTTCCTTTTGTTCCTTTTTTTAGAATAAAAGTTAACTAATGGAACAGTAACTTAATATCAGAGAATGAGCCATTTCCCAGTCAGAACACAGAAAGGATAGCATGATCAAGGTAAATAATTAAGCCATAGTACACATTTACATGTATCACTAGAATTTTTAATAGCATTAGAGACAACATTTCCAGGACAAGCTAAATAATTTCAAAAACATCGAACAGCAAATATGTTTGTATCTACTGGAGTCAATATATAAAAAACTAAAATATGGAGCATACATGTATGAGCATGTATAGCTAATATGTCTACAATCTCCATTCACAGATATTTGTCAACTTTGAGAAATACGTTACCAAGGCAACCCTTATTTTATCCAGTGCAGCCAAAAATACTCTTCACAACAAATTCGTGTCTTCTATTTAACACTCCCATCACAAAAGTTATTCAAATTTAACTTGTGACATCTTCATATGTATTAAGATGCCATATGAAGATAGCATGCATAATCAAACTGAAAATACATTTTTATTATCATACTTTTAGTTGGTCATATGAAGATAGCATGTATATTCAAACTGAAAATACATTTCTATTATCATACTTTTAGTTGGCCGAATGTATACAATAAGTTTTCAACAGAAATCAATGGTCAAAGTTGTAATTTTTTAAACCATGTCAAAAAACATCACATTTTCTCAAGCAAGGGGATATTTGTGTGAGTAGATAAGTAAACTGAACTAAATAACTGGTATTCTGAACAAATAAAGTGGTAAAAGATTAGTAGCATTTGTAAACCGACCAGTACCAAATAACAAGTACTACTATAATAGAAAAAGGTAGGGCTCCAACTAACTATACATGGGTACCCCATCTCTGGCCTAGTATATTAGTTCTTTTTACCTGGTTTCCGAAATATGACTATATGAGTAATGTACTCCAATCAGATTGTCATAACTGAAATGATTTTTCAGTATTCTAGACATTGTAACATCACAAAGCAAATTCTGAAAAATTCAAAATGAGGTAGTAACATGTCTGAAACTTGATTTTGAGATCCTAAATTTCTAAGAACTAAAATTGAGGAATGCAATCAGATGTGAGCAATTCATATATACTGGTAGAATTGTATAAAACTTTCCTGCTGTCTTTGCTAGACTCTACATACCTGAATTTTTCTCAAAAATAAATTTATTTTTCCTAACTAAAGGATAGAGCGGTGATGCCGCAAAATGAAAGAGAACTTATTGTGGTATTGCACTTAACGAACAAGCAAAATATTAGTTTCCTATTTAGAAAGAGCAGGCACAAATAACTCCATTAGTCCATTAGGCACAAATAATAAAAGCAAACACACCTCCATTAGTCCAGGATAGTGCATGACATAACCAATAACTCGGCGACTTAGACCTTCATAGAGAGTGCTATTAGTACTTCCATCGCCATTTATCCATGGTAATATAGGCTGATAACAATGCCTTTCACAATTATGATAGCAACTACTCTCCTTATTGTTCTCTCCTGGAGTAGATAGCCTTTCCTCATCCCCAGGATCTTTCCTCATAGGTGAGCTCAAATTGCTTTGAACATTAATTACTGTCACTGTGTGCCCCTCACCAAGCATTTTTATAGGAGCAGCAAAATTAATAGGCTTTGTATGCTTCTCTTTCAGTAGATTTTTTGTGTTTTCATAATCAACAACTTGAGAAGTTGGAGGATCTGTACAGCAGCAATTATCACATTCTGAAAGTGTAGTTATATGATACTTTGACGAATGTAATGAGTCCACAATCTGAACGCCATCATATGCATTGACCTATGAAACAATTGAATGAATCCCACTGATTAGCTAATGGAGAAGGGCAAGCAAAACAAAGAAAAATTCGACAAAAAAGCAGCACAGCTTATAATAAATCCGTAACTAAAAGAAACAACAGTAGCATTTAACCCACACCTACAGTACTAGTATCCTCTGCATGTTACAGAATTACCTTAACAGCTAGCTGAAATCTCTTGAGAGTTTCAACAATTGCTAAGACCAACTGCATGGCTGCACAGTTTTGTAAGAACAAAAAATTGTAACGATGGCTGTTATTAAGCAAACAAAACCATGGAAAGAATTGTCCATAAGCATATTAAGTACCTGATGGATGCAGTGCCTGTGACAGTTCTCTCAAAGTAACTCCTTGCTCGCCAGCTTCATGAATAATACAAAATGCATTCCTGAACAGTTCAGGAGACAATATGAACAATTCATTTTGGTGCTCAAATACTGATAGTAACTCTTCCGCATATTTTTTCATAGCATCCCAAGGCCATCCACTATAAGAGTTCTCCAACTGAGATTCAGACAATAAATGCCTATATGAACTTAAGCAATTTGAAAACGATGGCATGATGTGCCTTTCTGCATGCAAATCAACATTCTTTTTGCTCATTGCCCAGCTTGAAGTAAAAATAGAGGATTCTTTACTATGTAACTCTTCTTCAATTCTATGAAGATTTAGACCTATTTGGATAGCAGGGAATCCTTTCTCCCGGCGGTAGCAAAAGTCACTTTCTATCTTTGGCAAAGGCTTCTGTTTCTTAGCCTTGCCACTATTCAGTTTCACTGTATCAGCCTTGCGCTTCTGACTGTTGGCGCCCAAACCACATGTATCTATGACCAAAGGACCAGAGCTGTTAAGCTCATCAGCCTCACCAACTCCTTCACTAGGCAAGAAAGGTGAAATGAGAAGGTTTCCTGACAAAACCAGAGAGAATAGATGAACAATTTCTCCCATTGTAAGTCTGGATACAAATAAAATCCATTGTCTGTAGTATTCTTTTGCTGAGCTATAAGCCAATTAGAAAATGCAGAAGCCTTTTTTCCTGAACCAAATGGAAACGGTGAACAACAAGCATTGGTTAAGAACTGTGAAGAAAGAGTGTAGGGCTTCCCACCACTCCCAGTAACCTACAAAATGGGGAAGAAACATTAATGACGGATCATAAATAACAAGGCCTATTAAGACGCAAGTCACACATAAGTAAAAAATCAATTGTTTGACTAGTTACAGAGTTAACTGTTCCATATCCTTCATAACATTATTTCAAATATCATGGCTAAGGGGCTGCTTCCTCTGAACACAAATATAAGTCCAACTAGGTTTGGCCTAGGTCAAACTTTCTGACTGACCAGCAATATCTATATCATATAAAAAGAGTTACACGTCATATTAGTTTTCATTATAAATTTAGTAATGCCCATGTTATGCTTGTTAAGGTATTACAGTCAATTACAGTATTAGTGCAATCTCCGAGTCTAGGGTTTCCCTCTTGTGTCTATCTTGTAATCTATATATAGTCACCATTGGGCCTGAATACAATTATCCAATTCAGTCTCGCTTATTCGTAGCATGGTATCAGAGCTCTATGTTTTACGATCAAGCCACCACCCTCTTCCTGCTGCACTTCCCCAGGGGAATCCTTCTCCACTCCAGGTCCAGGGTGCAGCCTTCTAGATTTTTTTTCTTGGATGGATCTTCAGCGCCGCCGTCACGGAAGGGAGTCCACACTTCAGCCCCATCCATGCCATCCAAAAGTTATCCACCACCCGTCCAAGACATCCGGCCCATGCCCGTTTGTGTGGCCTATTGGACACCAGGTCATGAATCCGCTTCTCGGTTGTCGACACAGTATCGCCCATCGTGGGATTCATCGTCTGCCATCTTCATCCGCGTAGACATACAGAGCCGCTGTGAGTCTTCTCCACACAGAGGCTGGGCCTTCATCCACACGCAGACATCGTGAGTCCTCACCTGCACCCCCCGTGGTCCTGTTGAGCATGGCGTTGCATGTCCGTGACCCTAGCCACCATTGCGCTCGTCTGTGTGGCCAATCGTAGATATGAGATATCCCCCCCCCCCCAGCGCTGTCTATGGCCATCCGCCCTCCCCCACCCATCTCCATATCGTCCATGCATCCTCCTCCTCAACATGGTTGACATCGTGAGTCCTCACCTGCACCCCCCGTGGTCCTGTTGAGCATGGCGTTGCATGTCCGTGACCCTAGCCACCATTGCGCTCGTCTGTGTGGCCAATCGTAGATATGAGATATCCCCCCCCCCCCAGTGCTGTCTATGGCCATCCGCCCTCCCCCACCCATCTCCATATCGTCCATGCATCCTCCTCCTCAACATGGTTGGCCCGTTCACGCAAATGAATTGTGTGCTTGCCGGGCACCATTCGTGGCCCTGTCGCCGATTCCATCCTGGTATGTCCGGGTTCAAACGGCGTCTTCGTTTTCTCGGCCATGTCCTTGATCTTGTATGGCTCGCAATGCTTCATCCACCCTAGACCAGGAGATTACACTAATACCCTTGACTACGTTGCATTTGAGAGGGGTTGTTAGCTATTATTAGTGTAATCTCCTAGTCTAGGGTTTCCCTCTTGCGTCTCTCATGTACTCGACATATAGCCGCCATTGGGCCTCAATACAATTATCCAATTCAGTTTCGCTAATTCGTAACATTGTTATCAATTTATATAAAGTTCTAGATACCACTGGTCTAAGAAAAGTTTGAATTACGGCAAACCAAGATGGACTTATACTTGTGATCAAAAGTAAATTGGAAAGAAAAATGATCCTTTGAGAACAAACTAAGAAATTCTTACAACATTATTTCAAAGCATATCAACCGCTTGCTTATACCAGAAGGGAAGTTATATGAAACTACAACAAGAGCATAAATGTATGTTGCTATGCAAGTGTGATCACTAAGAAAATATAATTTAACCACAGCGATAAGAAACGAAGAATGCCTATTGAGCTTAACTTTTTTTTTAAACATAAATACAGCAAGGGAGGCCCCCACTGTAGAGATTTTATTAAAAGATGCAAGAAACTGTACAAACCTGTCTGGCAAGATGCCAAACAGTAGGAGCTGGACTAAAAAGGCCAAAAGAAAAACAAAACAGAACTAAACAAGAAGTTCTACACAAAGAAGAAAAGCAGCTCGTTTGGCCTCATCAAGAAATCTATGCGCCTGGAGTTTAGCCTCCTCAAAAAAGAGAACCTTCCAAGAATTAAAAGAAGCTCTTCCTCTATCAAACATTGTGTCATTTATTTGCTTCCAAATTTGCCTAGAGGCGATGGTGAAGATTTCCATGAAGAAGGGACTCTGGAATTGCTGCTTTGCTTGTACCATCATTTGGATGAAACCTGCAGCCAAATTCCATTGAATGCCCATATGCTGCCAGCATCTTTGACTGAAAGGGCAACTGAAAAACAGATGAAAGGCAGTCTCTTCAATATTGCCATCACAGAGAACACAATTGTAGTTATGTCCTCCAGTCTGTGTCTTTTCCTTTTTAGGATATTTCTTGTAATTACCCTATCCATCAGAAGAAGCCAAGTGAAAACTCTGAGTTTGTTGCAGCACTTGGAGTTCCAGATCCAAACAAAAGGGGCTGGAGCTTGGAAACTTCTATAGGGAAAGTTGTAAATTTAGAAGAGGGGTATTTGTTGTTTCCCCAAATATAATGTCATGAGTCTTCTGTGTTTTCCTGAACTTGAAGTTCTGTATGTAATCTTGCAACCTTTGATATTCCTGGAATGCTTGCTCAGATAGGGGCAGATGAAATTGGACTTTGACTAACAAAAGTCATAGTTTAGCAAATATCCATCTATTTGTTGTGCTGCATAAACTACAGGCTATCTGGCTCACAGCCAACAAAAAAAAAAATACAACAGTTTGGTATTAGCAACAAATATTGCCTGCTGTTTGGAACTTTGGATTGGCACCAAAGTCTTGTGTTACCAAGGAAAATTTGGCTGCACCAATCCAACAAAGGGTGACCGACTGTTTAGCGTTTAGGATAACACTAACTACACTTCAAGTTAATTTATGAAGGGCGTAAAGGACTTGGAATTTGTTTGCATCAAATTGTAATAATTATTTAGAAAACAAGATCCCATTTTGCTATATTTTGCCAGGGAAAAAATAGATAAGCTTGTGGATGCATGTCATATTCACAGTTTTCGACAAACTTCAACATGGCTCTCTCTACCAGTTTTGTGATTGCCAACAAGCTGGTATGGTTACAAACCAAAATCTAGAATTTGCCAACATCTTGGCATCACACAGGGTTTGGAAGAGCCAAAATTTGGTAAGGCTCACTAGGGTCATACACCAAACATGCCCCAAATGCTAATAAAAATACCTAAGTTGGGCACAGCATACTGAAAAACGAATATTCCGAAGGAAACATAAGTTCAGAAATACTAACCAAGAATTTTTTTTCCTTAAGAAAGGAAACAGCAGTAAAAATCTCGCTCTCTGAATAAAGCTGCAGTGTAGCCGCAAGTGAAGCTTGTACGTTCGATCCTAATGATTTGCTGAGGAAAATCAACTTCAGAAGCTCCAATGCATTTGCAACAGCCAACGATTTCCATATACCTCTTTCAATAATCTTATTTCTGTGATCCTTAATGATCTTTTCTTGAGGTTTGCAGCAGACATCCAAGTTTTCACTTTCTGCATTTGAATGTCCACATGATTTTTCAGGATCACAGAATCCGCTTTCTGAAACTGAACTCATTTTGGTTTCACCTCGTATAGCCTGATTATTCTAAAATGGAAAAAACATTATTGACAATATATATATATGGAAATTATTTTCTACTCCCAACCCATGTGTATATCTCCAGATTTAAAGTGTATAATTTATGCTAAATGTAGAAATTACTTACCGGCAGTTCCTGTGAACGTATTGTGTCCGTTGTGACATCATTATCATTATTAATGTTCTTTTGATTCACAGGCCCAATTCTCTTGGTCTGATCTACTTTTTCTGTTTGAATTAATTCAAGGACTTCATTAAGCGCACTCTTTATCTCTGGAACTTCAAAGTCATCCCAAATGAATTGTTCACAATCTGAATCCAAACTGTTTTCGTGACTACTTTCTGAAATCTGGGGAAACAATCTTCTCCTTTTCAATCTCCTTTCCTTTTCAAGATATCTAGCATACCGTTTCCCAAGAAGGTTACATATACACATGACAGCTCCTCTTATCTTTTCGTTTGTTTTCAATAGTACTGCGATCCTTCTACGACATGTATGTGGTGGAGCTGGAAGATCAGAGAGAGAGCCCCAAGCTACACGATAACATCTTGCTCCAAGTATTGCACGCACTCTAATGTATATCATCAGCAGTTTTCTGTAAATATTAAATAATAATAAAATGGTCAGGACCATCATGCATAATCTTCACCTAAAGTATTGAGGTTTAGAAATCAATTTTCAGACCAAACATGGGCAGACAAAAATAATAATACCTATCAGATTCATATGTCCAAAAGAATCTTTTACTTCTCATGCAGCTCTTTCTTAAGATAGCATAACGACTGATCATTTGACTGGTTTCCTTATCTTCATCCGCCTGATATGTGGAAGTGCTGTCAGTTCTGGACACGGGTTGATCACTTTTGTTTGCATGGTCAATGGATGATGAAGACATTGTCTCTGGTACTTCTTCATCAAGAGTAGGTTGCCCCAATATTTGTTCAGCAGATCCACTTGCTTGTACTTTACGTTTAAGAAGCCTCAGGCTGGTCCCATCAGCACGTCTCTTTCTTCTCTCAGGAGTCAATCCAGAACTAACTCTTTGCTGCTTTTGTTTAGCAGTAATGCTGGGCTGTTCACGGAGCCGAGATTGCCTTTCATATGAAAGGCGAAGTACCTATATAAGAAACCAATCCTGCTGATCAGTACACTAAGGAAGAACTGTATACAGAATAGGTCCCAATTAAAAATGCCAATCAGTATTAAAAGATAAATAAATAAACGAAAGATACAAACCATAGTGAAAAATATCCTGTCTTGCAATGTCCGCCACTGAACCTAACTCTGGTGCCTGAGACAGTGAGTGTATGCGAGGTAGCTTTCCCAGCAGTGTAACAAGTTTGAAGCAGCTAGCACATTGTTACGGGATATTTTTGTGCTTGTGTCCTGATTGTGTCAGTGATGTTACATTCCAATCAATATTTCAATTACCTTTATTTATTTGTTCCTCCCAGGTATCTATTCTACATTTCTATTATCTGTAGCACCGAGTTTTTATCCACTAACTAAACCAAGCACATATCATTGATGTTCCATATTGTTCTCTCAATCAGGGTAAACAAGAGGATTCATCATGTATCCCCTTGCCCTTATATACCTTATTTACCCATCTACCCCTACACTGTAGGGTGTACCTAGAACTGTTTCGCTAAATATACCATCTCTCTCCCTCTCAACCCTTTGCAGAATGTGAAGTGTAAATATGCCAAATAAGGTGCTCCCTTGTCCATAACAACCCCATGACTGATAGTAGGGAAACATCCAGAAGGGGGAGATCACAGGATAATGACACAATCAAACCAATAATGCAAAGTAGCACATTATGCCTCACATGATTAAACACAAGCACTCCAAGATGGTGACAAATGAACTATTTTGCATGTTAAAAACTGCACTGCATGCTACTTATGTTCAAACCCTGAACCTGTGGTAGCATAGAGTTAAAAAAATACAAGCTAAATAAATACAGAAATGCAAAATGAGATAAAAATAAATATAGTACTTCAGATCAACAAATGGTAAAGAGGAAAATCTAAATGCATACCTGCTCTACAGAGAGATTCAATTCTCTTGCTATTCTAACACAGTCTTTAAAAGGAATTTTCCCCTTCTCACTGACATTCATAATACGCTGTTGCAATTCCAGTCGTTGTTCAGTAGTCATGACTCTAATTGTACTCCATGAACGACGATGAGAAACCTATATGGGACAGAATGTCATATAGTATCCAAAACAATGTAAATAAAAGCTCTGATCTAAGAGAGCTCGAAAGATAGCCACTTCCAGCTAATACAGTTTCCAGTGGCTATAATGGGCTTCAGTACTAAATAGTGGAAAAACTCTGACAAGTAACAAGGCTTCAATAATTTGACGGAAGATGGTCAGATTAGGAGTAATTTTTTAGAAAAAAAGGAAGTTTATTCCAGTCAGTAACATAGGATTGATTTCTTGAGATAAGAGTTGCTTTAATGGTTAAGAACTTAAGATTTATTCGTTGAGCCATCCATCTCTATATATAAGGAGCGACAGTGGCCCACATATAAAACAATTAAGAAATCAATTTCATATGACTTCTCTATCCATCCTTCTTGGTGCCATTTTTACTTAGTTCTCCATCACATATCCAGAAGCTAGCTTATGTAAGTTGGGGGGGAAACAAACAGGTAAGTACATTTATTCAACATGGAGGGAGGGTGGTAGGTGATAATCCTATGCGTCAATGATGTACAGCATATGTGACAAACCTCAGGGACAGAACTGCCAGGGAAGGCACTCAACGGGTCAGCCAAGCCAGCTGTTAAATAACAGCACTCTAGTGTTTCCCAATAGGAATCGACAAAGTCTTTCTTTGAAAGTACAAAATCATGCCGAATTTTCCGATGATTGTTCAGTTGGGAAGATGAAAGAATTTTTGGTATAGGTTCTTCGATGTAAGGCCTGAGCTCCATCGAATGTGTAGACATGGCATTTGACGGTACACCAGCATCTTCTATGAATTCTTTTGCAAACTGAACCAGCTGTGAAACATAGCTAAAGTGATCAGTTTGCTGCAACAATAGTCGCCTATGCGACTAAGTATATGTTACTGAACAATGTAGCAAGATCGAACATATGTACCAAGTATAGCAATTACTAAATAGCCTTTAAGATTGATGTTTGGTAATAGTCTTTAGGAGCACACCTAAGTTGTAGGTTCTCACAAGGTTCACTACAAGTATTAGAAAAGAATATCAAGTACATTACCTTGAGCTTGTCCAGAATATTTACTAAACGTGAGAGTCTGCCATTGGCATGGGTATCCACGAGCTGATTGTATTCCTCTGTAGGTATTTCTGAAAGTGTTTTTCCAAGCCTACACCAAGTTATCATGTTATCAATCTTCTTTGCTGACCCAACAACTTGTAGAAAGAGTTCAAGGGGCATTTCTTTCTTAGCTGCTTCCATAGAAAATAACAGGCCTGACTGATTAAGGCTCTTATCATAATGCCCTTCTTTGGCGCAACCAAACACATTGCACCAATTTGGCAAAGAATTGACATAAGCCCACAGAAATTTATGGAATAACTTTGCTCGAATCATCTTTGCACCTATGAATCCATTTGCATACATAGCTTCTAATAGTAATGGTTTGTAAACTTTAACTCTGCGAGAAATCCTCAGACCAGGTATGGCAGTCATATGTTGATTTTTCTTCACTTTAGCTGCTGCACCTGCGCGAGATTGAGTGTCAAAGTTCCTTTGTCTGATCCTAAATTGATCCACAAGTTCTGGTGACAAGTCTCCAACAGAAGAATGCAGTATTACATCAATGAGACGACTGCGAGTATAGTTTGTGACCAAGGGAACACTAACTTTGATACATTTACAGCTTCCCTCTTGCTGAAGCTTATTCAACGTGCGAGTCAATGTCTTCCTATCCATTATTTTTCCGTCCTTCTTTTCAAGACGTTCTAACCATTTATGTAACTCCACCTTCAGTACAAATTTCTTCTTCTGCAAGGGCCCAAAGGTGAAAAGGCAAACAGAATGATCAAATATAACTAGACATTCTAAAGGCCCGCAAAGGGCTAGCATGAACATGAACACACAGAAAAAGGAAAACAATGGAAGCTGAAAGTTGCTGTTACTAACTCTGACTAGAATTAAAAAAGAATTATCTAAGTAGCAACTATCACACGCTCCATTCAAAAACATATCAGGTGGTCTACAGTATGCCACTTTAATTAAAAATTATTATATATGAAAATGATAGTAGAATTGTAAAAAAAGTTATATTGCTAAAATACTTAATAAATACACTGGTAGTTTTCCAAACTAGCAACTCATACAGTTTATTTAGTTAGTTTGCCACAATCAAAGGCTTTGACTGTACAGATTTTGAACATATATTTGAAAACGGGGATAGTATTACCTAGGGTGACAAGGACAAGAATGCATGTGAAAATTTATCAAAGCCTACAATAAATAGGCTTGTCTCACAGGTTATGGTGACTACAAATATACACTGCCTAACCCTTTGAAGAAATATAAACAAATAAAATAGTTTAATATGGAAAAATACAAAATAGTAGACTAATCAAAATTGTTTTATCTGGAAGAAAAAAAATGAAATGCTAGAGTAACTATCGGTACCATATCACCATGCCATATGCAAAAACCAGGGATGCTTATCTTGAATCATAGAGGCTCACCAACACCCCTTTAAAAAACATACTGGCCTAAAGCCAACACACCCGGAAAAAAACAAGTAAAAGTAACAGAAAAAACAATAAGTAACAGCAAAAACAATAAATAATAATAAGATAAATAAGACCAGCATAGGACAGGTTGCATACAAAATGCAACTGAAATATGGAACAGGTACTGCATCAAATATGTAGTAAATTCCATACCATGACATTCAATATTGAACTCTCACAAATATTAAAATACATACACATTTGCATTTTATAGATCATGTATGCAAAGAATCTCAATTGACAAATACTTGGGAAGCAACCTTTAACATGTGTAGAATCCTTCTATGGCGTTGATTATCAGAAGTTAATGGACGGCACCGACGCCTCCTCCTCTGACCCAAAGCAACTTTATCTAAGAGAAAAGCATGTGATCACTTAGTTGTGTTGAGTAGCAATTTGGTTGCAATATAAACATATAGCTTGCCAGTTTGCCCAGGAAAAGATTAACTAATCCCACATAAAGAAACTTAACAATCAGTAGCCCGCAAAATCAAGGCACAGTACTACTTGAAAAAATTTAGAACTAATAACCACCCTTAGCTGAAAAACTTCTAAACTTGTGAATCTAGAAACCAACCAAAGAGCACCCTTCGTGATTTAAATAGGACTCTTTGAGGAAAACATATGCAGGATTTGAAACAGATTATATTGCCCAGCTATAGATGCATTAATCAGATATATGCTTCGAAAAAGCATAAAGCTCTATGGATCTACTGGTGATCTTAAAGTCAAAGCATGGCACTGTTTATTAGCCAGTACAGAAACTGTGAGCTCTTACTGCAGCATGGCAATCCCCAGAGATATTAACCACAGAACCTAAACAAATGAAGAGATAAATTATGCAAATCTAGGTCATTGTACCTGCTTCAAGTAACTGAGAATCTACAGCAGAAGCATCAAGTTTGTTCTGGATATGATGTCCAACTGGTTCGTCATGGTTCTCATCTTGAAGCAAGAGTAGCTTTCCATGTGAACTAGGTGATTCCAAAGTATCCAAACCTTTAGATGGAACTATGGACCACAAATCCAAACAATCATCAGCGTCTTCTGATAGTGCCTCAAAATTTTGCAGAGCAGTACCAGCTTTATAGAGTGAGAAGTTTTTTGAAGTCCAAATTCGGTACTGTGATGTCTTGTCTGGAACTTCTGCTTCCCATGTTAGGTCAAATTTTTTAGCATGGATGATACTCGTTTATGAAGTTTTTTCGAATTGTTGAGTCCAAAACGTTTGCCAATCTAATAAGAAGTTGCATTAGACATTAGTTACTAATTTTGAGATAAACAAAAAGAAACTATCATCCCACATCAGATGACATAAGCAAACAAATCTCCATCACATAATGATGTGTATTCAAGCTTCTCCATATACTGATCATCAATGCATTGCTGGGTTCAAGACAGGAGCTTTTGCTCATGGATCTATTTTTCCACTAGGAAGCATATTAACTTATTGAGTCAACTAACAATGTTATTACTGTCCCTGAAGTTGCTGTATCTTTGCATGAGAAATTATTCATTTTTCCAGGTCCCTAAATAAAATAACCTATTGCTGAAAGTAGTCCACAACCAAGCAAAATAAATATCTTCGAACTGGTTTTAGGCAACCATAATCAAGTATTGAAGACGAAATTAGGTAATGATAACATGCATAACTAGAAAGGAAGCACAACAGCAGTGCAATAATAGGATAATGGAAGCATCAGTCTAGCATATCATTGAAAACGCATAATACATTAATACCACAAAGTTGCACCAATTTAAGGTTCAGAGAAGTACCTCAACAAGTGTAATACCTTTTGTCCCTTGGGCACTGATCATATCATATATACAGTTCTCTAATGGAAGTTCCAAAATTTGATCAGTTGCCTGACCTTTTTTGACAAATTTAAAATTTGAGGCTATACTTTTTGGCTGAAACTCATTTGGATCAAAAAATTTCAGCAGACGCAAACAGCGGACAACCTGAAACATGGAATAACATTATACCTTGTTGCTTAAGAATGTATGTGAAGCACAAAAGTATTAAAGCAGGTATGGTGCAGTGCAGACTGAATCATCTATGTGGCTGTAAGCCTAGCCAGATTATGTACACTATATTGCATCTGATTTGTCGCAGCTCTAAAAGTAGCTGTTGACAAAGAAGGAAGCTCAAAGGGTGGACAAGATGAGTGAGATGGTGCTTTTTCTCATTTAGGTTTCTAGTCAAGCATTCAATGTCTTTGGGTTGAATGTACAGAGTCTCAGCTCCAGCACCATGTGTACTCTCAGTCATATTTAATCAAAAAATTTAATCAAAAATGTAATTGCAAACCATTGCCTCTTCAGTCCAAAAACATATGCATGTTTGAAGTAGCATCTAAACTGGGGTATGGAACCATGCTAATAAACAGTAACTCAAGTTACTGGAAATCCTATGACAAACTACACTTCTAAAAGCCTAACAATTTTTGAATTACAGGTTTAAACTAACATTTTAATCCAGACAGAAAGCGTCAGGAACTGAGAGAATGAACCTCAACAAAGTATTAGAATGTGGCATTAAATAGCAAGTGAAAATATGAAACAACAAGAGATTAGAATCACCTTATCATCAACTTCGGCATCAAATGTCTCAACAAGTCGTGCATCTCTTAGCCTATGCAAAACCTGAGGAATAGGACATCTAAGTAACAACCCATAAAAATGAAGGACCAACAGAGATAGTGTAAACTTGGGGTTTTTGGTTTGAGGAGCAGAATGTTGAATGAACTATCCACACCTAATCTACTTGCTCTGTATGAGGAATAGAATCAATTCACCTATCACCACCTGATTCCTCATTCATCACAAGCAAATGTTGAGTACAAAAATGAGGAATGATGGCATCCCCTCGAAGTAACAGAAAGATCCCATTCCCAATGTCTCATGAAGGTGGAACACATAGGAAAAGTTGGTTCCTCAAACCAAACACACCGTAGCTGATTTCAAGCAGGCTTACATTTCTCCATGCTCTGTGCCCATATGCCATCCTGTAGTCGAGATCAATTTTTATATCTGACACAACAAGAGCCTAGGGAAAATAATCGAGCAAATTAGCAAACTGGAAAAATCTTTAGCAAACACCAGCATAGCTTCAATGGGGAAAATGTGAGAGAAATTGACCTTTCCGCTTGCTTCTTCAAGTTTATCGCATATGGCTTTCATTGCTGGAAGATAATCATGAATAGATATACCGTTCTTGGAGTTAACATCAAAAGTTCCATCTTCTTGGAAAGCATCCACATTGGCCTCTTCATTGCTACCAAGTAGTTCAGGCTTTGTAATCTCAATTATTTTCTGTGAAGTCATGTTCAAGTCCTTGGCATATCGGGAGAGATATAGTGAATTGGTACTGATAACATGTTTATTCAGTGAGGCATCTTCCCTCTCAGCTCTGTGGTCTTTCGTCTTTATTATAGTTGATTGTCTAACTATTAGCCGCTGTGATTCAAGACTCTTTGCAATAAAATAGAAATTATTTCCTTTCATATTAAATTGTTTGCAAAGTTCACTCTGTGCTACCCCAGAAGTCCTATAAACGAAAACATGATGTAAGAAACCACAAACATAGTTAAAAGCGAGATAAAGAATTTTATACCGCATTATGTGAACAGGTTATAAATTGGAAACAATACAGAAGTGCAAGAAAGGCTATTCTGTTGGACAATGTCAATAATAATACTAATTTGTGGATGAATGAAACAACTGACAGTGTTCATAAATATATGTGCCGTGTTAACAACTAGAATTTCTAAGTCATCATATGTCCATGCAGTTGGACAGTTAGACCAAATATATATAAGTATATACTTCAGGGTATGATCCCTATAAAGAAGCTTATCTTCCGTTTGACACATAAGTCAGCATGGACCCGTTTGAAAACTGAGCACAATGGACATAAAGAAATACTAATAATCAATGATTAAGTTCTAAGAAAATTGCAAACATAATGCTCACACATGTTTCACACGGGCAAGGAAGCATAATCTAATGAACTGAGATTCTTTTCTTTCTATAGGAAAACCCTGAGGAGAAAGGATCCTTGCCTAGATCCAGAAAAAGTTGGATGTAAGGAAGCTGAAGCGGAAATGTAATTCTCGGGTGAGGAAAGGGTTGTCTCAGGTACGGTACGCCTGGGGCAGGATTGAATCGATGTACCTAAGCTAAACTTATAAGATTGAACCACCTATAGACGGAATTAGGAGAGCTGAGGTTTAATCCAAGACCAGGAAAGCACCAGCTATATCGAAATGTACTTGTGTAAGCTGTGAAAAGGTAACAAATTGCTGTCTATGGCTTTAAAATCCGTGCACATAATAAATTCTCTCACAAGGTAACATCATCTACAAATTTAAGTGATTTACATATTGAAAATCTTCCAATCCCAAGCAAGTCACAAATACCCAACCCCCAGACTGATTAATAAACTTGAAATGGAATTCGTATAACAATCATATATTTGCTCAAAACCCATTGCGATATGCACCTGCTTGCCGCAACACGCTCCAATGCCAACTTCTGGTCGGTACTCAACTCCGATTTCGCGAATCTGCGCTCGTATAACCCAAGGAAGTTGTCCCTGATCCCCGCGCTCGCCACGAGCCGCATGCCCCGCTGCTCGGCCTCCTCAAAGTCCTTCTCCGCGGGGTCGCCGGCAGAGACGGGCACCCCGTCCTTATCCCCCTCCACGAGGCTGACGACGCGGAGCGCAAGGATGCGAGCCCACAGGGCGCGCTTGACTGATGGGTCTAGCGGGAGGCCCGTGGCATCGAGCGCGCCGCGGAGTGCCGGCCATAGGTCCACGACGGGGATCCCCGGCGCGAGGCGCACGCACACCTCCTCCAGCGCCGCCGACACGAGCTCATCCATGATTGTGTCGGGAGGTTTAGGGCTTCAGGGTTTCGGCTATGGCGGCATCAGGCACGGAGCCCCACGGGGAGCGGGATTCTGACTCGGGGAGGCGAAGCGTGCTGCGTGCGTGACACTGCGTGGACAGCGTCACAGCGCGGTGGCCCAGTGGAGGGAAGCGACGCGGCGAGATCACCGGTGGCGCCCGCGCGGGAGCCAGCCGCGGTGGATGCGGTGATATATATTTTTTTTTCCTGAGAGAGAGAGAGGAAGGTAGGGTCTAGAGAGTGATCAGTGATGGATGCTTCTGTGTAATTTGGCCCGCGTAATGCTCTCGACTCAATTGGGCCCAACACGGGCCATTCCGCACACGCTACTCACAATCACACGTCACAAAAACCTAGCGAAGAAAACCCAGCCAAAGCCCTCGTCCCCCCAGTCCCCCAAGCTCCCCTCGGCTCGTCGCCGCCCACGAAAATGGCTGCGCTCGCGACACTCCTCCGCCACGGCCGCCGCGCTCACGCCCACGGCCGCCGCGCTCACGCCCACGGCCGCCGCCTCTCCCGTGCGCTCTCCACCACCACCCCGACCACCACCGGAGGCACCGATCCCGGCGCTACCACGCTGTCGAACGTCAAGCGGCAACTCCGCCGCGAGAGCGATCCGGACCGCGTGGTCTCCATCCTCGACGCCATCGACACGGCGTCCATCTCCGCTGCCTCCACCCGGCACGCGCTCTCGCTTGCCGCGCGCCGCCTTTCCAGCTCCCGCCGCTTCGCCGACGCGGAGGCGCTCCTCTCCTCCCATCTCACCGCGTCCAACACCGAGGCCCACCTCGGCGCTGTCCTGTGCTGCTACTACGCTCCGCCAACCTCCCTGAGAAGGCCGTCGACGCCTTTCGCTCCGCTGCGCCGTCCCTCCCGGGCCCCATCTCCCCGCTCCCGTTCAACGCCCTCCTCTCCACCTTCATACGTTGCCGCCGCTACCACCGCGTCTCTGTCCTCTTCGCTGAGCTCTCCAAGGAGTTCTCGATCACCCCCAACGCCACATCCTATGGCATACTTGTCAAGGCCTATTGCATGACACGCGATGATGCTAAGGCGAAGCAAGCCTTGGATCTAATGCGTGAGCAAGGTATCTCGCCGACCACCAGTATCTACACTTCGTTGATCGATTCCATGTATAAAAGGAAGAAGACCAATGAGGCTGAGTCCTTGTGGAAGGAGATGGTAGAGAGTGAATGTGTTCCCGATGTGGTAACTTATAATGTGAAGGCCATGTATTACATGTTACATGGGAAGCCAGAAGAGGTTATTGAGGTGATGACAGAGATGGAAGTTGCTGGAATGAAGCCGAACACCATCACCTACAATTTTCTCATGAGTAGCTATTGCAAGAGTGGCAAATTGGAGGATGCTAAGGTCCTTTACCACTCCCTAGCTGAGAAGGGGTGCTCAGCAGATGCTTCTACATACAAGCATATGTTAGCAGAGCTCTGTGCCCATGGAGACTTTGATGCTGGATTGGGCATCTTCAAGGATAGCTTAAAGAGGCGCAGAGTGCCAGATTTTAGGACAGTGAAAGGGTTGGTTGAGGGATTGGCAAAGGGAGGCAGGGTGGCTGATGCCAAAGAGGTTATTGCAAAGGTAAAAAAGATGTTCCCAGAGAATTTGCTGTCTGGTTGGAAGAAGGTTGAGAAGGAGCTTGGATTGGACTCAGACAGTGGAGAAACTCAGTCAGAAGTTACATCTGGAGAAACTGTTGCTGAGGTTAAGCCTGATGCTGCAGAGACAGAGGCGCTTGAGCTGGAAGGATCTGCCACTGAGGAAACTGCTGTCTCAGAAGAATCCAGTGATGATGAAGCTTCTGTGCCTGAAGCATCATCTAGTGAGGAAGTGCCACAAGGTCGTGCCTAAGCGGTATTACCATGTTCTTCAAGTTCATGTGTCAAGGATGTTTGCATTGATCACATTCTCTACATTGAAGAATTTGTTAATGCCTGCCCTGTAGTGGTAAACATTAGATTTTAAATACAGGCTCCTGAGCTGCTAACATAGCAAACTCTTGGGATGAAAGCATACCTGGTATGCCTGCTGTACGATGCTATTGTTTTGGTGATGCTTATCTTGTCATTTTATATGATTATTAATTAACGCATTGTGCTTTGCAGTCCTCTTGCTACTCTGGTTTGTATTACTGTTTGATTTGCATTACTAAAGACATAGTGAAATAGCAGTTTGATGCTGAATCATTTGACCACAAGATTTGACAAACCTGCATCATTGCATAAGATTTGACACCAGAGCTTTTCCAAAAAAAAAAAAACTCATTTGTCAGTTCGAGTGCTCTCTGGTGAGAAATAAAACTGCTTTTAACACTCGTATATATCTAAACTTCATTGCTGGGTGGATTCGAAGTTGCGTTAGGTTTTCCCTTTGAGGCAAACATTACTTCACCCACTTTAATAGAGAAGTCATTTTGATCTTGTCTTAAGTTGAACCATCTTAATTTTCACTAAATTATAAGAGTTAGTGCATATGCACTTTAATTTTGTTATTTTTGCATGATTTTTTTTTGACTGAGTTCAAATCTTAACTTTCAATATGGATGCACGATGAGTGTGCATCACATCAAATTTTTCAAGTTACGAAAGCTTTTCTTAATAAGTTTGTATGCTTCCACCTACTCCGTACATATAGGTTCACTACATATTTTGCCAATTTGCCACGTACCATGAGTTGGTCTTGATAGTTCTTCTGGGAGGCACCTCGTCTTGATCGACGAGACCTCTTCAGCCTGTTCGTTTGGCTTTTCAACCGGCTTAAATCCAGCCGGAACAATGTTTTTCTCTCACAAGAAATCAGCCAGCGGTGAATAATCCTGCCGGAACAGTGCATAATCCTGCCAAACGAACAGGTCAATGTTGTTTACTCGTCTTCCTTCAACGGGACAGCGGCAATGACAAAGGTGTCGATTGCTCGGTTCCCCATCTACACAAACAATGTGCTAGGTTCAAGCACGTTAGAAGAAATGTGAACAGACATTGTAGTATGTTACTATGTATAGTAGAATACATTTTAAATTAAATTATACTCCGGTTATTATAGAAATCTTGGAGAGACAAAGCATTTCTGACCATCGTCCCGAACAGAACCGAACCACGTTTGTTTATATCTAACCATTGAATTCATATTTTTGAACAAATTTGAAATCGGTTGGAAATATTGAATCCCAAATTCAAAATTGTTTCTACAGTTAACCTGATTGAATTTATATTTTCAGACAAATTCAAATTCAAAATCACAAAATCCTTAACTCAAAATCGGAACGAAAATGATTTAAGCATTTTTTTACCGTATTCTTTTTTTTCTTTTTTACTCATAATATCCCATTTTAAAATCCGGTTTGAACCCTATTTGGCTCAATAGAAACCTCAATCCAAATTTAGATACAGCCCAGCCCACTCTGAGGCAGCCAACGCGAGCAGCACTGTGCAGTGGCTGCGGATCTGATCTTTTGAGAAAAAAAGTATACTTGTTCCCCTCGACCACAAAAGTTAAGTTTTCCTCTCTAAACGAAAATAGTGTATAACTCCTCCCCATATTTTTAAACTGAAAAAACAAACATAACTACTCTCCTTTCAAACATATATAACCTCTTGGCTGTTTCTATATGTGGTTTTTCTATATTTCTTTTATATTTATTTTGGCATCTTTAAAAAATCAGAGTAAATTATAGAAAAATATAAAATAGGAAATCTATTTTTTTGTATTTAACATGAGTAGATCTATACACTAGTAAATATATAATATGATATACTTTAATACAAATTTTTTTGCTCTAATTTAGATCTATGTTTTTTAGTGATTAATTCATAGCTGCAGTCTGGGGTAAGACAAAAAAAATATACTTTTTCATCTTTTTATATAGACGTCGGCTCCTCCCCTCGCACCAAGCCAAGGCACCACAATGTTGCTCAAAAGCGTCTATGGTGATTAAAATAATATCTACCAACTAGCAGAGACTAGTCCATAGAGTAGTCTAAAGCAACCATACTTATTGTCAATTTGGGATTTCTCGCTAGTCAAAGATGGAGAGCGAAAATAGCTCTTTACACTGTGCATGAGATAAAAAAAAGTTGTTAGAGAATAAAAAATAGAAAATAAATTTTACTCAAATGACTCTTCAAATAATGATTAAGAGGGTACTTCATATGTCACAAATTATAAGATGTTTTAGTATTTTTAGATTTATAATATTTGCATCTATTTACTATGCATTTAGACATAATAAATGACTTCATCTTCTCAAGTAGATTTGTCAAGACGAAGGGACTCAGAGTTGTTCGTCTGGTATATAAGCCGACTAATTTCGTCTGATTGAATAATGTTCTGTTAGAGAGAATAAGCTGAAACAAGTTAGAAGTAGTTCAAACGAGGCCTTTTTCTAAAAGTACTTCATATTTCCAACTATTTTTTTGGAAGCAATTGACTACAAGATAAAAATGACTTCATCGCGATAGTTCACAAAATGTAAAATGTAATCATTTTTCTATGAACAATGTAAAAGATTTGGTTATATAATACTAAATTTGATGACACAGAAACTGTAATTACATTAATAAAACAAAGTTGACATTATCTGATGAGGCATCAATATGTGCCTACGGCCTAACACCCCCCCCCCCCCCCCTACACACACCCCACCCCCCGGCCCCTGCAAGCGCGAAGGGTAGGTATAGTTCTTTCTGATTTTTGTTTAAAGCATAAGTTTTCTCCGATACATAATGACCATCTATTAGGTTAATCTTGATCCTAGAAGAAATTTGATTTACCAAACAAAGCTAGGATGATGTGAGGTGAACCTGAGAAGGTGGAGAGCGACCCAGGAGTTGGGCTGGGTTCAGACTGACGTTCCTTGTGATTTGAGTCCAGAAAGTAAACATATACGGAGGATTTTAGAAGGCTAACACGGTATATATGGAGTATTTTAGAAATTAGAATGATAAGACGGTATACATGGAGTATTTTAGAATGCTAACACGGTGATACCAGGTGTTTTGGTTCTTTCGGAGATCAGTTGCTTCCTTGTGCCGCTCCTGTCGGCTACCGGTAAGAAGCTGACTCTGTTAATTACCACGATCCAAAAACCAGCTAGAGCTATATCGGATCTCATCTCACATGATGTTATTTAACCCATAAATAACATTTATAATAAGTAAAACTGAGAGAAGATGAATGGGAATGAAGAATGTTCTTCGTGTGGAAAAAAAAGTAAAACTGAGAGAAGTTGGACAGAGAACATAATTGAGTAAGTTCTTGTATCTCAGTGTAATTTCACCCATTCTAAAGTCAGCAAGCTGTGGTGAAAACCTCTTCCAGATATTCCATATAACTCATTAGTATGATATGATGTAAAACCATAGTTATGTTTGCACTATAGCAGCAATGGATCATAAGCAGATGAAAGAAAATTTCAGGTCACATTTCACTGCACCAGAAGTTTGCAAGACCAGCTGAGTATCACAACAGACCATATGAATTTTCAGGCAAATAAATTACACAATTGGCAAAGGTACACTTGTGTTCATACTTCATATACTGAGTGAATCAGTATATACTGAGTCATACTAGCTGACAAAGAAGGCATCCAACAAAACTTTACAAGATCGGAGGGGCCATTGCTATACAGATTCCAGCATGGGCATATTATTAAGATGACAAATGCACAATTGGAGTTCTGATTCACTCTGGTCCCCGAAAGATGAAGACTCATGAAAGACACCATACACCTCTACACACCCACACACTATCTCAGAAACGCTATCATCCATCATGTCAATGCTGCAAAGAATAAAAAAACAGGCATCCACCTAAGCACAAATCAGCATTGATAGTTCATGAATCTGTAAAAAAAGAACTAGCAAGGCATGAGTTGGTAAAACAGAATACAATTACATAACTACTCCAAAATCATCTGTAGAAGTGCTAAATAATGAGAGTTTGGTCCATTCAATAATTAAGGCACTTCAGAAGCCATGAACTGGTAACCTATTACAAGTACAAATAACCCATATCAGCAAAAGGAATTCTGAAAGAGGATATAGTAACTCATCACCCAGACAACCTTGGACACACATGTTACTCGTTCACATAACCATCCTTCCGCCCCTCAAACCCGGGCGCATAAGTTTTTTCTCGCGCTTCTCAATCTTGCGCATCTTCTTCTCGTGTGCCCGATCCCGGATGTTCTCTGTCCTTTTCTTCTGCTTATCCTTCTTCTGCTTGTCCACAGTCTTCTGCCTCTCCTTCCACTGTGCAGCATGCTTCTGCTGCCGCTTTTCCTCCTTCTTCAAGCTCTCCTTAATCAGCTTGGGGTCATCATGCACCTTCTCCCCAGCAGCGCGTCTTCTGGCTGTATCCCAAGCAATCTTGTTTGCCTTCTCAGGATCCTTCTTTGCCTCTTGCAACCGTTTAGCCTGCTCCAGTTCCTTCTTCTTGTTCTTAACCCTCCTCTTCTTCCTGCGCCTTGCTTCCTTTGGGTCAACAAACACATTCGCATACATGATATCTGGCTTCTCCTCAGCCCCCTTCTTGACCTTCTTCTGATCCTTGCCATCCACATCTTCGGTGCCATCATCACGCTTGCGCTTCTTGCCCTCACCTTTCCCCTTTTCATTCTTCGCCTTTGACTTCTTCCCCTTCTCCTTCCTGGGCTTATTCAAGAACTCAGGCCTGGTGCACCTGTTGCCTCGACGCTCAGCAATGCGGAGATGAAGGCGTTCTTTCAGCTCCTCATAGGTCACCGAACGGTCTTCAGACACCACTGCCGCCGGAGCAATAGGCATCTCATCCTCTCCATCTCCGTCTTCCTCCTCATCATCATCCTCGGAGCTTGCCTCCTCGCCAGATTCCTCGCTCTCTTCTTCTGACTTCTCCTCCTGATCCTCCTCTTCTTCCTCCGCTGCCTCGACGGACTTCTTGAGGAGGTCGAGGGTGGAGGCGGGCGGCGCTGAGGGGTCGAGGCGGGCGCGGCGGGCGGCCTTGACGTTGGCGCGAGACTGGGCCTTCATGGCCGCCTTGGCGGCCTTAGATAGGCCCTGGTACCACGGCCGGTCCTCGTCGCCGGACGAGAGATAAAAGCGCGGCGGGATGAGCTGCACGAGGGCGTCGAGGAAGAGAGCATGCCCGTGGATGCCACCGCAGTCGGCCGCGGCCAGGAGGTCGGCGGGCATGGTGGCCGCGAGGGATTCGTGGTCGATCGCCGTGGCGGCGGCGGCGGAGGGTTTCCTACCCATCGCAGCGTGTTGGGGAGGAGGGGTTTCGGCGAGAGAGGGAGGAATTGGCGTGCGCGTGTTCTTAGGTTTAGGTAGTTATTAGGTTTTGTGTTTTCTTGGGCTAAGTGGGCTTGCGACCCCGGTGAATATGTGAGAATGCGATGCTCTTGCAGTTGTGGGCTTTCGCTTTAGTATCTGGTTTTGGCTACGCGATTTCAGCCTGGGCTAGGCCTGTAGCCCTTTAAGGCCCAAGTCCACCCCTGCAACCTGCATTCTATTATTTTATTTTAAAAAAAATGTCACCTGAATTCAACGGTCCCAATATGGTTGTCTACTAAAAGGCAGCATTTGATTGTAAGAAATGGAGGATAGGAAAGTAAGAGAAATGCGGTGTGAGTTAAAACCATCTCCATTATTTGGTTTTGTAGGTCCAGTTTGCATACCAGAAGGGAATGGGATAGGGAATGAAGTAGGTTGCTGTGGCTGGGATTAAAACATTATTTCCCTCAACATTGTTGACATGGAATGGATTTGGGTTGGGGATTTGTAGTTTTATGTCCATAATGCCCTCTTGTAGCTGGGCTTTGGGATAAGATCAAAATGGACTCTTTAGAATATGGAAGTTTCTTCCTCACAATTTTAAATGATGAGGGGCAAAATAATATAAGTAACGTACAAAATTACCATATTGCAATTGGTTATGTTACCGTTGAACATGGATCGACTATCTACCTCAGCATACCAAACAAAGGGAATGGGAAGTCCACCTCTGTTTTGATTTGTTTTTACCTATTTGAATTAAGGAATATATTAATAACTTTTTTAGAAAAAAAATGGACTTAATTCAAACCCAGAATTGCATCTCTTGAGAACGGAGCTAGCGTATTTGTTCACTAAATGGTATATACTTGAGTGTCAAGTATAACGAACCTAAACTTCCATGAATACTGCTAAGTTGATGGGTTATGAACTTACCCTCACATATTAGAGCAACTATTCGTTATTATCTAAATCCTACACTATATGAAATTTTATTACGGACTTTTTAAAAAAAAATAGGTTTATGATAATAACTTCTCATCTACCACTTCTATTATCTTTACTATCTTTGTTCGATTGGCTTATCATCCGACTTATCAGTCACTAAAACAATGTTTTTCTCTCACAACAAAACAACCAAAAACAACATGAACCGGTTTATCAGCCATCGAAATGATTAGACGAACATGGTGTTTGGGTGTTGCCATTACTTATAAGATCTAACTTTTGCTAGTGTGCTATGAGAAATAGTATGATCCTACGAGATCCTCTAACTTCGTCTTCAGCGACTGCAGAGTACAGTCAGAGACGGATCGTTGTCCGCTAAGGATCCAACGGCAGGCCCACCAAAGTCATATATAGCAGCAGGCCAATTCGAGTGGCCCATCTCAGCCCACCACGCCAATATCTGCGACATCCATCTGTTTCCCTTTAGCTGTCGTCCTCTTTTCGTGCTTGCTCTCCGCCTCCTCGCCGTCATGGCTCTCCGGTCAACCAGTCTCCACCGGCCACCGTACGCCTCACTCCCCTTGTCCCGCAGCACAAAGGCGTCGTCCTCCGGGATGCTACTGCTCGTAGCCAGACCATCACGTGTGTTCCTCACCTAGGTCAATGCATCACTTGTCATTTCCTATCTTGACAAGTGCAACAACAATTTATTGGGTTATCTGGCTCACAAGGAATGATATGGTGTTTAATAAATGTCAACCAAAAACTTTTTTGCAGGTACTCTTCAGGGCGACTTACTGACTCCGGTTTTGGGCTCCATTGCAACGGTTGGATGAACATAGGGTGCTTATCCAAGATGCATGCAGAAACTTATAGTCTATTGCTATGTTTATTTTTGCTTCAAATGGCTGGAACTTTAGTTATCGCCTTGGGATTTAATTTGTACCTTGTGAATTTCGTTTGGAGTGAGTTTGTAATAAGCTTGGTCTGATGCTTCTTTCTTATGAGAAGCTGAAGCCGGAACTTTTAGTTCTGTTATTAAAAAAAATCTAATTTTCTGCACAAAACTGCTAGTGGCCGCACAATTTACAGAACATGATGCAAACAAGTTACAATACTAAATTCTTCGGTCCAAGGTCCAACCAATTTTAGTCCAAGGTCCAACTGTTGTTCTACTCTAGCTTCTCATCATCCACCTTGCTGCATTCATAGTTTGTTTGTTACATTCAATTTCATCGGTAGCTTAGCTCATTCAGTTAAGTTAGTTGTCTTCAGTTAGCTCGTTTCAGAGTTCTAAGCCTGACGCATGCTCTTGGTTCGTGCGAAGGCACATCTGAGTCTTTCTATCTTTTGCTTTTCCTGTTGTGTTGGCTATGAGCTCCTTCGTGTCATGCGCGTTGTGGCTCACAGTCCGCACCGCATGAGGCATGACCACCTTCTCGATTCGGCTGCAACAGTTGCGATGGTGACGAACCAGACCAGTGTGTTGATGGCGGGCTGCATCAGAGGACCAATGCTGGAGGCGAGTAGGCGACCATGGTGGTCCTGGTGCCGCTCGCCACCACCCCGTCCTGCTGGACCTGTGCGAACTCGAGGAGGCAATGTAAGAGCAGCAACTCGAGTGCGACGATGGGGATAACGACCGAAGGGAAAGAGACGGATGTCGCTGCTGGTGGCGTGGGCTGAGATGGGCCACTCCAATTGGCCTGCTATATATGAATTTGGTGGGACTGCCGTTGGATCCACAATGGACGTCGATTAGTGTCCGACTGTACTCTGCAGTCGCTGAGGCTGATGTTAGAGGATCTTGTTCCGCTTGAGGGGGTGGTTTCGGCTCCGGCTCTGTCAGTAATAATAATATTCAGCTGCACTGGCTACCGTTGCAGCTCCTTAACTATGAACTACTATAGCATGGACTAGAGAAGCTGTAGTTTAAGCTGCAGCCAGAAGAAGGTGCAACGAGCTTATATGGTGAAGCAAGAAGGAGCCTCCCATATGTAGCTCAAGTGGTGTTTTCCAAACCATTCTCAAGTGGAGACAGAGCCGGAGCCAAAGCATAGCAGAACCTCTCCAAACGGGTCCTTAAGTTGATAGAATTGGAAAATCAGACACATTAGCTCTGTTTGGATCCGGGGCTAGAGCTAGTTTGAGCTTAACTACCCCAAAAATATCCAAACAGAAGAGCTAGATTGGGCTAATTGCAACTAGCCCATCCAAACCCCACAAAGAGCAGATTATTTGGACTAGTTCTACGGAGACCACTGAAATTTTCTTTTTTGGGCCTAATTTTGGGGGGTCGACTAATATCAACCAAGAAAAGTATCTTTATTGTCATTATAACCCTCACATCCAAACACGTTTTCGGCTAGAGCTTGTTCAAGGCGAGTCTTGAACTAGAAACTAACTCTAGCCTCTAGTCGATCTAAAGTATCCAACAAGACCATTGTAAAACAGACTGAAAAAGAATAATGATGGCGCAACTCTACATTATTCATATACCCTCGGCGCGCGGCCGGGCGTCATCCTCCCCGGACGCGACTAGCCGGGTAGAGCCGGTCTCGCCGGCGCCGCTTGCGCGAAACGAGAAGCTAGCGGTGGGCTACGACCAGTCGCACATCCGGGTGCTCGCCGGCGTCGGTGGTACTTCCCGTCGACTCCTCTCTCTCTCTGTGCATCATCATGATGTACTACATCTGTCTATCTACTCGTACATGTGTTTATCCACTAGATCTGATCCTAGACGATACTATGAAACTAACAATGGTATCAGAGCGCCACCCTTGGACTCCCGCGCCGGAGAAGCGACTGCAGCAGGGATGCGCCGCTGCCGCCCCCCTCGCCGGCGAGCGTGCTCGCCTTACGGCTGAACACGCCATCGTCGAGCGGCCCTGCAGCGGTGCTCGGTCTCCATCCAGTGTGTTCAGAGGACACATAGCCGGCATGGGTTTAAGGGAGAACCTATGATTCCAGAACAACAAGAAGGACCCAGAATAATGAAAAGTTTGTTCCAAAATGAAAAGGTGTGTAGTAGCTGTCAGTCTAACGACATGAATTGTTGTGACGATGAAGCATGCTCTATATACTAATCTGTGATGGAATAGAAAAAATTGAAATATTGAATTAAAATGAGAATTGAAGAATGAATAAGAATTGTGTGAGATCTAGGGGGAGAATGTTGGAATTAGATCTCCACCGCTTAGGCCCAACGGCCTAACGGGCCTTAGATCTGCGCCCTGATCGGGGGCGCCCAACCTTGTGGTTGGTGGAGGACGACGGTACACCGACGACCATGACGGGCAGCGGCTCCACTAGCACCAACCCTACTAGCGCCGCCACCGTCACTGCACCTCCGGTCGACTCCTCCGGTCGGTACTCTACCTCTCTCTTCTCTCTGTGCATCATCATGATGTACTGCATCTGTCTATCTACTCGTACATGTGTTTATCCACTGGATCCGCTCCTAGACGATCCTATGAAACTAACAGCAAGGCCTCAATCCCTTTCGAGGCGAAAGCGACGCAAGATCTCACATTCCCGTGGATAGCTGCGGTAAGCACTGAGCAAGTTGAGACAGAAAGCGCATTATGAAGCAACTTGCGATTCTCCCTCGGTATTCTTTCTTCGTTCGTTTGTAGGAGTATATATATTAAAAATTCGGAAGAAATAAAAAGAACTTGTGTGTCGCTCTTAACCCAGCAACCCCAATTAAACGCGTCTTGATACAGGCGATCTGACCGGCCGTGCGCTGCAGATCGAGCAGGTAAATACTAAAAACACAACAGAGAGAGAGAGAGACAAATTAAAGAGATAAACATCTTGTAATGGCGCGGTCGCCTTCGCTTTCGGGGGCTCGCATGCCGGCGTGCGTGATGCGTGAAAGCAACACGAACCGGGGGGGTCCCGCGCTCCTGCTAGAACGATTGCCCGCGTGGCGTGGCGTGCCGTGTCATCAGATTTGGACATCCCCTGTCCCTGTGATGTGCACTCTCTTCTCCTGCAAGCTACTCGCTACTGTACTAACCGCGCACTGCTCCGAAATCCAGGCCTAGCAGGATCGGAGAACGATTGATACTAGCACTAGATGAATAAGCTTGCTACTAGGTTTGCTAATCAAGCCAGTCAGGAGAGCGGGACGGGGACGGGGCGGCCATCAATAATGCACGCGCCGCGCGAATCCAATCCGCCGTCTCACTCTTTCCAGATCGAAACCAGCAGGCGCTGGCGTTCCTTGAATTCACGTGAGATCGCCATCACGAACAGCGTAGGCGTAGCATGCCGTAGCGCTGGCCGCCGCTAGCTCCCGTGGCCGTGGGGGCGACCGCACCGCCGCCGCCTACTTAATCGCCCTTCACATGCGGAGCTAAGGCAGCTAGCTAGCTAGCTAGCTGTCGCCGCCGTCACGCCGGAATTGCGTTCACGGGGAAAAGCTCACGGACGACACGACAGACCACAGCGAAACGGGGGCACTACTCGCTGGTGCGACGACGCTGACACGCTGTCCGTCCCGGCCAAGCTCATCTGCGTACCGTACACTCCACTCCAGGGCCCCGACGGTGTACGTATGTACACCGGCGAAAGCACGTACGCCAATGGACAATGGTGATGGGGGTGCGCCTGTACGTTGTACGTACACCACGGAGTGTAGATTTTCTGGCAACGCAGATACGGCTGGTGGAAAAGAAAAAGGCGCAGCAGTAGAGTACGTACAACGGAAACACTGCGGTATCTGAACTTCTCGAGTGCAGGAAGCTGCGCCTACTACTCCCAGAAGCAGCCAGGCAGAGAAGCCAAGGAATGGAAAAAACCGAACTGCGCAAGTGGAACGGAACGGCGGTCATGATCATGCGTCGCGCAAGGTGAGGTGCGCGCTCCAAAAAACGGTGGTGGTGGTCCATAGTATAGGTACCCGTGGGTTCCATGCCCTGACAGGCCGCCCTGCCCGGCTGATTGCTCCGAGACGATAGGTTTCGTTCCGCTTCGGCATCTCATCATATATATAGGAGAAAAATATCTATATTTTTCAGGAAAAAAATTAAAAAAATTGCCGTGCCATGCGTTTCGGTACCGACGGGACACTGACAAGATCACAATGATTGCCAGCAGGAAAGTTGGACAAAAGAAAAGAGATTACTGTATTGGCTAGTGCTCCTGCCACATCATCATAATACAAGTGCTTTGGCTTCCATATTAAAAAAAAAAGGATTGCATTTTTTGGACTGAAATGCAAACGAGATAAACGGATAATGCTAACACGCTGCCACGGCCTGAAGTGCTTGTCCGCTCCGAGAACCCTAAGCATTTTCCCGTTTCTTTACGGCACTCACAGTGTAGAAACCATAGATGATTCGTATCAAGAAAACTATAGTCCACAATGCAATTTTTTTAGCACTTAGATCTTTCTAATTATTTATCACGATTCCTCCGGATCCTCTGCTCCTACTTTTGTGCATACAATACATGGCCGTGTGCGCAACACACCAAGAACACGGCCGCCGGCGCCACAACTTCGTCACGGAGTTAGACATACCCAGGAACATCTCGGCTAGCACTATCACAATCATGGCCGTGCACAACAGCACCAGGCAAGAGCAGCCAACTCACCTGCACCCACGCCTGGAGCCTCCACGAAGGCCGCGATCATCGCGGCTAATGAGAGCCGATGGATGACCGCCGTTTTAGCCGCCGTACGCGAGCTCCGCAAGTCTGGACGCATGCGGCGGAGTCGGATCATGGTCGGAGCTCCCGTGTGGCGGGTAGGGCGGGGCACCGCGACGTCGGATCGAGGCCGGAGCTCCGGCGCACCCGAGCAACTCGCCGAGACCCACAAACATCGTGTCCTCCTCGCCACTTCTCCGTCGAACAGCCCGCCGACATCGCCGAACTCGTTGTGCACCTCGACGACCGCCGCGCCGACCTCAGTTCGTGCTCGCGGCGACGCTCTAGCGTCCGCGCGAATCGTCTCCCCCGGCGTGGCCGCGCGGCCATGGCGCTGTCGGAGCTCTGTGCGGCCGACCACCCCTCTGGCAATGGCGAGCGGGCACATCGGATCTGGAGGAAGGGGTAGAAACGCACCCAACGCGGGTCCGGTCGTTTCTTCGGCTCTCGGTTCTCGCGAAGACGTCGTTTCTTGTTTAGACTCTGTTTCTTGCCATTTTCTTCTCTTTCCTCATTAAATCGGTTGTCACATCACATTTTTCCTTACGTGACAGGTTCATTTAATTCCTATAAAAACTACCTAGAGTCTGGGAATGCCCTTACTAGTGCTACTTGTCTACTTTATTAGTCCAGCCGGTCGAGAACTCGAGGGGGGAAAACACTCAAAGTCAGTTGCGTTAATCAATCATAAATAATTCAAGCAAGGTCGCCGTCACGGAACGGTCAGAGTCAAACCACGTCCATAAGTACTTCCCCACGGCCCCCGCACAGGACTGTTCCGTTCCGCCTCCGTCCGATGAGATGGGATCGGACGGTCACCATCTAGCCTCGGCAGAAGGACCACACACCCCGATGCATGCGCGCACCGCTGCCGGCTCTGCTCCAATAAATTTCGAAAACGAGTACTCCTCCTCCTGCAACCAGTGCACAGCGCATCATCACCCCTGACTTCTTTTATTCTTTCTTTTCTCCCGGAAGTCCCCCGGCCCGGCAGCCCCTCCCACCACCACCACTCCAAAAGGCGGGCACCAAACACCAAACCCGAGCACGAGCGCCCAACCAAATGGCGCCGCACACCGCCGCGGCGGGAGGCGGGGGCGAGGAGGAGGTGTCGGAGGCTGCGACCGCATCCCCCGCGCTGCGGCACCGCCACGCGGGCAAGGGCGAGGCCGAGGAGGGGCTGGGCGGCAATGGCAGCGCTGCTGGTGCTGGGGCCGACGGCCAGGCGTCCGTGGAGCGGGTGTTCGCGGACAAGGCGCTGCCGTCGTGGCGGGAGCAGCTCACGCTGCGGGCGTTCGTCGTCAGCGCGCTGCTCGCCGTCATGTTCAGCGTCATCGTCATGAAGCTCAACCTCACCACGGGGATCATCCCTTCCCTCAACGTCTCCGCGGGCTTGCTCGGCTTCTTCTTCGTCCGCATGTGGACCGCCGCCGTCGAGAAGATGGGCTTCCTTCGCCAGCCCTTCACCAGGCAGGAGAACACCGTCATCCAGACCTGCGTCGTCTCCGCCTACGGCATCGCCTTCAGCGGTCGGTAACCAACCTCCCGTCCCCAACTATGCTTCGCTAGTACTACTACGGCGTAGTGTGCTAATTCGAAGCTTCCTATCGCCGCCGTTGTTTGATTGAGAGGAACTTGTGGTGATCGTGCTTTTGGGAGCGGTTGTTGCGTCGATTTCATATGTTCGCCTTCGTATGAATCGCCGATTGCTTGAGCCGCCGATGTGTCGATCGAATTGGTTGAACGAACAGTGGATCCATCTCTTTGTTTGGTTTGTCTATAGTGGCTTTTGGATGTGGGAGTAGCACGAGTGTATGACGCAGATACAGAGAGTCACAGGGGGCACATAGCGTTCGCTGTAGCCTTTAGTTGGTGAATCGATTGTTCTTTTGCTCCAAAGGAAAACACCAACCCATCGCTTTCAGCATCGACTCAAAAGTAGGCAAAATAAACGATCGGTAAAGGACCCAAAAACTCAAAATCTTCTTGATCGTTTCGGACTTCTTGTCCAGTGTCACTGTTAGGTGGACTGAACGGTGATTATGTGGTCTCTGGGACTGCATGATCGGTAGCCATAGGATAGTCACCTATTTTTTCAATGAAAGGCCTACAAGTCTAGGGATGAAATTGGCGAAAGTTTGTGGTTGCTTAGTTTGCTGAATAAACGTGTAAAAAGTCAACGAAAATGTTTTTCAAACATTTGGGGCTCATAATTAGGTGATCAACTTTGTGCAACAAATGCCGTTTGTACTCAGGACGGGTTGAAACGGGATGGGCCTGCTTTGGTTGACTCCTCCCCTTAAAATAGATGCAATGGTACATGCGTTGCTTTTTTTTCCTTGGACAGACATGACACATGCATCTGAAGCATTGATCGAATATAAATAACTACTCCCTCCGTTTCAATTTGTAATTCGTTTGACTTTTTTAACCCCAACTTTGACAACTCGTCTTATTCAAAAAAATTGTGCAAACATAGTCAAATTTAAGTCATTTATGTAGAATATTTATTAAATAAGTAAGCCACACCAAAAGAAATGATATTTTGCACAAAATTTTGAATAAGATGAGTGGTCAAACTTAGGGTTGAAAAAGTCAAACGAACTATAATTTGAAACGGATTAAGTATTTATGATCTGCAGCCATGTTATTTAGGCCCTATTTAGTTCCAACCAAAATCCAAAATTCAAAATCCCAACTATTTTGGATTCCAAAATCCAGAATGCAAAATAGTTTGGTGGGGTGTTTAGTTCCAACCAAAATTTATCTTCCAATGATGGGGATTGTGAGGATGACACACAAATCAATGCAAAGATTCCCTTATTTTGGCCTCTTGAGTCCAAAATCCAAAATGGGGAATGGGCCACTTTTTGCCAAATATTTTGGGTGGTGTTTAGTTCCATTTTGCAAAATGAGGAACCAAAACCCAAAATATTTTGAATTCTATGGGGAACTAAACAGGGCCTTAGTGCGTTGATGTCCAATCTATCATGTGCAACCACTGGTCTTGCAGGCTGAAATAATTTGAAATTGCATAATAAAAATGGCCCATAAGCATAGGTTGGTCAGCTGGAATTAAGAAGCTACTCTTATCAGCAAGTTTAAATTCCTCCATTGCAGAAACTGCAAATTTGCAACAGCTCTTTCAGGGAATGAGTGATTATCTGTGTTTTGAAGTGGTCATAGTGAGATCAGATCATTTAAGGCATGAGATAAGTAGCATGTTTTGGTGCCTTATCTGTCCAAATCAAATAAGTTATCGAATCATTGTTTTTCCTGTTCGAGTGTGACTCACATTACTGCATCAGAGTATGTTGCGTTGAAGCCAACAAAAAATATGCAAAATGGCTTATGCTCTTTTATTCAAATTAATCAGGTGGCTTTGGCAGTTATCTATTTGGAATGAGTGACAAAATAGCTAATCAAGCAACAGAGGCTAAAGATGCTAATAACATAAAGGATCCTCACCTTGGATGGATGATAGGGTTCCTATTCCTTGTCAGTTTTATTGGTCTCTTTGCACTTGTGCCCCTAAGAAAGGTATGTCTCCAAATCTTTTCACCATTATGTTCTTACTGATTTACTGTATGGAAGCAAACTTGTTCTTATCAGCTTAATTTTGTTTCAGATTATGATTGTTGACTACAGGCTGACCTATCCAAGTGGCACAGCCACTGCATATCTCATCAACGGTTTTCACACACCTGAGGGAGCCAAGCTTGCAAAGTATGTCCATACAGTTCTGCTTTTGGCTACTTTGACCTTGTGAAAACTATATCCATTATTTTCACCACCAGGTCCATCTTGTGCAACTCCACTTACAATGATAATGCTATATTTCAGGAAGCAAGTAAAGACGTTGGGCAAGTACTTTGTGTTTAGCTTTTTCTGGGGCTTTTTTCAGTGGTTCTACACTGCAGGGGATGAGTGTGGATTCAAAAATTTCCCAACATTGGGCCTTGAAGCTTATAACAATAGGTCAGAACTGTGACAGTATCCTATATATGACACCTAATGTCCAATATCTGGAATAGTGTATATGTCTTCCATCTGGTAAAACAATGAGAGCATGCAAATTCATCTGTCATCTCTTGTTATGCTGCACAAGTAAAACAGCACTTATTTATGTCAAGCATCTGAGCTTTTCTTAGTATTTCCAATTGGCTAGGCGCTAATTCAGAGGTATTGGTCTCTGATGCTAAACTTGGCTTATCGTCTTTCAGGTTCTTCTTTGACTTCTCCCCTACATATGTTGGAGTTGGTATGATCTGCCCATTCATAGTTAATGTATCTGTTCTGCTGGGCGGTATCCTCTCATGGGGTGTAATGTGGCCTCTCATTGCCAAGAAGAAGGGGAGTTGGTACCCGGCTAGCGTCGAAGACTCAAGTCTACATGGGCTGCAGGCTTACAGGGTAAACATCGATCCTACTCATGGCTGTTCTCTTCTCTTTTCCCAAAGCTATACCCATTCAGTTTCATCAAATGAGAACATTAGTTTTGTCACTTGTGACCAAGAACTCAACTGCTAGTTCCTTGCAATTGCAGGTTTTCATTTCCATCGCTTTGATCCTTGGGGATGGTTTATACAACTTCATTAAGGTGCTGATCCGCACAATTGCGGGCTTCATATCAATGGTGCAGCAAAATTCAAAAAGCATGCTTCCTGTTTCGGACAATGGCAGTTCCATGTCCAGTACCGAAGCTGTATCCTTTGACGATGAACGTCGCATTGAGATTTTTCTGAAAGATCAAATTCCCAAGTCAGTTGCATATGGGGGCTACGTTGCAGTTGCCGCAATATCTATCGGCACCCTTCCTCAGATCTTCCCGCAGCTCAAGTGGTACTACATTTTGGTTGCCTATGTCGTGGCACCTGTCCTAGCCTTCTGCAACGCTTATGGAAGTGGCCTCACTGATTGGTCTCTCGCCTCCACCTACGGCAAGCTCGCCATCTTCGTGTTCGGTGCGTGGGCTGGGCTCTCACAAGGTGGCGTGCTCGTTGGGCTGGCTGCTTGTGGTGTCATGATGAGCATCGTGTCGACCGCCTCAGACCTGATGCAAGACTTCAAGACTGGGTACCTGACGCTGGCATCACCGAGGTCTATGTTCATCAGCCAGGTGATAGGCACTGGGATGGGGTGTGTCATCGGGCCCTGCGTCTTCTGGCTCTTCTACAAGGCGTTTGGTGACATTGGCGAGAGTGGCACTGAGTACCCGGCGCCCTACGCCATCGTGTACCGCAACATGGCCATCCTCGGCGTGGATGGCTTCGGCTCGCTCCCAAAAAACTGCCTCACCCTCTGCTACATTTTCTTTGCGGCAGCGATCGTCATCAACCTTGCGAGGGACCTGACCCCACACAGGGTGTCGAGGTTCATCCCGCTGCCAATGGCGATGGCGATCCCGTTCTACATCGGATCCTACTTCGCCATCGACATGTTTCTGGGCTGCATGATCCTCTTCGTGTGGGAGCAGCTGAACAAGGCGAAAGCGGACGTGTTCGGACCTGCGGTCGCGTCTGGGCTGATCTGCGGAGACGGCATCTGGACCCTGCCGCAGTCCATTCTGGCCCTCGCCAAGGTGCAGCCTCCCATCTGCATGAAGTTTTTGTCCAGATCGACCAATGCCAAGGTGGACAGCTTCCTCGGGTTGTCATGATTTTACGTAGAATGGCAAGTAGGCACGCCCTCATCCTGTAATTATTGGTTCAAAAAATGTAATCCCCAGGCTACTGTTTTGTAGAAGAGAAGAGGTTTTGCTGTGGAGTAATCAAATCTTTGTCCGTGTAGTCTGTGTTAACAGGAAAAGCTTTACTCAATGTCCCTCTGCCTTCTTTGGTTCAATTCATGACTAGCGGATTTCACGGTTATAGGTCTTTTGGAACATGATCCGTTCACATTTGTACGAATGAATACGTGAAACTTTGATACTGATGGGGAGGAAAAATCACAAGGCGGATCTAATACCAGGGAACTTTGAAACTGATTTTGCTAGATCAATCCTGCACACGGTGTTACTTGTATTACGTTACTTGAGTAGCAAGCACAACTGATGTCCTGCAGGTGACCTAGTCCACTCACATCATATGTCCATTACATATAACTGCAGAAGACAGCAGTACTTAGATACGAACCTAAACCTAGAAGTTAAGCTGTTGACACCTAGGGTTTCCATTTCTTGCTTCAAACTGCTCCATACCTACACAGAGCCTGAAGGCTGGACTTGCGACATGGTCATCCATTCATGACAGACTTGAAATGGATGTCATCAATCGTGTTGTAAATGTTACCCTGGTCCATATTATATTGGATGGCCGTCCTGTGAAAGTAACAACCCCGGTAGTTTTGGGATAAAGAATAAAGACAAGATTCAGAATTTTAGTTCATGATAAAGAATAAGACTCATTTCGATAGAAGGGGTCAAACAATTTAATTGTAGTTCGTGATAAAGAATAAGGCTCAGTTTCTGTTTATACAGCAAGAAAAAAAAAGTCCCTGGGAATGGGAGGCTGTAATCATAAAAAGAAAAGCTACCGAGCACAAAACTAATAACAACTAAGCGCTTGAAGAAACAATATGCAGGAAAGCAAGCTGCCAGTCTAGGTTCTGTTCATTTGAGAAACAAGATAGCAAGTTGAATACTGTATATTTTAGAGGGTGGGAGAAGGCAGAATATACCTGACTACATGTTCTGGTAGATTAAGACGATCTGCAACATCTTTGGCGCGCAGCCCATGCTCCACGCCCCTGCAACTGCAGTCATCAGTCTATTTCTCAACAAGATATGCTTCTCACATTTGTAATACAGTAATAAATTTGCTTTTAAAATTGGCACTGGAATACTAGCAAGGTAAAAGAAACGAACTTACTACAAAATGAGGTTTATACAAGACCCTTGAATCTATGGAATACAAAATTAGCCTCAGATGATGTTCATCAAATTCAGTGTTCACCAAAAGAAGAATAAACTTTCCTGAATTTGTTCTCCTTACAGTTCTTCCATTGTTTCTAGGTTCATAACCCTGAGCTAGCCTAGTGTTTCTAGGTCAAACCATTACTAAGTATGGCCATTCTTTACCATGGAGCTTTTAAAGCTCCGTAGGTTTGGTATCTGTACCAGATCATAAGCACAGCACTAACATTAGATAGCAGAATCAGCTATAATTAACTTACATGACTGCTGGGTCATTAAAAACACTCAAAACCAAGTCGTTTACTTCATTTCCAGCAGTGTTTCCTGATGCAGGAAACGTTGCAGCCTGAGGAAATAAATATGAAACATTAGAAAGATACTGGGAGATATTTGTAATATTATACAGTTAGAGAACCTACCTGATTATTAGAGAGCCGAATTTGGTTAGTCTGACCAGGGGTTGCTGTGCTAGCATTTATTTGGGCCTGCAACTAATGTCACCATAAAAAATTGATCACTGGAAAACATAAAATCACCCCCCAAAAACTTAGCAAGTCACTCAACTCCTGGAATTAAATGTGTGGGATCTTAGTACCTTTGGCCTGGTGTGATCCAGATGCACCTGAATGCAGTGCAGAAAGTGATGGGGTATTTCATTGAAGTCTGTCACACGCCTGACAAGAAATCATAAACAGTAAAATTTCAAGAAAAATGTATGTCTGAAATAGCTGTATCAAATTCACAATATATTTGTCCAGGCAAGGAGAGACTTTCTCCTCAATGCTAGTTCATAAGCGACCTTTAATCATCACAAGACCTTGCTACCAAATTTGAGAGATCTGACAACAAACAACTTTCAATGTGATATAATGTTGGATAAGCAACAACGGAACATTACATATCTCATTAACAACGACATACTGGAATATAAATAACCTAGACGGGTGGACACAAACCTAACCACTAAGTTATGGGTTGACACAGCATAAGCCTATTATTTAGTCTTCTACTTTAGCACAGGAAAAAAAATGAAAGTACAGTGTCACAATTCCATGAAGGAGATCAAATAACACACCAGTAATCCACAGGAAGCAGACATTGGAAGTAAGCATCACAAATCACCATGCAAGAGTAGAAAGACAAGTATATAGAGCTCACCGCACAGAGTAGGCAACTACATGGCGCTTTCCTTGAAAACCCTTCAAACCACCATAGACAATTACATAGTTCCCGTTACTTGTAAAACCAAAAAAAAACACTATCAATTTTGATGCATGACAAACTGAATCATTGACATGCGACAGTTAATCTGTAATTCTTACTTGACATCAGCCATTTCCTTAGAGTCGGAAGACTCATTTTCCCTTGAAAAAAGAAAGGCATTAAATTAATAGAACAACAAAAGTGCTATACATCAAGTACAACCTGAAGCATCCTACCAACGAGTCACTTCTATCTTGCCGGTACCATCATCAAGAGTGAATGCAACATCTGTGACGCGCTCAACCTTATTCAACATGCGTCCAACAAGCTTAACCTGCAATCCAGAGTAAATACAACATTTTAAATGACTTCGATATACCAGATAAACTAGATTTCACAAAAAAAAAAAACAAATAATGGACACTATAGCAAGTATTGGAAAAATCGCATAAAAGGGAAGCATTTCATTTGAACCTACCATACCTATGTCCCAGAGCCTAATTGTCAACAGACCATCATATAAAAGAGGTCATTTTTCTTTCTTAATTAGTGGATAATGGGTCTACAGATGAACAAATCTTCCATCCCATCACTGTGACCATCCAAAATGCAAACCTCGGTCGATGAACGAATCTTACAAGCCTAAGCACCACCGGAAAAAAAGGGCAAAATCCGTACCGTGGACACCTCAACGCCGTCGATGGCGAAATTAGACTTGTCATCGCTGGCTTGCGCCGCGTCCATGATCTGTTTCACGGTGAGCGGGAGCAGCGTCTGCGCGCTCCGACCCTGCACACCACACCGGTCGATCGGGAGTGCCCATGACGGGTCAGCAGGGGATGGAGAACAAATGGACAAAAGGGAGCAAAACAAAGGGGGGATTAGGAAGGACCTTGGAGAAGCCGCTGCTCTCCGGGACCACCGTGGACTGTGAGGGCATGAAGCCCCCGCCGCCGAAGAGCGAGTTGGCGTTCCCAGCGCCGCCGTCGTAGTGTCCGCCACCGCCACCGCCACCGCCGCCGTCGAAGAGCGAGTTGGCGTTCCCGGCGCCACCGCCGCCGCCGTACATCGCGGCGGTTAAAGCCCTAAACCCTAGGCTTCCGGAAGAAGGAAGGGAGGAGCGAAGGCACGAGGGCGGGAGAATGGTTGGGTAGGTCGGGGGAGCGAGCCTTTGGCAGTTTGACCTCGTCCTGTTTTTTTTTTTTTTTGTTATTAGATGGAAATTTACATTCCATTAATTACTAACCATATCAATTACAGGGCATTGACATTTGTTTGGGTCCATATATTATTTTGTTTCGGATAGTACAAAAGTCGGTTTATTTTGGTGATTGAATAGTGTTATATGAGAGAGAATAAGTTAAAAAAATTGAAACAAGGAGAAAACTCAAAGTAGTTCAAGCGAATGAAGCTTCATAAATTATGAAATTGCTAAAATCTTATAAAAACTAATGTAGGAGTACTTTAATATATTCAATAATGCACAGTGGATCTACATGTATAAAAAGTTAATTCTTAGATATAATCACATTCCTTTTAGAGGAAAATACACCACATGTCCATTAACTTTGTCTCTGTATCATCTATGTCCACTACCTCTCAAAATGCAGTTTTGGGTCCCTAACCTTTGTTAGTGGTGCACCATTAGTCCAAATTAGGTATGAAGTTGTGACATAACCTCTTAATAATAGGGCCCACTTGCCAGGATTAATGTCCATCCAACTTAATCCAAGACAAATGATTCAAGTCTTAATCAGTCCGTCAGGTGTCACCACTTTGCAGCGGGTCATCCACCTCTTTCCGAACAAGATCATCATCGTCACAAACATTGCAGAAGTAATACAATAATTTAATTTACATCAAAGTAGCGAAAATTTGAAGTCATATTACAAACCATAGGTTTTGAAACATAGCATAGTATCATACGATATTATTACATCAAGCTGGTGATAGAGTTTAAACAAAACAACCGAGGTACTCTTGCTCAAGAGTCAAACAGAGATAGTTTATTCTTCATCTTCATCCACAGTAACCACGGTCGTGCAGCACGAAGCCACACAAACCGGATTAAAATCCTCATCTGCAATAGGGGTTAACAGACCCTGAGTACGGGAGTACTCAACAAGATTTATCCGACAAATGAAAAATATTTGGTGGACAAAAGGTATGCAAGTCATAGGATTCAAGGTGTGATTTGCAAGAATCAAGTATTTTGCATAAATGAACATTTTGTAAAATAATTGAAATTCATTTAATTCGTTCATAAGATTACTCAAGTACCGATCTAAAGTTATGATCGATAACGAGGTAATAAACCATCTATGGAAGGAAAAACATCAAGTATCCAGTTTAAGTTTCATTAACTACGATGAAGAAGACATGGTTATGTTTCCATATCCAAGGAACACGACGATTCGAACCGGTTAAACCCAGCTGGGGCTTCCCTATCGCACGCCATATACAACCCCGAAAGTACGCATATGACTACCTTTTCATGGATCCTCCATCCAAGACCGGGGTCTCGCCACCCGAGAGCACAGTACACCTCCATACAGTTCCTCGAACTTGGAGGGTACACACTACTCTTGCCATCATCTCTCCACTCCCAATGCGAGTTAACCGTTCTTAAGACTGGAATAGCCAGAGTCCGGCTTCCCAACGTATGTGATAAGTAATCCAAAGTCACAACCCTAGTCATGCAACAACGGCAAGGCCCTAATGACACAGGCGGAAAGAACCCGCTCACCAGTCACCACTGGTGGCTCCCAAACACCGTGTCTGCCTGGTTCCGATCATTACTTCCAACCACAGATCCTTTCTCAAAAGAGCATGACCGAGTGAAAGGTCTAGGAATGGCTAGAGGGGGGGGGGGGTGAATAGCCTAATTAAAATTTCTACAACAACACTTAGCAAACTTGTTAGAATAGAACACGGCTTAAAGCAAGTTTGCACTAGCACTACTAGGGTCGGCAAGCCACCTACCACAGTTCTAGTTACTAGCAAGATATATCCTATGCCACACACAAGAGCTAGATAACTAGTGATTCTAGACTAAGCTACATAAGCTAAGCTAGAGGCTCTACTTTGCAGGAATGTAAAGAATAGTAATGCAAAGCTAGAGATATGGTGGTTATACCGCCGCGAAGAGAAGAGCTAATAGATAATCAATCACAATATAAGAATCCACGGTAGAGGCAATGTGACACAAGATTTTTTATCGAGGTTCACTTGTTTGCCAACAAGCTAGTCCTCGTTGTGACGATTCACCTACTTGGAGGTTCACGCGCTAATTGGCATCACACACCAAACCCGTCACCGGGTGACGCAAAACCAACACAAGATAGGGATCCACAAGTTACGCGCAATCCACTAGAGATGTCTTTTGCGAACTCCCGCGGGGAAGACTCAAGAACGCCTCACAATCCACCGATCGGAGCCAGAGACAATCACCTTCCTCTGCTCAACGATCCTCGTCGCACCAAGCCGTCTAGGGGGTGGCAACCTCCAAGAATAACAAGAGCTTCCGCGATGACGACGATCACCAAGTGCCACTAGTATGCAATCAAAGAGCAATGCACTTAGATTCACTCAATCTCTCATGAATTATGCAATTGTGTTGAGAGGATGAGTGGTTGAGATTCTCACAAATGAGCACTAGTGTATGAGTGATGAGAATGTGCAAGAAGTTGCCCCCTGGGTCGGCCATATCTCAATATATAGCCCTCACTCACAACTAGCCGTTTTTCACTCATTTTCCTCCTCTCTATGTACCTCCGGACATACTTTTCATAGAGGTCCGGACATCATCTGCGTTCGGACCCACCATCTGTCGTGAGCTAACGGCTCTGAGCCACCATCCGGACGTGACCTCCGGACACACGCGAAGCGCCGTCCGGACCATGCCACCTATGTCCGGTCGAGCCTCCCTTTCAAAACAACTTCTTCCCGCGCGCGCCTCTGCGCGCCACGTGGCTCCGGTCGATCCTGTTCACAGGGTCCGGACTCGCTATTCCAGCGTCCGGAAATATTTCTAGGGCCTCCCGAGAGCACCCGAGAGCGCCCGAGACCAGCAGCTCCTCCGGACACAAGTCCGGAGCCTCAGTCCGGACCAACACTTGCGTCCGGTCACTTCATCCAGAGAACAATAGAGAGTGCAAGCACTCCGGACACGCGCTCAGATCCTGCGTCCGGACTGTAACCAGCGTCCGGATCCTTCTCCTCAGCACAGCCAGACTAGGGTATGCCTCCGGACCCATCTCCGATGGTCTGGACTGACCACAGACCCTGCGTCCGGACCGCCAAACTTGGTCCAAACAGCCTCCAACTTTCTTCCAAGCTTCCAAGAGCTAACACTAAGTGATCTTGAAAGTGCAATTAAGCCTTAAGTGGGTTTTGGTGACATGACAACGCAATTAGAAGACTAATGATACTTTGTGAGTATGACAAGCAGGTTAAACTTAAGGAGGTTGATGAATAGGTTGGCGAACCCCTCCAATTACAAAAGTGCATGGCAACAAGCTCAAAGCGTTTAAATTCTTTTATACTTTGAATTTGAGTTAGGTATGCCGTACTATAAAGAGGGATTCAACACGCATGCCAACAAGTGAATCAAATGCATATCTTTACATATACATCACACCTCCACATATATAGTGGGCAAATCAGCCAGCTACTTGAAGATCACTTCCTTGTTATTCTGCCCAGGTCGGCAGTGCTGGCCTCCAGGCCGGCAGTGCCGGGCAGGCCGGCACTGCCGCGACTTGCTCAGCCAGTGGGCAGTGAGGAGGTATTTCATACCCCCTCACTCATCCCCAACGGCTAGTTCTGTCATTCCCATTCTCACATTTCGCAAGAACAGAAAGAGAAGCTCCTCTCTTACTCTCCCTTCTCCCTTGGTGCTCAACCAGTCTCCTCCATTGATTTCCAATCATTCTTTGAGAGATTGAGCCTCCAAGCTTTGAGAAGAAGCTTCTCCCTCGGATCTTCACTCCTACAAGCATTTGGTTTACGTGGTGGCCGACAGTTTGAGTTCTTTACTCTTGGAGCTTTGCTCCTAGCCGGCTAGTGGTTGCCCTTGAGCTTGCCTCCTTCGTGTGGCAGCCTAGGAAAGTTTGTAGCACCCCATATTGCTAATACATTCCTCTCATCTCAAGGGTTCACCCCCTTGACTTAAGACCGAGGAAAGAGCTAGCCTTGTGTGGCGAGCTTGAGCCTTGTGTGGCGCACCTCAATAACGTGGACGTAGGCAAGCCTTGGTGGCGAGCTGAACCACAGGTCAAATCTTGTGTATCCTTGTGATTGTCTCTATTATTTGATATATATTGTTTGCAAGGTGATTTCTAGGGTTTGGACCCGATCTACTCGGTGGGTGTGTTGCTACCACTTTCAGGTGGTGCTAGAGGTTCTCCACACCTCTAGGAAGGTTTCGATTCAAGCACAATTTACATTTAATATTTAGATTTTGAATTGTGCTAGAATATATTCTGGTGACCAACACTGCTGCTCTTAGCCCAGCAGTGTCGGCCTGTGACTAACAGCAAGTGTTTAAGTTTTGAAAACAGACCTATTTACCCCCTCTAGGCTAATCAGGTCCTTACAAGTGGTATCAGAGTAAGGTTACCTCAAGAAGCACTTAACCGTGTGAGGTAATGGCTGAAGAGGGTAAACTTGCGGTGGTTGACCCCAAGGATGTGAATGTGCACTCCACGGACAACAATGAGAGTGCGTACTCAGAGGACTACCTAACCACTCCTAGCATGTCCGCTGGAGAAAGAGCAAGAAGAAAATAAGCTAGAAGATTGAGAAAGGAAGCAAAAAGATTGCAAAAGGAAGAAAAAGCTCTCAATGAAGCCAAGAGCTTGAAGCTTGCCGAGAAGCTTCATAAAAGAGAAGTGAAAGCTCTCAAGAAGGAGCTCAAGGCAAAGGAGGAGGAGCTCAAGAAAAGCAAAGAGCAAGCCTCTCAAGCGAAGGTTGAGTCTAGTAGCTCCGACGGTGATGATGATGTATCATACCGTTCCTCCAAGATAGAGAACAAGGATGAAAAGAAGAAGAAGGATGATGGCAGCAAGAAATACTCCGCCATATCCTTTGATTATTCATCCATCTCTAAACATGAGCATAAACCTTTATTCCATATTCCCGCAGGCAAATTGCCTCATTTTGATGGGACTAACTTTTCCAAGTGGAAACACTTAATGAAAGCTTATCTTGTAGGTCTTCACCCTGGTGCTTGGGAGATTGTACACAAAGGATGTGATCCTCCAGTTGATCCCACAAGCCCCACCACTACTGAGCTCCGGTGCATCCAACTCAATGCACAAGCAACTAGTGTGTTGCTAAGTGCATTGGATGGTGATGAGTACAACAAGGTCATGGGATTGGAAGTGGCCAAGGAGATATGGGACACCTTGCACCTTGCACATGAAGGTCTGAGCAATGTGAGGCAGTCCAAGATTGATTTATTGATGGCCAAGCTCAACCGGTTCGTGATCAATGAAGGTGAAGGGCCACAAGAAATGTTTGATAGATTGATGACTATGGTTGGCAAGATAAGAGGACTTGGTGGTGAATAAGTCAATGACCACAAGGTTGTCAAGATCATGCTTGAAGCCTATTCTCCAAGAAATGAAACTGTGGTAACATTGATTAGAGACAAGAAGAGATTTGAGTACTTCACACCAAGTGATGTGCTTGGAAGGATCAACACCTTTGATCTACAAAGAGAAGAAGCACAAGAAAGGAAGAAGCTTGGAGAGATGCAAGCAAGGTTGGAGGGCATGCAGAACAAGGATGTGGCTCTCAAGGCAAACAAGAGCACAAAGAAATCAGCCCCTAGCTGTTCCAAAAACAGCAAGCATGCATCTTCAAGCAAAGCTCAATCAACCAAGACCATCAAGCATGAGCCCGAAGCTTCAACATCAAGTGATGATAGAAGTGAAGATGAGCAAGAAGAAAGCATAGATGACATGGACCTATTCATGAGAAGATTCAACAAGGGGATAAAGAGAAACGGGTACAAGCTCACAAGAAGAAAGTTCTCCAACAAGAAATCAAGAACTTACTTTAGGTGTAGTAGCACCGAACACTTCATTACCGATTGCCCAAACAAGAAAGAAGACAACAAATTTGGCAAAAGCAAGAGAGAAGACAAGAGTGACTACAAGAAAGGAAGAAGAAATGTGGGTGAAGCTCACATTGTACATGGTTGGGATGAATCAACCGATAGCTCAAGTGAAGAAGAGGAGATGACCACCATAGCTATTCACAAGCCATCCACTTCACCAAGGCTCTTCAACAACATGTCCGATGATGATGAAGGCTTCCCTCACACTTGTCTCATGGCAAAGGGTGAGAAGGTAAAATCAAAACCCAAAGCCAAAGCTCCTCCCCCCAAAGACATCTCTAGTAGTGATTCTAGTGATTGCTCTAGTGATGAAGAGATAAATGAAATAACTAGTAACATGGATCCTAAGACAAAACTCTTCATTGCTAATATATTGGATGAATTAGAGGCAACCAAAGCTGAGCTAGCATCTAGAGAAAAGACTCTTATCAAACAAGAGGATCTTTACATTGCTAGTGAGGAAGCTCTTGAATTAGAAAGAAGTGAGGTGAGCTCTTTGACTAAGGACTTGGTCAAAGAACAAGAAGCTTATGCTCTGACTAAGAAGGAGTGTGGTGACCTCAAGCAAAAGCATTGTGTCTTGATTGAAAAGCATCAAGAGCTTGAGGCACAATACTCTCTTCTTTGGGAGAGCAACTCACATCTCTCTAAAGCAAATGATGCCTCTTCTCCATCCACTAGTCAAGGTTATGGAAAATGCTATAATGTTGATATGAATGCATATTCCACTAACCTTGCCAACATGGAGGCCATGAAGAAATAAATAGCAAGGCTCAACAATGTCATCTCAGTTTCAAAGAAGAATGACAAAGACAAAGTTGAGCCCAAGAAGATCCAATACAAGGATGGAAGGCATCCATCTATCAAAGATGGGCTTGGACACACTCAAGGAGGTAAACCCAATGGTATAAAAATGATCAAAGGCATTGAGTGTGTCAAGTTTGAGAAGAAGGGAAGCATTGGTGCAGATAAGCCTGCACAGATAGCAGCTCTGCTGGACCAGAGGCCGGCAGTGCCGGACCTCAGGACGGCAGTGTCGCGCCCCAAGAAAGGGAAGGATACCATTGCTTCACCTGATCAAGCTAAGCCACAAGCCCATGCCAAGAGGATGCCCCAACAAAAGCAGGTTTCTCAGAAACCCAAGGACTCAATCTGGGTGGCCAAAAACAAATTTGCTTATCAACCCAAGACAAGGTCACCTCAAGGGAGTTTGTCCTCATGCTATATGTTAAAGTGCAATGACCGTGGTAAAGTCATTGTAGAATTTGTGGGTGATGAGAAACATGATAAAAGAAGTACGAACATTTGGGTTCCTAAGATTGTGGTGACTAACATGCAAGGCCCCAAGATTGATTGGGGACCTAAATCTAAGAACTAAAATTGTTTTGTAGGAATACTCCTTCGGTGGATCAAGTTGGGTGCTTGATAGTGGCTGTACCAATCATATGACCGGAGAGAAGAGTATGCTTTCATCATATTCCCCTACATCAAATGCAAGTGAGAATATCGTCTTCGGTGACAAATCCAAAAGAGAAATGATTGGACTTGGTAAAGTTGCTATTACTCTTGATCATTCCATCTCAAATGTATTACATGTGAATTCGTTAAGTTATAACTTGTTGTCGGTTTCACAATTGTGTGAGATGGGCTACAATTGTCTCTTTACGGATAAGGGTGTGGAAGTCTTTAAGAGGGAGGATTCCTTTATTGTCTTTACGAGTCATTTGAAGGGCAATCTTTACCTAGTTGATTTCAACAAAAGTAAGGCTAAGCTTGAGACTTGTTTAGTGGCAAAATCTAGCATGGGTTGGCTATGGCATCGTCGACTAGCTCATGTTGGGATGAGGAACTTGGTCAAACTCCTAAAAGATGAACACATTCTTGGACTAACCAATGTTCATTTTGAGAAGGATAGAATTTGTAGCGCTTGCCAAGCCAGAAAACAAGTAGGTGCACCTCACCCACCAAAGAGCATTGTCTCCACCAAGAAACCATTAGAGCTAATTCACATGGATCTCTTTGGACCGGTGGCCTACATAAGCATTGGCGGTAACAAACATGGTTTAGTTATTGTTGATGACTTTACTCGTTTCACTTGGGTGTTTTTCATGTATGATAAGGCACAAGTGCAAGATAAGGTGAAAACCTTCATTAGAAGAGCACAAAGAGAATTCGGCTTCCAAATCAAGAAAGTTCGTAGTGACAATAGAACCGAGTTCAAGAACACTCAAGTGGAGGAGTTCCTTGATGATGAGGGCATCAAGCATGAATTTTCAGTTCCATACACCCTGAACAAAATGGTGTAGTAGAGAGGAAGAACAGGACACTCATTGATATGGCAAGGACAATGCTAGATGAGTACAAGATTTCGGATATCTTTTGGGCCGAAGTCGTCAACACCGCTTGTCATGCCATCAACCGGCTCTATCTACACAAGATCTTGAAGAAGACTTCATATGAACTCCTAACCGGTAACAAACCAAAGGTGTCATACTTTAGAGTTTTTGGGTGCAAGTGTTTCATACTTAACAAGAAACCCAAAACCTCTAAGTTTGCACCTAAAGTTGATGAAGGTTTTCTTCTTGGTTATGGATCAAATAAGCATGCCTATCATGTATTCAACAAGACCTTAGAGAAAATTGAAATCATGATAGATGTGACATTTGATGAATCTAATGGCTCTCAAGTAGAGCAAATTGATCAAGTGATTGTAGGTAATGAGGAACCACCATGCAAAACAATCAAGAACATAGCCATTGGTGATATCAGGCTACAAGAAGTTCAGGCCACAAATGTGGAACCTCAAGATGGTGAAGCTACATCCCCAAGATTGGAAGAAAATGGGCCAGCAGTTCTCCCTGGTCAGGGCTCTGCCCCTGTAGCCGGCACTGCCGGACCCAGCAGGCAGGCATCAGCTAGCCTATCTCCTGCTACTCCAAGGAACCTACAGCCTATCTTTGAAGAGTATGAGTATGATGACCAAGCTGATCAACAAGAAGACACCGAGCACCCAAGATTAAGGCAAACAATTCAAAAGGATCATCCCGTAGATAACATACTTGGAAGTCTCCGAAGGGGGTAACTACTCGTTCACATTTGGCAATTTTTGTCAATTTTACTCTTTTGTCTCCTCTTTGGAACCTCTCAAGGTTGAGCAAGCTCTAGATGATGTTGATTAGGTGATGGCTATGCAAGAAGAGCTCAATAGCTTTGAAAGAAACAAAGTTTGGTCATTGGTGGAAAGACCTAACACTAATGTGATTGGAACCAAGTGGGTCTTCCGCAACAAGCAAGATGAGAAAGGCGTGGTGACAAGGAACAAAGCAAGATTGGTGGCTCAAGGTTTCACTCAAGTGGAGGGCCTAGACTTTGAAGAGACATATGCACCGGTGGCTAGGCTTGAAGCAATTCGAATGCTTTTGGCCTATGCTGCCCATCATGACTTCAAGCTTCAACAAATGGATGTGAAGAGTGCATTCCTCAACGGCCCTATCCAAGAGTTGGTCTATGTTGAGCAGCCACCGGGTTTTGAAGATCCCAAGTTCCCACATCATGTCTTTAAGCTCCATAAGGCGCTCTATGGGCTTAAGCAAACACCAAGAGCATGGTATGAATGCCTTAAGGACTTCTTGATCAAACAAGACTTTGAAATAGGCAAAGCGGATCCTACTCTCTTCACTCATAAGCTCAATAATGATATCTTTGTGTGCCAAATATATGTCGATGACATAATATTTGGTAGTACTAACCAATCATTTTGTGATGAGTTTAGTAGGATTATGACTAAGAGATTTGAGATGTCTATGATGGGTGAGCTCCGCTAAAGTTCTTCCTCGGTTTTCAAATCAAGCAACTCAAGGAAGGGACTTTCTTATGCCAAACCAAGTACACCCATGATATGTTGAGAAAGTTTGACATGGCCAATGCTAAGCCAATCAAGACTCCCATGCCAACTAATGGACATCTTGATCTTGATGAAGGAGGGAAATCCGTGGACATTAAGGTATATCGTTCCATGATCGGCTCTTTCCTTTACTTATGTGTATCTAGGCCGGACATAATGCTTAGTGTGTGCATGTGTGCTAGATTTCAAGCTAACCCGAAAGAGTGCCATTTAATGGTCGATAAGAGAATTTTGAGATATATAGTTTTCACTCCTAACCTTGGCTTATGGTATCCTAAGAGCTCTAAGTTCAATCTACTTCGGTATTCGGATTCCGATTATGCCGGTTGCAAGGTAGATCGAAAAAGCACTTCGGGGACGTGTCAATTACTTGGACGATCCTTAGTGTCTTGGAGTTCTAAGAAGCAAAATTGTATAGCCCTTTCCACCACCGAGGCCGAGTATGCTGCAGTCGGCGCTTGTTGTGCTCAACTACTTTGGATGAGGCAAACCTTAAAAGATTTCGGATGTCAATTCACCAAGATACCTCTCTTGTGTGATAACGAGAGTGCCATCAAACTCACAAATAACCCAGTTAGTCACTCTAGAACCAAACACATAGACATCCGTCATCACTTCTTGAGAGACCACGAATTAAAAGGAGATATCGCAACTCGCCATGTGAGCACCGAAAAGCAACTAGCCGATATCTTCACTAAGCCTCTCGATGATACAAGGTTTTGTGCTTTGCGTAGTGAGCTGAATATACTTGATTCTCGTAACGTGGTTTGAACTATAGCACACAATTATGTGCTTCAAAACCAATTTTGAAAGAAACTTGAATGTGTTGGTCATTGTATGATTGATGATTTGCTTACTGACTAGCACATGGCAAGGGGTATGTGTCCACAATTGCATAAATATAGAGTATAGCAGTGGCATAGTGCCTCACTGTCTGGCTAGGCCAGTAGTGCCGGCCCCAGGCCAGCAGTGCTGGGGTGTCCGGCAGTGCTAGACCTAGGCCGGCAGTGCCGGGACTTAAGTGACCCAAGCCTGTCGGCCCCAAGTCCAAACTCTCGGGTTTTTCTTTATCTCTTCGCCCAGACCCGAGGGAACACCATCCCAAGTCATATCCCCCCAATAACAACACCTCTCCTCTCTTCTCTCAACCCTAAGGAGACACAAGAAGCCCGGAGGTCCCTCTCCTCCCCCTCGGCAGTGCTGCCCCTTTGGAGGTGCTGCCATTGGAGGAGGTGTGGAGGATCTTCCTCCCTGCGTCAAGCTCCATTCAAGCCCGACCTTCTTCATCATCTTCCCTCTATTTCAAAGGTAATAAACATGAAACCCTAACTTGGGTCGATCTATGCAATGTATGGATTTTGAGATGGGATTTAGGTTGTTAGTAGTTGCATTATGTGTGGTAATGAACCTTCAATAGTTAGATTTGATCAAAACCTAGTTTCAATAGAGGATTGATGGAGCATGCCATGGTGTTGTCTGCACCAGGCCGGTAGTGCCGGCCTCCAGGCCGGCAGTGCCGGACCCCCTGGTGACAGCACCTGTGCATTTACTCCTACAATCGTCTATTGACCCTAGATTGTGGTTCAATCTTTCCACTAGAGTTCTTGTCACTGTCTAAATGCAGCAACTTAATCTTTTCTCTTTTTAAATGCATAGATGGATGCCGGTGGATCGCGTGGTGGTGGAAGAGGAAGGGTGAGGTCAAAGTCTCGCGCTCCTAGAGTTGATGATGGACTGAATCCTAGGCAAAGGATTATTCAATAAGAGGAGTTGCAGAGGGCGGGGAGATCTATCAGAGAAGGTGTATGCCCTTGGACACCTCCAAATTTGGGTTTGTTCGATGGCTCACATCTTGTTGAGCATCCTGAGGAGGTGCTTGTCAGAGAGCCTCAGGACGCTCCTGGCAGAGTCAGAGTGAGTTATCAAAATCAGTGGAGAACAGTCCAAGAGCAAAGGGCCATCAATCCCTATGATGTGCCAAAGGACATGAGTGTGGATTACAGGTTTTGGAATGTTTTTCATTCCGACTACTATCTCACTGTCCTCTTTCAAGCTGCAAAACCCAGGATCATCAAAATGAAGTATGTTGATTGGGAGCACTTGGAAATCAAGAGAGATCCTGCGTTTGACAGGGTCATTGATCAGTGCAAGCAGCTTGGGATGTATCACTGGATGGTATTCTAGAATGGATGGAACACAGAGATCATCCACCAGTTCTATTCCACTTACTATCTTGATAGGGAGAACTTTGTGATGCATTGGATGATAGAGGGTGTGCACTACAGAGTTGACTATGTGACCTTTGCTCGCCTTCTTGGTTTTGGAGAGGAGGACAGAGAGTGCATCAACATTCATGATGAAAGAGGCATGTCCAATGAGGAGATCTCGTAGCTATATATTGAGCCTCAGTATGCAGATGGTTTGGTGAAGGGTTTGAGGAGCAAGTACTACATCTTGAACAACCTCTTCAGGACCACTCTCTATCCCAAGGCGGGATCTGCTTCAAACCTCTACAACACATTCAAAAATGTGTTAAGGAGGATGAGAGGTGGAGCACCACTCTTTTTAGTTGCTCGCTTCTTATGGGATGAGATATGCATCGCATCAGAGGATGCTAGAAAGGGGCTTCCATATGCCCCTTACCTGATGTTTGTCATTGAGATGGTGACTGGCCGGATCTTTAATAAGGATACAGTCCATGAGCCTTACAGAGCAGAGAAGACCATTCACTCCACAGCAGTTCAGAAAGTGAATACTCCTCCCAGAGAGAGCACCAGGGTAGTAGCCCCAGACTACCCTAAGTCTTCAGGAGCAGCAGCTAGTAGAGGCAGGAAGAAGGGAAAGCTTGATAGGATCTTGAAGAAGATCTTTGCTGGCATCTTCTATGCAAATGATCATTCTTACCAGACCAGGCTTAAGATCAGAGAGCTCAGGAAAGAGCAAGGCCTTAGGCAGATTGATCCTCGTACTCCACCTCCAGAGCTCAGTAAGGAGTCCACCTATGATGGTGATGATGAGGAGGAGGAGGAAGAGGAGTTTGAGCAGCCCCAGACTCGACGATGCAGCAAGCGTGTATCTGCTCCCAGTGTTCACTTCACAGGATCTCCTGATGATGATCATGATGATGATGATGGAGACGACGACGATGACCACATGGAGGAGGATAGCGTCTAGCTTGTATTCTCTTTTATTTTTGTTCTTTTCTCTTTTTGGTGACTTGTTGCCAAAGGGGGAGAATTACTAAGTGAAGGGGGTACAACAAATCTTCGACGGTCATGGAGGAGCAACAGCTGCTAGTTATCTTAGTTTTTAGTTTGTGAGATGAGAGAGCAACATGAAACTATTTTATTGTAATATTGTCACTTAAGTACTTTTTTGTATCATTTGTAGACATGTACTCTCTCATATATATCATGCTTGTTTTAGTATGCATTTATCTTTTATATATATTTGTGCTGTGTGGTCGTGTGTAAGCTTCCGCAGGCTTGCTGTTTGCAGCCAGGCCGGCAGTGCCGGGCTGCTCAGACAGCAAGCCCTCTGATTTGTGTTGGGACAGGTTCATATGCATCACGTATATTCTTGTGACATTTTTTCAGCACCCCACAGCAGCCATGGATGTAGGGGGAGCCCTACTTCACTCCAATGTGTGAATTTTGGCCTTTCATGCCAAGTTTGAAAATTCAAATTCCTATTCACACATTTAGGGGGAGCTCCTACACCCATGACTTACATTGTCTCAGATTATTATTCACTTTTGTAAGTTCTAAGTGTGTTGTCATCAACAAAGTTCAGAAAAGCGCTAAGCGCTAAGCGAGCGGTGGCCCGCCGCTTAGAGCTTAAGCGGGCTTAAGCGTACAAAGCGTCGCTTAAGCGTTTTGTACTGTAGCAAAGTTTCCTCTGCTGCTGAATGGGGTTCTCCTACTTCTTATGTCCTAGCAACCTCTATCATGCACATGCGCACACCTATACTAGGCATAAACTAATCTAGCAATCCAAGACTGCACATGCGCACACCTATATGGCACTGCAGTAGCACCTAGGAGAAGTGAAGAGAGAACCAGAGTGGAGATGCAGAGGAGAGAAAAACAAACAATAAAGAAATCAAGCAGAGGAGCGGACATGGGGAAGACAATCGAGGGGGCGACATCAGAGATGGGGGCGGCTTGACCTCGAACTTGGGGAAGAGACATCGGAGTTGGGGAAGAAACTGGCGAGCTCGAGCTCCTCCAGCGGCGGCTCGAATCGGCGCGTTGGTCTGCGGGGTCGGCGAGCGGCGGCAGTAATCCTCTTTCCATTGAATTCCCTCCTCTCTCGCATGCCCACATACCCGATTGGAACTTCCGCACGGCGTGCGCATCTATCTCCCGTGATTTCCCGCTTTGCCTTTCCCGCACAGCGGCGCATCTATCTCCCGCGATTTCTCGCTGAGCGGCCGCGCAGCAGCGCTTCTGCGGCGCCTTTCTCCACCTCGGCGACTTTCGCGTGCGTCCACATCCGCTAAAGCGCCAGCGCCGCTTAGGGACCGCTTTTGGCCCGAAGCGAAGCGGCAGCCTCCCGCTTAGCGCTTTAGCGCGCTTAAGCGGCTGCTGAATAACGCTTTTCTAAACTTTGGTCATCAATCACCAAAAAGGGGGAGATTGAAAGTGCAATCAAGCCTTAAGTGGTTTTTGGTGACATAACAACACAATTAGAAGACTAATGAGACTTTGTGGGTATGTGTTGACACAAAAAGCGTCAGGATCTGCGAACACCTCGGGCTATTACCCGAATTCGATATCCAAAGGTGTGCCAGTCGATTTGACCAGTTAATCGACAAGGACGATAACTAGAATAAAATCTGAACAGGGCAACGGTGATACGCTCGGATGCCAAGACTCAGACTTGATCAGGATAACTAGAGCAGAGCTGAACGAGACAACAACGATGCGCCCGGATGTCAAAGCTCAGAGGTACTCCCACGCGGAAATTGCAAGGGTTTGACGGAGATCAAGGTGATGCAGCCCGTCGAAGCTTGAAGAACTCGTAGATAAACTAAGACTAATGCAAAAAGGATAAATTGCAGTAAAAATAGAATAAGAGTAAATTGATTTGTTTGATAAATTTTATTTACACGCAGCCCTTGGACACATATTTATACTCCCGCATGGAGAGTTGTACAGAGACACGACTCGTACCTTTCCTAAACAAAACTCCTACTTTAAAGGAAATAACTGACTCGCGCAGGAGTCAGACCCAAATAACAATATTATTTTCCTAAACAGATACCCTATTTTAAAGGAAACAAACAACTCGTGCAAGAGTCGGACTCAAACTACTATAACAATACTGGTATAAAATCACCAGTTTCCTTATGTCTTTTCCTCGATGAAAACTTTTCATCGGTAGATTCCTTCAATCCGCGACTTCCTTCTTTAGCCACCGGCAATCTTCTGTTGACGTCAACCGCCACATCACTCTGTGCCCATCTGCATCATCTCCTCATCGGCAATCGGCATCGGCAACATCTCCTCATCGGCAGTCGGCATCGGCAACTTTGCAGTCCTGGTGACTTGACTTCACCAATTAACCCTTATCGGCAAGAATCATCCAGCCCCCATAGGCAACAAACTTATCTTTCCTTCAGGATTCTTTCTCATCGGCAAATTCGTCTGATAACATTCCGATGCCGATAGAAAACAACCACCGATCAACACAAGTCTTAGTTCATTTGACATGTGCCGAAAAATGGTGTGAACACATGCCCCCCAATTTCGGAGTGTATAATATTTTACGCGCCGAAATTCTCTCTACTGTAGTCGTTCCTTCCGAGATAACTGCACCACTTCCTCGATCTCCGCGCGCAAAACTGTAATTTATTAATAAAATTCCTCGACTATAGCACAAACAGTTGCAAATCCAATCATATTTCCTTGATTATCGCGCACATCCATCGCAGGCCCTTCCATATTCTTGTACAGTACGAGCAGAAATTCTAAAATACCCCTGACCAAGCTTATAAAAGTTACCACAGTCCAATCTGCTTTTTACCCTGGGCCTACTTTCACTTTTCACCTGCCTCCGTCTTCAACCTCGGCGTCTTCAACCTCGGCGGCGACTCCAAAGAACTGCACCGTGAGCTCAAGCAACAACACCTTCTTCAGGCAGAAAACAAGTCGTAAGAACTCTCCAAGCTCCAATGGCGATTCACGTCGACATCCCCAAGGTAAATCCACTTTTTCCTCATCCCATCCTCTGCGAGTTCCCTTCCTGTATAAATTTTGCAATCCTTTTTCAATCTCCTTCTTTGATCCTTCCTTTTCTTTTCGAAACCTAGGAACTGTACAACAAAGTAGTGATCCCCCTTGAGCAGTCCAACTTCAACTGCCTAGGCCCAATGGGCAATCCTGATCCTAGCTATATGATCAACGCGGAAACCAACCGTATTCCCTTCAGATCTGAATGTTTCCGCCTAGGTTTATGGAAGGATGCTTTCCGTTCATGGCCTAAATATACCAAGGGATGGAAAAACTGGTACCTCAGGGTAATTAGAACGCAACAGGTTTATTGGTCAGAGCGCAACCTAGACCAGTGCATCAGGCTCTCCATTGCCGATATGGAGAAGAACGAGAACATGATGATAGCGGCTTCTTACTTCTGGTCCGACACCATGAATGTCTTCTTATTCAGACATGGACCAGCCACTCCTACCCTTGCCGACGTGCATATGCTGACCGGTCTCGATGTCTCCTCTGCCGATACCTTCACTCTATTTAATAGGAAGGTCGAGTATAAAGTGAACACTCATAATATCGGCGGCTGGACCGGTTACATCCAGGAGTACCAAAAAACTGGATCATAGGACAAAGAGAGCATGCTATCTTTCTGAACATGTGGCTGGAAAAGTTCATTTTCTGTGGCAAAATAGTCGGACCGACCACAATGTACCTCCCAGCAGTAGAACTCCTTGCCGATGGAACAAGACTACCTCTCGGTCGATATCTTTTTGGATCGGTATACCACCTCTTACACCAAGTGTCCAAGAAGTTACTACTAGGTGAGTCCATCGGCAACCTCGGGGGTCCCTGGTGGTTCATAAACATGTGGCTGACCGCACACATGTACAAAGTCCTTCAGTTTGACTTGTTCGCCCAACAATTTCCAAGGGATATATCGAAAAATTATATATTCAATGATGATGAATCGGCAACTCGTCCTCCACTCAACTTCGGAGAGGCCATCATAGTACTACCAGGAACCGATGCCAATGTAGACCAGTTTGGCAGATTCTTTCAGAAATTCTATAATGGAATCCCTGCTTCAGAACGGCTCTGGTGGCCATATATTGATAAGGACAACCGATTCCCCTTACTATTCAACCTCACCGATTGGAACGTGCCTCAGAATAAGGTGATCATGAAGGCCAGCATTGTTCGCCGAGCTATTCCAGTTAACATTTTCGGAACTGGGAAGAATGCTCCTCCGTCCTTCGAGTTTTACTACCCAGCGGCAGCGGCAAGACAACTGGCATTCGGCCAACTGCCGATCAAGCTCTGTTATGCCAAGGTAATAAAACCAAGGCAAATCATCTCCAGCCCGTAGACTGGAACAAGGTCGTCAACCTCCCCCCAAATGCCGATACTTCAGATATTGACTTATCCTCCTGAGCACCAACTTCCTTCATCACGGAGGAATACAAATTCTGGTGGCAAGAATGGAGATATCAACTATTTGCCAAGTCATCACACTACTATCGGCATATGATTGACGCCAATCACGTCATTCCCGATGATGCAGTAAGTTTTTAATCCCGATGCATTCCTCATTAATTTATTCCTATCATTGGGATCTAACCTTCTTATGCTTAACAGGTTGACGATCCAATCCCTAAAATGAGCAGGAGTGGCAAACCTTTCAATCTCTGAGTGATGAGTCCTATATCACTCATCGGCAATAATGCCCCCACACTGGCTGCCTTCACCCCTCAGAAGGTACCCAAGGTTACTCTGAAGCCCAAGCCGACGCCTACTACTCAATCGGCTGTTGCGGCCATCTTAGCATGGGCTTTTGCAGTAAACTTAACCTTTACTTATACCGATTACATCCTTCTTATCGGCAATTTTTGCTTTATATAACTTATACCAAATATTTCAGATGGCGAAGTCATCGGCAGCTGCTGCAAACATACAAGCTTCTCCAACTTCTGTTGCCAATGCCCCCCAGGCTTCGCAACAAAAACGGGCCGGTTCACCAACTGCTGCCCCAAAAAAGAAGCGCCTGAGGCTAGCCACACCAACGACATCATCAACTCCTGCCGATACACCAACAGAAGAACTACCATCGGCATCTGCTCCTGAACAGCCAGCGGACGAAACTCCGATCCACGAAACAATGTCACCGCCGCAGGAACCAGCTGCAACATCGGTATCGGTACTCGATGAAAATCCTGACCAGAGGACGACATCACCACCACAGGAGCCATCCACTGCAGCAGAAACAGCACCAGCAACAGCACCAACGGCGTCAACCGCTCCTCCAACAGAAGCTTGTTCATCGGCAACTGCTGTCGATCTCCAGGATGAGGCTATACCAACCGACATGCCAAGTCCCGGGCAAGAAATCCTCTTCAAGATGGTAAGTCGGTTACCTAAAAATTCGCAGTATAACCTTATGATCGGCATACCTTAACTTCTTCTTTTTCAGGCCCAAGACTCCCCAGACAACTTGTTTTCCTTCGGCGTCAACCTCCAGGACGAGGACGAAAACCAAGAAGGCCCTGCTCCAGCAGACAGCTTGTTCTCCTTCGCCATTAACATTCCCGATGAGGACGAGAACGAAGAAAGCTCTACTCCAACTTTATCGGCAGAAGTCAAAGTAAAGCTAGAAATGCTATTATCTTTACTGCAACAAGATACATTCAATCTTGTTCAAGACTCCACCGCAGCAAAGATAGACTTCAAAGACATCCAAGGCCACTTATCTGCCGATACGGAGGAAATACTCTTTCAGGCGGCATTCCTCGAAAGTAAGCAACTCCAGTATCAAAGACTTTCCCGTCGCATAGCCGATAGGACTGCTCGATCCAAGACTGAGGAAGAGATGCTCAAGTTCAAACAAATTGCCGACGAGAAGCACAAGAGCATCGGCCAAGCAGAATCCTCCGGCACCAATCTCGAGCAAGAAATCACTCAATTATCGGTAAGGAAAGAAGAGCTGATGACTGAATTGAAAAGGGTTGAAGAAGCCCTGAACACAGCCAATTAAAAGAAAGCTCAACTTCCCGATACCATCAAGGCTCTGCGACAAGAAAGAGATCAAAATGCCCGACAAGCCATCTTTTTGAAGAAGAAGATCAAGCCAGTCGAAGGGTCTGCCAACGCCGATGCCAAGGAGATGGAGGAAATAGAGCAAATTCGCCTGCGTGCGATATCAGCCATCCAATCCTTGTTGTAATTTATTACAATTCATCATATCGGAAAATATAACATTGATACTTGATTTTGCTCTGTAATGTAATGTCAGTACAACTTTTACCGATGCTTATATAACTTTTCTTTCCATCGGCACTCAACTGAGCATTTTATGCATCTACCCAAATACTAGGGTAATATTTTTTCAAGTATTTACCGTTGATTGCTCTGGAGAATGCAACTCCTTTGAGAGTTTCTAAAATATAAGCATTGCCAGGAGCAGACTGTTTTATCCAATAAGGACCTTCCCAATTAGGAGACCATTTTCCAAACTTAGAACTCTTAGTCCCAGTCGGTAACATCAACTTCCATACCAGATCACCATCGGCAAATTGCTTCACCTTTACCTTCTTGTCATACCATCTGGCAACCCTTTTCTTATTTTCTTCAATGCTGATCAGAGCCCTCAACCGATGACCCGCTAAGTCTTCCAACTCATCCTTCATAAGAATACCATATTCATCGGCTGTCAATTGATCCTGAAAAGATAAACGCCTGGAACCAGTTTTAACTTCCCAAGGCAGAACAACATCGTGTCCATAGACCAACTAATACGGCGAAACTTTGGTTGCACCATGACAAGTCATCCGATATGACCATAGGGCTTCATTTAACACTGTATGCCACCTTCTAGGGTTTTCTTCAATTTTGCGTTTGATAAGCTTAATAACTCCTTTATTAGTTGCTTCAGCCTGACCGTTAGCTTGGGCATAATAAGGAGAAGAATTTAATACCTTGAACCCCATACTAGCAGCAAATTCATCAAACTCTCTCGATGTGAACATGGTTCCTTGATCGGTAGTAATAGTTTGAGGAATACCGAATCGGTAAACAATATGTTCTTTTACAAAATCTACCATGTTTGCCGATGTTACCTTCTTCAAAGGAATTGCCTCAACCCATTTTGTAAAGTAATCGGTAGCAACGAGTATAAACTTATGTCCCTTGCTTGATGGTGGATAAATTTGGCCGATGAGATCAATAGCCCATCCTCTGAACGACCAAGGCTTGATTATAGGATTCATTGACGATGCAGGTGCCCTCTGGACATTACCAAACTTCTGACAATCTTGGCACCCTTTAAAATAGTTGAAGCAATCTTCAAGAATTGTCGGCCAATAATATCCATTCCGTCTGATCATCCACTTCATCTTGAATGCCGATTGATGCGCTCCACACACACCTTCATGGATTTTGCCCATCAACTCTTTTGACTCCTCTTTACCAAGGCACCTAAGTAAAACTCCGTCAATCGTCCGATAATACAATTCATCGTCGAGGAGCACATACTTGGTAGCTTGAAACCTCAGACGCCTTTCAACCTTCTTAGATGGATCTCTTAAGTAATCGGAAATTTCCTTTTTCCAGTCATCGGCAACCATTACCGATGTCATGACTTCTTGAATCGGCTGATATCCTGAAGCATTCTGTGCTAACCGATTGGCCTCTTCGTTATGCAACCTAGGAATATGCTCAAGGCGGTACTCTTTGAATTCCTTCAATAATCGTAAACACCTCTCATGGTGTGCAATCAACACTTCACTTCTGCATTCATATACTCCAGTCAATTGATTGATCATGAACATAGAATCGTCATAGATTTCAACGGCATTGGCACGAACTTCCCTGAGTAACTCCAACCCCTTAATTAAAACTTGATATTCAACGTGATTGTTTGTTGATGTAGCAACAATCAGCAATGAAATCTCATATCTCTGTCGTCGGGGTGAAATTAAGAGAATACCGATACATGCTCCTTCTTTGCACGTAGATCCATCAAAGAACAAAGTCCAAGGAGCAATCTCTACAGAGTGACCATATTGCAATGCTGAGTAACAAAATCGGCCATCACCTGACCCTTAACAGCCTTAGCCGATTCATACTTCAGATCAAACTCTGAAAGTGCCAGAATCCATTTGCCGATTCTTCCACTTAATATCGGCATTGATAGCATATACTTAACCACGTCATCTTTGCAGATAACAGTGCATTCAGCCGACAATAAATAATGCCTCAATTTTATGCAAGAGAAATAAAAACATAAACACAATTTCTCCATGGCCGAATACCTGGTTTCAGCATCCACTAACCTTCTGCTCAAATAGTATATCACATGTTCTTTCCCTTCAAATTCTTGAATTAAGGCGAACCCGATAACACCGTCATCGGCAGACAAATATAACTTGAAAGGCTTCCCGTGTTGAGGTGGAACCAAGAGTGGAGGGTTTACCAAATATTTCTTGATCTCCTCCAAGGCTAACTGATGTTCTTCTTTCCATGTAAACTCTTGATCGGCTTTCAGCTTCAGCAATGGACTAAAAGATTTAATCTTACCAGATAAGTTGGATATAAATCTTCTAATAAAATTAATCTTGCCGATCAAGGATTGCAGCTCAGTCTTGTTTGCAGGAGCAACCACTTTGTTAATTGCATCAATAGATTTTCTACCGATTTCAATGCCTCTTTGATGCACCATAAAACCCAGAAACTGACCTACCGATATACCAAATGCACACTTGTTAGGATTCATCTTTAACCTATGCTCCCTTGTGCACTCCAATATTTTTTGCAAATCGGCAAGATGCTTCCCAAAATTTCCGGACTTAACCACCACATCATCAATTTAGATTTTGACTATCGTGCCGATATACTTATGAAAGATGAAATTCATTGCTCTCTGATAAGTAGCACCGGCATTCTTCAAGCCAAAAGTCATGACAACCCATTCAAATAAACCGACATGACCTAGACATCTAAAAGTAGTCTTAGATATGTCTTCTTCAGCCACAAATATTTGATTATATCCAGCATTACCATCCATGAAGCTAATGATTTGATGTCCAACAGCAGCATCAATCAGTAGATCGGCAATGGGCATCGGGTAACCATCCATCAGCGTAGCCTTGTTAAGATTCCTGAAATCAATACAAACACAAAGTTTTCCATTTTTCTTGTAAACAGGAACCACATTAGAAATCCATTCGGCATATCGGCATTGCCGAATAAATCCAGCTTCAATTAACTTTGTAATTTCAGCCTTAATGTCAGGTAAAATATTAGGATTGCATCGGCGTGCAGGTTGCCGATGTGGTTGGAAACCAGACTTAATAGGTAACCGATGTTCGACTATCGATCGGTCTAAACCAGGCATTTCTGTATAATCCCAAGCAAAACAATCTTTGTATTCTTTTAATAAATCAGTCAACCGTTGTTTACATTGGGAATCTAACTTAGCACTAATAAAAGTAGGCCTATGTTTACTACCATCGCCGATGTCTATCTCGAGTAAATCATCGGCGGATGTGAAGCCCTGTCCTAGCTTTCTATCATCAGCGAACCGATCCATTAAAACTCTTCTTCAGGACCGACTGCTTGGATCGGTGGGATGTAGTAATCGGCAACTTTGAGGAACTCTGTGTCCCAAGCTTTACCGGATATGCACCTGGTTTGCTCATAAGTTTCCGACTCTGCCGACGCAACGATCGATGGGGTCTCACTTCGGACGACTTCAATCTTGTCTCCGACCCACTGCACAAGGCTTTGATGCATGGTGGAGGGAATACAAAAATTGGCATGGATCCAATCCCTTCCTAGGAGCAAGTTGTAGGTGCCTTTGCCACTGATTACAAAAAATGTTGTCGGCAAAGTTTTACTGACGATGGTTAACTCAACACATACGGCTCCCATAGCTGGCGACACATTGCATTCAAAGTCTTTGAGCTTCATGTCCGTTTTGACTAAGTCTTGGTCGCCTTTTCCAAGCTTCCTGAACATGACATATGTCATTATGTTTATTGACGCGCCACCATCTACCAGCATCTTTGTTACAGGCTGTCCATCTACCTTGCCCTTAACGAACAGAGCCTTCAGGTGCTGCCTCTCATCATCGGCAGGCTTCTCAAAGACAGCCGCCATCGGATCCAACACCAGTTGTGCCATTTCAGCAGTTTCCTCATCATCGCTGACAAGCGCCATGAACTCCATCGGCAATATGACGACCATATTAACTTCTGCCGATGGATCCCTATCTTTGCGTTTTGGCCTCCACTGCTTTTCCCTCGAAGAAGTTTCACTGTCATATAAGTCACCTTGGTGTTCGCGCTGGATTCTCCTTTTTTGAGTCTTTGTTAGACCCTTAGGGCACAATTGGGGAAGCTTGGTTTTCCAAACAGGCTGGTGCTGCCTCTCATTGTTTGCATCGATACCACTCCTGATGTTTGGATCTCTGGAGAATATTTCTTCATAAGGCACTCTTGCATTGGCCATCTCCTCAAGCTCCTCTTGATCAACACGCCTGCCAAGCCTATTATGTGCGCTGAGCTAGCCCCCAGTCGGTCATGTGCCGATTTCTTCTCTCTGAGCGGCCTGGCATACCTGGATGCTCGATCATCAAAACAAGGTTTCTTACCTGACCGGTCGGCAGTGTAATATCCATTGCATTCGGGACAATTATCGGCAGTGGGTAGTTTGATGCCTTCTTCCCAACAGTGGACGAAGAAGGGACACTTCCAGTGGTCCTTATGTCGAAGCCATTCTTGGTGCTCTTCTTCCTCCTGCCGATATCGTTCCTTCTACAATTGTCGATACTCTTGCCTTGGTTGCTTATGCGTGATTATAACACCAGGAGCCCTCTTAGCACTGTTACTCGCATCGACAACTTTCTTGCCCTTTCTGTCATCGGCAAACCTCCTCTCATCGCGCTCAGCTACTCGATGGTTAGGATCTACCGATGCATTCTTCCTGGCAGCTTCCGATGTCAGCACTTTAGTTTTTCCACTAGTTTCTACCATATTATTTGGAAACAGGTGCTGATCAATCTTCATCGGTTTCTGGACTTTAGAATTTTCAAATTTGATTCGTCCAGATTCAATTTCTCACTGCAACTGCTACCTGAATACCTTGCAGTCATTGGTACTGTGCGAAGTTGCATTGTGCCACTTGCAGTACCTAATCTTTCTGAGCTCTTCGGCCGATGGAATTACTTGGTTAGGCGCCAACTTGATCCGCCCTTCTTGAAGTAACAAGTCAAACATCTTATCGGCCTTGGTGATGTCAAAGGTGAACCTTTCAGCCTCTTTCTGGCCAAATGGACAAGACAAAGATTTCTTATCCTTCACCCATTCGGCCGCACCGATGCTTAGCTCTTCATCTGACCCAGAATCCTCTTCTTGCCCGATGAAGGTCACCTTATTCCAAGTCTTCCTGGGTTCAAAGGTTTTGATATCCTGATCGGAAATCCTTTGCACCAGATGACTTAAACTTTCAAATTCTTGCGACGCATACTTATCCTTGATATGCGGCAGTAGTCCTTGGAAAGCCAAATCTGCTAGTTGCCGATCATCAAGTACCAGGCTGTAGCACTTATTCTTCACGTCTCGCAGCCTCTGAACAAAGTTCTCTACCGATTCGTCATTACGTTGCCTTAATTTGACCAAATCGGTAAGCTTCTTTTCATGTACGCACGCGAAGAAATACTTGTGAAATTGTTTCTCTAGATCGACCCATGTGATTACAGAGTTTGGAGGCAATGATATAAACCATGTGAATGCCGATCCAGACAATGATGATGAGAACAATCTCACCCTAAGTTCCTCTCTGCTGGCAGCTTCTCCACACTGGATAATGAAGCGGTTGATATGCTCCATCGTTGACGTATCGTCTTGGCCAAAGAACTTGGTAAAATCCGGCACCTTGTACCGATTTGGGAGAGGAATCAAATCATATGCTGGAGGATACGGGGTCCGATAAGAATATGTATTGACCTTGGGTTTAATGCCGAATTGTTCCTTCATTACTTCGGCGATCTTATCGGTCCAAAATGCATCCTGCTCTTGCCGACTCATTGGCTGGTTGTTGACTGGTGGAGCCGGCTGATGCGCCCCTTCAGGTATCGGTAGAAGATGGTTCAGAGTAGTTGGCATGGGCGCAGCACCAGTCATCTAGACGTTATGCATCGGCTGACTTACCGATGGGTAATTTTGCACACTTAGTAGATTAGGTTGAGTCATCATATTCATCGGTTGCTGTACCGATGGTCCACTCTGAGCGTTTGCTAGACTTCCATATTGATACATTAGTATGCCAGGTTGTTGAACCGGTGGCTGGCTAGTCCATCCAGGATTATAAATCATCGGCATGTGACTTACCGATGGCTGATAGCTGACTGGCGCCTGCTGTTCCTGCACCCTAGAGTAATCAACAAATTGGTTACCTTGATGTGCTAGTACTCCGGCTTGAGGATTTACAGCCATAGGTTGGCTTCCAGTTGCTATAGTGTGTTGCATCGACACAGAGTTTGCCGATGATGGCATCAGAGGTATTTTAAAAATCACTTGAAAATCTTCTGATGGCACTTGTACAGTTGGAGAGGACGTAGAGTAATGCATCATAGGGATCACCGGTTGCGACTGCATTGTCGATGCCATGGAGCCCTTCCAAGCTGAACTATCTCCCTGCACCAGATTAGAACTAGCAGATGGATTTGAAGGCATACCGTAACCCCACCAGTTGGCAGACGCTGGATGACTCTGGATAGTAGGTCCTGACATTGCCGACGCCACTGGATCTGCACTAAGCTTGATGATGCTTTCAGGACTTGGTCTTGGCGGTGTAGCCACATCGGCAGATGGATCCACGGGAGTGGAAGACGCCATTGGGGCTGCCGATGGGTTTATAGATGCCGATCCAGGTTGATGATATGCTGGACCAACATATTGAGGTGCATGTCCTTCTTTGAATGATTGCATAACAGCGTTGTACACAGTATTGGACAGCACATTGGAGTAGCTAATTAATGCTTGATTTAAGACAGAATTAACCATCTCTTGTAACTTACCAGGATTGGCATCATATGTGACCTGCCGTGGCAACGACGGATCTTGCTTCTGGATTGCTTCACCGCTCCTGCTTAGGCTGAAGGATTTCAGATACAATTGTTTGTACTCCTCCATAGCCCGCTCCATGGCCAGCCTCTGATCATCTTTTAGATCGGCCTCGGAGACTTCAATGACGTTCCTTTGGTTAACGTCGGAGTTATCACTCATGATAGATGTATAATTTGTATAATCGAGTCCCACCGGGTGTGCCAAAAGAGGTGTTGACACAAAAAGCGTCAAGATCTGCGAACACCTTGGGGTATTACCCGAATTCGATATCCAAAGGTGTGCCAGTCGATTTGACCAGTTAATCGACAAGGACGATAACTAGAACAAAATCTGAACAGGGCAACGGCGATACGCCCGGATGCCAAGACTCAGACTTGATCAGGATAACTAGAGCAGAGCTGAATGAGACAACAGCGATGCACCCGGATGTCAAAGCTCAGAGGTACTCCCACGCAAAAATTGCAAGGGTTTGACGGAGATCAAGGTGATGCAGTCCGTCGAAGCTTGAAGAACTCGTAGATAAACTAAGACTAATGCAAAAAGGATAAATTGCAGTAAAAATAGAATAAGAGTAAATTGATTTGTTTGATAAATTTTATTTACACGCAGCCCTTGGGCACATATTTATACTCCCGCATGGAGAGTTGTACAGAGACACGACTCATACCTTTCCTAAACAAAACTCCTACTTTAAAGGAAATAACTGACTTACGTAGGAGTCGGACCCAAATAACAATATTATTTTCCTAAACAGATACCCCTATTTTAAAGGAAACAAACGACTCATGCAAGAGTCGAACTCAAACTAATATAACAATACCGGTATAAAATTACCAGTTTCCTTATGTCTTTTCCTCGATGAAAACTTTCCATCGGCAGATTCCTTCAATCCGCGACTTCCTTCTTTAGCCACCGACAATCTTCTGTTGACGTCAACCGCCACATCACTCTGTGCCCATCTGCATCACCTCCTCATCGGCAATCGGCATCGGCAACATCTCCTCATCGGTAGTTGGCATCGGCAACTTTGCAGTCTTGGTGACTTGACTTCACCAATTAACCCTTATCGGCAAGAATCATTCAGCCCCCATCGGCAACAAACTTATCTTTCCTGCAACATTCTTTCTCATCGGCAAATTCGACTGATAACTTTCCGATGCCGATAGAAAACAACCACCGATCAACACAAGTCTTAGTTCATTTGACACGTGCCGAAAAACGGTGTCAACACTATGACAAGCAGGTTAAACTTAAGGAGGTTGATGAACAGGTTGGCGAACCCCTCCAATTACAAAAGTGCACGGCAACAAGCTCAAAGCGTTTAAATTCTTTTATACTTTGAATTTGAGTTAGGTATGTCGTACTATAAAGAAGGATTCAACACGCATGCCAATAAGTGAATCAAATGCATATCTTTACATATACATCACACCTCCACATATATAGTGGGCAAATAAGCCAGCTACTTGAAGATCACTTCCTTGTTGTTCTGTCCAGGCCGGCAGTGCCGGGCTACAGGCCGGCACTGCCGCGACTTGCTCAGCCAGTGGGCAGTGAGGAGGTATTTCATACCCCTTCACTCACCCCCAACGGCTAGTTCTGCCATTCCCATTCTTACATTTCGCACGAACAGAAAGCGAAGCTCCTCTCTTGCTCTCCCTTCTCCCTTGGTGCTCAACCACTATCCTCTATTGATTTCCAATCATTCTTTGAGAGATTGAGCCTCCAAGCTTTGAGAAGAAGCTTCTCCCTCGGATCTTCACTCCTACAAGCATTTGGTTTGCGTGGTAGCCGGTGGTTTGAGTTCTTTACTCTTGGAGCTTTGCTCCTAGTCGGCTAGTGGTTGCCCTTGAGCTTGCCTCCTTCGTGTGGCACCCTAGGGAAGTTTGTATCACCCCATATTGCTAATACATTCCTCTCATCTCAACGGTTCACCCCCTTGACTTGAGACCGAGGAAAGAGCTATCCTTGTGTGGCGAGCTTGAGCCTTGTGTGGCGCACCTCAACAACTTGGACGTAGGCCAGCCTTGGTGGCGAGCTGAACCATGGGTCAAATCTTGTGTCTCCTTGTGATTGTCTCTATTATTTGATATATATTGTTTGCAAGGTGATTTCTAGGGTTTGGACCCGATCTACTCGGTGGGTGTGTTGCTACCACTTTTAGGTGGTGCTAGAGGTTCTTCACACCTCTAGGAAGGTTTATATCCAAGCACAATTTACATTAAGTATTTACATTTTTGAATTGTGCTAGAATCTATTCTGGTGACCAGCATTGCTGCTCTTAGCCCAACAGTGTCGACCACCCCGGCAGTGCCGGCCCCTAGCCCGGCAATGTCGTGTGTGACTGACAGCAAGTGTTTAAGTTTTGAAAACAGGCCTATTCACCCCCCTCTAGTCTAATCAGGTTCTTGCAGATCTCAACACTTGTGGACGTTTGTTAGCTTTTAGTTCACATTTATCTTGGAATTAGTTGGTTGTTCTCATTAGTTCAATTGATTTTAAATGCAATGTAATGAAACTAGTGGAACATGATAACCGTAATCATTAGCAAGAGCTCCCTCCTTGATAATACGGCTATCTATCCTAAATGTGATCACATCCTCTATGATGTCTTGATCACCAAACCGAAAATGGTTTCTAGCTTTAACCTTTGCCTTGAAAGGATCAAGATGCCCAAGGGGGGGGGTGAATTGGGCTCTTTTAAATTTCTAAGCAATATTAAAACCTAACAAGAGCCAATTAACCCCCTAGTGCTTTCCCAAGTGTGTCCTAGCTAAACAAGCAAGGCATGACAATGAAAGCGGTAAAGCCCTATGCAATTCTAGTCAAGCAACAAGAAGTTAATGTGGATAGTAATGCTTGAATGTAATTGCAATAAGTAAAGAGGAGGAGGCAAAGGAAATTTGACACGACGACTTTTTGCCGAGGTATCGAGGAGTCGACACTCCCCCATAGTCCTCGTTGGAGCACCGCGCACGGTATCGCTCCCCCTTAGTCCGCGCAAGGACTAAGTGCTCTCTACGGGCTGATTCTTTGCCACTCCGGCTCGGTGAATCGCCCACAACCGATCACAACGTCGATGGAGAAGGGCCGCCGACAATCCTCCGACAATCACCTTCCTCCTAGCACCACCGGACCGTCTAGGTGATGTCGATCACCAAGAGTAACAAGCCTTGATCTTCACTTGACTCACTCAAGCTTCACAACTAAAAGATGCACACTTGAACTCTTGGATGAACTAGAGGAGAGGATGGATGGATTCCCGAATCGATCTCTCACTCTAGGGCTCTTGCTCTCTTCCCAACCTTCTCACCAAACTCAGCAACTGAAATGAGCAAAGGCAAGGTGGGAGAGAAGTGTGAGGAGCTATAAATAGCCCTCAAGAAAACTGCCTTGGGCTGGCTCTTTAAGTTGGTGATGGACGCTCCGACGCCTAGGTGAGCCAGGTCAGCTACTGAGTTCCCCGTCTACTCGATGAGCCAGTTGGTCATCCACGGGAACCTGCCTCGCCCCAGCAGAGCATACCGACCAGGCATCAGACAGGCAGGTGTGCCACCTCAGTCGGCAGAGGACACTTACGCCACAGTTGAGCAGATCGCCCAGGCAGAGCTTGCGGATCTTGATGCTCAGATTTATACCGCCGCCGAGGCTGCCTACAGAGAGGATCTGGACTCTGACAGCTCTGATGAGGACTACAGGCCCATGCCCGATTACGCACCGATGTCTCATGATCATGAGGCAGGAGGGTCAGCTCCAGCTTCAGCTCCAGCTCCAGTTTCAGGCACATCAGAGGCCACTATTACAAGAGGGGTAAAGAGGTGTCTTGAGCTTGGAATGCTCCCCCTAAGTGGACGAACACAGAGGATGCTTAAACTTAACCAAAAAGAAATGGCAAACAACACATGCACATGCAATGCATTTACAAGAATTTGAATCTAGGTTGCTTGCAAGTTTAAACCATGATTTGGACTTCTTCACACATTCAAGAACGGTTATTCCAACCATTTTAGCCAAGCCTATGTGCATTACTAAATTAACATGATTAAATTACACATGATGCTAGGTGGTTCACACAAGATCATTTTTAGTGAAGTTTGAGTGATCAAGCACATTCAACTCGCTTCTCAACCTACAAAAGGTTGCTTCATCGAGAGGTTTAGTGAAGATATCCGCCAATTGATTTTTGCTAGAAACTCCCACTAGTGTGATATCTTTCCTAGCCACATGATCTCTAAGAAAGTGATGGTGAATATCAATGTGCTTGGTGCGAGAGTGTTGAACTGGGTTATTTGCAAGCTTTGCGGCGCTTTCATTATCACACAAAAGTGGAACATATTTTAAAACCACACCGTAATCAAGTCGTGTTTGTGACATGTATAAGATTTGTGCACAACTAGCTCCCATGGATATGTATTCCGCCTCGGCGGTAGACAAAGCCACACTATTTTGCTTCTTTGAGGACCAAGAAACAAGTGATCTTCCTAGCAAATGGCAACCGCCGGAGGTACTCTTCCTATCAACCTTACACCCGGCATAATCCGAATCGGAATAGCCACAAAGTAGGAAGGGAGCTCCTTTGGGATACCAAAGGCCAATGCTAGGGGTGTGTCTTATGTACCTAAGGATTCTTTTAACCGCACAAAGATGCGACTCCTTAGGGTTTGCTTGAAACCTAGCACACATACACACACTAAGCATGATATCGGGCCTAGTTGCGGTGAGGTAAAGTAAACTACCGATCATTGAGCGGTAAAGAGTTTGGTCTATCGGTTTACCTCCCTCATCGAGATCGAGATGCCCATTGGTAGGCATTGGGGTCTTGATTGGCTTGCAATCCTCCATCTTGAATTTCTTGAGCACATCATTAGTGTACTTCTCTTGATATATGAAGGTGCCCTCCCTCAATTGCTTCACTTGGAAGCCAAGGAAGAAGGTTAGCTCGCCAATCATCGACATCTCGAACTCCTTGGACATCAATGCACCAAATTCCTTACTATGGTCTTGGTTTGTTGACCCAAATATAATATCATCGACATACATTTGGCAAACAAAGATCTCTCCATCTAGCACCTTGGTGAAGAGTGTGGTATCCACTTTCCCGATCTTGAAGCCCTTCTTGAGTAGGAAGTCCCTTAGCCTCTCATACCAAGCTCTTGGAGCTTGCTTCAATCCATAGAGTGCCTTGGAAAACCTATACACATGATTAGGACAATTGGGGTCTTCAAACCCAGGAGGTTGTGAGACAAAAACAAGTTCATTGATGAAACCATTTAGAAAGGCACTCTTCACATCCATTTGAAAAAGTTTCATTTTATGATGTGAAGCATATGCCAAAAGGATACAAATGGCTTCTAGTCTTGCAACAAGTGCAAAGGTCTCCCCAAAATCCAAGCCTTCAACTTGGGAGAACCCCTTTGCCACAAATCTTGCCTTGTTTCTCACAACCACGCCTTGATCATCTTGCTTGTTCCTAAACACCCACTTGGTGCCAATGATTCTTGCTCCTTTGGGCTTTTCTACTAGTGTCCACACTTCGTTCCGGATGAAGTTGTTCAACTCTTCATGCATGGCGTTCACCCAATCTGGATCCGCAAGTGTATCCTCCACACTAGAAGGCTCAACAAAGGAAACAAAGGAGTGATGCTCAACATAAGAAGCAATTTTAGATCGTGTTGTTACCCCCCTTGATGGACTCCCTATGATGAGGTCTTGTGGATGAGCTTGAAGCATAGGTGTAGATCTTCTATCAATCACTTGGGGAGGTGGTTGTGGTGCATCAACATCACTAGCTTGAGCCTCGGCTTGATCTTGAGGGATGAAGGTATCTTCTTGTGCTTCCCTCACTTGTTATTCATCAACTTGAGGCGTGTGAGGTGGAGAGGGTACTTGATTTGCATCATCTTCAACTCCTTCCACCTCTAGTGGGTTGATTGCACCAACGGGCATATTCTTCATAGCCTCTCTCAAGGGTTCATCACTTACATCATCAAGATTCTCATGCTCTTCTTGAGAGCCATTAGTTTCATCAAACTCCAAGTCATATGTTTCTTCAACTAGGCCGGAGGCTTTGTTAAATACTCGATATTCCTTGGATTTAAGAGAATAACCAAGTAAGAAACCAATGTCACATCTCCTTTGGAACTTGCCCAAGTGTTGGCGCTTCTTGTAGATGTACACTTTGCATCCAAACACTCGGAAGAAGGATATATCCGGTTTCTTCCCATTCACAAGCTCATAGGGGGTCTTCTTGAGAAGCCTTTGAACAAAGAGCCGGTTGGCCGCATAGCATGCGGTGTTGATTGCTATGGCCCAAAACTTCTCGAGGGTGTTGTATTCATCAAGCATTGATCTTGCAAGAGTGATTAGTGTCTGATTCTTCCTCTCTACTACACTATTTTGTTGTGGGGTATAGGTGGCGGGCACCTCATGCTTGATCCCAACTTCATCACAATAGTCTTCAATCTTTGTGTTCACAAACTCGGTTCCATTGTCACTTCTTATCTTCTTGATCTTCACATCAAACTCATTTTGGGCTCTAGTTGCAAACTTCTTGAATATTGATTGAGCCTCTCCTTGTCTTGAAGAAAGAACACCCAAGTGTACCTAGAGTAGTAATCAACTACCACCAAGCAAAAGAGATTGCCCCCAAGGCTAGCATAGGTGGTAGGTCCAAATAGATCCATGTAGAGTAGCTCTAGTACTCTTGAGGTTGACATGAAGGCTTTGGTTGGATGTGTGTTGGCCACTTGCTTGCCGGCTTGACATGCACTACACAATTTATCCTTCTCAAACACCACATCCTTCACTCCTCTAACCATCTCCTTCTTGACAAGATTCTTCAAAGTTTACATTCCCACATGTGCTAATATTCTATGCCATAGCCAACCCAAAGAACTCTTGGAGAATAGACATGTTTGCAAACTAGCTTCATTTGAGGTGAAATCCACTAAGTAGAGATTGTTGTGCCGAAACCCTTTGAATATCAATTATGAATCTTCCATATTGGTCACAACTACCTCATTTGGAGTGAAGAGACATTGGAAACCAAGATCACATAGTTGTCCCACCGATAGCAAGTTGAATCTCAAAGATTGCACTAGCAAGACATTTGATATTGATTGATCATGGGAGGTTGCCACTTTGCCTAGGCCTTGCACTTTGCCTTTTGAATTGTCCCCAAAGGTAATCTTGTCTTGTCCTTCACAATCTTTCTCAAGTGTGGTGAACATCCGGGAGTCACCGGTCATATGTTGAGTGCATCCACTATCTATCACCCAATGACTTCCACCGGTCTTGTAGTTCACCTACACACACAAGAGATCAAGCTTTTTGTTTAGGCACCCATTGAGTACGGGAGCCCATTGCTTTCTCTACTAATGACTTAGCCACCCAAAGTGTCCTTGGTCTATTCTTGTTGGGTGGTCCTAAGAACACAACAAGTGGCTTGCCCTTGACATCCTTGTTGATGATATAGTGAGCATTGTATGCAAAAGGCCTAGTGTGCTTGGGCAAGGGTTGTGGAGGTGGAGTCACACAATTGTGAGAAAAGTGTCCTTACTTCCCACACTCAAAGCATGTCTTCATCTTTGGCTTTGGATTTTCTTGATAGAAGTACTTGGCTTGTTGTTGATATTGAGCTTTGGCTTTAGCTTTGGCCTTCTTCACTTGAGCGGACTTGTAGCCAAGACCGACTTTGTCATTCTTCATGATAGTGTTCATAAGAAGCTCACTTTGAAGATTGTGGCCCTTAGTGAACCTCTCCATTCCAATGGCTAGATGGTTCTTCTCATTCTTTAGCCTCTTGTTCTCTTCTCTAAGCATATCAACTTCAAGTGACACATTATAGTCTTCATCTTGTGACTCAATAACAATTGACTTGGTTGACTTGAGCTTGATAAGATCTTGCTTGAGCTTTTTATTCTCATTCTTGATCTTCATATATTTATTGTAGTTATCCACCACAACCACTTGCTTGCCTTTGCACTTAGGTTCTTGCTCAATGGGCTCAACAATTAAATCATCACAAGAAGTGCCAATGTCAATCTTGACAATGGGGTTAGCAACAATAGGCAAAGCATCCTCAAGACATTCATTAGCTATAAGGAGAGTATCATAGTTCATCTTTACTTTGGTGTACTCATCCCTAAGCTTGATGTATTTTTCTCTAAGCTCTTGTGATGTCCTCTCTAGCTTATCATGTTTCTCATTTAGCTCTTTTAGAGAGGATTTGAGCTCCCTAGCATGTGAGGATAAGGATTTGTTTTCACTAATTAGCTCATCACTAGCATTGGATGTTATTTCAAGTTTCTCTTGCAAGTCATCATTTTCTTTTTTAAGCTCTTCATTTTTAGCTTGCTCCTTCTTCACAATTTTAGTATACTTAGTGAGCAATTTTATGAGTTCATCATAAGAGGGAGCTTTGTATACTTTTTCACTTTCACTACCACTATCATCACTATCATCACTATCCTCTACTTTGGATTGTACCTTCCGGTCACCCTTAGCCATAAGGCATAGGTGTGTAGAGGATGTAGTGGAGGAAGACGGTGGTGGTGGAGGAGGCAATGAAGTCCCAATGACTAGAGCGGCCACCTTCTCATCTTCACTTTCATCACCGGATGACTCACTTGAGTCTTCGATGTCGGTTAACCAATCACCAACAATGTATGCCTTGCCATCGTTCTTCTTGTGGTGTTGGAACCTCTTCTTCTTGAAGCCTTCTTTCTTCTTGTGGGGCTTCTCATCTTCGCTTGGCTCATCTTTTTGCTCTTTGTCATTCTTGTACTTCTTCTTGTACTTGTCCTTCTTGGGCTTGGTACAATGGTGAGCTAGATGGCCAAGATCACCACAATTGAAGCAATCCATTTCTGACAATGGCTTCCTCTTGTTGCTAGTGAAGAACTTCTTGTTTCTTGAATCAAACTTGACACCACTCTTGTTTAGCTTCTTTAGCATCTTGGTGGTCTTCTTCACCATTAGAGCAATGTTGGAGTCATCATCTTCACTTGAGCTATAATACTCCATCTTTGACTTGCCTGAGTCATGGCTAGCTTTGAAGGCCAAGTCTTTCTTCTTGGTGGATGATGAAGCTTCTTCTTCTTTGTTGATGTGCATATACATCTCATGTGCATTGATCTTTCCCAAGACTTGTGTTGGTGTATATTTGGAAAGATCACCTTGATGAAATACTGTCACAATGTTGGCATACTTGCCAATAGGAAGCACACAAAGAATCTTCCTCACAACATCGGCTTCATCCATTTTCTTTAACCCAAGTGCATTCAATTCTTCTACAAGAACATTTAAGCGTGAGTACATTTAATTTGCATTTTCATGAGCAAGCATGGTAAAAGTATTCATCTTATTCATGACTAAGTGATATCGCTCTTCCCGCTCGCTCTTTGTGCCCTCGTAAAGAGCACAAATGTTCTTCCACAACTCTTGTGCGGTATTTGAGGTTCGCACACGGTTGAACACATCTTTGCCAATGCCCCTAAAGAGAGTGTTTTGGGCTTTGGCATTCCACTTCTCATAGTGGACCTCATCACCGAATGGTTCTCCGTCATAGGCCGCAAAACCATCGGTGGTGGCTTTGAGCACACCAACATCTAAGGCTTCGAGGTAAGCCTCCATACGCACTTTCCAATATGGAAAGTCGTCTCCATCAAACATGGGCAGTGGTCCATCACCATGGGACATCTTGCTCTAGGCGGTTAAGCCTAAATTAGAGCAACACGGCTTTGATACCAATTGAAAGGATCAAGATGCCCAAGAGGGGGGGTGAATTGGGCTCTTTTAAATTTCTAAGCAATATTAAAACCTAACAAGAGCCAATTAACCCCCTAGTGCTTTCCCAAGTGTGTCCTAGCTAAACAAGCAAGGCATGACAATGAAAGCGATAAAGCCCTATGCAATTCTAGTCAAGCAACAAGAAGGTAATGCAGAAAGTAATGCTTGAATGTAATTGCAATAAGTAAAGAGGAGGAGGCAAAGGAAATTTGACACGACGACTTTTTGCCGAGGTATCGAGGAGTCGACACTCCCCCATAGTCCTCGTTGGAGCACCGCGCACGGTATCGCTCCCCCTTAGTCCGCGCAAGGACTAAGTGCTCTCTACGGGCTGATTCTTTGCCACTCCGGCTCGGTGAATCGCCCACAACCGATCACAACGTCGATGGAGAAGGGCCGCCGACAATCCTCCGACAATCACCTTCCTCCTAGCACCACCGGACCGTCTAGGTGATGTCGATCACCAAGAGTAACAAGCCTTGATCTTCACTTGACTCACTCAAGCTTCACAACTAAAAGATGCACACTTGAACTCTTGGATGAACTAGAGGAGAGGATGGATGGATTCGCGAATCGATCTCTCACTCTAGGGCTCTTGCTCTCTTCCCAACCTTCTCACCAAACTCAGCAACTGAAATGAGCAAAGGCAAGGTGGGAGAGAAGTGTGAGGAGCTATAAATAGCCCTCAAGAAAACTGCCTCGGGCTGGCTCTTTAAGTTGGCGACGGACGCTCCGACGCCTAGGCGGCGGACGGTCCGTCGCCCTACCCAACGGCTAGTTCTGCACATTTTTTTGGGTGACGGACACTCATGCGCAGTCCGACGAACGCTGAGGCATCAGCATCCGACGCCCCTTTTCGTTTTGCACTGAAAACAGGCCCACTGGATGGCCGACGGACGCTACCCTAGCGTTCGACGCCTAGGCGACGGACAGCGTTCGACGCCCTCTGAAACTCAGGGGCTCAAACTGGGTGGCCGAAGGACGTTACGTCATCCTGACGTCAGCGTCCGACGCCATCGTCCGACACGACGGACAGCGTCCGGCGCCTCCAGACTCAGCGTCCGACGCCCAGTAAACTTCTTTTTCAACTCCGGTTTTCGTCGCGATGAATTCGGAAGAAGTTCTTGGCTATCTTACGGTCACCATAGGCTTGCTTAGAGCTAAGGAAGTCAAGTGTGCACCACACCTAAGTCATGAAGCTTTCCTAAGTCAAGCTACTAGTCTCAACCCCTCTTGATAGTACGGTCAAAGATCAAATAGAAGCCCTATCTATTTCTAAGTGTTCTTCATCACCTTATGGCACTTAGCCTATCATTCTAGGGTCTTCATCATGTCTCTTTGAAATCCGTAACGATATCCATCTTGAGGGCTAAGTGATGACCATTCATGATGATCACTAAGGCTAAGCTATGCATAGCCTCTGCAAAACACACGTTAGCCATAATGATCGCTAATTGTCGTTAATCACCGAAACCAACTAGGGCCATGATTCTTCATGCCTTCACACCATTTTCCTTTCCACCACCATGCTAGAGCTGGTGCCATCCTCACTTGATCCACCTTGCTCCATCACATGGCATGTACCAACCTATCTCATGATTCACACTTAGAGATCAAGGTTAGTACTTAGGTAGGTTTCATCAATTACTCAAAACCAAAACACAAGGGAACTCTCACCGAGGTACAGCGCCGTCCCGCTCGTGTCTTCTCGGCCACGGGCTTGCGCGTCACCGTCGATCGTAGGAGGACGCGGGCCGCGACTTCCTTCCTCGGTCACCCTCTTCTCCCGCCTTCTTCTCTCCAACCCGTGCGCACATGACGGACTCGAGAAATTTGGGCGTGGAGGGGAATGAGAGGGAGATAAACAACCAGGGGGGATTGCTAAATTTAATCCCCAATCCGTGTGCACGTGACGGGCACATGCGGTCGGATGCCACCGTGAACAACCACGTCGGCTCTAATGCTGCTTCATACCTAATTTGGACTAACAAAGGTTAGGGACCCAAAATTGTATTTTGAGAGGTAGTGGACCTAGATGACATAGAGGCAATAGTTAATGGACCTGTGGTGTATTTCCCTCTTCCTTTTACAACAGTTACCAAGCAAAATACTTGCTTATCTTGTGTTGAAATCATCACGTTCGGTTGTCTTATCAGTCTAGTAAAATCTTTTTCTCTCACAACAAAACAGTCAAAAACACTACTAGTCGACTTATCGACCACAAACGATCAACCGAACATGGCCTATAACGAATACTCAAACTGTGCCATTGTCCATCTATAAAAATTGAAACCAAGACATAATGCTCACATATTTAGACTGAAAATCTGAAATGGTCATTATATTTCTAACTAGAGTTAGTATCATGGGTGTGTTTGACAACTACACGAGAAGGAGCATAGTAATTAAGTAGTGGTGAGAGTTGATGGAGGAACCAAGTAAGATAAAGTGGGAATTTCACTTTTAATACAGTTTTGGGTTGAGTTAAACAAGAGAATGGGTTAGAGTTAGAGGAGTGAATTCATATCTTTTTTATCTAGTGTGGGGGTTTGAGTGGGAGATTATAAGATCAAGTCATGATTAGCAAGAGTTGGCTCTTAAGTCGTATTCCTCTTTCCACTTCCAGAAAACAAACAAAAAGATTTTGAAAGCTTCTACCTTTAAACTTTCATTCCGTTATATATTTCAATTACCCCTAACCAAACGTGTTACAGTGGTATCTTTCAGAACTAATAAAGTTATAATATTATTATTTTGTTAACTTTTCTTAAAGGTGGGGAGCATAGTGTCACCACCCATGGACACTGGCGAGTCGCCATCGACGTGAGAAAATAACTGAGTACACGATATGGATGAACGCGGGAGAGGACCATGAGTCGTTTGCCTTGGGCGATTTTGATTTCTGAATATGCCCCATACCGAGTCAGGCACTTATGTGCTGATATAACACTTGACCTCTCGGGTCCACATGCCAGTGTAATAAACAAAAGCGTAAATGACTGAATACATTATATGTACGCTAGTACGCTACTGAACTTGGAACATGCCCTTACTTCTCCTTCACTCTGCCTCCTCACGTGTTACACATAGCCGTAATAATCATGCATGAAACGAACAAAACAAACGTTGGGTTGCCGGATTCACTAGACATCACAAAAAAACATAACGAGCCATATGCATTTTGAAAGAAATCATTTCTGTCCGTTACACCTGATCATGTTCCTAGTACGACAAATCCCGCGCAATCATCGAGCGTGATTGAAGCGTGCGCCAAAAAAGGAGAAAAAGATAGGCCGGTGCAAAACTCCAAACGCTATTTTGTCAAAAAAAAAGAAGGAAAAAACTCCAAACGCCGCGACGCGGCCCAGTTTGGCAGTTTCCAAGTGCGGCTCACTCGACGATCTCCACGGGCAAAACCCCGGCAAACCTCACAAAAATCCTTCTTTATCCGCGGCCCGGATACAGGTACAGGTACACCTAGCCCCCCATGTGCTCACCAATTTATTCGCGTTCCAATTCCATCCAGCCTGCTTGTTGCTTCGCCTTTGCGCTTTGCTTGTTTTCTCCTACTCCTATTGTACTATAACAGCAGCCTCTCGCCGGCTCCGCCGTCCGCGTTGTTCGCCCCACATCTCTGTCTTCCCGTACACCGCCGCCGCTCCCCCCGCAGACGCGAGGAACTGCCGGCCGCCATGGATCCCCCAGCCGCTCAGGAGATGTCCGCGAGTGACGACTTCCAGGACAAGGTGGTCGACGAGTGGTACGTAAGGGGGACTTCTTATTGACTGATTTAATTTTTCCAGACCCACCCGTGTCGTTCCTCTCACCGAGATCCTTGTCTTCTCCGCTTCCTCGCTCCCTGATGAATGACTGATGGCGGTCCGTCCGCCGTACCGTTTGCTTGGTTGTTGCAGTTGCTCTTGCTTCTACGATTGCTGCTCCAGCATCCTGGACTTCCTGTGCTGCTCGTCTTGATCGATCGATCCATCGATGCAGATGCTGCTCCTCTAACGGCCCTTCTCAAGGAACCGAATGTTGCTTTATTTAGATGTCGTGGGATTCGAATGCTCTTTAGGTCCTTCGGTGACGATATTTGTAAGCCGGATTCAGTGCATCAGTAACAGTAAGGAAACTGCTGAGCTGCCGAGATTACTCTCTTCAACCCTGCGGTGATTTCCTCCTTTGATAAAACTTTCTGCGCGTTTGCAGATCGATTCGCTGTTAACTTTCTACGGGTGACGTGCGCTCGCACTTGACACACGCTGCATTGCAGATTTATGAGTTTTTTTTTTCGCAAATCATTTGGTTCTGCGTCTTTTTTTTTTTTTACGCACTGAACACCGAGAACCAGAGCACTTCGCCTGATATGGACATCCTGCGTTCTAGTATTTGTCAGTTTTGCTATCATGCATGATGACTCGTGGTATTGGAAAGCTGAATTGGACCACCGGAGATTACCCTCTTTTCCGCCCGCGTTTTCCGTTTTCCGTTTTCCTGTGGTGGACTGCAGTGCAGGATGACAACTTGACGTCCTGACCTTTAACGACAGCTCATATCCAGCTGCACTTTCTGTTACTAGTTGAGATAAATGCCGAATTGAATCCCGTAATTTTAGTTGGACAAAATTTATTTCTCAACCTCCAATTTGTATGGCACTATAGTTTTAAATCTGAATTACGAAAGTGAATTGCCTTCCAACGTCTAAAACCACTCCATCGGTTACCTTCCAACAGCTGTAAACACTGTATTTGTTCCAAACTATAAATTGTTTTATTTTTTAGATATATAGTTTTTTTTATACATATAGATATATGCTATGTCTAGATACATAATAAAATAATATATTTTAAAAAGTTAATAACTATAATTTAGAATGAAATGAGTACCACAGCCAAATTTAGTTCTATAGCTAGTTTCAAACTTAACTGTCTGCATTTTAAAATATTTAAAATCCAGTTTAATCTTTTCAAAAATCATATTCAGAGATTGCTCTAAGTCTCTAAGTACCATATAGTTCTTTTATAAGCTGATTTAAGGATGCCCTAACCCTCTCCTCTTCTCTGCTGATTGACCTCGCTCCGTGTATGCCGGAGAGCTTGATCCTTAAGCAACTGTATATATATGCTTACGTTCCTCTTTCGTGCAATATAAGTAGATGGGGTTTGACCTCCCCATTTGTTTGGAAAAAGAAAAGAAGACTCTAGATGTTCACTTGAGTTTGCTACAAGTGTTGTATGCTGGCAGTAGGCAGAACTACTTTGTGCCAATTACATTACTATAGGTTTTCAATGTTGTTTCATATGTTTACAGTGATCTGATTTCTGTCGTTGAACCCTATAGAAAAATGATCTTGATGCGCTGAATTTGCCAGGATAAAGAAAAAGAAATCTAAATACGCTGCACTTGCCAAGAAAAAAGGGGGAAAACAACTAAATATCGATCCTCATAGTCCTGGTCTAAAACTTATCAGCTGCAATCACTGAAATTCCAGGTTTTATTTCAGAGAATTCATAGAAATTAAACCCATGAAACTAAAATGCAGAACAATCTATTGTACTATAGACTCTGTTTGGACCATGGATGCTTGCTTGTATACTTGTAATGTTGTATTTACATGTTTGTTTGTGAGACGTTAACTGGGTAGTAGTTCTGAGCAGTGGCGGATCCAGGATGCGATCAGGGGGGGCTAAGTAACAAAATATCATGATCAACAATGAAAATTTTGATAAATTTTATAGAGATTTAATGGAGAAATGAGTGTTTTTATAGAGATTTAATGGAGAAATAGGTGAATTTTGTAAAAATTTAATGCATTATACTAGTATACTTAATGGAGAAATGAGGTCAAGGAGGGGGCTGCACCCCCCCCCCCCCCCCGCCGCCCTCTGGATCCGCCACTGATCTGGACGACCTTGTGCTCGGCCGGCGCGTTCAGTTGTGCCCAGGCGGCCTGAGGCGACTCTATGCGCTTCCATTCCCATCGTAATCAGAGCGCGAACCCGAGGAAGCCGAGGTGACACGGGAGAGTGAAAATAACAGTTGTATATGCGGGGGTGAGGTTTAAATGTGACTCTGTAATTGGTTGCTTTTTATGTGGGGTCCATGCGCATGCGTACCTTTTCAGATAAAAGTTTACATTGCATGCGGTTCCCGTATCAAAAAGTAACCAATCATGTGGCTTGTATATGCGCTGCGACCGTATATACAACTCACCGCGCTTTATCCGGTGACACAACAATCAACCACACCAGTGAACTGGTTTTATTTATCGGATAATAGTACAATACAACACGATGCAATGCAAGCGAGCAGGTAACCTCAAATAAAGGGAAACACATACATAGGCTGTTTCGTCTGCTTATTCATCATGAACCAGGCAGTTCTTATTGTGATCGCAGTCGCAGCCAATCCGGACCTGAGAGACTCTCTGCAGAAGCTCAAGTGATGGTTTTGGGGGCCTTGTATTCGTTGAGGTAGGGCATGGTGATGAGCGCCTTGGTCATGAGTGGCTCCACCATCTCCCACACCCACCCACCGCCTTCTTCTTCCTCCTTGGCTTTCTTCTCGACGACGGTGACAATGTCTTCCTGGACGTTGTACCTCATGGTGCCGATGATCTCATCCGCAGCTGGGCCCAGTTCAACGCGTTCAATCTCGAAGCCGCCTTCTTTTGTGGTGCTGCTCTTGACACGGACGAGGGTTGGGCCACTGAACAGGTTGTGCTTGCTGGCAATGGCCTCCTGGTACGCCCCAGAGACGAGCACGGCCACGTAGTAGCCACCGAGGCTCGGATCCAGCGGGTGCAACGGCAATGTCTCGCAATTGCCGATGAACTTCTCGATCTTCCCGTCGCTGTCGCAGGTGATGTCCAGCAGCGTGCCCTTGAGCGTCGGTTTCTCATTGAGCCGGCTCACCGGCATCATCGGGAAGAGCTGCCCGACGCCCCAGAAGTCCGGCACCAGCGAGAAGACGGAGAGGTTCATGTGGTAGTTGTAGATGGTGCTGGCGTCGGCGACGGCCCTCTTGCAGAGCTTCTTGCCGAGCTTGTACATCTCGATGCCGTGCTTCTTGATGTCCGCGGCGTGCGAGTAAACGCCCGGCCCCGGCGCCGTGGCTCCGCCGCCATGAACATGAACTGCAGCTCTCGGCTGCCTGTAAGAGTAAGACAGGTCCTGGATCTTGTTCAGCAGCTGCTCACAGGTGTCCTCGTCCTGCGGCTCCGGGATCGCCGACAGCGCCTCGAGGATGATCATGGAGTGGTGCGACGCCATGGCGCGCCCGCTCTCGGTACACACGACCCGGTGCGCCACGCCGTTGTACTCGCACTTGAGCCGCACCGCCTGCACGACGGCGGAGGCGTACTCCTGTATCCCGTACGCTACTGACATGTCGGAGTCACCGGAACGGGTGCCGTCGTATAGTCGACCCCGAGGCCGCAGCCGCAGTCCAGCGTGGTCATCTGCTCCGCGCCGTACTTGTTCACCAGGTTGCAGTAGATGCCGGCGGCCTCGCTCACCGCGTCGTACACTATCGCCGTCGTCGGTATCTGTTAGAGTAATAGAAATGGTACGTGTAGCCACAAGAGGTGGTTAATCAGCCCATAAGATCCAATACAATATATCCAAATATTCTACTAATTATATTCTTTTTCATGATATCTTTCGTCTAGGTTTAGATCCTAACCCTAGCCGCCGCCGCTTCCGCCGTGCGCCCCCGGGAGGAATTGATCTCTGCCGGGGGCAGCGCCCTTGTTTAGACGCCCGATCCTATTGATCCGGCTGCCATTGTCATCGTCGCGTAGAAGATCGGGATCTCCGCCGCCGCCTCGTCCCCAAACTCGTTTCGTCGCGTAGAAGATCGGGATCTCCGCCGCCGCCTCGTCCCCGGACTCGTTGTCGGCTGTTGTCGCTTCGTCCCGAGACTCGTCGTCGGGTTGTCGTCGCCTCGTCCCCGGACTCATTGTGGGGCCGCCGCCACCTTGTCCTCGGACTCGTCGTCGGGCCGCCGCCACCTTGTCCCCGGACTCGTCGTCGGGTCGTCGTCGCCTCGTCCCCGGGTTCGTCATCAGGCTATCGTCGTCGACACCTTCTCGATCTTCGTCGCATGAATTTTTCTTTTTTCCGATCAGAGATCGGATTGCGTCGCCCTCCCGTTCGTTGTTGCATCGTCGTCAACACTCCTGAGGATGAGGTTGTCGCTGCGCCCTCCCAGGCTGCAGTGCTGACGCTCGTGGTCACTCCACCACCGCTGGTGTCGCGCGCCCTTTTCAGGCGGTGTCGCCACCCATGTTGTCGGTCCTCGTCACGCTGGCTCTCGATCCAAGTCTGCGCCCACTGCCGCAAGCTCGTGGACACCGCCACTAGTGTTGCTGAAGGAAGATGCATGTGCGATTTGTGCACTCGTGTGCCTCAATTGACGCCTCGGATCCGCACCTCTTCCACGGCTTCGACCACGTTCACCTTGACCTCGGCTACTTCGGCACTAAGGGGCTACCACCTTGCATGAGGACTCATCGGCTTCTTCTCCAGCCATAGTATACGCGACACGTCGACTGTTATGATTGCGGGGGATGTTAGCTTGTCAGCTTCTTCTCCAGTCTCACCGTCTGTAACGCTCCCGCTGTGACTGCGGGGGATGTTAGAGTAATAGGAATAGTACCATATTGTCTAGCCACAAGAGGTGTTAGTCCTATGTACCCTATATAATCAGCTCATGAGGTCCAATGCAATATATCCAAATATTCCACCAATTATATTCTTTTTGAGTAGCATTCCGAACTTCCCGTGCTTGCCGGCCGTCGACCCGAAGTGGCCTGGTAGCTTGGTGAGGAGCTTGGCGCGTATGCCGAGGACCGGCTCGGACTTCTTGCACGCGGCATCGTCGTCAGCCGGCAGCTTCTGCTTCAGCTTCTCGTACTGCTCGACGACGATGTCGAGCTCCTCCTCCATCTTGAGCACGATGATGAGGTTGAGGCCCATGGCCCGCGCCGAGAGCGCCAGCGCGTCCTTGTAGCCGTTGCAGACCAAGTAAGCCTGGGACGACTGGGCTTCGGAGAGGCAGCTCATGGCGATGAGCAGCTCTGGCTTGGAGCCAGCCTCGAGCCCGTAGCTCCATTCCTTGCTGAACTCAACCCATGGACGACGTGCTTGTTCTGGTTCACCTTGATCGGGAACACGCCCTGGTACCTGGACGTGTACCCGGTGCTCTCCATGGCGCTGCTGAATGCGTGGTGGAGCGTCTCGATACGGTTCTTGAGCACGTCGGGGAAGCGAAGCGCAATGGGGAACTGGGATTTGCTCTTGCTATCGTTGGGCTGCGTCGCTAGAGCTTCCGCGATGACCGAGTGCACGTCGATCTCCTGCCCGGGCTTCGTCAGGCGGCCGTGCGGCTTCACACAGAGGTGCCCCTCGGCGTTCACGGTGATGTAGTGCTCACCCCACCCGAGGATGTTGTAGAGTTCACCGTAGTTCTTTGCCAATGAGGTAAAAGCGCACGAATCCATTCCAGCGATCGTTCACTGGATTTAAATCCAGCGAACGATCTACTGCTCCCGCAACTTTTCTTTTTTAGAAAGAAAATAATACTCGTAATTTTTTATTTTAACTAAGTTATACATATATGTTAAGGAACATAACTTTTTTTTGTAACTTATATTTACGACTTTGATAATATAACATTATACAAGACATAACTTATCATCGTAACTTTTTATTATAATTTTTTATATAATTTTTATACTTAATGTGATATATAAATAAGTTATATATACTACATAGTTATTTTCATTCATAGTTTTTATATCTATACTAATATATTATTATATTAATTTGTACATCTAAATTATTGAATATAAGTTATATATTCAACTTTACATCTAGATCATTCATTAGTTATATATCTTAGTTTTACAAATAAATTATACATAAAATTTTTGTGTTTAATTTTATAGCTTTTTAAGAAATTATGTTGATAAGTTTGTTTTGTAAAATATTATAGCTAAAAGTTATGTGTACCACTTAGTAAGTTATATATATAAGATATAAACGTAACTTTGCCACGTTAAACTATTGAAGATATATATCGAAGTCATCTGTATAAGTTGTATGAACAAGTTATATGTATAATTAAGTTATAAACGTAATTTTGCCATGTTGAATTGTTGAAGATATATGTCGAAGTCATCTGTATAAGTTGTATGTATAAGTTATATGTATAAATTATATATATATATATATATATATAAGTTATAAATGTAACTTTGTCACGTTGAACTGTTGAAGATATATGTTGAAGTCATATGTATAAGTTGTATGTACAAGTTATATGTATAAGTTACATATATAAGTTATATGTGTAGTTATGTGTATAACTCTATAACTTTCTAAAAACGGAAATTTACGAAAAATATTTTTTACTAAAAATGGAAACTTTCTAAAATAGAAAGTTACAGAAATATTTTTTTACCAAAAATAAAAAGTTACGAAGGTTGTCTGATCGTTCACCAGATTCAGATCTGGTGAACATTCGCTAATTAGCCAGACCCGGTAAAAGTGCTCTCCTATCCAAACAACATAAGATATATGCATGTTATGTCAACGGTGAATTTTTTTTTTTTAAAAATAAATATGGCGAAACCATTGTCATGATGTCTGGTATTCTTTTATAGATGTTGGAGGAGTGGATGGCCCCCATGACAAGTGGTCTTTAGGAAGGAAGCTAGATGAGTCGTCTTAGATTAATTTATTGAATAGTTAGCTATGTGTTCAATATGCACATCATACTCCATCCTCAAGTAGTCATGTATCAATGCTTATGTAGAGATCACTATTATTAGTGACGATGACAGTTGGGTCTGTACATATATAAAGAAGGGTCTTCTGTGCAATGATTTTGTTAATATATCTAGTGAAAAACTTGTTGTGTGTCATCATTTTCAGGAGTAGTGCCATAACCATATTTCATACTGCACATAATTAATTGATGTTTGGAAAGATTCACCATGGATGTGTTCGTAGTATCAATATGAAATATATGAATATTAGATTATGGTGCATATTTTTATTTAAGAAAAAATGTTTATGTCATAATATTATTAAAATGAACTAGTACAATCACAAAATAAATGGTCAATTTGCATATTGAGAATCTATGGAGGTTAATTATTTATAGTTATTACATTAGTCTAGAAAAAAATCATTCTATCTTCAAAAGTAGCTAGGTTATTATAGTTTTACTTCTTACGTCCATATGTTAGTCACAGGAACTTTGTTTTCATATGTAGACGCCCCAATTTATCATGGCCCCATTTGGAATAACAAGGTTTCCTGCATGTATAAATGGATTTGCTGCAAATTTTATACAAATTTCATATATCCAAACATGCATTTAATTAGTGAAGCCAACGTCCCTGCAATAATACTCAAAATATTCCATGATAAAAACCATGGAATATTTTGAGTATTATTCCTGGACAGGTGGCAACTTCCCTTCCATTTCTCACTTCTCAGTGGGGCAATCTTTGCTCTATTCACCATTGGTGGTGAGCAATGGCACATCACCAGGGTTGCCGGCAAAGGCGGTGTGTACGCTAACCATTTCGATAGCGTAGAAACAGAGAAATACGAGAACTTTTTATCCCTGCCATAACACAATAGAAGCATTCATTGGCAAGATAAAGGAAGAGGAAAGACTCTGGTGTGCAGGATGAGCCAAAAAATTTGTGAGATCATTCCTATCTCCCTTGTCTGAGGCTTAGTTTATTTTTGGAGCTTTTTTTTTGTTCTGTTATGGTTTTCCCTGCTCTGTTCTTGTACAAAGCTTTTTGTCCTTCTATATCAATACAAGTTGGCAAAGCTCCTGCGACCGTTTCAAAAAGAGAATGCACCTAATGGCTCGACCGATCAGCCCTCAGTGGACTATGCCTATGTGACATGTAAGATTTTGTTTTTGATCCATTAGTTAGTATTAAAAAAATTCTCCATTATAAAAACTTAATATTTTAGTTTTATTTTAAGTCATTTTTTAAATTGATTGAATTTTCTGAAATTATTTTACGGTTGCTTCCTCCAATGCACCGCGCGGTGAGGGAAATGGGATGATTTGCTCCCCTTTTATTTGAGGGACGATTTATCTTATCTTAATTGAGGCAAACAAAAAAACACGAAAAGAGGATTGGAAAGGATCTATTGAAACTTTTTTTTTCTTTTTTCTTTCAATCGCCTCACTAGTTATAGGGGAAGGAGATCATATTGTCTCAATCTGGTGGAGATGTTCTAACCATGTATGAAAAAAATAGTCATATTCATTGAAGCTGATATGCCAAATGTTATACATCCTTCAAACAAAACATGTTGTATAACACTTATAAGAGCAACTCCAATAGTTTGGGAACAAGAAATCGTGGACGTCCATTTCGGTTTTGTCAATTGGCATGTTCATGTTCTTGACGCTTTTTTTTACGCTGAACAGGCAGCTAGACAAATACGTGTCGCTCGATCTTTCAAAAAAATATATATATGCGTCGCGCAACGCCCGCATCCACGCCCCGCCGTGTCCGCACATCACCGGAGTGGAAGAAAAAGACGACCGCTAAGGGCAACTCCAACAGTTTGTCATTTAGATTTGGCATATCTAATTTTGCCAAAAAAACTAAAAAACTGGTGGCCAACAGTTTGACATTTGGGCTTGGCATTTTTGTCAAAGTTGTAAATAAGAGCCCCGCACTTGGCAATTTGGAGACCGTGAAAAGGGGGAAGAAAATTTTTTTCCTTCTTTTTTTCACGCCTGAACACTGGGCGGCGCCCTTTTTTTCTTCTTTTTTTTCCTTCCTTTTTTTTCACGGTGGAACACTAGGCGGCGGGTTTTTTTTTCCTTCCTTTTTTTCGTTTTTGTCACATTATGGGGAACTAATGGAGATTTTTTTTTTCTTTGACATATCTATTTCAGAGTTGACAAATTTCATGTTTTATCAAATCAAAATTGTCAAATTGTTGGAGTTGCTCCAAAAACAAATATTGGATGACTTCATTGTCGTTAAAAAACAATATTTCTCGTCACCCCTCTAATTTCGCTTCAAGAAATTGTCTTTTGTTAGAACCAAACAAATATCTTAGGGGAGTCCATGCATGTAAGATACAAGGCGGTGCAGATGGAACATGGCGTGCACCATCACCGGCGACAGCCGACAAGCCCTTGGACACCATCACGCCCGCTGTTAAGCTGGTGGAGTGGAGATGCACCTACAGATGTTCCACAGGGTACCGGTGGAGAAGCACCTACAGGCTACAGATGTTCCACAAGCTGTCGTCGTTCCTCGACTAGTTCAGCGTAGGCACTAGGCAATGTCAAACAAGGTCTGCAAAGGTACCCTAGCTCTCCCTCCCCTCCATCCCTTGCAGAGCCCCTTCATGCTCTGCTGCTCTGTTCTTGTGTGTAGGTTTCAATTTCTTTTTTTGATGAATTGTCAGTTCCAATGTTGTCAATAGAGTAATGTTCCAATCTTAAAAGCCTATCCATGGGTGGCCTGACACCACAGCTCATCATCATCGGCTATGGCTGACAGCAGATCGCCTCCGCGAACTGGGAGTCAAGAGTTGTAAAGACGGTGCACAAAATCACAACAATGGAGGGGACTATATTTGAGATCGGATAGGGCATGATACAATGTAGGCGACGACTACAGTGATGTCATCCGGCTTCCCGCCGGTGAAGTAAGGCGCCCCTGGCTGTGTCCGGCCCAAGGAGCTGTACGGCGTGTCTCTGCCGGCGCACCTCGCAAGCGAAGCCGGCGATGACCTCCGCCATGTTCTCGGGCGCGAACCCCAACGCCGTGCCCATCCGCACGATGCGCTCGATCTCGTGGTCAAACACGTTGTCAAACAGCCCGTCAGTGCCAAGAATCACAACGTCGCCTTCCTTGGCCGCGACCTCGCCGACGTCCGCGTCGGCGGGCTTGTTGCTGTCATGCCTTGAGCTCAGCTGGTAGGGGCAGTTGAAGAAGTGCTGCTGCGGCCGCGAGCGGCGCAGGATCCTGCCGTCACGGAGCACGACGAACCCGCTGTCGCCGACGGACGCCCACTTGAGGGCCCGGCCAGCGAGGCAGACGATGGCCGCCGTGGACGCGGCCGGCGTGCTTGCCGCGGCCGCCATCTGGTGTGCGCGCTCCAGCAGCGCCTGGGGGCAGAAGCGCGTGCCGGGGACGGCGGTCGTCACCTCCGCGTAGGCGTTGTGCATGATCGCGCGGGAGAACGCCGACGCGTCGACGCCGTTGCCGCGGTACCCGCCGACGCCGTCGGCCATGCCAATGACGCCGGCCTCGGCGTGCCCGAAATGAGCGTCCTCGTCGTGGTCCTTTATGTAGCACGACGCGAACACCATCCCCCAGGTCTCCCTCCGGCTCCGCCTCGTCGCAGTCTATGGGGTCGCTGCTGCTGCTGCCGCTGTCGTCATCGCGCGACGCGAGAAGGACGGCGGCGAAGTTCGCTGCCTCGTCTTGTTGGCCGCGGCGTATGCCGAAGGCAACGCGGAGGGCGTCAGGGATCCGGCTGTCGATCGCGCTCAGAGTTTGGACCATGTGCTTCTCCATTGGACGTTCTCCTCTGCTCTCTAAAACTAGCTAGCTACGGTTCTTGGGAAGCAGGGGCCACGGCGGCGGATGCCGGCCTTGCACGTCTATCTCGACTATGAGGCAGACCCCAGACGCATATGCGAAGCAAAGACGGGGGCTCACCGTGCGGTGGGCAAACGTGTAGTTATATAGGGACCCTACAAATATTCCGACTCCGTATCCTATAATGACTCCGATTTGTTTTCCCCTTTTCTTCGATCCCGACTCTGTTTCAATGAAATTGAAAGAACAGCGAGACATTCAGATTTTGTAGGAACCTTTTTTTTTTCCATGAGGACGGTTTGACCTCCATCCCATAGCCTAGTCCTCCAAGCCCCCCCCCCCCCCCCCCCCCATAATGGCAGCAAAATTTCCTTGCCGCTCCTTGTCCTTGAACGGTGTTCCGTTCCGGCCAGTCTACTACTCAGGACAAAGCTAGTGCCGAGACTACATTGCCAGCCTGCTGATCGAGGTCGTCACAACTTAGCGGGTGTTTACTTCCCATGAAATCCAATATATTTTGTGTTTTGGCTCTTCATTTTACAAAATGGAACTAAACACCACCTAAAATATTTGGTAAAAAGTGGTTCATTCCTCATTTTGCATTTTGGACTTAAGAGGCCAAAATAAGAAAATCTTTGCATTGGTTTGTGTGTCATCCTCACAATCTCCATCATTGAAAGATAAATTTTGGTGAAAACTAAACACCCTACCAAAATATTTTGTATTTTGGATTTTGAAATCCAAAATAATTGAGATTTTGGATTTTGAATTTTGGATTTTGGTTGGAACTAAACAGGACCTTACCAGGGTTCCACTTCGGCGCTGGACGGGGCCGACGGCGGGGAGGATTGCGTGGACAAATTCTGCTGAGTGACTCGGGGTCCGTGGCGCTGCTGTTCAGCATCAGCGCGCGGCGCTTCGCCGGTGCCCACCGCAAGGAACAGTGAGTTCGTCGGCTCCCGAGAGCAAGGCTTTTATGTGGCTAGACATGACAGTTCACAATGGCACAGTTGGAGCTGGGCAACACCAACGTGGACTACGAACAAGCGGTCACGAGTACCCGGTGTGCAGTAAAGTGGAATGGCCAATGGTTATTCGCCTTTCACTTTAGCGATGTTGAAAAGTTTGAACATGATTATTATTGTCTTCCTGGTTATTTTATAGGAGTTGTTCTACTGTCCAAAATTTAACTTTAATCGACATCATACAAGTTTTTTAATGACAATAATACATGTAAAGTTAGAAAATGTGTCAAATACTAACCTTATGAGAAGGAATACATAACCCATACATTGTTGAACTAGCCGAAAGTAAAAACCACAAACCCATCAAAACACATCCTCACCTACATTCTCTGTATATTGTTCCACATGTTCCAAAAACCCAAGATAAGACTGATCTCTAGTGGACCGTTTTTTTTGTACAATGAACTCAAAATTTATGAATAGAAGAGCATATTTAAGGCCTTCCCATTTTCTATACTACAAGTGCATCAAACTGAAGCTCTTCTTCAATGAGGGCGTGGATCCGAGATTGAAAACTCTTGTAGCTTTAGAAGAAGAAAAAAAGGCATGGGAAGACTGGCTGGCTAGGTTGAGGAGACAGGGTACACCAGGAATGGAACCATTGTATGTTGTGGGCGGGGGTGGACGGTGGTTGGACCTGGGAGGACTTTAGAGAGGGGACAATATTCAAATGCAACGTTAGAGAGGTTCGCCGAGGATGGGGCAGGTCACCAAGAGACCAAGGCAAGTGTTTTAGAAGAAGACGGAGGTTGAAGATGACTATAGTCGTACGATGGTGATCCTAATAGTCTTGTCGATTGAAAATGTATAAAAATGAATTCTATTGAATAATGTTTCCTTAAATTCTTATGCAACAAACTTCCACGAGAATTCGCCCTTCACATCGTCCCATTCTACTCCCTCCAACTTTTTAGTGCCGTATTTGGTTTTGGTGCATAGACCAAGGTGGAGATTAACTCTGAGTTAAGCCTTCTCTTTTCTGTGCTCTATCCATTTATACGCCTCATACCCAGCGTGTGCTACGCAATTATTCGCACTTTCGCATCCCTCCTAGATATGCAAGGAAATAGTGCGCGCAGAAGCCAACGTCTCTCCCGACACTTAGTGTGACACTCCGCACGACTCAAGAAGCGCGCGATTAGACCATCCATCTATAACTAGAACTACAGTTGTTGGTGTACATACAATAAGTTTGACCTAGTTTGTAGAAAATATGTGTAACATTTGTATTTAACCAAAGTATTTTTCTCAGTAAGCGTAAGAAGCGTAAGAAAATGAATTGAGAAACAGCACACAAAGATATATAAAAAAAGAATGAATTGTCGTTGGTACTAAATCTATCCACGAGCTTGTACTGTACCTATTTATAGCTTATAATCTCTAGCCTCTAGCTCATGCATGGACACATGTTAACGGACTGGGTTGCGCTAATAAATGATCATTTCTCCTGGTGATTCCGTCGACAAAAGAGTCGAGGTTTCCGTTTGCAGCACATCTGGCCTCACCCATCATGACTCTTTTCCTCAGCTCATCCACCTTCTCCTGCATACGCCTTCCCTCTTCTCCTTCCATGATCCTCTCGACACAGTCTTCCACGACACCTCTCTTGGTGCTACAGAGCCTGATCCCCGTCTCCCACACCTTGACGATGTAAGCACAGTTGATGAACTGGTCACCGGACACCGGGTAGCACAGCAGGCGCACCCCATGCTGAATGGCCTCCAGCGTGGAGTTCCAGCCGCAGTGCGTGAGGTAGCACCCGACAGCGCTGTGCCGGAGCACGTCCTCCTGCGGTGCCCACGCGACGATCTTGCCGCGGCCGGCGACGGCCTCGGCGTACTGGCTGGGGAGGCCTTCTCGCCACGACGGCTCGTCCTTGAGCGCCCACAGGAACGGCCGGGCCGTGGCCTCCAGGCCGAGCGCGAGCTCGTTGATGGCGTCCTTCCCGATCGACGCCACCCAACTCCCGAACGAGACGTAGATCACCGACCCCGCTCGCTGCTTGTCTAGCCACTCCACGCAGCTCTCGTCCGCCTGCCACATGCTTAGGTTCTTGCAGCGTCGTCGTCGCGGTGCCGCCGCCGAGTCGTCATGCAGCAGCAGATCGCCTTTGGCAATAATGCAACCGTCGAAGCCGCCGCTGGGTGGCACTGGCAGTAGTGGCCCGACTTGGAGGACCTGTGACGCAGTGCCGCCGGTGTCGTCGCCGGCACCTGCGGCTTCGACGGGGAAGGTGTTGACGAGGATAGATCGGAAACTCTTTGCACGCTCCATGGTCTGAAGCCAGAAGGTGAACCTTGATTTCTGGGACGCCGCGTCGCCCACAAGCCATGGCAGCTCTGCGGTGGTCAGGCCTAGTTCCGCAGGCAATACGTTGAGGTTGAGGCTGTCGCCAGTACGGGGGTCTCCGTTTACTTTGTCTTCACCAATGTTTAATCTTTTGGTCGATATGGGAACGCCTACACGCATGACAAGAAACGGAACAAATAACAAGAGCAAAGTTGTTGCAGCTTCATTCGGTATGAACTGTAATTTATATGCAACTGTAAAAACTTGTATATTAATTATGTCAAGTGGTGATGTTTTAATTTAATGGGTATAAACCCATCACATTGCACCGGTATTTGAAGCCTAACCATAAGAAATGAACACCTGCACCATCGATCGACTAACAATCGTGGTAAAATAATGATGAACACCTGCACCATCGATCGACTAATAGTGCGTGCGTACCGTGATCCGAGATCAACCCCTTGTCAATGAGCTCCGGGATGGCCGCCACGACGCGGTAGGTTGCCAGCATCGCCGTCCAGAAGCCCACGGCGGGCACGCCGCACCGGGTGGCAACGGGGACCGCCCACGACGCTAGGACGTCGGCGACGAGGCACGCAACGCCGCCGCTGCCCGCTAATCCACGCCGAGTCGTCAGCATCGCCTCCAGGCTGGTGGGCATGTGGTGCTCCATGGCGCGCGCGAAGCCGGCGAAGCCCGGGGGCTCGCCCACGCCGTCGTCCGGGACTCCGCTGTCTATGGACGCGAGCTCCACGCCGCCGACGACGCCCGCCACCTGACCGCAGGCGGCGCTGTCGAGTCGGCGGTGGACGAAGTCGGGCACGGCGACGATGGCCGCGACGCCTCGCCCGGCGAGGGCGCGCGCCAGGCGGAGCATCGGAGAGATGTGGCCCTGCGCCGGGAACGGCACGAGGACAACGGTGGCCGCCGCGGGGCGGGCGGCCACGTGCTCGGGCGCCTCTGCTCCCATGGGCCACGTTTGGGAAGCTGAGCTGCCGATGGCAACGGTAGTGCTGGACTTTGGGATTCCATTAAAGAAGGCGCGTGCGTCACGGGCTCGATTAGCCAGTTTCCCGTATTGGCCCAATTAATGTCCCTTTCGACCCCTTTGACATTCATTAGTTAACGATTCCGACACTTGTTAACGCTAAAGTAAACGCATCTGGCTGGCAGTATAGTATAATAAATAGCTGGTGTTAGTAATTGTGTTTATCCAGTTGAGCAGATATCACATGCCGCTGGACAATTGGCTGTTGGAATGCTTGCTGTCGTGTTGTTTTGTTAAGAGTTCCTCGTGGTTGGCTTTACAAATTTTAGAGCCATCTAAATGCTCAGAGCGTACGGCAGTGATTTGACTTTTAGCTGGTTTTATTTGTTATCCAGTTGAGCAGATGTCACATGCTGCGGAACGTGGGCAATTAGCTGTTGGAAAGTTTGCTCTCGTGTTGTTTGTAGGAGTTCCTTTGGCAAATATGGTAGGAGTACTCGTTCATGGCTATGTAAATTTTAGAGCAATCTAAACGCTAAAATCGTATGATTTCTTAGAAATAGGCAACATGTTTGATCCAAACTCTAACACCACAAAAAAGTTTTCTGAAAATGTATTACCTATAACCAAACAACAAATTAAGTTACATTAAGAAAATAACCAAACAACTAATTAACAATTCACCTTCAATGGAACATAAGTAGGAGATGGAATAAAAATGTGCAACAAAATCTACAATGCAACAATAAAGTGATTAACCATGGATTATTGCATCTTCAACAAAAGAGAACTATATGTATGGCAGTGAAAAGCCGAATAATTTCAACAAATGATGCAAATTGTTAAAATGGACTTGGTCATGTTGTCATGTTTTATTTAGACCATCCGGGGATGTTTCAATCTCATTAGTGGATGTCACATAGACCAAAAATGATGATATGGTAAGAAAGAATATGAAGAAAGAGAATGTATGGGTTTTATCATAATGAAATTCGGTGCATAATGTTTTCGAGAGTGTGAAATGTGTTAAAACTAGCATTGGGCGCTAAAAAGATTCATTTTATTCAGTTGTGCCCAATCCCATGCATCATAATAAATCAATGATATGGCTAACTTATGAAACCATCAAATGAATCTATGTATTGAAGACCTTTGTTTTATTTATCAAGCCATAACTCTTTTGATGGCATGTCATTTCTTATAAACCACAAAGTAAAGCTCCTCACGGTATTGTGAGGTGGAACTTCGATTCTACGGTATTCGTCTATAATTGAATCAACCTCCCTTCAAACCGAGTTCAACCTCTATGTATTGGACATAATTCTGATGGATGTGATCTATCGAATTGTGAGGGTTGCTTTCGCTCGACTATAGGCTTCTGCCAAACTAACTACCGTTGCCTCGAGGATCCCTGCTTCGTTGGAGTTAGAGCTCAGCCCACCACGCACATGCGGATCCCTACTAGAGGCTCCACTTGCCCGACGCCGGAGGCGGAGACCGGTGCACCTTGCCGCACCTTCGCCGCGACGTATGTCCTGGGCACACGCTATTGCTTGGAGGGGAGCATGATTAAGTCAGAGGGAAGGAAAGCAGGGCGAGTGGAGCTATGCGGCCACAGGAGGGAGGAGCTTATGAATAGTGTATAAATAGTGAACGTGTCAGAGAAGCTAAATCCGGTTGGAGCCCTATCAAACGACCCCTAAATCAATAGCTAGGCGTGTGGTGCGATAAACAATATCATCATTAGCTCTATCCTTGTTTCTCATGCACCGGTGCATTGGGACACAGACAACAGCCTCGTGGACACCTGTGCATGTGCATAGGGACACATACATCGAGCTGGTGGGCGGCAAGGACGTGAGTCCCTCTCCTAAGTTGGCGCGGCATGTCCGGTTCGGCGCAGCGATCCGAGGACGTAGGGAGCAGCGAGTCCCATTCGTGGAATTGGGTCCGAGTTTCCTTGTTCATTCTGGCCTAGAATGGCTCGGAATGCGGCCTGTTTCGGCCGGATTGATTGGCCCGATTTGAAAAAAAGTCGGATCAGAAATAGTTGTTCGGTTAAATACGTCCCGAAATGAAAATAGGTTAATCTAAGTCCTTTTTTCTCTTTTTGGTTCAGAATGGAAACATGTAATTGTACGTCAAAAATAAAGACGAACCAGATTTAAGTGAACCAGCATGATACACTTAATCCGAACTCAGAAGGAAAACATGCCTTTTTTCAATAAAAAAACGAGAAACTGAGGACTTAAGAGATTGTGTATATGAGTCAAGACAAAGTACTCCGTACTAAACTGTACTTATGCACTCTGTAAATTTTCTATAGGACACCTTTCAATGATGGTATATTTACTCATGGACACTATTCAATCGAGCTAATTATCTCCTCGACACTATGATTATTAAAATAATAATATCTTGAATTAGACGAGAGAAAGTTAAAAATGATCAAAATACCTCTGAGTATTACATTATAACCTTTTATAATTATCTAAAACATTCATAACTTTTGCCTATAAAGACGGATGAAGCAAACTTTATATCAAAATTGAGGTGCTTAGTGAGATATACAGTTTTCTAATTTATATTTTCTTGTTTTAAAATTATTTAAAGTATGAAAAAATATTTTTAAAAGTTTAGATTTTTTAAAAATAAAAAACCTAAAATATATCTAATATTATTTTAAAACTAAACATTCATTTTACTATTTTATAATTTCAAATTTGAATTTTTTTTTCTAATGCTTGTGGTATAAATTGTGCCAACACTCGAAGTCATTTGAAATTTCCAAATTTTAAATTTTAGAATCTAAGCAAATAAAAATAGATATTTAGGATTCTAATTGGCTTTGAATTAAAAATTTATAAACTACAAAGTTATAGATTATATTGATAACTATAATTTTTGTATGTTCCATGTCAACATAAGAGGTCATTTGATAATTTTAGAATTTGAATTTCAAAATCTAAAAATACTAAAAACACGTTTTGACAATTTAGATAGTTTTAGTAGAAAAGTTTTACAAAATTGTAGATCTCACTAAATACTATAATCTTGATATAAAGTTTATCATCATCTGTCTTCATATGCAAAAGTTATAAATGTCTTAGGGAACTATAGAATGTTGTACGGTAATAGTTAGGGGTATTTTGGTCACTTTTAACTTCTGTCTCCCATCCAATCTCCATCCAATCAAAGATATTATTATTATTATTATTTTAATAGCCCTAGTGTCTAGAGTCAATTACCATGATTAAAGAGTGTCTTTTGAGAAAGATAAAATTGTGTAGTGTTTATCGGCAAATACCACCGTTGAACAGTGGTCTACAGCAAATTTACCGTAAGCATAATTAATGAATTTTCTAAATTAGTAGGGGTGGTAAATACCGGTTCCTCGTTCCTCCCAAGCAAGCAGTATCCGGAGCTTCGATCCCAAAATATATTCCGAGATATTTCAGATACAAGACATGTCTGCAGCAATGGATGGGCTTGTTTGTGAGCTTTGACCACATGGGAAAGAAGTAAAAAAGCGGCGGCACCAAACCCGTGCCTGACAAATATTCTCACATCTCACTAGTTCTGTTCTAACATGTCAGTAGCTCTGGCTGCTGGGCCTGAGACTGAGAGGGACAGTGGCAAAATATCCGACGACGGGTGAAACGAATGGTTAGTGTTTCTCCATGTCAAAGTTTTTGGTATTGGAGTTTTATCTCCTCTTCTCCGACAATGGTGAAGGAGAAGGGTGAAATCGTCTTTTCCATGACGGCTTCGTTGAAGACGAGGGCGACAACTTCGGCGTCATCATCTTCATCGACATGACGACATGGAGATCTTTGTTTTCGGACGGCGGCATCAAGGCGGAAATGATGTCGCTGCCATGGAATAATTTTCTCCAGTCTTTACTTCGTTTTGTTGTGGTTAGATCTGGCCACAATAAAAGACTAGGGAGAATATACTTCAGATCAGTCTTCCTCATTCTTCGGTGGCAGAAAAAAGGAGAAGGAAGACACCATCAAAAAGAAAAAGATCCTCAATTTCACCTACAGGAATGTTGGCCGTCCGTTGGACATCTGTTCTCAGGTTTGCCGCTATTGTTGGTGCCGAGTATTTGCCTGTGCGGTCATCTATATGAAGCGTCAAAAAAGTTTGGTTTTAAGATTTGGAGCTTTTGACGGCATGGGTATATTTTGGATGAAAATTAGTTTCTGAATATATCTAGTGTAATTCAGAGTATTTATAATATGTTGATATACCCAGCTATTATATAATATATTTCTTCTTTCATCGAAAAAAAACAAAATCAATCACCCCACCCCCGAGGACGGCGACCTCGATCTACCGGCGCCTGCGGCCCCGCGCGGCAACTGCAGCGCCGCAGCAGCTCGATCGCACAAACGAAAAGTGAGAAGTGGCTTCTTGCACGCATCGGCCGGGCTCACCACCTGCGCGCACGGCGTGCAGCTAACCCCTGCCTGCTCTCCCTCTCCGTAGCGTGCCACATCGCACGCTCCTGCGCCACGAGCAGCTCATCCGCCCCCGAACAAATCACTAGCCCCGGCTTAGTTGGACACGTCTCGCCCGTCGATCCCTGTTGGTAACGATCCTACCGTACCGTACAGTCCTCACAGTAATTGACAAACCGCACCTCAAACAGTCGTCATCACACGGCTTGTGGCGCTGGTTGCTACTTGCACTCACGAGACTTTTGTGCACGTCGGTTAGTTTCCAATTCTTGTCTAACCAAAATCACGGCAAGCTAATATTTATGCTTACCAAAACCATGACTTGTCAAAGTCTTCGAAAAAACTATAGGTTTGCATTTAGTTAAGTGTCATAACAATTGTAGAAAACACTTTTCTCGCTTATGCAATTTAAAAAGTTTATAGAGACTTGACAAAAATTTAGCCATAAATATTGATGTGCTAATTCTTTATAATGAAACAATTGGTGACTAAAAGATTTGGTTTTCTATAGTTTTGGTTGGGCACAACTGAAACCCAACAAAGCATGCCCGTCAATACAAAAAACAAAGGTTTTATGATTCTACCAGTGCACCTACGGCGAACACTATCTAGACATATTTTTTACCGATCATACCACATGGTTTACAAAGAGGCAACGGAACTAAAGTCATATATGGATAGTTTGTATCAACATATAGATACTATAAGCGTTAAAGTTATGATATATTTATTTTATGAATAATAATATTTCTCTACTTGTAACAAGAGAAACCATCTATCCAAGTTATATTTTAATTTGACTGGACTTTTTTTTTGAGACATTGGTATCAATAACAAAATAGAGTTATTTTTGTTGAAAAATAAGGTATGCAACGTTTATCTTCTATCACTACTGACTACCTAGGTGTTGAGTTACCTTTTGTATTAGGCTCAGTTTGTGGGGTTGTTAGTGGAGCTCCCTCACCCTTACGTTTCTTGCTTTGTGCCTTGTGTTGAGGATTTCGTTGGTAATCTATGGATTACTCGTGATTTCTCTTGTGTCATTTATGTGTAGGTCTATTGACCACTCCTTTTTTTTCTTACGTTTATAAAGTAAAAAAAATGAGGAAAAACATCGCATCCAACCAAATTCAGCGAAGCTGCACGTGAAAACAAAATATGTGGAACCCCAGTTGCCAACCGATCTGGCTCCAACGGCGGCCTGACTCATGTGGGCCAAATTCTTTCTTTCTTGCCAAAGAAGCATAGCCCAGGCAGGCAGGCAGGCAGGCAGGCAGGCAAGGCCGAGAAGCGAGAAGGCGCAGGAATCCCCCACTTCACACCAACCTCCGAAACGGAGCCGCACACGAGCACACGGCACCGTCCCGGAACTCACGATCCCTCTCCGTCTCGTCTTTACCGCAACCTCATCCTATCCGTTTCACGCTCATCCCCGCAGCTTATTATATAACTCCTTTCCCCGTTCCGCCGTTCGTCTCTGCCCCCATCCCCAGTCCCCACGACCTCCGCCACCGGCCACCGCCTGCCTCAGATCCCCCGCCCCGCCCCGCCCGTCCGTTACCCCCAGCGCGACGCGGCCGCGGCCATGACGCCCTCATCCGCTCTCGCCCTCGCGCACCACGCCACTGCGTCCCCGCTCCCGTCCTCCACGCCGCGGGCCGCTTCCAGGCCCAGCTCGCTGAGCCTGGGCCCGGGCTCCGCCGGGCGCCGGCTCGTCACGGCGGCTCCCCCACGGGCGTTCTTCTCCTCGTCCCCGTACCAGCCGCCCCAGCCGGAGGGGTTCTCCCCGCACCGGGAGTACGGCCTGGTCCCCATGGTCATCGAGACCACCTCCCGCGGGGAGCGCGCCTACGACATCTTCTCGCGCCTGCTCAAGGAGCGCATCGTCTGCATCCACGGGCCAATCGCCGACGACACGGCCTCGCTCGTCGTCGCGCAGCTGCTCTTCCTCGAGTCCGAGAACCCGCTCAAGCCCGTCCACCTCTACATCAACTCCCCCGGGGGCGTCGTCACCGCCGGGCTCGCCATCTACGACACCATGCAGTACATCCGCTGCCCCGTCACCACGCTCTGCATCGGCCAGGCGGCCTCCATGGGCTCGCTCCTCCTCGCGGCCGGGGCGCCCGGTGAGAGGCGCGCGCTGCCCAACGCCAGGGTTATGATCCACCAGCCCTCGGGAGGAGCGCAGGGACAGGCCACAGACATCGCCATCCAGGCCAAGGAGATCCTCAAGATGCGCGACCGCCTCAACAAGATCTACCAGAAGCACACGCGCCAGCACATCGATAAGATCGAGCAGTGCATGGAGAGGGACCTCTTCATGGACCCCGAGGAGGCGCGCGACTGGGGCCTCATCGACGAGGTCATCGAGAACCGCCCTGCCTCGTTCGTTCCCAACGGAGTTGGTGGAGGCCTCGATGTGCCCAGCCTCGGTGGCGGTCCTGGCGGACGGGGAAGGGACGTCGAGGAGCCTTCGGCTGTGTGAGGATTGGCCTCAAAGGTGAAATCCCTTTCACATCCGGTGGCTGTGTTGTTGTTGTTAAGGTTCAATCCTCACTATACAAGGTTAACCTTGTATTATGGCTACGGATGCATCCGGCTGCCTATTCTCCATGTTGCTTCAATTGCCTGAATTGAGCTATTGGTGATATAATTATTGCAATTCCAAGGAAATTCTGTTCTGTTGATACTGATAAATTGACTAAGTATTGTGTATGCTGTACTATATTAGTATCAATTACATGCCAGGGCATTGAAACTTTTCTCTCAATTGTTTAATTCTCACAGTAATTGTTATTGCCTTTTTGTTTGTATATTAGGGACTAGTTATTAATATGTTTTTTTGGTTTCATGTTCATGCATTCATGTGTATTGGTGGTCTTGGAACAGCCTTGTTGCTGACTAAGTACCATCCATATGTTAAATAAATATGCAAGGACATCATTCTGATTCGCTATACAAATATACAATGCATTTCCAGTTTATAGACTTATCTGAGAGGCCTTAGAAGTTATAACAAGTGCACTTTTGCGCAATTGATTGTTTGCTTGGTTTTCTATTTACAATCCTGTGGGTTGGTTAAATTCCAAGACAATGTTTAGAATTTCTGAAAGTTCTGTTGTTTGGTTGGGCATTAAAACTGTCAAGAGCGTTGGTGCCCAAGATAGGAGGGCCCTGGCTCCTTAGTTCATAGCCAGGGTTGTTGCCTGGGCGCCCAAGGTAGAAGAAGGTGAGATTAAGAGAGCAGAGGGAGATTAGGAATTGCTTTGTTGTTGCTTGATTCATCATAAGCGGGTTACAAGATATAAATAGGAGGGAGGCTCCTTGGTTCTAGCCCTGTCATTACTCCTAAGCCCAAACCATCATCTAAGAGCATCTCCAGCAATAGCCCCTGCTTGGCCTTCTACTTTAGATTTGTGTAGTGGGAGTAAAAAAATCAACTCTAGCAGACCCCCTACTACACCTCCTACATCTGTTGGCCCCCTACTTTTTCCCTCTTCACCCCCTACATCTGTTGGTCCCCCACTTTACCCCCTACTTTTTTCTGTCTCTGCTTTTTGATAGAGATGACAGGGGTGACTAGGTGAGCCTCAATTGTCAGTGTCTATTAAAAGATTTGAAGGGTCTAATTTGAAGGCTACTGCTGGAGTATGAACAACAAATCTAAGACCTCAAAAATAGGGAAAGTCCTTAAATTAAAAGTAGGGGCTTTGATTTGAGGACTATTGCTGGAGATGCTCTCTATTGATCACAGCCGCATGGGTCCTGCCGGGCGTGTGTGCACCTCTATTGCTGCAGCCATAACTGCTAATTCCCAACCATCTCTTAATTGCTATTGATCACAGCTGCATGCGCCTCTACTGTTGTGCTCCTGGCAGCATGTGCACGCGCCTCTACTGCTGATCTCCTGGCAGCAGGCCACATGACAAAAACATACAATTTACAAAATGAGCATTTAAGTGTTGTAGTTCAGATCAACCAAAAGAGCATCTTGTAAGGTAGTTAAGTGTGAGATATCATGTGTTCTAGCATAGGAATCATTCATACCAAGAATTTATTGGAACCTCGTTAGTTCGTTGCTCAAACATGATGCAAATTGTACTCAATAGCACAATCTAGTCTTAATAGGCCATGGAATTAAGCTTTGATGGTTTAGACTTTCAAGAACAAGTTTAGAATCATTACTATCTGGTTAAGCTCTGAACTGTTTTATTTTGTGATGAAACTTGTGTGTCAGCTATTGTTGATCACATGTTTACGCTTCAAGCTTTACTAGTTCTGATCACGTTTCTGATGGCAGTATTACACTGTTGGAGTTCACCTAATGAATAGTATGTAATCTAGCACTTTGTGCAACAAGGTGGATAAAAATGGTGTATGTTATAATTTGAAGAAATATTTACCATCTGTTCTATCTCTTCTTTAGATTTTCATAAAACCTGCTTGGCACGTGCCAAAAAAAAAGTAGTTTGTAAGTTGAACGGATAATGAATGAATCGGGTTTAATAATTTGGGATTCTTGGTCCTGCCAGGCTGCATTCTGGACAATTGTCATAAAATCAATATGTAGTACTCTGTATTGCAGTTGGATGACACCAGTGTTCATAAGAACTGTAGAATTTTGATTTTTTTTGTGGTCTATCTAGTAAACTACCAGTTGGTCATTTTTTTAGGGTACCAGCTTGGATGGTATTGTTATTTTTTTTAGTTTAGGAGTGTTAAGTGAGAGGTGTGCTTGTGTAAGGTTTCAGAATTATGAATGCACCACTGAAGTTCCAGTTGAGGAAGACCGACCATATTTGGCTTGTAATGCACCACTGAAGTTCCAGTTGTTCAATGCCATCTGGCATGCTTCAAATGAATTTGGCTTGTAGAAATTTTCCCTAATAGTGGAATTTGTTGGTGTGAATAATATATTTGAATTGTTTGTGTCATAGGCACCTTGTTAGTGGTAAGGGTTTTTGGTAAGTTCACTTGTCTTAGTTGAAGTTGATGCTCCGGTGCTTGAGAATTAGGTTCAGTGTGTCATTAAGCTAATTTTATTTGGTTGAGGATGATATATAGGCTTATATTGTTTGTTGATTGACCAGATGGGATTAAACTGTGGTGTTCTGACATAGTAGCTGTCTTTTTTAGCTGATTAGTCAAATTGTTGTACGATCAGATGAGTACACTCGACATTTTCTTTTGGATGTTTTAATTTGAAGCAATTGTATTCTAGCAATCTGGTGGCAAGAAACACCAATGCATTAGATTCTACGCCTAGTGGAAACAGTATGTATCTAGCATTGCAACACAATTAAAATCTTGGTGGACTTACATGTTTGGTTGCTAGCCATGGATTACCACAACTAACCTTAGTCAAGTGTGGCAAGCAAATTGGTTGTGACACTTTGTCATGTTTAAGGGAATCTTGCCACATTTTTATACTCGGGCTATTTGGATCTATGTCATTGCAATTTTTCAAGTTTAGAAATACACCATTACAATTCGGTCTATTTGGACATTATAATTCTATCACTTCTTGGTCTACGCCATTTTCTACGCTAGGTCTACGCCATTTTCTACTGCTCTAGCGTATCTTTCTACGGTTCTAGCGTATCTGGAGTTCTGCACCCGGTTCTAGCGTATCTGGAGTTCTGGACCCACGTATGCCTGCGGGAATACGTACGCGTACAGGTCCATGGAGCGATAGCGTTCGCACATAGGGAGGAGCGGCAGCGCAGGGGCAAGCGGTGCCCTGGTCATGGCTGCACGCCTTGTGAAGTTCGTCGGCTACGCGAGCAATGGGATGCGACGGGCGTGTTTAATTTGCATGGGAGCCGCAACATGGCGCGCGTCTGGTGGCCAAGAACATCTCTGACTCGGAGACGGCCGTGCTGACACACACGAATCACTAGCCCAAGTGCCAGCAGCTAGTCAATTGGGAGACGAACATGACGTTTCTGCTCAGTCTGCTTGGATCCATTGGAAACTTGTCACACCGGCTGCCATGGCCCATGGCTACCAGCTGCGGCCGGACAAGGTCCATGCCGGCGGCAGGGACTAGCAATGGTGGCAGCAGCCAAGGAGTTGTTCGACAGGTACCTGTACCACTACAAGTGCTGCGCGGCCAACCATGATGCTGCAGAAGGTGTTCAAGGATATGCATGGCCGAGGCGCGAGGTTCTTCCGGCAAGTCCTCGACGCGAGTTCACGGAGGCCGTTGCGGCTGCAGGCGACGGCGAGCGCCACCGTCCCGCCTGGTGCGCAAGGCCTGCCCCGGAGAGCGCCCTCCCTGGCGCGGAGGCCACCGTGGGCAAGCGCCGCCGCTCGGTCTCATGCTCAGCGGGCCTGGAGATGTCCATACGCGTATTCATGTACGCATACATGCTGACAGTGGTCCCATATACGTAGGAGATGTAGAAAATGACATAGATCAAGGAGTGATAGAATTATAATGACAGTTCTCCAAATAGACGAATTGTAATGGTGTATCTCTGAACTTGAAAAATTGTAATGGCGTGGATCCAAATAACCCTTTATACTCTATGACATGTGGTGTCCAAAAGAAACACTTGATAACTTGGCCAAACTTGCCTAAGGTGAAGTATGATAAAGTGTAGCTATGAACCAAACACCCCTTAGAATTTGAAGAAATATTGAAATATTGACTTGTCTGATTCAATGCAGTTGCATTGTATGCGTTGCTGAAAGTTATGCACAAAGTATGAACCATGCCTAATTTGATGCTCATAAAACTATGGCATCTGGTTGATGGTCTACTTTTCGTCAGCATTCCGCTGGAGTTTCAGTTTGGAAAAAGGATTCATATTTATGCAGCTGTTTAAATGTACTCTATGCTCAATGTTTCAAATCAATCTAGCTTGGGTCTGGCCTCCCCGGGTCTGTTTCAAATGAACTGGTAGAACTAATGTGTGCGCACAAACTCTTCCACTGCCGGCCGTTCCTCTCGTTTCAGCATTGCACCAACCATCCTATTTGGGACGGCTCCGCTCCACGTTTTTCAGCTCTGCTTCACGTTTTTTAGCTAAACGGTTTTAGCTCCACGCACACAGCTCCAGAAAAAAGGTGGAGTTGTGAGAGCACCAAAAGAGATGCAACCATCTTGTTTGGGACTGCTCCGCTCCATGTTTTTTAGCTATGCTCCACGTTTTTTAGCCAAACGGTTTGAGCTCCACGCACACAGTTCCAGAAAAAAGGTGGAGTTGTAAGAGCACCAAAAGAGGTGCTCCACAAAAACCTGGAGTTTGTGGAGCTGCTATACATTGGAGTTTGTGGAGCAGAGTTCGTGGAACAGTCCCAAACTCGCTTGTCCGGTTGTATCTCCATTGTTGTTCAATGGCGTTTTGCAGAAGGACAAGGATAATGCGTGACCTTTTTGTTCCCTACGGTTTTCTTCCTCCGGCACCCTTCCTCCATTGCCCGGCCCACCGTCTGCCACCTCCCTGTGGTTTTCTTCTTCCCTTCGACGCTCCCTAACTATAGGGCCGCAAACCTCATCCTCACCCTAGTCACACCTCCTATAATCACAGGGTAGAAGTAGAACGCCGACAAACTCCACCGTGCTGGCCCCGCCCACCCTCCCGCGTCCACCTATATGTTACGCCGCCTCCGCCCAATATACCTTCTAATTAAGCTCGTTAGAGATGGAGATCTCACTACCTCGCCGGAATTCTAATGCTGGCAAACTTCTTGCGAGAGCCTTAGAGCATCTCCAAGAGACTAGCTAAATCCTTCTCTAAAGTTAATTTTGGCTATTGCTAAAGAAAAAACGTCTCCAACAGACTATCTAAATGACTCTCCAAATTTAGCGATTCTCTATCCCACCTAATTCGCTCTCTACTTTTAGATAGTCTACCTCACTAGCTATCTAACTTTTAGTTTTACAGAGTCTGTTGGAGTACTCTTATATTATCCATTTTAGAGAGCAACAAAATCACTAAATTTAGCTAATCACTTTGGCTAATCTTTTGGAGATGCTCTTAGAGCAACTCCAACAATTTGACAATTTTGGTTTGGCAAAACATGGAATTTGTCAACTCTGAAATAGATATACCAAAGCAAAAAATATGTAATCTCCAACAGTTCTCCATAATGACTTGGCAAAAACGGGAAAATAGGAAGGAAAAAAAGCCGCCGCCTTCCACCGTGAAAAAAAAAGGAAGGGAAAAAAAGGAACAGAAAAAAGGACGCCGCCTAGTGTTAAGCCGTGAAAAAAAAAGGAAAAAAAATTACCTTCCCTTTTCAAGGTCTCCAAATTACCAAGTGCGGGCTCTTATTTACAACTTTGGTAAAAATGTCAAGCCAAATGTCAAACTATTGGCCACCAATTTTTTAGTTTTTTTGACAAAATTAGATATGCCAAGTTTAAATGTCAAACTGTTGGAGTTGCCCTTAGCGGTCGTCTTTTTCTTCCACTCCGGTGAGGTGCGGACACGGCGGGGCGTGGATGCGGGCGTCGCGCGACGCATATATATATATATATATATATATATATATATATATATATATATTTGAATGATCGAGCGACACATATTTGTCTAGCTGCCTGTTCAGCGTAAAAAAAAGCGTCCAGAACATGAACATGCCAATTGACAAAACCGAAATGGGCGTCCACGATTTCTTGTTCCCATGGCCCACGGTTTCCTGTACCCAAGGATCTCATTGCGCAAGAGGTTCGCTGGTGGTTGAAATCTTGTATATCCGTCAGCTAGATCCTTAGAACTAGCAATTGAGGTGTGTTTATTTCTGATTAAAAACAAATCCTCGGTGAAACTAATCAATAATCTTATCAAACACTCCTACTGTATAGAAAATCTTACAAAAACTTCTAAAAAATTAGCAAGGCGTAAAAGGAGGTCAAGGAAGTAGATCGCTAAGGGTCTGTTTTTAACTCTAGAAATTGTGCCAGAATAAGTTCATTTTCAAAAAAAATAAAAAACAAAAAAAAAATCCTCGCGTTCCAAACAGAACCTAAAGTTGTGGGCCGCGATGTAAGGCCTAGGAAGACTGAAGGATAGATGCGGCCCAAACTTCCGGCTAAACCCCTCCTTCTCCCACGACGCCGATCCCCGTCGCCGCCGCCTCACTTGTTCCGTCCTGCTCGCGCGTTACGACCAGAGTTGCTCGCTTGCTTCTCATTACTCCCGGCGGCTGCTGCTCTTGGCCGCGCCACGGTAGAATGGCTTTCCTCTTCAACAAGTTCCAAGAGGTACACGTCCCTGTATGTTTTCGCTTCACACTGCCCAACCATCGCGGGATCTCGATCTGCCTGATTCCTCTTCGTCGCGGGAGTCCAAGCCAATCATGGCGCCCATCATGAATTCCTTGGCACGGGGAAAAATTATGTCCCGTGCTAAACGCTTTGCCCGATAGAATTTGGCAGATGCTCGGCAGTGGGCACGCGGTGGGCATTTTGTGCCTTCAGTGGGATTGATTCAGTGTTTCCCATCCTTCTTACCTTTACTCTTAGCTTCGAAGCTGCCTGCATCCTCGTTCAGATGACTATCTGATTTCTATGTAATTTATGTAGTGCAACTATTACAGCACTAGCCCACGAAGATTGATTTGATTTTATATAAATATGTAATCTCCGTATATCTCATCACCATTTTAATGATTTTTTATTGCTAAATGTTCAGGCGATCAGAACGATTGCTAAGAGCCCCATGTTTGCTCGTGATCCAAGGCATCTTCAATTTGAAGTTGATGTTAATCGTTTGTTCCTCTATACAAGGTTTGGTATATCCTAAGAAAAAAGCTGATTTGGTTTTCCCCTTGTTTCACTGTGTAATTTTCACTATAGGCATCGTTACATTTCCTTGTACGAAATATTAGTGCTTCTTTCCTGTGAGCAGTGGAGAACGGAAATTAGCACATTAGCACTTGCAATTTTGTGTAGTTGGATTCTTTCAAGCTTTCGGCTGCCAATTTGTGTCTTTTATAGTTGTTATTTCATTCTGGTTGTTCATAGGTGAAAGTCATTTATGTGAATGTCTGGTTAGATAGTTAAATCTTCTCGGCTCTTCTGTTAGGCTGGTACCCCTAATCAAACCGCAGGGATTAATCCACTAAACGGTTAGTGTTGGGGGGATCCCTGTGTTCATGGAGATTTTGTTATACCTAGTTCTCTCGCAAAGCCATTTGTGAAGGTACTGTTTTCCTGACTTTTTTCTGCTGTTCACTTAGCTATTCTCGTCTGGGGGAGAATGCTGAAGAGAAGGACGCAGAGGAGATTATTGACTTAGCTAGCAAAGCTTCTGTTGCTGATCAGCAGAAACAAGTGCAGGAAAATGTTCATTATCAATTTACGCATATGTGCCAAGCAATGGATAGTATTTTATGTCCTGATACAACAAATGACCCGTCAAAGGAACCTTCAGAAGCACATAATCATTCTCGGCGTAGTGGATTGAGTTTTGCCGTTGGTGGTGCTGCATCTACAAACAAGCAAAGGTAGTTTGTTCTGACTAAGTACATCACATTGGTGCTTTCCTGTCCGAGGGTATTTCATCCTAAAATAGGCTAGTATGTCGTCCACTTGCATGTGGATGGATGATACTGTTGCATAACATGTGCCACTGAAAATTCAGTCTCTACTCTCTACAGTTTTCTATTACTTGTCTACTTAACTAAATGAAGATAATTATGGTAACTGAGTTAATTTACCTCTGCATGGGGGATATGTAACTGTTCCATTTATGCAGCATTAATTTTTTAACTTTCTTTTTTTATGTCTTGTATTAACCATGCTAGCTTGACTTGCATATCACTGTTATGTTTTGTCAGCACAGTTTGTTTGAACTTCCATGCTAGATTACTTACAAATGCATTGATCTGTTGATTATGACATTGTATGCATCATTGAATAAATAAATATGTTGCTGCAAGAAGCAATGCTAAATCCTGAAGAGGTTACATGCGTTTACATCTGCAATTCTTTCTGTCCAACAAATTCTAAGAAGCTAAGTGCTCATCTATTTGCTCTGCAGTGCAGTTATCCCTGCTACACGACCTTTGACTCGAGCAGAATTGTCAAAGAAATTCAGGGATCATTTTGGGTACACCCTTGACATTGGACCATCTGGAATTCCTCACAAAGATGCAGGCCAAGGTCTGTTCTTATCCGGACAAGCAAATGTTGGTGCTGTCCTAGCCATCTATCCTGGTGTTATATATTCACCTGCTTACTATCGATATATACCTGGATACCCAAGAATTGATGTTTGCAACAACTATCTGATCACAAGATATGATGGAACAATAATTGACGCAAAACCTTGGTGTTTTGGCGGTGAAACAAGAGAATTATGGGATGGTTCAGATTTGGTGGATTACAATGCTATGTCACCTAAAGGCTCAGAGAACAACTCTGATCGAATGTGGAGAATGCTTAGCAAGCCTGTAGAGAAAAGTGCAAGGGAAAATTTTGGTGAAGTGCTTGAACGGCGAAATCCCCTTGCTTTTGGTCATTTTGCAAATCATCCACCTAAAGGTTCAAGTCCTAATGTCATGATCTGCCCATACGATTTTCCTTTGACAGCGAAGAACATGAGAGTATACATCCCTAACATTACGTTTGGTGGTGAAGAGACCATTAAGATGAAGAGGTTTGGCTCCTTCTATTTCAAGTCTCGAGGTTCTGATAATCAGGCTGGTGATTCTCTAGTGCTGAAGACGCTAGTGCTGGTGAGTACAAAGTCCATCTGTGATGAAGAGCTCTTCCTTAATTACCGTTACAGTAACTCAAAACGACGACCTGAGTGGTACAGCCCTGTCGATGAAGAAGAGGATAAGAGGAGATGGAGCTAGTTTAGCACTTCTGTACCATTCTGGTTGTGCATTTTTTTTGGCTAACTTTTTTAGTTCTGTTTTTCTTTTTTCCGGAAATTGCAACTGAGCGCTGGTAAGCTCCTGAGATCCTGATGATAGTTTTTCCTTCTTTTTTTCTCATTTGTTATGACAATATAATCATGATAAAAGTCGAGTTACTCATGTAAGCTCTACTCTCAGGACCTTTGCGGCGATACATTTGTTACTCCTTTTATGTGTGCCTATCCCAATGGTCTATGGAAGATAAATAATTTATGCCTCTATTGCCTGATGATGAAATTTATGTTGGAGATTCCCTGTGATTGTACTTATAAGTATGCTTTCCCGTTCGTTACCGATCTGCCATCTAAATTATGCACTAGGAATCTACAAAATTACTGAGATAGGAAATCCACTTAAACTGGTTTCAAAAGTTTGTGCTTGCATCACTTGATAGGGCATGCCTGTGGATCAGGAAAAATAAAAGGGGAACTTAGTATTTCTTCCATCTTACTGATACTTTTTGTCTACAGCTAAATAACTCAAGGCTAGCAAAAACAACTTATGGTATCCATTTCCTCGTTGACCAGATTTTCAAACAGAGTTTTGGTGTAGGGTTGCTTCTTTCTGAATCGATCCTGTGTTGAATATGCTCGTGGCATAGTGGCTTTCCTTCTTGCCGCATTATCTGTTCTTCCTTGCAAACCCAGCTTCACTGAAAATCATGCAGTGCTGTTGACTATATTCCATCTCTTGAACTGTGCCGTATGTGGTATGTTTGCTCTTCCTTGTGATATGCATGCATGGTGTCATCATGGCAATTTTGCTAGTAGCACCGAAAGAGTATGTTGTTTGGTAAAATCACAAGAAATATATTTCAGTCAAATAGCTGCTCCGGGAGCCTTGAGATTTTGCCGTTTGGACGGTGATTTTGCTTGGATTGTATAGCTTGACAGGTTAGTTAACTTTTATGTTGTATATATATGATTCCTTTTTGCTCATAGTCTTTTATGCCTGTAATTATGCATTAATCAGGCATCACTTGTTTCAGGACGTCAGGTTGGTAGAGCCCTGCCTAATGCCCGATTGATGCAAAGCATCGAAGAAAACATGTATAACTGGGTTATAGCTATCATATTCTCTGTTTGAGAAAGTTGCCAACTCATATAGTGCCGGGACAGAGCACTGAAATCATTTTGAAAATGAGCATGCTTGCATAAAAAATTGGTGGAAGAACGGTGTGACACGCCGTAGGTGTTTGGTGTTTTTTTTAGTTTTTTTTTCTTTGTGTTATGAATTTGTATCTGGTAGGGTAGATGTCTCAGGAAAAAAAAAAGAAGTCCATGAGATAAAACCTTTGAACCCTGTAAATTAATTTATCTTGCATTCAATGGGACTCGAAAGATAATCTGGCGATGCAAAACGCACGCGGCATGCTGCTGGCTTGACTAGGCACAGTGGCGCTCGGTGTTAGGTATACATGATCATGCCTTTCTGGTCCCAGCTTAGTATCTGGAACCTTCTCCCTTCTGCATAGATAGTTTTGAGAATTTCTTTATCAGACTTTAATTCCGTGAATATGATGTTCTAGTGCTAAAATAGAATCTCCTCGATGATTGGGATACAGAATAAATGCGTTGTGAAGACCAGATTGGAATTTGGTTTCTGTCCCATGCACAGACGTATGTTTCTGGTGAAGATAAGTTCTCGAGTCTATTTCAGTCTTCCTAAGGATGGCATATTTTTCAATGGCATTTTTTTTTCTCTTTTGTTACCCCTGAGCGGTAAAATCATCAGTAATCGTGATCCATTACTCATGAGCCGATAAATCATCGGCATCAAAGTCTTGAATACAAATTGACAATCTTTAGCATTTCATTTTTGTTATTACAGTATATTTAAATTCAATCGACCCTAGTATAGCTGATGGCCATACATGTTTATGTTTCGCACCAAATCTATAGCTTCTCGGTCGTCTATTTCACCATACTGCAGAGATCTCACGCATTCATGTCGTGTCGATAAGAACGGCCATGTGCCGGCCCGATACAATCAATCATGCACTGGCTGGAATTTGGAAGTACGTTATCTGGGAAGTTGTTGAAGCAACGCTACTCTATGTTCTTTTTTGGAGGCTATCCAGTCTCAGTTTATATGCGAGCTGGAGAGCAGAGAGCACCCAAGCGAACAAAGAGACGAATATATGCCGATGCTGAACGCCCAGATCGATCAGGCTAAGCAGTAACAGGGGCAAATGCCCGACAAGTTATCCGGCAGTGCCGGGTCCAGCCGCCCGAAATCAACCGTGGACATGTCTTCCAATAGACGCCGTTCTTCAGACTTACTCGTCAGCACTATTGCTAATTCCAAACGCAAAACCTTCTCCCAGGTTGTAAATCCATCCCCTTTTATGCTCCTGAAACTACCTCGTCGTTTTTCGTCAATCAAGTTGCTAGAAGAGCTGAATTTGAATGCAATTATGGTACTCTGTAAAACTGGATCGAAGTTGCTTACGGTGTGTGTGTGTGTGTGTGCTGTGTGGGGTGGGGGGGGGGGGTGCTCATATGCATGTGCCGGCTAGCTCTGTATAACGGATTAGTGTAATGCATCTAAAGTTCTAAACATGGGCAGCTCTATAGTATAGTATAATAACGGATTTAGTGTAGTGCACTGTGAATAAGCATTAATATAATGCTTTTTCCATTTTATATAATTTGCACTTAATAATAATAATTTTATTATTAATGGTATATTTTATCCCTAGTCTCATAACATTAGCACTTTGTATAAGAACAATACTACACTTAATTTTAGACGATATAATACGATACGTTAGAAATTAGAAATGATCTAATGACTTGGATATTTGTGGTCATATATCTACAAAATATAATGTTGAAACAATAACAAATATTAATAGTGAGGTCTCACTCAATAACCTTATTTCAAACACCCCCACCTAAATTCCAAGTTCGCTTCCTCTCTTCCTTGCCTCGTCACACACTCATGTCCACTCTCACTCTCTTCGTCTGCCTCCATCCACCCTTCCCCACTGCACGTCTCTATTTGGCTAGTGCTACATTCGACACCAAATAGAGTGGTTCTACTCCTACCATCCTCTGATGTCTAGGGCCTCTTTTAGAAACTCAAATCCCTTTTAGAATCCCTGCTTTTTCCATGGTAGGAAATCCATAAGGATATTATTTGAAATACCAATTTAGTTAATTATAGAGAGGTTTTTATTCCTGGGTTTGTCTTCCCATTGCTTTTAAATTAGCCCTAGGTGTAGCTGTCTCCCTTACTGACCCTCCAAAACAAGGCATCGCGACGACAAGTAGCGCCACATGTGTCTAGTTACGTCGTTGTAACCATCACCATCGCTATGCTATCAACCTCCTTCTCCATGGCCATTTTCTGTAGCCTTGGTACTTTGGCAAACACAAACATTACCCTAGTCCCATAATTTGAAACCCTAAATCCTAGCTCTAACTTTAAGGTCTTTGGCTCGACAACTTCGGCGTCAGCATCTTCATCAACATGACAACATGAAGAATTTTGTCGCTAGATGGCGCCATCAAGATAAAGATGATGTCGCTGCCATGGAATAAATTTCTTTGGTCTTTTCTCTATTTTGTTGTGGTTAGATCTACCATGAAGGATTAGGGAGAATAATTTTCAAATTACTCTTTGTCATTATTCGGTGGCAGAAAGAAGAAAAAAAAGGAAGAGACCAGAAAGTTAAAGATCCTCAATTCTATCTAGAGAAATGTTGGCCATCATTCGTTGGACAGCTGTTCTCATGCCTTAGCAATGTTAGGTTTTGAGTTGTGATATTCATAGCATGGATACTATTTGTATTCTAGAATGGGAATGGACTTTTGTCCCGAATTTTTAAACGGGAATATGGATCTGGAACTAAAGGTGTTGTTCCTCAATTCCGCCTATAGAAATGTCGGTCGACATTTGTTGGCCAGTTGTTCTCATGCCTTAGCAATGTTAGGTTTTGAGTTGTACTATTCAAAACATGGATACTATTAGTAATCCAGAATGGGAATTGGCTTTTGTCCTAATTTTTCAAACGGGAATATGGATCCAGAAGTAAAGATGTTGTTCCTCCTAGCTTAAAAGAAATAACGCCTTTCCACCACTGTGTCCCATAAGATTTGAACCAAAGACCTCATGAACTTCCTTATGCATAGCTTATCACGCCACCTACACAACACATCTGACAATGGATGAGACGCTTCCCTTTTGAGGGACCTTTAGTCCCGGTTAGTAATACCAACAGGGATTAAAGGGTCCTTTAGTCTGGGTTGGTGTTACCAACGGAGACTAAAGGGTCCGGGTTGGTATTATCATCCGGGAAAAATGTCCTTCTACCTTTAATCCCAGTTCATAATACCAACCAAAACTAAATTAAGGGGACTCATTAATCCGGATTGGTGTTATCAACTAGGACTAAAGATCCTTCGTAGCCCATAAAACTTGGAACCAGAACCGGTTCCAATTCTAGCCGGGGCTAATGTGCTAAACCAAAAGTCTATTTTTTACTAGTGACAAACATTTAATTACAATTAAGATCATTCTCCACATTAATCGATTCCTCATGTTTCAAGAAGATGAGAGAAGATAGAGAAGAGGGAGTACTCCTTTTGTTCTAAAAAGACCGTAATTGTAGAGTTTGACCTTGTCCCACACAAAATGCACATATAAGTACTATGACTATTAGATCAGTGGATCCCAATTATTACAGAACACCGTACAATAGAAAAACAACAACCGTTCCTCACGTAAATATCTCTGCCATTTGGGAGTCTCGAACTCTCTAGATAAATTGTGGCAATAGTCAAAAATAGAAAAAGAAAAAATGTACCAGACCTGACCTCACGCGTGGAATATTTCATGATGTATCTAGTGATGATAATTTGATGTAAAAAGACATTGATGCTCTTTTCTACGAATTTGGTCTAACTAGAATAGCTTGACTTATGATACTAATGAACTCTGAAATTGATGTAATCTGTGACGGAGAGAATGCATCTGATTTGCTTCCTGGATTTTGCATGGCCCGTATCATGCATTTACTAGTTTATAAAGTTGTGTAACTAAAAAAATGCTACTCACTGAGAGCAGTCATACCGCTAGAAACCACTGTAGTTTACATGTCTCTTAATTTATGTTTTCTCAATCACGTAAAAGTTGTGTGTGTATTTACATTAAGAAGAATGAAATGTTTTTACATACGTGCTTTACATAATTTTCAATACGCATATGCAACTCATAACTAGAAAAAAAAAACTATCATATTAAGGTTTATGTAGGAACAATACTTAGAAATTATTTATGTTCCTAATAATATATAGTTTATATAGATTTTTTTGGTGTTGTCCAATCAATGCCTCTTCTCTCCATCATCTTCCAATCACATCTCTTTGTCTTATATATAGACATGGTTTCTTTAATTTCTTATGTAAGAAATCATTTCCTCTTTTTCTTATCAATAATTGGTGGAGTGCTACATAAAAAAAATTCTTAATTGTGACTCGAATTAATAATGAGCATAGAAACCATATGTTAGGAGTGTCCTATGTAAAACCGGTAACACAACATAGATGCATGGTGGCCCACAGTTGTTTGAGTTACCGACCCAATCACGGCCGTCGACCGCAGCCGGATCAGGGCATATGGGGCGCTAAGGTTTTTATGGAGGCCGAGGCGTCGGCCGCGGCCCGCCCTCTCGGTCAGCGGGGAAAAAAGTTAGGTGAGGATCATCTCTACGGAAATATAGTAGGAATTGTTTGGTTTACATGTGGAGTCACGTGTTATTATAACAACACACATACCCACCGTGTTTATAATATGATCCACTCATCAGTTACACATCCCCACCGTGTTGTAGTGAAGATCATCCCTACCCAATTTGTTTCCGTCAGCAGGGCCTGTGTTATATATAGCCACCACCCGGGGTCAGGCCGGGGGATGTGAGACGCACCACCAGCAGGCAGCAGCAGCGAGGAGCTGAGCAGCGGCGCACCACGCATCTCCTAGCTAGCTCACGATGGCGCCCGCCTTCTCCTTGCTCGCGCTCGCCCTCTCGCTCTGCTCCACCATCGCCGCGGCGGAGCAGGTGGACGCCGTGGCCGCGGCGCAGCAGGCGGCCGACCGCGTGGCTGGGCTCCCGGGGCAGCCGCCCGTGGGGTTCGCGCAGTACGCCGGGTACGTGACCGTGAACGCGACGCACGGCCGCGCGCTCTTCTACTGGTTTTTCGAGGCCACCGCGTCGCCCGACAAGAAGCCGCTGGTGCTCTGGCTCAACGGCGGTACGTATGCTTGCTCCCTGCTCTGCGTCTAGCGCCTCTGCGGCAGCGTACGTGTCCTACCGAAACCTAGCTGCACCATTTACTCCGCTAGCTGTCTGTCTGCTCGTACTTGACGCTCGCCATTATTATTTTGCCGCGCGCTGCTAGCTTGTCTCCATCCATCCATGATTGTCTTGGATAGACGAAGCTTCTACTGCTAGCTGCATGTTTCTTGTGCTCGATCGTGGCGCCTCGGCGGCCATGGCTAGCTCATGTCTGCAGACTGCAGCATGCATGCATGTGGCTGATGTCTGATTATGCAGAGAAATCGGGTAGGAATTGAATCGATTGAGAGATACAGATAGTGGCGATTGCTCTGATAATAAGATCATAAGAGACAATTAGTCGTTGAGACGTTCATTCATTCTACCTTCGAAGTCGATATTGACTAAGAAGCGGAGTGGTTAGCAGACGGCTCAGTCGCTCAGCAGAGCTGAGCTGAGGGAGTGATGCATATATGACGTCGTCTCTGCTTCTGAATTGTAATGGCGTGCTGGTAGCCTTCTGGTACTAGGAGCTACAGTAGTAGTTAGCTAGTTGCTGATGGATTGCTGATGCATCATATCATAGTTTCTTCAGTAACATATACTCACTACTCAGCTGGAGAATAGAATAGTCGCGCGCGGCAGCATTAGTCCGAACCGATTAAGCGACGACAGTTAGAGGGTAAGACAGAGAGGAGCTAGCTATGCTATCACATCAAACAATCACGCTCACCATTAATTGGACGCTTCCTGTTGGAGGTTGATGCTGTAACCTAATCAACCTTCTAAGTAAGTAGCCAGTCACTGTTTCCCACGGCCCACGGGAGTCAGGACTACTCTATTTGCCAATTGCCATTTAGTTGCACACCGGCCGTTTTGTAGGCTCTTTGGCGGCGACGAAGGTTCTGAATTCTGTTAACCTTATTAAACGTCTGCGTGTAGCTGAATATATTCGGAGAAGGATTCGTTGCAGATTTCAGTTCTCGGAATGTGGGAAAAAAAAATTCAAAGTTCTATATGCATGTATGAAATTTGCGCATAGTTCCTATGAGACTTTTACACTCTAGACATCCTATCAAGTTGAAGTCTCCTAATCTAATTGTTACATTAATTAAGTATTAAGTATGCATCACACTGCGATGTCCATCTCCTTCCCAGTTCCCAATAATCCGAAATTGACCAACGCTATGTATATAGGTATGTATGGTCAAGCAGAAAACGACATAGATAGGGCCCAAACTGTCAGCCTCACCAATGTCCCTCTTGCGCGTGCTCGATCAGTGCGTCGTCAGCCAGAGTCGCCGAGTCATCGCTGGTCAGAAGAGAGCATGATTGATATATGCAGCATAGCATATGCAACACATTCTGGATTTCTGGCCCATTACTAGTGGTACCACCCACTCGACGTAGAGTGCACCCTTCGAGAAGGAGAAGGATATACGTACTGCAGCTGTATCCACAGTACGTTGTGATGCTGGATGCAATGGCGAGCATGCTGGATTTGCTTGTTTTGCTTTGCATGGCATGGTCAGCTAGCACTCTCTGTCTCTGCAAGTCAGCAGTCAACACACGCTCCCGGAACGAAGGGACACGTGTCGCTGTGTAATGTCTCTTCCGAGGCTCCGAGCCAGACCATGAGTGAGTGAGGAAACCTTGTGGCCTAATTCACGTAGCCCGTCCTCGCGGGGATCTCTGCAGAGGCGTTGCCAACATCCCAAGCAAAGTGTCAGAGAGGTCTAGTAGTGTATATAACTGTATATATATAGCTAGTGTTTCCTGTTTTGCTTGCACCGGCTCCGTCCTGAACTGTGTTCGTCGGACCCCTGTGGGGTAATATGTTAGTTGGAAACGTGTGAGCCGACTAGGGAGGATGATGATTGACCTCTCTCTCTCTCTCTCTTATATATATATATATATATATATATATATATGATATACATTACTTGCAAGTTGGAAATGTCCTGCTAGATATATATGTCGATCCTATATATAGCCTACTAGCTGATAAGACCCTGATTTCAAATCATGGTTCCAAAATAAGGATGTTAAAAATAGTTTTTTTTTTTAAGAAACAGGAGGGGCTTACACTACTATAGTTTGCTCTTAATACTCCGTACCTCTTGCTCTTGTGGAAGTGGAGTAGTATAATTCAGATGATGAAGGCATAATGTCGATTAGTTAGAGTGGTCATTGTCGTTTCAGCTTTTGTGGAGCCGTCGTCCAATCAGGTGTACTAGCGCTATTACAGGTAAGGAGTAGGCCGGACAGAACAACACGGCTCTCGTACGACCTCCATCCCCGGCCCGGCCCAGTCCAATCAGTTTTTCTGCAGGTAGGCATGCAGTTAGCTATCTACTAGGACGTACACATGTGACGATTTTATTTCCAGTTTTGTGGTGATGGTATAAAGAGACCAAATCCGGGCATCCACACACTACAGAGAGCGCGCTGTCCCATATGCATGACATATATATAGCTGTTGATTATATTACTTAGCTCAATAATCTCTCTCTTTTTTCCAACGCATGCATTCGTGTCGTGAAGAGGCAATATTGATTCTTTCGCAAGCAAAAGCATCCATCATCCATGCGTAAATCCATATATCATCTCTCTGCACTGTGCTGGCCTCTCTGGCCGGGAAGGATTATTTGCTCGTCCCTTTGCGTTTGTATGCAACCACGGGTCGGGCCTCTCTGCACTGCACGCATTGACTAGCTAGGCTCCGGCCCACCACCACAGCAACGCACTGCGATCTCGCAGCCGTACCCATCAGCTGCAGTCGCCTCCGGCCGTTGTTCATCATATCAGTCGATCGAGCCGACCGACCGATCGATCGATCCCGTGACGAGTCACGGACGACGGGATGGAGCGGCAGCAGCTAGCTAGCAGTAGCAGCGCGTCGATCGGCGAACGTCTGGCTAGCTAGCTAGCCCCGGTCCATGTCTCCATAGCCGCCGCTGGCTGTACCCTGTGGGCCTGTCGTAGCTTAGCTGTAGGTTTGCAGCTTTCCATCTCATTGAAACTGCGGTAAACGAGGGATTCTTCCTTCTGACTGTCGCTGCTGTATATCTCCACCCTCCGCTGCTAGCTGACCGGTCCAAGGGCGGCTATGATTGAGCGGCAACTCTCGCGTCGTGTCGCAGCGTGAACCTTGGGGTTGGGGGGTCTCATGTCGTCCCTGTCGTCGGCTGTCGCTAGTTGGGCGTGTCTGGGTTTTCTTCGGCCCCAATTTCGATGACCTGCTTTCATTTTAATTCAGAGATTATAGTAGTACTAGTATCTAGTAATGATGAGCTTCTTGGTGGTCACTCGTCGTCGTCGTCGTTGCAGGGCCTGGGTGCTCGTCGATTGGGTACGGGGAGGCAGAGGAGCTGGGGCCCTTCTTGGTGCAGAAGGGCAAGCCGGAGCTCAGATGGAACAACTACTCCTGGAACACAGGCACGAAACTAAACTACTGGTTACTGATGATATACAAAAGACAGGACATAATTGATGAAGTATTAATTAGTACTACGTCGATGCCTAATTGAAGTTTCATCATCGATCAGTTTGCTAAAAAGCAAAATAATAAACCAATGCAACTGCATGCATGCAGAGGCCAACCTTATGTTCCTCGAGTCCCCGGTGGGCGTCGGGTTCTCCTACACAAACACAAGCTCCGACCTCCAGCAACTCGGCGACAAGATCACCGGTATGTAATATCTCTTCCAAGACAAACACTTGCTTGTTTTTTTTTTGGATGATGATTCCGGTCTCCCAACCATGTCTTAACTTGAAGCAGCACTTGTTACTGATGACTGTCATCTTTCTGATAATGCATGCAGCTGACGACGCTTACAAATTCCTGCTCAACTGGTTCAAGAGGTTCCCGCAGTACAAGTCCCACGACTTCTACATCGCCGGCGAGAGCTACGCCGGTGAGTAATAAACTAGTAACCGGTCGATCGATGGAGCCGTGCTGCACATCGATCTCAGCCATCTAAAGCGCTATATTGTCTTCTTCGCCTGATCGTTTCGATGGACGATAAACTAACTGTAGATGTTTTTGGTTGTTTTATTTATTGTGAGAGAAAAACACTGTGGCTGATAAGCCAAACGAACAGTAATTTTTCTACTTTTCTACTGTTAATTATTATTAGTTCATCGGTCAGAGCCAGATCAGAGCACACAGGGCTGAGACACTGAAATGACAACACACGACACACCAACACGTGTTGATTTTTGCCCTTTCGATCGATCTGCGGCCCTGCAGGGCACTACGTGCCGCAGCTATCGGAGAAGATCTTCGACGGCAACAGGGCGGCAGCGGGGTCCAGCAGCAGGGAGGAGAGCTACATCAACTTCAAGGGCCTGATGATCGGGAACGCGCTCATGGACGACGAGACGGACCAGACGGGCATGATCGACTACGCCTGGGACCACGCCGTCATCTCCGACCGGGTGTACGCCGACGTCAAGGCCAAGTGCAACTTCACCATGGTCAACGTCACCGACGCCTGCGACACCGCGCTCGACGAGTACTTCGCCGTGTACCGCCTCATCGACATGTACAGCCTCTACACCCCGGTCTGCACCGACCCCGCGGGCTCGTCGTCGGCGTCGGCGTCCTACCGGAAGGTCGCCGTCCACGGCGCCGCACCTAGGATCTTCTCCAAATACGTGCGTTTGTTTGAGTGCATTTCGTTTCTTTTAATTTGCGAGCAACTTGATGCATGATCTCATCTTGGATCTTGAATTGCACGCAGCGAGGATGGATCATGAAGCCGGCGGCGGGCTACGACCCCTGCACGGGGGAGTACGCGGAGGTCTACTTCAACCGGCCCGACGTCCAGGCGGCGCTGCACGCCAACGTGACCAAGATCGGCTACAACTGGACACACTGCAGGTGCATTGTTTGTCGTGTCTCAGTTCGTTACTCTGAAAAAAACATCTTCAGGTTTCGGAGCACCAAAACTGAAAGAACCGTGCTGTTTGCGCAGCGACGTGATCACCATTTGGAACGACGCCGTCTTCTCCACCCTGCCCATCATCCGCAAGCTCGTCGCCGGCGGCGTCAGGGTGTGGGTCTTCAGCGGCGACACCGACGGAAGGATCCCCGTGACATCGACGAGGCTAACCCTCAACAAGCTCGGGCTCAAGACCGTCCAGGAGTGGACGCCATGGTACGACCATCTGCAGGTATAACTTATTTAACCTGACGAGGCGACGGAAGTTTTCGCTTTTCATTCAGGAGAAGAAACAAACTGGTTTTGGAGCATCGAGCTAATGTCTTTCTCCGCCGAAAATCAAAATCAAAATCAGGTTGGCGGATGGACGATCGTGTACGAGGGCCTGACGTTCGTCACCATCCGCGGTGCCGGCCACGAGGTGCCTCTGCACGCGCCGCGGCAGGCGCTGACGCTCTTCAGCAACTTCCTTGCCGGCACCAAGATGCCCCCAACGGCGTTCCCCTAGCTGCCGCCCCTTGTCCGGCAAAGCCGGCTGATCTGGGGTTTTACTTTTTCACCTTCTACCAAAGATGCAATTGTAATTCGATTAGAAAAAAAAAGTTGAGGAATAAAAGTCATAGTGCTGATCACAATGCTCACAATCACAACTTAATTGTGCTGCCTCTTGAATGTGCTCCCCAAGAATGTTGCAATAGCTGACTGACAGTGACAGCATATGAAACAAGAGACCTTCGAAGTGTGGCAGCAGAAACTGGCTGAAACACTTCAGCACTAGTAAAATATTGTAGATTAGTAGCAACTGTTGAATTTCAGGATTTATTACATCACAGACCAAACATCGAGAACCAAGGTTTGCTACCTTTTACCCCAGAATACACACATATGAATGGTTAGGATTTAAGAAACAGGAACCACAAAGTTCAGACAGCAGCACAAGGCAAGTCTGAGAGCATGTAACGACGCATGGACTGACATGGCTTGGCACATGTTCTACAGCTAACCTTTCTTTGGCATGGCCGCAAGCCTTGTGTACATGCGAGCCATTGACTGGTAGCCTCTGATATCACCCGACCGCAGGAGATTGCCTATCATTGAGTAAATAGATAGCCAGAAAGTAAAGACAGATTCAGAATATTAAATAGGGTTGCCCTCTTTCTTAAAAGAAAAGGTTTGTCTCAGCAGCGCATGGTTAACCAGAAAGGGATCTTACAAAATGCAGAAGCTACATGTTTTGTCCAACTGGTGTTCTAATAGTAATCGATCAGTCCATGTTCATTAGTTATCATGTTCAATCTTTCAGTTGGCCCATGTTTTGGTTCGCAATGGACAACCATGTTATATGGTTTATAAATGCACATTCAGAGGATCCTAACTCATGCTAGCAAAGAGTCCATTGATGGGATCATATTAATAGAGAGAAACTACCTACATAAGTTTACAAAGTCAGTGAGATGAAGGTGGCATCTTTGCTTTAAGGCCAAAAGTCATACAATAATCTAAATTGATTGGAAAATGAGAAGGACCAGCGTCGCTTATTTTGGCCGGGCCATATTCTAATGGTGTAGACCAATTAGATCTAAAGTTACAACAGCTAATTGTATAACAAAGTTGTAATGCAACTGCTCCTTCAAATCTAGCTGTGTCGTCGCATACTCAGAAAAGACAATTTTTTTTCTTCATTTGGCTATCCCCATAAAGTTAACTAGTTAAGAGTGGTTCACGTGCTGCGATGTCACTCCTGAATCCTGATACTTGATATGTATTTTCATCTAGAGGCTCAGGCCTCCATTACTTGGACTGCAGGGTGGATAGCATGCGCCCCCCGAGCCTTCGCATTAAGGTAGAGGACTCCTCACTCAGTCCGAGAAAACCCCCGAACCTCGTACCCCTCCCGCACAGAGGGCCATTACCCTATGAGTGGGCCGGTGCCACAAAACTGTGCTCTGGGTAACAGGGGTAGACAAGGATTTTTTTTACCTCCGGCACTGCGATTCGCCCCCGGGCGGGGATCAAACCCAGGCTGCGAGGATGCCACCCGGAGTGCTTGACCAGCCGGTCTAGCATCCGTTGGCTCAGGCATCCATTACAGCAATAACTTAATATTTGTTATATGTCCTAAAGTGCCATATGTTGAAGTTTACAACTTTTAAATTGATATTGTATCATCTCAGTCTAATTCAGAAAGATAGCAAAGAAAGTAGCATAATGTCATAGTTTTTCATGCAGTGTAGTTTGATTGAGTGAGAATATAAACATGGTACATAAGAAAGAGGTACCTGAATCACAGTTAAGTGGGCTGTCTGGTTCAGGATGGGCCATCAGAGCAATTATCGCTCTACAAACAGACTGAAGGGTCCATGCAGGGCTCCATGCATTCTTCAATATATCAAGACAAATTTCACCTGTCTAAAAACATAAAAGGGGAAAACAAATGTAACTAAACAGAAGTTTTCCCTTATCTTGAAAATTCAGATTTAATAAATGATAAAACGGGGCATCGCAGTCTTCTATAACCTTGAAATGCACATTTGGGTGGAAAATTTTGGTCAAAAAACGAACTTGAGGAGGCAGCAGAGGATACTGCTCTGGAATTGCAAACGCAAGTTGAAACACACCACCTTCATATGGTGTTTCAGAAGGGCCCTAACCACATAAATATAGATAATTAGAAGAGGCAACAGTAAACGGCTGATCTTGCCTGTGAGCCTGTCACTGCAATAAAAAGTTACCTTGATAAGAGCAGTCCACTTGAATATGTTAGAATCATCACATATTAATTGGATATCAGGGTCAGCTGACTTCTCTCTCTGTACCTCCTTGTATTCCTTGAAAAGCCTTGCCCTAGATTGCTAGAGATAAAAGACATTGCCAAAAAGGTTTAGGTTTCAAGTTAAGAACTCTTGTGGCACAAAATATCCAATGGGTGTGGTACAGGATTTGATGTGGCATGTAGAATTTTCCTGGTTGAATATAACACCATACTGTAAGTAATTATCAGTTTCATTTCATTCACCATTAGTTAAGTTTATACAGCTTACAACAGACTTGAACCAATACACAATAAACTAGTGGTAACAGGAAAAATATCACATTGCTCCCTATGAAATGCAAATTGCTAGCTATAAGATCTTGCATAGTGGCATGACTGATGCATCAAGTAGCATAAGGAAACATGGCCATTCAAATTATGGGATGACTAGCATATTGCACGGCTATGCAAACAATGTGCTAATGAAGCAATTGCGAACTCACCTGCATCTTCTCCTTTCTCAACTAAAGAGTTATGACCACAGGGCTGATATAGGCAAAGACCTCACTGAATTCTGGCAAAATAAGAAGTAAGAAATATACTAAATCAGAAAGATTCAGTGAAACTCTATAGTGAAAATCAGGGTTCCAAAAAGCGGCACTAAGCGCACGCTTCAGCGTGCTGAAGCCCTAAGCGGACAGGCAACGCTTCGCTTTGGGGCATAAGCGCTCTCAAAGCGGCGCGACCGCCATGGTGGAGCAGCGGCTGCTGGGGAGACTGGCGAGAGGCGGGAGGGGGAGCCGCTGACGACGACGAGCCTGGGACTGCCCCGCCGCCGTCGCCTGCGTGCCGAGCGCGCGGGGGGGGGGGGGGGGGGGGGGGGGGGGGGGGCGGAGATAGAGCGCCGGCGCTGCGAGGAAGATCGGCCCCGTTGGGTTCACAGCAACCAGCTCCACCGACGAATCTCCGCAAAACGCGTTGAGAGAGAGCTGCGAGAGATGGAGGAGCTGAAAAAAGTAGATCTCACCGGCTCCTTCTCCCTTCTCACGCGGGATGGTCGCCGCTGCCCCTGAATCCACGCGCTGCGGCTCCTCCTCCCTCCTCACGCGCGTTGCTGGCGACGGAGAAGAAGCCCTCCCAGGCGGCCTGGAACGACGGCGGGGCGGCCCAGCTGGAGTAATCGGGGAAAAGGAAAGGAGGAGGCGGTGGGCCCGGCCTGGAACGACGGAGTATTTCGTCACCAACTCAGATAACCGGCCCAAATCCAACTTGGACTCCAGCCCAAAGGTTTCTTCTTGCGAAACACTCCACACTCCTTTACCTCCTACGATTCCACCCCGTCTCGTCGTCCTCTTCCCCTTCTTTTCGTCAGCCGCCTCGCTCCCTCGCTAACAGCAAAACCTTGTCACGAATCGCCGGCACTCCAGCCGGAAGAGCCAACAAGGTGACTGCGCGCTCCGGCCATGGGTGACAGCCAGTATTCCTTCTCCCTCACCACCTTCAGGTTTGCGCTCTCCTCCCTACATTTCTCGCTTGCTCGTCTCCTCCATCGAGATCGGGGGGGTTTTGCGTCGGTACTGTGGTTTGATCTGAGTTTTTTTTGGTTGATTTCGCTCCAGCCCGTCGGGAAAGCTTGTGCAGATCGAGCACGCGCTCACGGCTGTCGGATCCGGGCAGACCTCGCTCGGAATCAAAGGTTCGATCTCCGCAGTAATCCCCTCTCACCCCTCTGATTTCTATGCTGGTGTTTTGCCGTTGCTAGGTAGCGGAGATTTGAAAAGACATTATGAGTTATGACATCCTATCGCGTGCATGACATTAGGGCATTGCAGAGGGTTTAGAATTATGGTCCTCTTGTATTATTATGGTTCTGTCTTCGTGTGTTTGTGTCTTTGCTTTGGGCTTTCATCCTTTCTCGTTAGCATTGCAGTGTTAATTGAGGATATCTAGATGTAAAGTCAACCGTGTATATAGTTGTGATTTTCGTATCTCCTAGATACCTACACACATTTGCAGCTGTTTTCAATTTGTATGGATGATTGCTTGAGGCATTGCATGATTCATAAGTTTAGGTTGGGAGGTGCACAAGCACATGCCACCAAAAAAACACTGACTGATCAAAGATTATTATACCAATTTTAGTCACTATTAAGACTATTTCTCTAATCTTATGCGTATTATCTAGTCATTTGAGGTTGGCTTTGTAAATTCCTTGATTACTATTGTGCTAAACTGCTAATACATTTGACAAACTTTCCTTAATATTCCTCCATGTGCATGATTAAATCTGCCCAAATTTTCTTTCTTCGTAATGCTTATCGTACTGTAGAAATTGATGCAGATCTATTGTTGTCTAGATGCTTCAATGTTGAATGGGGACTGTTGGAAATTGCGAGTTTGTTTGCCCATTTCATATCCAGAGCATTGACTAACACACTTGCACCGAAAAACTAATGGTGCCACTCAGCCTAAGATGGGCTGTGGAAATTAAAATTTATTTCAAACTTCATGACATTGTTATTTGAACTTCCTAATTAACATGATATTTGGCGTTCCTTATGAAATCACTGTTGATAGGTTCAGTAGCTGTAGTGTAATGATTCACTATGCTGGTATTTTTTTTTTCAATCAAATTGTTGTGTTCTGTGTAGTATACATGGTCACTGGTTAGGCAGTACAATCATTTTATTTTACTTGTGCCTCTTAGTTATTTCTGAAATATGTCATGTTTGCAGCTGCCAATGGTGTTGTCATCGCCACTGAGAAGAAACTGCCTTCTATTTTAGTGGATGAAACATCTGTATGTGTACCTAAGATTTTGAATTTTCTTTTTTGCCACATTCTTGTCCTCTCTCCCAAGTGCTAAACAGATACCTGCGTGAAATACTTTCCAGGTGCAAAAGATTCAGGGACTAACACCAAATATTGGAGTTGTGTATAGGTACTACACTGTCTTGGTTGATCTTGTAATCTTGTATTCATTTTTATTTTCTATTTTGGAATTGGAATACATTACAATTTCGTTGAAGTTTAATGTGATTGTTGAAGTTATTATGTTTTATTCATGCACTTTTCTTCCATTGTTTTCAGTGGGATGGGTCCAGATTTCCGTGTTTGGTGAGAAAAAGCCGAAAGCAGGCACAACAGTATTATCGGTTGTACAAGGTATACTTTTTTGGCAACTTATTTAGTTTAGATTTCTGGTAAGAGACTTCTTATAGTAATTAGATGTACGAAGTGGTACCTTAATTGTATAATTGTATCTAAGGTAGGGGTGGCATCAGTTTTTGGTACCTAGGATAAATTAGGTACCTTAGTACTGAGTTCATGTTTTGATTTTGGTACCTCCCTGTATCTTTTCAAGGATAGTTAAAAAAATTCTCATATGTTTAAGGCACCATTTGAAATGAATTTGTAATTTAAAAACATGTTCTCTTCTGCAAGTTCGCTGTCAAGTAGATAAATGTGTTTTTAATTATTGTTTAATTGTCGAATGCAGGAACTATATACCTGTAACACAGCTTGTACGAGAGACTGCTGCTGTCATGCAGGAGTTCACACAGTCAGGGTATGTCTCTAGACTTGGTTACTTTCATTTGCCCATTGGTGCATACAATAATGGCATGCACTGCCTAAGTTAATATTATTCATAAAAAAATAAGTTGCTGTTCATATTTTTGTAACCATCTGCCTGTTCATATAATATAATCTGCATTTCATTAAAAAAATTATTCAAAGTATACCCGTGGCATAACTTTGTATTGTTTTAGCTGTTTTTAGTCCCTTATTTGTACCTGTACATTACCTAAATGTATTGCGATCAGGTTTAAAGATCTTAGTATCCCCGTGTGCAACCCAGTTATTGATTTTCAATTAATTGGTGATAATTAAGTGGTTGAGGGTTAAATATTACTCCCTCCATCCCATTTTACCAGGCGTGAGAGTCTAAATTACGGATACCAAGAAATACATGAAGGCATGCTAAGCACATTAAATATTTACGTCGCAAATAGCGCTGCGCCCCGGCCATGTGTATGTACGTAAGTATAAGAAGGGGCGATGGAGTAGTACTCCTAGCTTGCAATGCAGCAAGGTCGTTTCATTGCCAGGAAAAAGTAAATGACTGCTGCCTCGGTATGCATGAACCGGCCGACTGATTCATTGGTATACATGCACCGCCTGGTATTGTGGCCAATTTGGAAAACGGGTACACGCCGGGTAAAACGGGATGGAGGGAGTATTTAGTTGCCAAGCAAATCAACCAGCATCATACATCAAATATGCATATATATGCATTCATTAGCTATTTCCATCTATTGATGCACTTGATGTCGTCGTGATGGCTTGACCAAAAAGTTAAAACTAATAGAGATTACTGGAATTGTTATGACGGGCGTGCCATATGCTAGGCGCAGGCCCATTAGTGGCTAAGTGCAGGCCGTATTCATATAAGAGTCCTAGTTATAGTCCAATTACTATTGATATCAAGAGTCCTAGTCCTATTAGTATCAAGAGTCAAGAGTTCTAGTTCTATTAGTATCAAGAGTCCTAATTAGAATTATAGAGTAAGGGATATAAATACTTTGTAAGGCTATTGTTTGGATTAAGCAGAAACATATTATTGTTTTCGGCTTCCCGAAGGGAGCCGGGAGAAATCTAGCCTTCAGCCCAACTCGCGCGAGCAGCAGCAGCTACGGCGTCCCCGCGCCGTCTTCCTCGCGTCTTCAAGCCTCGTCCTGCAACCTCGCACTCATACTCCCTTCGATCCCTCGCACGTGCAGCTAGGGATCCTAACAGCTTGGTATCAGAGATGGCCGATCCTCCACCCTCATCCACGCAGCCACCGCCCAACTCTGCCGCACCGCCGGCGTCCGCCGCCTCCACGGTGTCGTCCGCATCCTCGGGCGCCCCTCTGACATTGGAGTCCTTGGCAGCCGACGTGGCCGAGATTGTCCGCGGCATGGCCGCAATACGGGCGGCCATGGCACCCACCCCCTCGCCACCACCACCGCCGCCGCCGCCACCGTCGTCACAGCAATCCCAGGAACAACCGTTCCCCTATGGCATGCCCCAGTCCAGCGGGACGGGGGTGCCCCTCCACATGCTGCGGCTCCCATCCTCGCCATCGCCGATCCCGGCATGGGCGCTGGGTTCAACACCCCAACCCATCTATACCTCGGCCACGATCCCTGCAGCAACACCGCTCCTGACGGCTTCGGGGGCGCCGCCGCCGGCTCCCAGCAGCGGCCTCCCCCGAGCGGACCGGACAACGCCTTCATCTACACAGGAGGCGGGTACTCCGGCCGAGCCCTCCCCGCCGACGCGCCGTACACGGGGGCCCCCAACGGCGCCCATGCACCACCACGATTATACAAGCTGGACTTCCCCACGTTCGACAGCGCCGTAGATCCGCTCAATTGGCTCAACCACTGCGAGCAGTTTTTCCGCCGCCAGCGTACCTTGGCTTCGGATTGCACCTGGCTCGCGTCGTACCACCTCCGCGGCGCTCCCCAAACATGGCACTACGCGATGGAGCAATATGAGGGCATGCCGACATGGGAACACTTCCGCAACCTGTGCCAGCTACGCTTCGGGCCCCCGTCGCAGGGCACGCGACTGGCCGAGCTCGCACGGCTACCCTTCCAGACATCGGTGCAGGAGTACGCAGAATGGTTTAACGCCGTCCTTTGTCACGCCCACGGCCTCACAACCACAACAGAAGGCAGAGCTGTTCGTGGGTGGTTTCCCAGAGCACATCAAGGTCGACGTCGAGATGCGTCAGCTGCCCGACCTGCAGACGGCCATGTACTATGCTCGGGCGTACGAGCGCCGCGCCGCGGCGTGCACACCAGCACCAACGCAGCAGCGCCATGCACAGCCGCCGGGACGCGCTGGGCCGCCCATGGGCCATCGGTCGGTGGCTTACACTGCGCTGAGTGGGGGAGGAGCCCCTCTTCCATCATCCGGGCCACCAGCAGGCCCGCAGTTCCGCCGCCTGTCTCCAGCAGAGCAGCAGGAACGCCGTCGCCAAGGGTTGTGCTTCAACTGCGATGAACCCTTTGTCCGGGGCCACGTCTGTCAATGACTGTTCTACATCGAGACGAACGACTACCTCGACGACGAAGTACCTGCAGAGACCGCAGCCGCGGCCGTGTTCCTCGACGCGCTGGAGACGGCCGCTGCGCTACGCCCTGGACACAACGCAGAGGACGCCACGGAGACGGAGGAACCGCAAGTCTCCCTGCACGAACTGGCAGGCGTGCGCACAGAGAACGCCATGCTGCTGCCGGTGTCTGTCCATGGCCACCGCATCGTCGCACTCCTCGACTCCGGCTCTACGATGAACTTCATCAACGCCGACGTGATGCGGCGGCTGCAGCTAGCCACCACCCCCACCCCACGTTGCGGGTGTTGGTGGCCAACGGCGACCGAGTACCGTGCCAGGGGGTAGCGCGTCACGTGGCCCGTGCCATCGGCACCGAGGAGTTCTCCATCAGCTGCTTTGGCATTAGCCTGGGTTAGTTCGACCTCATCCTGGGGGTGGAATTCCTCCGGACCCTCGGACCCATCCTGTGGGATTTCGAGGACCTCTGCATGGCGTTCACTTGCGGGGGTCGCCGACTGTTGTGGAAGGGACTGGGATCCCCCCGCGACGACATTCGGGAGCCGGCAGTCCGGGCCGTCCACACATCCCCTGACCAGCCGCTCCTGGACCGGCTTCTGCACCAGTTCGCGCCAATCTTTGACGAGCCAAGTGGGCTGCCGCCGGTCCGCTCTTACGACCACCGCATCCACCTGCTGCCGGGGACGGCGCCAGTGGCCGTACGCCCCTATCGATACCCCCAGCTGCAGAAGGATGAGCTCGAACGGCAGTGCGCGACGATGCTGGCTCAGGGCATCATACGGTCGAGCACGTCGCCCTTCTCCGCCCCGGTCCTCCTCGTCCGCAAGGCGGACAAGTCATGGCGTTTTTGCATTGACTACCGCGCCCTCAACGTGAAGACATCCGAAGACAAGTTCCCCATCCTCGTGGTGGAGGAACTCCCCGACGAGCTGCATGGTGCACGTTTCTTCACCAAGTTGGACCTCCGTTCGGGCTACCACCAGGTGCGGATGGACCCGGACGACATCGACGAGACGGCGTTTCGCACTCACCAGGGCCATTATGAGTTCTTGGTGATGCCTTTTGGCCTCTCCAACGCTCCGGCTACCTTCCAGGCGCTGATGAACGACGTCCTCCGACCATACCTCCGCAGGTTCGTGCTGGTATTTTTCGACGACATATTAATCTACAGTTCCTCGTGGGCAGAGGACCTCCAGCACATCAGCGTCGTCCTCAACGCCCTCCACGCCCACCGGCTCCACCTCAAGCGCTCCAAGTGCTCGCTTGGGGCGTCATCTGTGGCCTACCAGGGCCACGTCATCTCCGCCGGAGGGGTCGCCATGGACGCAGACAAGATCGCAGCAGTCGCCTCTTGGCCCATCCCGGCGTCCGCACGAGCCCTGCGCGGCTTCTTGGGACTGGCCGACTACTACCGCAAGTTCATCCGCGACTTCGGCATCATCGCAACACCGCTGACACGCTTACTGCGGCGGGACACGTTCGCCTGGGACGATGAGGCGGCCACAGCATTCCAGGCGCTCAAGAGCGCCCTCACGACGGGACCCGTTCTCCAGATGCCGGAGTTTGACCGGCCCTTCACGGTGGACACTGACGCCTCGGGTGCGGGGTTCGGTGCCGTCCTTCACCAAGGGTCCGGACCGCTCGCCTTCTTCAGCCGTCCGTTTGCAGCACGCCACCTCAAGCTCGCGGCGTACGAGCGCGAGCTCATCGGGTTGGTGCAAGCAGTGCGGCATTGGCGGCCGTACTTGTGGGGGCGCAGCTTTATGGTCCGCACAGACCATTACAGCCTCAAGTATCTGCTGGACCGGTGCCTATCCACAATTCCTCAACATCAGTGGGTTAGCAAGCTATTCTGCTTTGACTTTGCCGTGGAGTATCGTCCGGGTCGCCTCAACACAGTGGCCGACGCGCTGTCTCGTCGGGACGCAGAGGCCGCTTCACCCTCGGCAGCACAGGCGCGCCGGTGGCAACAGCCATCTCAGGGCCCTCGTTTGCCTACCTCGACGATGTACGCCGCGCAACAGCCACGACGCCGGATGCCGTGCTGCTGCAGGAACGCCTGCAGGCGGGCGAGCTGGCTGCCTCCTGGCGCGACGACGCTGGCCTCCTGCTACACGGCTGCCGCGTCTTCATCCCCAACGTCGGCGACCTGCGTCACCAGGCGGTCCAGCTGGCCCATGGGGCTGGTCACGAGGGCATTCAAAAGACCCTACACCGCCTTCGCTCGGAGTTCTATATTCCGGGGGATCGGGCGTTGGTGCAGGACTGGGTACGCACTTGCGGCACGTGCTAGAGAAACAAGACGGAGTCCCTTTTACCAGCCGGGTTGTTGCAGCCCCTGCCGGTACCGTCCCAGGTGTGGGCGGATATCTCCATGGATTTCATCGAGGGTCTACCCAAGGTCGGCGGCACGTCGGTTATCCTCACCGTCGTCTACCGCTTCTCGAAATATGCGCACTTCATCGCGCTCGGCCACCCCTACACTGCAGCGTCCGTCGCCCGCGCCTTCTTCGATGGCATCGTCCATCTGCACGGATTCCCAACATCCATCGTCAGTGACCGCGACCCCGTGTTCACCGGGCATGTCTGGCGGGACTTGTTCAAGATGGCGGGCGTCTCCCTCCGTATGAGCACGACATTCCACCCTCAGACGGACGGGCAGTCCGAGGTGGTGAACAAGGTCATTGCCATGTATCTGCGTTGTGTCACGGGGGATCGGCCTCGCGCGTGGGTGGATTGGCTCTCGTGGGCGGAGTACTGCTATAATACTTCCTTCCACACCGCCCTTCGCGCCACCCCTTCGAGGTGGTCTACGGTCGGCCCCCGCAGCCCATCTTGCCATACCGGCCGGGGACAACATGTACTGAGGCAGCGGATGGCCTCCTCCGTGGGCGGGATGAAATTCTCGCAGAAGTTCGCCAGCGTCTCCTTCAAGCTCAACAACTGGCCAAGAAGTATTACGACGCCAATCACAGGGAGGTGCAGTTCGATGTCGGTTCATGGGTATGGCTGCGTCTCCTCCACCGCACGGCGCAGTCACTCGACCCTCGGGCACGGCACAAGCTCAGTCTGCGCTGGGCAGGGCCGTTCCTTGTGTTGGAGCGCATTGGCAGCGTCGCCTATCGTCTACAGCTGCCGGAGGGAGCCCGCCTCCACAATGTCTTCCATGTCAGCCTCCTGAAGCAGCACCGCGGCGCCCCTCCGGATGCACTAGGCGTCCTACCGCCGACGCAGGATGGCCGCATCCTTCCAGCTCCAGAGCGGGCGCTGCGAGCACAGCAGCGCGTGGCGGGTCTTGATCCAGTGGCGCGGCTTGGCAGAGGACGACACTACCTGGGAGGCCCTCGACGAGTTCAAGGCTGCATACCCCGACTTCCAGCTCGAGGACGAGCTGTTTTCGCAGGTGGGGAGAGATGTTATGACGGGCGTGCCATATGCTAGGCGCAGGCCCATTAGTGGCTAAGTGCAGGCCGTATTCATATAAGAGTCCTAGTTATAGTCCAATTACTATTGATATCAAGAGTCCTAGTCCTATTAGTATCCCAACTCGCGCAAGCAGCAGCAGCTACGGCGCCCCCGCGCCGTCTTCCTCGCGTCTTCAAGCCTCGTCCTGCAACCTCGCACTCGTACTCCCTTCGATCCCTCGCACGTGCAGCTAGGGATCCTAACAGGGATATACACCATCCGGTAAAAAAACACATACCAAGCTTCTATTGTTTGGTGTTAAGGTGATTAGTGAAATCCTGAAGTAGGTATATGCTAATGGGTTTTACTTGTGATCCTTGTTTGTTTCAGTGGTGTAAGACCATTTGGAGTATCGTTGTTGATTGCTGGGTATGATGACAATGGCCCGCAGTTGTATCAGGTATATTGAAGAAGCTAAAAGATAGAAACCTTTTTATTTTTAATCGCACGATTCTATTGTCTAATTTAACATGGTGATCCATCAAAATGGCAACCTGACAAATCTATATATTATTCCCACTTATCATTTAGTCATAACTTCCAAGAAATCATCACAAGTAGTACTTGTAAATTGAATAAATGTGTACTTTTGTGCTACCAATCACCATGATACTGTAGGATGTACCTTCTTAAATTCAGGACAATTGACATTACTGGCTATTTCTTCAGGTTGATCCCTCAGGATCATACTTCTCCTGGAAAGCATCAGCCATGGGGAAAAATGTGTCGAATGCAAAGACGTTTCTTGAAAAGAGGTAAACAACTCTCAAGTAGTAATTATCAGAGGTACACAACATTTCCTTGAAAAATGTTGTGCATTTGCTCTGGATACTGTAGTGAACTGTGACATAGTACCGCTGATAAACACAACTCTCAAGTAGTAATTATCAGAGGTACACAACATTTCCTTGAAAAATGTTGTGCACCTGCTCTGGATACTGTAGTGAACTGTGACATAGCACCGCTGATAATTTTCTTCCATCCAAGTAAATAAACTCCAGTTGATTTTATCTGCCTCATCATTGATTAATATAAGCAGCACGAATGGTTCATCCTTTCCCTCTATGTTTTCACATGTTATATTTATGGTTTCATTGTAGATACACAGAAGATATGGAGCTTGATGATGCCATCCACACTGCAATTTTGACTCTGAAAGAAGGGTGGGTATCACATCCCACTTGTAGTTGCTTATAGTTAGAAACATCCTAAGTATTTAATAATTGGTTCTGAATCTTGGACTTGCAGATATGAGGGGCAAATTTCTTCCGACAATATTGAAATCGGAATTATTCGAGCTGACTGTGAGTTCAAGTAAGTTGCAGACTCAATCTTACTGCCATTTTTATCTAATCCATGCATGTTCCTCTTGCCTCATGAAACGCTTAAATTACTGTATTGGTCATTAGCTCCCTGACTTTACTAAGATTCTGTTCTTTAGCGGTTTCCTAACAACTTGTGCCCCTCTAGCTGTAGCGGAAATGTTTGTGTTTACTATGTTTTTGTTGTTCTTGCAAATCTAAAGCTCGATGATATTACAAACTCCTTGCTACAATCAAATGGTTTGCTGAGAACTAACAGTTTCCATACAAAATGTAGAGTTCTAAGCCCAGCAGAGATCAAGGATTTCTTGGAAGAGGTGGAGTAAATTGTCCGTTGATGATTTACTGTTTGGAACAACAATAGCAGCATCACTTACGAGCAGCCAGCCTGAATGTCTTGGTTTTATCACTCTGTAAACTGATTTGCTCCAGCAACATTTGGTGCTCACATTTGAACCCTCTTGAACGCATATTGTACATAGACAAGTGAGATATCGTAAGTTGGATGTTGTATTTGACGCACACTCTGCAGCTTGTTTATGTGATGCACGTTCTTCTGGACCGTATGGATACCCAGGTGTTTATTGTGGATCTGTAGTCTATTTGCGAATCGTTAAGAGACCCACCTTAGCATTTCAGATTTTGCTATAGTGCTTGGATTTCGTGGCTGCAAAAATCAAGTTCGTTATTCTACTGATGCACTTTTGGCTTGTGATAAGTTGTCACAACCTGATGCACCTGTGCAAGACAGCATGAGAAGTGATGTGGCTTCTTGGAGCAACCTGATACCAAAGTGTGTGTTTTGTGACCGTGGTAAGGAATTCCCCGGTCATCGGCTGTCAAGTCCATTTGCTTGCGGAATACCGTGGTCCGCGTGCGTTGTGAATTCTGTTTGGATTTTTTTTTTACCAGGGAATTCTGTTTGGATTTTGGTTTGGTGGAGGTGGGGTTGAAAACGGGTCAGATAAGAACCGATGCCATTAATATTATATTTATTATATTTATTTTTATATTTCTATCTGGATTCGGATTTGAATACGAATAATGTGAATCATATTGGATAGAATATGATTTAATATCGACATAAAAATATGTGACTTGAGTATTTGAATACGATATCGGATGTTGATTGAGTATTCGAATACGATATCGGATGTTGAATATCCGGAAGTGGATATAGACTGAACCTTTCTAAACGAATTTGGTTTCGAATCCAGTGGAAAATTATACGTACCATTTTCACCCCCAAGGTGGAGGCCCATTTTCACCCCAAGGTTGAGGCGAGGGAAGTAGTAAGGAGAGGAGTACAATATCGCGATGCTTATAGGCTTCTCCCAATTTCTTGCTTTTGGCTCAAGGTCCCGTAAGATTTCCAAGATAGCTGCAAGTCCGTAAACAAAAGTTGCTTTTGGCTCAAGGTCCCGTAAAATTTCCAAGATGGCTGCTAAGTCCGTAAACAAAAGTGGCGAAAACAAAGGCCATTATTAATGGGTCGGTATAGTTGTTTATTCTGAACAGAAGTCTGCGATTACTTTCATACAATGGCAACTTGCACTTGTCATATAAGATGTGTGATCATTAAGTTTTCAAGACGTCATTGTCCTTCTGATGCGGAAGTGAAGGAGACGGCGGGCTTTGGATCCGTTTTCACCACCAAACTCAGCACCTCAGGTCGCGAGTAGTGGCCCACCACGTCGAAATCAAACTTGGCTCGAACAATTTCTCCAAGGTCTGCAGAAAACATATCGGGCTTTAGTTTCTAGCGAGACTTGTGTGGAATAAATCATTGAAACATTTAGCTAGCATACCATGCCCTAGGACATATGACGATATGACATAAGTGGGATACTTTGACTAGAATTTAGTATGTGAATTCCCCGGTTTCTTACCCAGGTCAGCAGTGAGAAGGGCCTCGCTTTCGTAGTTGGGACCTGCCAACACTGTTCCGGATGGTGAAATGATGACACTCCCTCCAGGAGCAACAACAGATTCCGGGGATGGTTCTTCCTCTAGGCCACCAAATGTATACTCAGGAGGGGGAGGATAGTCCTTACGGTGACAGAACTGGCACGCTGACAGCACAAAGCATCCCCTTCAAGGGCAATGTGTCATAGAAGACTGCCAACTTGGCATGGAATCAACTGTGGCAGCACAATATATCTCAATACCTGCACGAACATAGAATGATTCAGCATGAAAGATAAACTCAAGTACATGAGACATTGTGCAATTTAGCATCACACCTTATGGTTCCAAAGTATATCCCAGCCTCTTTATTTAAAATACAAATTCCAAGAAATAGGAATATACCTTTGGCATACATGGCCATCCTGAGAAGTGGCATTCTGTTTTCCCAGCAAATGACAGCACCGATTTTTCCAAGCGGAGTATCAGACAGGTATTGTAGATCCATCTCCAAACCCCGTGAATACTCGTTCTAGTGCAGTAGGCATGAGCTTGCGGTGCTTCCCCAGGTAACTTCCCAGCTGATCAAAGGAGAGCACTGTGTTGTAAAGTGTATATCCTGCCCTCTCAGCCACCCCTATCACCAGAAACACCTTATATTTTCCAGCTAATGCAGATAAGCGGGACACTTCTGGGCCTGCATTCATAATTTTTTTGTAAAGTGCTCTATAGAAATAACAGATGTGTACTACACACCCTTCATAAGATGCAAAAGATGTCGAGCAGGAAGCGTGAATGACAGTAGGTAATGGTGGTACACGATATAAACTACAATGAGAATCATCTAATGTAAAACAGCAAAGTTAGAAACATGCTCAGTGCAAATTCTACAAACAGCACTGCCCTACCAAGCATGAATGTATTTTGTGTATTATTTGTCAGAAAACTTTACAAGAGAGAAAAATGGATGCATATGCTCATAGAAGAAAATATGCTGTTTTAAGACTTTGTCAACCACATAACTCTAATTCCAAGGGATAATCCACCCCATTCCCAACCTTGGAGGAACTAGGTTGTTTTCCATTAAGAAAATAAGCAACGGAATTCAAGTCGAAGAGGACTCGAATCTGGGTAGTTGAGATGCACAAACACACCTCCCACTCCAACATGTTCAGCTATGCTCACTTCCTATACTAGTATCCTAAGAGCTAAAATAGAAACTAAATGCATGTTTTAAGTGCTTCCGTGCAGTAATATGCAAACAGCATCAGGTGCAATATATCACCTTGCCATGTGGACCACAAATTAGAGGTTATTCCCTCCATGTTTATATTTTAATGGGTAGAAAAGTAAGTTCATTGCTTACAATTCCTTTGAGGTTTGTGCTTCATTCTTAAAACTGCAGTTCACACTACAAGATTATTGTGAGCATATTATTATAATTACAATAGGGTAAAGTTTCCACCCCAAAGAACAAAGAAAGGTAATACTCGTGAAAAATAATGTAGAACAAGGATACATTAACATCATTTAGAATACCAGGCACATCTATGGCAGATGCATGATACTTCTGAAAGTCTTCCTTTCCTTTGGCAGATCGATTGCCGATAACCAGTCCAAAGGTAGATCCATGTGGGTAGCCACCAACAAAGAGCTCCGGAAACAAAACCAACTGCGAACCATGCCCAGCTGCCTCTGCTATAAATTTCTCCGCTTTATCTGAAACACAAATGCAGAGAAGAAATTTACAAAATGCCAGATCTCTAATGCTACAAGACTTAAAGCTGATAAAAGGATTATTGTAAAAAAAAATATGTGACCCATAAAAACTGGGTAGAAACTGAGGTGTCACATAGTATTAGTAGCAAGCCTATAAAATTTACTTCCTCAAATGACTGTGCGTCGCACCTTAAATACCTTATCATCCAGGCTCCAAGCAAGAAAAATTGTCCACGCAACACACGAAGGACTGAGCCGGCAAATCAGACGCCTCGCTGTCGACGGAAACGTCGCCTACCACTTAATGCGTAGCGCCGGAAAATCCTGGAATAAATCCAGAATAAAGTGTCGCACCCAGGATTTGAACCCTGGGTGGGAGCCCCACAACCAATGGCCTTTGCCATTGCGCCGTGAACCCCTTGACAGCTCACAACAGCTTCATGAGCTGTTATGAAGCTGTTGTGAGCTGTTTTTTTTTTTTTTGCCAAACATCTATTTTCAAAACAACTTCACCCATGAAGTTGTTTTTCTAAGTGAGATGAAGCTAAAAAAAAGTAGCTTATCTCAGCTCTCTCTCCCATTTCTCTCTCATATCCATGTATAAAGTTATTGGTGAAGCTATTTTATCAAACACTTTTTTCAAAATAGCTCAGTTTCACCTAGAGAGTTGCTCATGAAGCTATTTTCTAAAAAAAACAGCTTTACAAACTGAGTTGTACCAAACATGCCCTAAGATTCCCTTTTCTTATCTAGCTGATTCACAATGAGAAAACCAAACACTCCATATGGCTAGCTAGGACCATCATCACAAGTAGTAGAGAACGATGTCTCCTTAGAAGTAGATGCCGTCATGTCAATCAACTGATATGGTATTGGAGAAATGAAGCTACATATAATGAGACTATCACAATTGAATCAAACGATTTCGTTAACGACTTTTACGAGTACGAGCTAACGAACCATCACTATACACAGTTGAGCAAGGTAAGTTTTAGTGAGACAAACAAGCGAACACCTCACACGCAGCACCAATCTAAACAGCCACACGTGCTAGGTAACGAATCGAACACCATAAGCGCTACTGCAACAACTGCAAGAACAACGGGTAGAGTCGCAGAGAGAGCAAAATTACACGCAAGGAGAGTGGCAGGGGTGTCGTAGAACACGGTCGACGCCTGGACGACGGTGACCCGCACCGTCGAGGCGGCCTGACCGGCGCCGGCATTCATCTCCACCTCCGGGATCACGGGCTCGCTGCCTGACCTCGATGGGTCCAGGGCCATCGTCTCCGACAGTCCGACTACCCAGCAATCGCCTGGGGGTCTGGGGTCCGGGAGAGGGGACCGCGGAAGCCGGGCTACTTGTCGTGCTTCTTGCGGAGGTAGTCGCGGACGAACTGGTCGCGAGCGAGCGTGCGAGCCCGCTGGGGCTCGATGTTGACGTAGGAGAGATGGATGCCGAAGGCGAGGAGGCCCGCACCGAGGGCGAAGAGGGAGGCCGTGGAGAGGAGCTGCCGGGAAGTGGACGGGGAGCACCACCCCATCCGTCAGCAGGGGGAGTGTCCGTTCTGTGGAATTTGTGGGTCCACCCAATTTTTTATCTCCAATTTGTGGCGGAAATATCTGCGGACTGCGGGGGCGCGCCTCGCCTCGCGTGCAACATCAATGCCAGCCCTGATTTTTTTTTTCGTTTTAGTGGATCACTCTAACTCGTAAAGGAGGTGTTTGGATTTAAGACTAGTTTGATAATAAATTATTTTTATAAATCATCCAAATATATTTTTGTGGGATCTTATTTTAAAATATATTTATTGTAACAAATTCAATGGTGTATTTAGAATTTTATTTGGATGTTTGGTTTGTTAGTTATAATATTTTTTATAGTTGCATATGAGGTGGGTCTCATGTTCCACCCAACCAGCGTAAACTAACTCAAATAATCACCTCTTTGGGGAGCTAGTTTTTTGGGGTGAGTTGGTTGCAACTAACTCAATCTTTGGGGAGCTAGTTTTTTTGGGTGAGCTAGTTGCGACTAACTCAATCTAGCTCTCCTGTTTGGATATTTTTGGTTTAGTTGAGTGCAAACTAGCCTAAACTAGCCCAAACAGGGTCATTGTTGGATGTGCATGTTCATCAAACCACATATTGAAGTATATTTGAACTAATATCCACTTCAATCCACACTTCTATCCATGTGGTTTGAAGTAGATACATACACATCTAAACAAGGCCTTAGCGCCTTTAAAAAATATTCATATTTAGATCTATCGACGTTATATTGTTCAGACAATCTGTTTGAGTTGTGTTATTTTTGGTTTTTTTTTATTTATAACTAATAAATTGTACTGATAAATTAAGTAAATAAGACGACATCGTTAGAAAGTTGAAACCGTTGGTGTTTAGATCATTTCAAAATTTTCAAGATTTCTATCACATCAAATATTTGAAAGCATGTATAGAACACTAAATATAGGTAAAAATAAATAGTTACATAATTTATCTGTAATTTATGAGATAAATATTTTTAAATCTAGTTACTCTGTAATTAAATAATAATTATCAAATACAAACAAAATATTATAATATTTTATATATGTACCAACTTTAGATCTAAACAAGGTCTTGATATGCACGTGCAATATTCGATTTCGACGTGGTGGGCCACTACTCGCGACCGAGGCGCTGATCGCTGAGTACCGATCCCAAGTTCGCTTTCTCTGCAGAGAGGATTTCTTCCGCTGGGAAGGGCGACTTATCTTTGGTCTTCATCTACTGTACTTCTTTATATGGCAATTGCAGCTGCTCGTGACCATTGGACAGCTGGACAGTACTCCCTCCGTCCTTTTATGAGTATTTGTGAGGGAAATATGATTTTCTAGAGACAGATATTTAGGAACAAAGGCAGTACTCCCTCCGTCCCTTTACGAGTATTTGTGAGGGAAATACGGTTTTCTAGAGACAAATATTTAGGAACAAAGGCAGTACTAGGGTAGCATCCGAGTGAGAGTAGCATCCGAGGGACAGGGACAGGTATTATTTTTTAATAAATTTATTTTAAGATATAAATATCACATATATTTTTTTACAGACACCAATCTATACTATAATTAAAATCATCTTAAAAAAAGGGAAGTCAGATCTCGCCTCTTACCCAGCAGCCTCCCAATCCTACCGCTCCCACTCGCGTAACCCCGGCGTAACCCCGATTGCGTAACAGGCCGCCGCGTGATCGTGGGACGCCGTAACCTCCCAATCGCGTAACAGCCTCCCAATCCCACGATTCCGCTGCCCCGTGAACCACGCCGTGCAACCTCGGGTCTACCCCGTGCACCACGCCGCCGCCGTTCCCACCCTCACGCACCTCTCCCTCACCTGGCGACCCACGCCCGCCGCCGCTCCCTCTCCCTGCTGCCGGAACCACCGCACAGGGCACTCACGACGCGCATCAAGGTCGCCGCATCCATCGCGACATCAGCTTGGCGCGTGTGCCGCCGTAGACGCGCGGATCAGGGCGTCGTCGCACATCAGGGTGACGCTCCCGCGGCAACCGCGCATGAAGACTGCCGGTCGTCGGGGCTTCAGCTCGTCGCCGGGCTTCTGCTTGCCCCCGGATTGAGTGCGCTGCTGCTGCGATGAAGCTCCTCGCGGGGGCGGCCTTCTTGGGCACCGGCCAGGGGCACTCGACGGAGCAGCGCGCAGCTATGGCCGCACGCATGCGCCGGCGAGAGGCCCGAGTCGGCACCGGCGTCACCGCCCTCAGTCTCCCCGGCGGCTGCTTGGCTGCGTGAAACGCGGAGGGAGAAGAAGGAAATAAAGCTAGGGTTTCAGGATTTTGCCTTTTGATCATGTCGCAGACACCCACGGTCGTCCGATGGCCATCGATGGCTAGGACAGCAGGCCGTTAGCTGGGCCTGAGGGAGCACGAGTGGAAAATGAATTTGCGCAACGGTCGGAGAGGGTAAGTCGGTGGATTTGCATCCCACGGAGCCATGGTAGGTTCTCATTCTTTTTTTGGATCGTACTGAATTTTCAGTCATTTCTTCTGCTTGTGCTTACGGTTTTGATGTGCTTGTTCTTATAGATGATTATATGTGGTTTGCATTGTGCAGGATCCTGCCAAACCTGGGAGTGTCTGCATCTGGGATTATCAGGCACAGTTAAAGGACCGAACTGGTTTTCATAAACGCCACGTGCATGAAGTTGTAGCAATGCTAGCAAATAAGATATGAACCAAGCATCTACAACCGATACTGAAATTTTTTGATCTTAGGTTGCATTTGATAGTTCAGTTTCATTTGCCACCGAGGGACCCTGCACCACACCACATCCTTCCACGCTCAAGCTCGCTCTTCGGCGACGAGCTGTAGTGTGTTTGGATACTAGCTAGGAATTTAAGCTTCACTTTAATAGTAATCATGTATTTTTTGGATGAGTAGATATGACTTCTAGCAACCATGTGTTTAAGCATCATATATTTGATTGTGATATACAATACTCCTTATGTCCTTTTTTAAGTGTCTCCTAGATTTTCTTAAAAAAGGAATGAAGTGAGTACATGTATAGAACGGTTGCTTAGTGCACACAAATCTTGCTGGCAATGAAACTGAAGAAATGCCATGAAGCAGCAGTATGCAAGCTATGAAAATGAACCCAAAAGGTTCCTAGAGCAAGCATTTTTAGTTATGTCTCTGATTTTCCTTATCAAATAAATAGAACTAGAAACTCTTGATATGACTGATGTTTCAGGTTTTTAGCAAGAGAGCTCAATGCTAAATCTATTTGGGAGCTTTACCTCAAGGTTTCGAGGATTCAGAGAAATGCATCGAACTGAATCCTACTTTTCAGAAGGGTTGTGTGCGCAAACCTGAAGTTCAGTTCCTAATAGAATAGTACGAAATGCTATAGCAATTGCACCTTGAGGTGCAAGGTGCTTATCTGTAATTAATCTTAAGAACTACATTAGCACTTAAAAACTGTGAACAAACTATATGGGGATTGCGAAACATAGTCAATGAACACCTAATTAATTATGAGACAAGGAATATTACGGTTTCATACCCCCTATATTTATTTGTGGTTTCATACTCTGTTTAGATTTCTTCACTACGCTTTGACTCCATATAGTATTAGTTGTATGATTTTTTTTCTAGATGTCATCGTAGCGTTAGCACGAGTAATATACTAGTACTAACAGTTATTTAGAGACGGAGTAATATATAATCGCGGTCTTCCGTGCGTTGTCATCGACGTGTTGTCAACTTGTCATACAAATATGTGATATGCTATCTCGATGAAATCGTGTCAGATATGATATGTAATTTTGATGGAATCATGTCAGTTTGTGCTTGTGGCCAGCTTGCGTTTGTCGGTCGTTCACCTTGTGATAAATATCGGGCAAAAAAGTTCGATCTTCCGACTTGTCTGTGAATAATACTTTTAGGGACGGAGTGTAAAAAAGCAACTTGTTCCTTAAACAGGGCGAGCATGAACATTTTTCAGGCAGCAGAGACGATTCTGCCGTAAGAAAGGGATAACAATTTTGAAATTCTAGGACACACAACTCTTTTTTTTTCCGACAAAAGAAGAATTATATTATATAATAGCTAGGTACATCAATATATTACAAGCACTCTAAATTACACTAGATATATCCAGAAACTGATTTTCATCTAAAATATACCCACGCCGTGAAAAGCTCCAAATCTCAAAATCAAACATTTTTTACGCTTCGTAAAGATGATCGCACAGGTAAATACTCGGCACCAGCAATAGCGGCAAGCCTGACGGCCAACATTCCTGTAGGTGGAATTGAGGATCTTTTTCTTCTTGCTGGTGTCTTCCTTCTTCTTCTTTCTGTCACTGAAGAATAAGGAAGACTGATCTGAAGGATATTCTCTCTAGTCTTTCATTGTAGCCAGATCTAACCACAACAAAACGAAGAAAAGACCGGAGAAAATTATTCCATGGCGGCGACATCATCTCCGCCTTGATGCCGCTGTCCGGAAACAAATATCTCCATGTCGTCATGTCGATGAAGATGGTGACGCCGAAGTTGTCGCCCTCGTCTTCAACGAAGCCGCCATGAAGAAGACGATTCCACCCTTCTTCTTCACCATTGCCGGAGAAGAGGAGAAGGAGGAGATAAAACTCCAATACCAAGAACTTTGGCATGGAGAAACTCTAACCCTAAGGACTCGAGAACAAACTTATTAAAAACAATGGATCTTTGTTTCCTTCAGCCCCCGGCGAGATGCCGGAGGGGAAGGGAGGGGACCAGCGGCGACGGCGGAGGGCAAGCGGGCGGCGGCGGCTCCTCTCGCGTCGCGTCACGGACGGACGTGTTCTTTAGTGGTGGTTGGGCTGGGCTATGAAAAAAAAAGACTAGGACACACGACTCTTTAGGTCTTACTCCCTCTATCCCTAAAAGAATGGATTTCTAGATTTGTCCTAAGTCAAACTTTTTAAACTTTGACCAAATTTCTAGAATAAAGTATTAAAAGTTATCATATTTTTACATAGTGCTCATTTTAAGTCATAAATGTTGTTACATTTTTTTATAAAATTAGTCAAAGTTAAAAAACTTTGACTGACACAGATTCTAGGAATTGATTTTTCAGAGACGAAGGGAGTATGTCACATTATAAATTGTCGAGCTTAACTCTTTGCTATCTCTTACTTAGCAATGTTAATAGTTACAGCGAGATGATGGTTTATAGCTTGCTCTTAGCTAACTATATACTCCGTTCATACCCATATTAATTAATGCTTTAAAAAATATTTGAGTTAAACATTGAAAATATAAATTATAAATAACTTTTAAATTATTCAGTTTGAAAAATGAAAATCATTTGAAAAATATTTTTATAAAAGTATACTTAAATTATATTACAATAAGTATTTTTCAATATATAAACAGTCAAAAAATAGGAGTGAGAGTCGGCAAACTCACCGGTTTACCACTTGAGCAGCCACTTGATACTGACGCCCGATTGATTTTTATTATTTTTTTGGATTGTACACAGTGCGATCGCTAGGCCACATTTCGTAGATACTCCGTATACAGTATATATATATATATATATATATATATATATTATATATCCGTTCCAAAAAACGTAATTCTAGCTATGAATCTGGACATATGCGTGTCCAGGTTCATAGATAGAATTACGATTTTTTAGAGACGGATATATAAAAGATAAAATAATGTTTGAAGCACGGCCAAACTCCGATGCTACTCCGTATACTGTTTTAGGGATGCAGCCTTCGTTGTGAGCACTGAGCATTCACTAGCCGCTAGGCATTGACAGATATGTAAGTTGACTGATACACTTGAGCAGCCTTCGTTGTACCAGCCATTTTAGAACGGATAACTATAACAGAGAGAAGAGTAGAAGAGTCGAGATAGAACGTTCCTTCCTCCTGCCTCGGGGCCGCCTCGCCCGCTCGCCGGCTCGCCCCAACCAAACCAAACCAAACCCGACCCGGTGCTCAGGATCCACTACTAATCCGCTCCCCCGCGAGCTCCCTTGTCCCCGGCTCCGCGTTCCGCTCGCGCACAAGCAAGTGGTAGCAGCAAAGCAAGCTTGAAGCTTCCCTGATGGCTCTGGTGACCTCGAGCTCGGGTGCCGGCCAGGTGATCGCCGAGGTGGCGATGAACGGCGGCGCCGACCCGAGCGCGACCACCGTGCGCGCTACCGTGGTGCAGGCGTCCACCATCTTCTACGACACGCCGGCCACTCTCGGTGAGCACACGCTCGTGTTCCAAGTTCCAACCCCCTTCTCTGTTCTGCGACTGTCACTGCGTCGGTGCGCGTCTACGCAAGCTGTTCGTTCGATTGCCTCTTACGCGCGCTCGGGAGCTGGGATTTGACGGCGCGCCGCCGAAATGTGACTGTACTGTACCAGTGGTTGAAATGGGGGATAGGGTGATTCCGCTGTGCTCCTGTGATGAAGACCTTCTCGCCCCACTCGCAGTCGCAGAGATGTAGGAGCCACAATTTTTATTTATGCAAAAACAGCTAGCCAAAATGATTAATCGGAATTGCAATTAATCATTGAAGAAATTAAAAATGGTAAAAATCCAACTCTTAGATGAAAGGATCTGGTTGGAATCATAAAAGGGTGATAATGTTTCTTCTACAACACTTTCTACATAGAATTGATTAGTAGATTAAATAGTAAAATAGTTTCTTCTACAACACTTTCAACATAGAATTGATTAGTAGATTAAATAGTAATATAGTTTCTTCTGCAACACTTTTGATGGCCGTCCAGGTCACCGGACGGATCAAAGAGGACATGGACATGGACATGTACAAAAGGGCTCACTGTCTACAACCTCCTTAATACCTAGTGCTAGGTCTTCGCTTGTTGCTGTGGCTTTGCAAACACTCCCAAGTGTTTTTGAGTGAAGCATGTGGTTCTTGGCCTTCTGGGCGCCTCTTATACATCAAACTGTTTCCCCTTGCATTCAAAATAAATAAATAAATAGTACTCTAGTTCAACTTCTTTTCTCTCACTCCATCCACTTAATTTTAATAAAATAAAAATAGTAATATAATTCTTCATTGGAAGATTCCATGAAGGGAAGAAAAATTAATAGTTATACGAGAATAAACTATATAGTCAAACGAAAAATCTATCAATCCCCTGCTTCCTCTACCTCGTTACTTTCAAAATTTAATAGCTGATGGTCAGCATTAAGGTTGTCATGGGTTCAAGATTGAGAAAGCTGTTCATTCTATTTCGTACATTTCACTAGAGGATCTTTACGAAGAAAACACAATGCTTGAGTTTAACTAAGGCTGGCTATCAGAAGGGGTAGTTTCGATGCCGTGTGGGCATACATGTCCCAGTATTTGTACGAAGCATATTTTTTGCCTGACTTGCTGCAAGAAACTGCAGACGGTATAATCCGAGTGAAATATATTTTTTTCTACTAATCCAAATAAGTTTTTTTTTTTTAAAAAATGGCTTTCAAGGCTTGCCGTTGTAGTCGGCTGTGTTTTGGATAAACTTTCCAAGTTTCATGTTGTTCACTACATCCTATCAACGCCATTGCCCAGGAGAGGAAGATGGATGGATGATTTTCTACTTTTACCTACTCCCTCCATTCCAAATTATAAGTCGCTTTGATTTTTTTGGTTCATTCATTTTGCTATGTATCTAGACATATTATTATATCTAGATACGTAGCAAAATGGATGTACCAAAAAAATCAAGGCGACTTATAATTTGGAACGGATGGAGTAGATATGTATGAAGTACTAATATTGTTGGGAGGGTAAGATGCATTTCAATGAACTTATATGTAAATATGGATTTGTTGCCAACTATTTCCTCTACAGATAAAGCCGAGAGATTGATAGCAGAGGCTGCTGGGTATGGTTCACAGTTAGTTGTCTTTCCGGAAGCTTTTATTGGAGGCTATCCTCGTGGATCCACATTTGGCTTTGGGATCAGTATTAGTATTGTTAATCCAAAAGACAAGGGAAAGGAAGCATTCCGGAGGTATCATGCAGCTGCTATAGATGTGCCTGGTACGTGAAAATGCTATGGACATATCTCTGCGTTATTAATAATTCTATTATCATTGCTGAACTGGCTTTCAAGGCATTTAGGTGTTAGCGCTTCTCACTTTTTTTTTTGCCTAAATGTGGGAATAAAAAAAAACTTACCTGCAGGGGGTAAGACAGCCCCCGACGAACTCTTGCCCCACCCATACACAGTGGCATCGTATGTCGGAATATCATTATGTCTTTTTGTGTTTGATGTATCGCAATTTGTATAAGTTTTTTTAAAAGAAAAATTGTATAAGGTTGGTCAGGAAGAAGTTCTTGTATGGACTTCCAGAATATGGCAACTATTTGAGAATTCTTTTCACTCTTCCTGATTCAGTTGATGAATTAGATGAACAATAATACTTGTGGTCAATATGTGGAAAATCATCTAAGTTGGCCCTTTTGTTGATACTTGGTAGTGCTTCTTGATCGACATGTTGTGACCATGTTATTATTCCATTATTCCAGCATTGAGATCTATTACCCAGTAAATTGAAATCCTTTCTAGGTTTAGCGGCTAAATATTGTAGTTATTTAGTTTTTTGTTTATCACAATCGATGAATGTATATCTACTTACTGACAGAAAAATCTACAGGTACAGAGGTTACACGCTTGGCTGCCATGGCTGGAAAATATAAGGTTTTCTTGGTCATGGGGGTGATTGAAAGGGAAGGCTATACCCTTTATTGTTCGGTGCTTTTCTTTGATCCTCTTGGCCATTACCTGGGTAAGCACCGCAAGCTCATGCCTACAGCATTAGAGAGAATTATATGGGGGTTTGGGGATGGATCGACAATTCCAGTATATGATACTCCACTTGGAAAGATCGGGGCGCTCATTTGCTGGGAAAATAAAATGCCACTTTTGAGGACAGCACTGTATGGTAAAGGTAAGAGTTAGTCTTATGTTGATAAATTTCAGAGACAGCTTACATTCATTGGATAGAATCCTTGAATTGAAATGGAAATAAACTTTCAACACGAGTCAGATGAGCGATTGCTAAAGAGGCATTGACATCAGAACATGTATTGAGTTTCTTCGCTTATGTAATGTGCAGGTATTGAGATATACTGTGCCCCCACTGCTGACTCCAGGCCTGTTTGGCAAGCCTCCATGACACACATTGCTTTGGAGGGGGGATGCTTTGTCTTGTCAGCAAACCAATTCTGCCGCAGAAAGGACTATCCTCCCCCACCAGAGTATGATTTTGCTGGTTTAGGTGAAGAGCCATCCGCAGACACTGTTGTTTGCCCTGGAGGCAGCGTTATCATTTCTCCATCTGGAGAAGTCTTGGCAGGTCCCAACTATGAGGGAGAAGCACTGATTACAGCTGACCTTGGTAAGAATGCAAACACTCAATATGCTTTACTCATGCAGTCATGACCCGTGACCTTAGCAGCCAGAAAGGTGGAGCATGGCCATGACCCGTGACTCATGAATAGTTCTGTTGTATTTCCATAGTTGTTTCAGTACCAATTTTGAAGTGTTGAAAACTATACCATATTCTTGTTGCCATTTGCAGACCTGGGAGAGATTGTTCGAGCCAAGTTTGATTTCGACGTGGTGGGCCACTATTCTGGACCTGAAGTCCTTAGCTTGGTAGTGAATGACCAACCACAGATCCCCGTGTCTTTCACGTCTGCCGCTGAGAAGACTCCAGCTGCCAAGAGTGACATCGATGCTAAGTCTTACTGATTGACTGTCCATGAATCTCTGTTGTACCGAAGCCTTGGTGAAGGTCGCGCAGCTCCTCCGGTTGGCTGTTTGTGTCGTGGATGGGAGTTGGGAGCTGTAGCTTTTGAACTATAAAAAATAAATCTCTTTAACGAGGCAGAAAAAATGGTGGGCGCAGTTATGTTCCTTGTAAGGTCTTGTGTGCGGTGAATAAACTCTGCCAGAACTATGAACCTGTTAAATTCATTTCAGTTTCGAATAGTACCCAATGATAATCGACCGTTTTGAGCTGCATATGTTATTGTCTTGTTTTCTAAGAAGAACTATGAATCCTGTTAGTTAAGAGTTAGCAAGGATTGGAGAACCAAATCTAAATAGGATTTTAGTCTCAGGTTCATTCTCTCGGGACATTCACTGGAACCTCTCTCCTGGTCTCTGGTGATTTTTAAATGACTCTTCAATGATGATTTAGAGAGTAAGTTTTAAAAGACTCTTGGAGATGCTCTTAGCTCATTTAATCATGTTTAACTTGATTTTATTTAGTCCGTTTATGTGGGTTTTAACAGTTTAAATGGTCCAATTGTTTAATTCACCGTTTAGAGTCTAAATGATATGATTAGCTTTCGTTTACTGTTTAAAGAGCTGTTTAGGTGAACAATGTCAAGAGAAGATATAAGATGATCCAAAATTTAGTTTATAAGAGGAGCATGGAACTAAACAATTTGTAAGAGATGTAAAAAATGATTTAATAGAGAAATTGGTATTGAAGATTATCTTGATTTGACATCGATAAAATTACATAGCCACTGGATTATAGTGAGACAAAACAAAGAGGAGATGGGTATGACAATAGCTTTGCAGAGCTGGTAGATGACATCTCTACCGAGTTTATAGCAATGGATGCAATAGGACGCATGATTATTATATCAAGTAAACAATCCTAACCTTTTCCGTGGCATATGTATTTTTGGTTTTGATTGAAGAAAATTGAGCTAAGTCAGTGAGAAAAGAAAACGCATCCAATGGAAAATACAAATTGTACGCACTATTTGCACGGCCCAAAGTTATTTTTAACTTGCAAGTATCAGCCCATTAGTCAGCAATGTTGTGTACCTGACCAATTTTGGCGTGCGTTCATTGTGAGGATTACGCTAAACCTAAATAAATCTATAACCAAGTTGTATATGATCCAATGAGTATATAATTTTTACTACAATTCAAGCATACAATAATTAGTCCATCATAAAAGTTTTATCATAATTGGATCATGAAACTGCACCTATGGATTATTCTAATTAATTATAGAAAATAATAGATCTAGAGTGTACTAAAATACTTCATATTATATATTCACTATATAGATCTACTCATGCGGAGTCCGATAAAATTAGATTTCTATTATATATATTTTTTATTTACTATGATTTTTAAAGATTCAGGAAAAATAAATAAAAAAAGAAAAAAAACAAAATCGGTGTCATTATAGCAAAAGCACCAACCAAACCGGGCACTGAGGTAAAATAAACTGTTTTGAAAGTTGAAAAAGAAAAAAAAAATTATGATTACACAGTTTAGAGAGGACAAAAAGACGCATGCCAAAGCTGAGAAAGGAAAATTACACTTTTTCCGAAAACATGAAACAATGGGCCGAAAGAGAGCCGACTATGCGACGCAATATTTCATGTAGTTCGGTCCAGTATCAGCCCATCCATGGTGGAGGAAGCGCCGCGAATCGGAGAAGGGGCCAGAACAGAAGAGAGCAGGAGGCCGGAAAGAAGCACTGAAGCTGCGAGGGAGAGCGCCGGCAAGGAGCCATGGAGCCAGAGAAGGCCGAGGAGGCAACGAAGCAGCCGATGGAAGCGGAGGCCGGAGACTCCGTGGATCCACGCGAACTAGGTGACGCTTAATTCCCTTGATTTTTTTTTCTGCTTCAGACGACTAATCTTCATATATAAGCCGTCTCCCTGAACCCTACCTCTGCAATTTGTCAAAGAAACAGCTGGTTATCTGCTCTGTTCTAGTGTGACTGAAGCATTGTCTCTGATTCGCCTTTTCTTTGTGTTATTCCCGTCTCTGATTTGCAGTGTCTAGCGACGACGAGATCGACTACTCCGTTGAGCCCGAGTTCTACGACCCCGATCTAGATGACGTCGATGAGGGGTGGATGAACAGGCAGAGGAAAGGCCACACATCTGACGCCGTGCTCAGCTGCCCCGCCTGTTTCACTACCCTGTGCTTGGATTCTCAGAGGTAATCCATTTACTGGTTGTTATATGCCCACACAACGAACGATTATTTGGATTACCTGTTGTTCCGTTTCGTTTTAGTTTTTTTTTAATGTCTGCCCTTTGCAGTTACAGATTTTTCTTATGGTTGATACTAGTAGATAACCGACCATTGCTCACATCATGATCCTGGTGTTCCTGCCGTCTTTGCATATAGTACCCAAATACAAGGGATTCACAAAATAACAGTTTTGCATTAAATAGTCATGTTTAGAAAACCTTTTGCCTAAGATACTTTATCTTAGTATGGAATAAAAAGTACTGGAAGTGGAAAATCAGCATGCTGTTAACTTAGGAGCGTCTAAGCATCTCAATTATAAGTCATTCCAAAAATCTTGGAGAGTCAAACTTATATGATGATATAATAACATCTATGATGTCAAATAAGTATCATTAGATTCTTGATTCTTCATCAATTATATTTTCATAGTATACTTATTTGATATATAAATCTTTATACTTTTAGTTATAATTTTGGTCAAATTTGAGATGGTTTGACTCTCAAGATTTTTGGACTAACTTATACTCCCTCCATTCTAAATTAATCCAAGAATCTTGGAGAGTAAAAAAAATTCAAGTTTGACCAAATATATATAATAAGATAATAACATTTATGATACCAACTAAGTATCATTAGATTCTTCATTAGTTATATTTTCATAGTATATCTATTTAATGTCATAAATGTTTCTTTGTATAATTTGTGGTCAAACTTGAAATGCTTTGACTCTCGAAGGTTCTTGGAATGACATAATTTGGAACGGAGGGAGTAATTTGGAATGGAGGGAGTAGTAATTAAAACATATGGACTGTTGGCTGCAGGGATGCCTCAATAATTCTGGCATTCATGGCACCTTCTCATTTGTTCCTTGATATGGAATCATAGGACTAGCTTGTTCATGCTATAAATTTGCTTGGACAAGAATGAGAATCCCAGGCATGAGATGAATCAGTAGATATAGTTTAGTTCTTTTTGTCTGCGTTTATTTGAACAATATCTTTGTGTTTGTTAGAAGAATGATTTTCTGCCATTATGCTACTTGCCTGTTTCGCTTAAGTTAGCTTTGTCTCTAACTTTGATGTTTTGCGTTGCTCCTACGATTTCTTTGATTATCGAACACTATACCATATACCTGTTGCGCTAATTTGTAGAATATCCATTGGTCAGTTGTGGGTAGCTTTGTTGATGCTTGGTCATAAGATCTAGGATAGTTCAGAGCAAGGCAACATGAAGAATGACTTATTACTATGAACATGTGTTTGAACAAGAAGAGGAAGGTCAGATTTGAAAAGAATTAGGGCATCTTGTTAGTACAGTTTGTTTGCGATCAATGTGGAAGCACTAATATATCTGGCATCACTATACTGTTGTTTTTTCGCACTGTTCAGAGATAACTTGTTCGTTTGTAAGCTGCTTGCACAGTCTATTGATCCTTGAGCATTAAGCATTTGCGCTGATATATGGTTGATTTTTAAAACCTCAAATGGTTAATTGTACACGGATTTTCTTAATGTTCAGGCATGAGAAGTACGTGAACCAGTACCGTGCAATGTTCGTCCGCAACTGCAAGGTCAAGACTGATCAGATCCTGCGGGAGGGCAAGAGCAAAAGGAAGAACCACAAAGGGCGGGCTGCTGATCCAACTACTGCGTCAGAAGGCGAAAGCAAGGGGCAAACCTACCACCCCGTTTGCTGCGAGGTCTGCTCAACTGAGGTTGGAGTGTTTGACGAGGATGAAGTCTACCACTTCTTCAATGTGATCCCTAGCAACTCCTGAATATGGTTGGGTTCCGTGGACTGTTACTGTAGGACCCATATATGCTTCTGCAGTACGCCGTCTCACTTACTGTCTCGTGTCGTTGATCAGCCTGCGGTACAAGTATAAATAGGTTGCGAGGATAACATGCATCTGTACGGTATATTGATGTGTTTTTTTGTTTCTGTAGCATACGGTTTTGAAAGGGGATCTCCACTCTAGCTAGCTGTGATGGCTGTTTCGTGACAAGCCTCTTTGTTTTGATTGAATGTGTTGATGCTTGTTATAGCAGCAATTAATTATTGTTCGTACAAGTTGATAAGGTGTCAGGCAAACTCAGGTGTGTATGTCAATGACAATGATGGTATGCTGATCCTGATCTGGGAACAAAGCTAGGCTGGCCCTGGCCATGCCGCCAGATCCCAAGACGAGACAATGGTGCGTGCCCTCTGATCATGGGTGGATTGATTTGCCTGCCAATACGTTGGCGTGTGTGTCTGAATGAGCCAGCTGAGTCATGGAGGGAATTGTACATCGATCTGAAAGGGGGATTTAGAACTTGGAAGGCTGGAATTCAACTGAAATCTAGCAGCAAATCAGTTGGTAATCAGGTGAATCTCCCAACAAAAAGATTTATCTCTGTCTCAAAAGGGGCCGGGCCTCAGAATCCCACATCTGCTAGAAAACCTTGCTATTGTGTCTGCGACCCGCTTCACGGTCATCGATCGAGACCGTCCAGTGATGGTGTGGAGTGCGGTAAAACCATTTTCGGTCTTGGAGCAAGGCGGTGTGGATCGCCGACATGCCCCTTGATGGCCACCGAGGCGTTGCCGGGTGGCGGGGGTGGGGTTCCCGTTCCCTGCGATGCAATTATAGGCGAGGCGCGCTGGGACACGAGACATGCAGATGATATCCAAAACTAGGAAGGCTGGTGGTCCGTCCATTCGCCTTCGCTTTCAGTACAGGTCATCGTCATCATCATGTTACCGGACCTGCATGCTCTGCTCGTCCTGGAGTCTGGAGACCTCGACCCACGTACACGTCGACGACGACGATCATCTGCCCCGGCCAGTCGTCCCAACCACAACCAGTCACGCTCTTCCTGCAGCGGAAAAACGCTCCCGCTCCCTTCTAGCTAGCACAGTAGCACAAGTCAACCAATCAATTCGGAAGAACCTCTCTTTTAGTCGTGCCAGCCAGAGCCAGAGCCAGGTGCCACACTGCCACCACCACCTCCATACACGCCGGTTTTGGCATCCTCGCTTGCAAAAGCTAACCGCGCTGCCTCCCTATGGCGTATACACTTGCTATATATATATATATATATATATATATATATATATATATATATATATATACATACTGGTTTTGGTACCTTTTGCTATATTGTACGTAGTACATCACGGTTGCTGCTCGGGGCGGCAGCATGCACTTGAAGGTTCTCTCCTCTGGGCTCTGGCGGCGGTGGCCACCCCACCGGAGTGCCGAGAGAGATCGAGCGAGCCCAAGAAATCGTCGTGAGTTGGCGGTTGGTTATGGGTTCGGCAAAAAAAGTCGCGCGGTCTCCTAACCGATCCCCAAGCCGGGGGCGGAGCAGAGGGCACCGGCACCAGTCCATTCAGCAGGCGCAACTTGTGGGGGGCATCCATCTGTACGCACGCACGGCCATGATAACGATTTTTTTTAGGAGGGCGAATTGTGTGCACAGTCGCCCCAGCAGTGTAGTGCCCCATCATCCCATGTCCACGATGGAGTCAATCGCAGCAGATGAGAGCTTGCTTTTGGCGTGAAAACGATCGATCCATCCATCCATCTTGAGCCCAGTCGCTACTCTCTAGTACTAGCCTTGTTTGTTGCCAAGCCAGAGATAGCTGGAAAGACAGAGAGGAGGATCTCGCTTCTCGCGTGCCCGGGCAGCTCGATCAGGGCTGGGGTGCTGTGCTGTGCGTGCACAGTTGATTTGTTTCACCACCCATACAAGATAAGCTTTGTTATTTGAGCCCCTGCCTGTCTAATCTAATCCCCTCCGGCTTATGCTCATGCTCATGCCGATGTGATACGATTGTAGCTAGCTAGCTAGTCTTGCCGCTGCTACACTACACTATTTGTAAAAGACCTGCAGATTCCAGCAAAGTGAGAGCCGATGGACCCAGATTCCCATGTGCCCTGCCCCCCACCCCCACCCCTACGGGTACTGTGCCTGCAGGCCAGTACTGCACCTCTGCACCCCCGGTCCTCTTCCACCCCTCTGCCTTGCACTTTCCTGCCATCCGTCACACGCTCATTTTTCTCTCTCGCTCTAGCTTAGCCTTAGGGTCGGATTATGAATAGTTATTAGTTTAACTAAAATTTTGATAACTAATTTTTGCGCGACAAAAGGTTTGTTCTGTTTTGGATATATTCATATATGGACTATTGAGAGGTAGGAACAACTAGTTACGCTAGACTAACAATTAGTTCATTCTTTGGTTCATCCTTGGCTCTATCGTCCATTTAGTTGTTGGTAAACTAGTAATGAAGACAAGGCGACAAGCAATATGCATACCCTGATGAGTGATGAACAGTGTTTAAAATTTAGAGAAGCTTACAAGCAGAGGAAGGGGGGACTCCAAATGCTACATGTGTTGATCTGACATTGTTTACCCGGAGGAGTTGGGTGTTTGTTTGGTGCACGCATGCAACATGTGCACCAGCTACAAACATTTACGGTGCTACTAGCAAATTCGTCAGCTGAACACATGCGTAGGCAGGCACTCAGGCAGTGAAATAATAAATCCACTAGTTAGAGTTAGGATGGTAAAACACGCGGAATAAAACTTTTTGTGAGGTCTACATCAACTCCATTATAAATCTACCCGGTGTGTCCCTCTCCCACATCACCTCAAAAACCCCTCTCCAACCAACCCCACAGGTCCACCACCACCGCCAGCAACACGACGAGAGGCAGGAAGGCGCCATGGCCACCACCCGCGACGTCTCCACCGGCGCCGCCTCCATGTTCCACGTCTACCAGCCGATGCCGATGCCGATGCCGATGCCATCCACGGACGCCGGCGCCATGGTGGCGGCACCCGCGAAGCCGGTCAAGAAGGAGGGCGGTGGTGGCGGTGGTGGTAAGGACCGGCACAGCAAGGTGAACGGGCGTGGGCGGCGCGTGCGGATGCCGATCGTGTGCGCGGCGCGCGTGTTCCAGCTGACACGCGAGCTGGGGCTCAAGTCGGACGGCCAGACCATCGAGTGGCTGCTCCGGCAAGCCGAGCCGTCCATCATGGCCGCCACGGGCTCCGGCACCACCCCGGCCGTCTTCGTCTCCTCCTCCGCGCCGTCCACGTCCTCTTCCTCCTCCCACTACCACCACCACCAGGCCACCGTCGTCCTCGGCAAGCGCCCGCGCGAGGAAGCAGGCGACGCCGCCACCATCGCCATGGGCACGTCCGCGTTCTGGGCGGCGCTGCCGTCGGCGGCGGCCGCGCCGCGGACGACGACCGAGGCCTGGGGCTTCTCGCCGCTCGAGGCGCAGGCGCAGGCGGCGGCGGCGGCGTACGTGCCCATGGCGCAGGCGCAGCACCACCACCACCTCAACCTGCTCGCCGCCCTCTCCGGCGCTGCCAGGCGCGCCGAGGAGGACACCCGGTGACTCCCTCCGCCACGTCTTCTGACACGTACAACTACCACATCCGTCGCTCGCGCATTGATCGCTGTCCCTTGTCCGTGTGTGTTCTTGGCAGCCCTACGTACGTTGTTGCTGATTTTTGTGTGTGCTCTTGTGCTCCCCTCGATCTCTACCAAAGGCAGTGTCTTGTGGTCGGTCGAGATTTGATGAAAGATTTGCTGTACGTGGTGCTTATTTAGTGCTAAAAAATGTAAATACGAGTCCTCTTGCATGCTTAGATCTTAATCTTACTGCATTCGGGGGTTTGCTGTCTGTGTTAGCTAGGTTTTGTGCGCGCTTTTGGATTCCATGGAACAAACTTGTGTTTCAGTTAGCATCTTGTTGTCTGTATCAGCCCTGAGAAGTCATTTAGAAGTAGTACAACAAGCATAAATTCATAAAGCTCATATTCTTTTGCATGCGGTCAGGTCATTTCTTATTGTCATAGTCAGCTGCTAGCGATGAATGAAATTCTGTATTCGACAGCTCGCAAGCAATGATAATCATAAGACTCCGACCAAAAAGCTCCATTAGAGTAGTAATTTACAGACTTCTTTTGACACGCTCATGATGATGCTGATGCCTGCTGCACAAGAATCGATGGCATCTGAAAAACGCTCGATGTGCAATGCCCATCAATCCAGCTCCAGCTGCAGGGCAGGTGAGCAGATTACAGCAATGATAACCGGCCTGGCCTGGCCTGCGGAGAGGATCGGAGAGGTGAGGACCAAAGAAAGAAAGAAAGAAAGAAAGAATGAATTCCCTTTCGCGCGTCGTCGGTCGCTTTTCCTGAGACCTCGCTTTCTTCCCCGTCTGCGAAGAAAAGCGAAGGGGGCGCGCGGCAAAAGGCTGCGGCCGCCTGCGCCACGCACAGTCGCGCTGCCGCGCTCTGAAAGGTTGAGGCCGTTGTGTGCCTGCCTGCCTGTGCGTGCACTTTCGTTTCCCCGAAACCATGTCCCGATTCGTGTCAAACAAAGGCAAGCTGGACGCAACTTCTCGGGGTCCAAACTGTAAAGATGCCCTTGTCGAGCCATCATCATCTCGTGTGCACACATATCCGATGCGAGGATGCCACGCCGTGCGTGCCTATCCTCTGGACTCTGGTCTGGTACTACCAGCTTGCGGCACAAGACTGCTTCACTTGGCGTGGCGGCCTATATGTCACTAGTATATGTGAATTCAATGCCCGCTAACCAACCGTACCTTGGGTAACATGCCTCGGCGTCAAGTGAACCGACTCGACTCGACTCGACTGCAGGTCAGTCGCTACTACCACTACTCCTTGTACGGAAGGTCTCGAAGCGAAAAAAATGGGTCAAACAACGAGGCTCAGGATGGATCGACGACGACGGAATAAGTGCGATGCGTGCAACATGGCTGTTGCTGCTGGCCATACCTGCCACGCCAGTCGCCCGACGTACATGACACGCAGCAGCTAGTCACGTACTCCTGCCGGCCCGTACGCAGGGCTCCGGCTTCGTGTGTGGGAACTACAGTGCACGCGCGGTTTTACAGCTCCGCCGCCCGGACGCTGGGATACGATACGAGCAGTTTTTTCGCATGGACCCCGGCCTTCAGAACAGCGCAGCCTCCGGTAAGTCCTCCTGTTCACCGGTCGACTGCCTGCTACATACCCAGGGCGCGGCCGGCCTGGATGGTCCTGGAGGACCTGGACTCTCCTGGCCACTTGCCAGCCAGTACGCTCCGTCCTTTACCACCCTCGTTCGGGTTACTCCTCTGACTCCTGTACCCAAACCCAAACTTGAATTTGAGTGTCTTGTGTTCCCATTGGCGCGACGGAGTGTGCGGTCCTGTCGAGGAGCCCTTTCTGTTTCGGGACGCATCGCATATTGTTCGCTATGCGTCTAGGTTTTAGTTGACTAAGAATGATTATGTTGCTTATAAGGAGAAAACATCAAGCGGGGATAGCTCAGTTGGGAGAGCGTCAGACTGAAGATCTGAAGGTCGCGTGTTCGATCCACGCTCACCGCAAAGTATTTTTTATTAAAATTATATATATATTTTGCCCAGTCTCAGCTTTCTATTATTTTTCGCTATCTAAGGTTTTCTCCTCCAGCCGCCGCCGCCGTTTCGAAGCTCATATCGCCGCAACTCACCGCGGTCTCGGGTTACAACGTAAGCCCTTAGTATTCCCTCTTTAATTCGTTCTGTTTTTCCCGGATTCAGTCTTAGAACATATGGATGGATTTGATCTGTTCTTCATTAGCAAGGATGAGGAACAATTAGGATTCTTGGTCATAGCGCAACGTCGAAACACTGTTTCTATTCCGAACTTCGGATCCCGTTCGTTTGATTTTGCAAGTGAGGGTTTTAATTTAGCTGATAGCTCGATAAAAGACTTTCTGATTCGAAAGGCTAGAACCGAATTGAACCTTCCAGTACTGGGGTACAAGTTTCAGGAACGGACTCAAGGCTGTTCACAGATCTGCACGGGAATATGGGTGGGCAGTGGGTACTGTGCAGGCCAGGAGAAGATGCAGTGTTTGTTTTCTTTGATCTTAGCTCATCAATGAATCCATCTTCGTTGCTTGGGGATCACTAGCCATGTACAATGAAGATGCTTAGAGGCAACTTCATTGATTTTTTTTACCACAGAGGAAGAGGGTGTGATAGGCTTGGCGAGCCAACATAAAAACTTAGCCACTTTCATGGAAATGAGACCCAAAAGATTCCCGTTGGGGCGTAACCCTCTTAGCGACGCGCCATGCCGGAACCCGGGTATGGTGTTAAATGAGCAAGGGCCGTGTCGTCACCCCCGTGGCGCGCCGTGTCTTGATCTGGGCACGGTGTCAAGTGAGCAAGGATCGGGTCGTCGCATCCTTAGTGGCGGGCCACATCGGCGCCCGGATGTGGTGCAAAATGAGCAAGGGTCTTCACACCTCCCTCGGCGGGTGCGAAGGGTAAGGAAGCTAGTCGAACCAACCAAGATCCGTTTAGGTAGCTGGAATGTTGGGTCCCTCACGGGTAGGTTAAGAGAGCTAGTTGACACTATGGTTAGGAGGCGTGTAAATATTTTGTGCGTTCAAGAGACCAAATGGAAGGGTCAAAAGGCGAAGGAGGTGGACAATACAGGCTTCAAGCTATGGTACACAGGGACAACTTCGAGTAGAAATGGAGTCGGAGTTTTGATCGATAAGAGCCTCCAAGGTGGTGTGGTGGAGGTGAAAAGGCAAGGAGATAGGATTATCTTAGTTAAACTTGTCATTAGTGATTTAGTCTTAAACGTTATTAGTGTGTATGCTCCCCAAGTAGGCCTTGATGAGTGTGCTAAGAGGCAATTTTGGGAGGATTTGGATGGCATAGTCAGGGCTGTACCAAGTAGCGAGAAGCTCTTCATTGGAGGGGAACTTAATGGCCATATAGGAGCATCTAGTACAGGTTACGAGGCAGCACATGGAGGTTTTGGTTTCGAAAGAAGAAACCAGGAGGGAGAGGATATCCTAGACTTTGCTACAGCTTTTGATATGATGGTAGCAAACACTTTCTTCCAAAAGCGAGAGTCCCACTTAGTGACCTTTAGTAGTGGCTTGTCCTGCAATCAGATTGACTTTGTCCTTGCAAGAAGGGAAGATAAACGTGCTTGCGTGGATTGTAAGGTGATACCTGGGGAATGTGTGGTGTCTCAGCACAAGCTAGTGGTAGTTGACTTCCGCTTTATGATGCAAACTTGTAGGGCTAAACAAGCCAAGATTGCAAGGACAAAGTGGTGGAATTTAGAAGGGGAGACATCAAAGGTCTTCAAGGCAAGAGTTATTGAGAGGGCCCGAGGAAGGACGAAGGTGACGCCAACAATATGTGGGAGAAGATGGCGACATACGTTCGAAAGGTTGTTGCAGAGGTGCTAGGTGTGACCAAAGAAAGTGGATGCGCTATGAAAGACACTTGGTGGTGGAATGAGGATGTTCAAAAGACAATTAAAGAGAAGAAGGAAGGCTATAAGAGCTTGTTCCAGGACCGGAGTGCAGATAACATAGAGAAGTATAAGGTGGCAAAGAAGGTTGCAAAACGGGCAGTGGTGGAGGCAAAGGGACGGGCTTATGAAGATTTGTACAAGCGTCTTGATACGAAGGAAGGAGAAAAGGACATCTATAGGATGGCTAGGACTCGTGATAGGAAGACGAGGGACTTTACTCAAGTCAAGTGCATTAAGGATGAGAGGGAGCAACTCTTGGTGAAAGAGGATGAGATCAGACAAAGATGGAAAGAGTATTTTGACAAATTGTTCAATGGGGAGAACGAGAACTCCCCTGTTCAGTTGGACGACTCGTTTGATGAAAACAATAAGTGCTTTGAGCGGAGGATTCAAGAATTGGAGGTCAGAAAAGCGTTGAAAAGGATGAAAGGGAGCAAAGCGATGGGCCCGAATGGTATCCCAATCAAGGTGTGGAGATGCCTTGGGGATATAGCTATAGTATGGCTAACCAAGATGTTCAATAATATCTTCCGATCGAATAAGATGCCTGAGGAGTGGAGAAGAAGCACTTTGGTACCAATCTACAAGAACAAGGGTGACATCCAGAGTTGTAATAACTATCGTGGGATTAAGTTGATGAGCCACACTATGAAGCTATGGGAGAGAGTCATCGAGCACCGCCTGCGAAGAAGGACACGAGTATCTACCAACCAATTTGGTTTCATGCCTGGAAGGTCAACCACAGAAGCAATCTTCTTGTTAAGACAAGTTATGGAGCGATTTAGAGAGCAGAAGAAGGACCTACATATGGTTTTCATTGACTTGGAGAAGGCTTATGACAAGATACCAAGAAATGTTATGTGGTGGGCTTTGGATAGACATAAAGTCCCAACAAAGTACATGACCCTCATCAAGGACATGTACAACAATGTTGTGACTAGCGTTCGAACCAATGATGATAATACTGATTACTTCCCGATTAGAATTGGGTTTCATCAAGGGTCAGCCTTGAGCCCGTATCTCTTTGCCTTGGTAATGGACGAGATTACAAGGGACATTCAAGGGGACATCCATTGGTGCATGCTCTTCGCCGATGATGTAGTGTTAGTTGATGAAAGCTTGGCGGGAGTAAATAGGAAACTTGAGTTGTGGCGGCAGACCCTTGAGTCTAAAGGTTTTAGACTAAGTCAGACTAAAACCGAGTATATGAAATGCGACTTTGGCACAACGGCTCAGGATGAGGGAGATGTGAGTTTGGAAGGTCAAGTCGTGCCTAAAAAGGACACCTTCCGATATCTGGGATCGATGCTACAAAGGGATGGAGATATTGATGCAAACGTTAGCCATAGAATAAAAGCATGGTGGATCAAGTGACGTCAAGCTTCTGGCATTCTATGTGACAAGAGGTTACCCCAAAAGCTAAAAGGCAAGTTCTATATAACAGCAATTAGACCTGCAATGTTGTATGGAGCCGAATATTGGCCTACAAAGGCTCGACATGTTCAACAAATGAGTGTTGCAGAAATGCGCATGTTGCGTTGGATCTGTGGTCACACAAGAATGGACCGAGTTCGGAATGATGATATACGTGATGGCCTAGGGGTGACACCAATTGAAGAAAAGCTTGTCCAACATCGGTTGAGATGGTTTGGCCATGTCCAGAGGAGACCGCCAGATGCACCAGTGCGCTGTGGAGCCCCAAGCCAAGCTAATAATATAAGGAGAGGCAGAGGAAGGCCGAAGTTAACATGGGCGGAGGCGGTGAATAGGGATTTAAAAGCTTGGGATATATTTAGAGATCTATGTTTGGATAGGATTGCCTGGAAAGCAGCTATTGAAGTGTCGGAACCATGACTTGGGTATCTTGTTGGGTTTCAACTCTAGCCTACCCCAACTTGTTTGGGACTACAGGCTTTGTTGATGTTGATGTTGATGTTGAGTGGATCTTAGCACAAACTCGGCGTGGGTGTTGTTGCTTGACAAGGCGTTCTAACACCTGATTGAAACATTTTTTTTTTCCTCGAACACGGGGGAGAGCTGTGTATCACTAACTCATTGTATTAACTATTGAGAACGTCTGGATTAAAAATACATATGGCAGGGAACAGTGCTTACCTTAATTATTTAAATATCATTATATCAATGCTAAACCGTTTAGTTCGCACTGGAGGATGAGGCTCCTTATATGAATGTTCCATGATTCGCCATGTCTAAGAGCCTCTCTAAGTGCCTTTGCATTTCACATGCTCCAATATGTGGAATTTGCATCACTTATTGTGAAAAATGAGGCAACAGACATTTGAAATTAGGTTAGGCTAAAAGCGTTGTTCTCCTTTATATGATATCTTATTATTATGGCCTTGATGCTTTCTTTTCATCCACAACTGTGTTTAGGGTGAATGCTGAGAATAGTTTAGTGCTTATTCCTCTCTTCACTTTATCCTGATTATGTCTACCTTCTTGTTATGGCCATTATGTTGCATGACCTGTAAATGCTACTACCAGGTATAATTGGGCTGCGAGACTTTATACGGATGATGGCTGCACGAGGTACCAGTGTTGTGCTTTCAAGAGCTGCTCGGATGAGGCAAAAACTGCAGTCTGCCTTGGAGGCCAGTGCCCTAGATATTGAAGATGTTTCATACCAACATGCTGGGCATGCAGCTGTCAAGGACAATGCAAATGAGACGCACTTCAACATCAAGGTAGTTTCACCCAAATTTGAGGGGCAGAACCTTGTGAAGCGTCATAGGATGGTGTATGACCTTCTGACGGATGAGCTTAGCTCAGGTCTCCATGCTGTCTCCATTGTTGCAAAAACCCCGAAAGAGTTAGGATCTTGATTGCATAATAATGTCGAATAAGCACTGTCCTGTGTTTCAAAATAAATCTGTTATATAGCAGTATCATGTAACCATGAACCGATTGCCAAATCAATGACATTGGCATGCTGCTCTTATGAAGATATGGTATTCAGAATAGACTGGAGTGGGAAAATTTATTTCAGCTATTTTTTATGACTATTGGCCATGTCAATCATGTCAGATGCGAGGCTTATTGTTTTCTTTCTTTGTGGTTAGGCGAATTCGTTGTTTCTTTATTAGTCATGTGATCATCTGAAAAGATTTCTGTGTTGTTGGCAGCATTAGTCGAGCTAGCTGAATATTTTGTGGTGGTGATATCATGATGAGATGTATACCCATCCGCCTAGCATTTTGATTCTGACAATCAATAAGGATCCTGTTTCGGATAGTTTTTTTTATCACATCTTAGTCTGTAGACTCTACAGTACAAAACTAGTACAGCTGAACCCCCCTCCCAAGAAAAATACTATATATCATTGATAAAACTAGTTAATCATGGTTTATTGGTCAATGGAAAGGATTTAAGTTCAACTGTAGGTTTTCTGCAGAAACATATGGGAATATAGTACGGATTCTTCTCATGGAATCTCCTAATGTTGATAACGGTGTTTCTGCATCACCAATCCTGTCACTATGCTCATGATTTCCAGATGACAACTACGGAGTACTGTTGTTTGGTCCACGGGGCGCCTTTTCTCTGCAGAAATGCATCACTTGAGAGCGCATGACTGCAGGCTTTTCTTAAGGCTGCAAGACTGATGGAAACTGTGCTTTCGATTGCTACTGCTAGAAACCATGAGCACGAGCAGGATTGCAGATTTGCAGTATGATGATGCTGCCACAGCCCCACAGCTGCGCTTGGTACAAACCTTTCAGTCTGTCTGGGCTCTGTTTTTTTTTCCAAGAAAAAAAATGGATTGAACTCTGCCTTTGCAAGATATTTCCATTTTGGCACCCGGAAACCTCTCCTCCGTTTGTTCTTAGGCCCGGTTTAGATTGAGAAAAGTGGTGAAAAATTTTTGTAATTTTTTTTTACGTTCAAAATGCAAAACGCAAAAACTTTTTGCATACATGTTTAGATTGAGTGAAATATTTTATAAAACATAGAGAAAGAGAAGTCTGGCACGCGCAACGATGCAAAATATTTTAGATTTTGATGTGTTAAGTGTCAAATGTAAAATATTTTAGACGGTTACTTTTTACAAAATTTGGTACCCTGTTTAGTTTCATTTTGCAAAAAAATAACCCAAAACACAAAAACTTTTTGCAATATGGAGGAATTAAACATGACCTTAATCAGTTTGGAAGCAAACTACTAGGAGCAGGGCACAAGGATTAATGATAATGTCGAAATTCTTTGGCTGGACCTGCATTTGCTGGATTACAAGTTGATGAGACCGGGTTCCTGAATCGTGACGTCTTACGCAAAGAGGCAGTGCAGGGTTGCTGCAGCCTGCAGGCAAAAAAAGCCGCAAAGATGGAGGCCGGTCACCAAAGGTCCATTGCACCAACTTAAAAGGTCTGTGTGAGCACTGGTGTCAGTTTACCTGCGTTTGCTATGTGGACTTCGATTTGCGTTTCGATGAGACGTTCTGAGCGGAAAGGGAAACAGACCAATGTGGGAGTAGCATCGGTGCCACCAGCCATGTCGCTTGTCACTGTCACGTACCGGCGGCTACTGTTTGGCCACTAAACATGTAATTTTTTTTTAAAAAAAAAAACTTACCAAAACATTTAAAATTTCAAAATAATTGCCCCCATGCAGGATCGAACTACAGACCTTCAGTTTACAAGACTGACGCTCTACCACTGAGCTATAGGGGCATTAGATGATTAAGGTTAACAAAGGTTTTATTCCAGTGCAATAATTGGAAGATCACAAACAATTGATATATTATTGGGTCGTGGCCCAATGGTATGGATAGCTTGCAGGAAAGGTACAGTACCATAAGCGGATTTTAATGAATAATGTGGACAGCTAAATGCATATTGGTAGGTGATGATATAGCTCGCTAAATACAGATAACTTGCACGAAGAGATCTTCTTAGTTAAGGAGTTGAATCCGGCTTTATCCCTTGGAACTAAGGGAATCAGACTTGCACGAAGAGATAGCTACCATGAGTTCATGACTGCATGCTAATGCGCTAAAGAGAATATCTTGCATGAATGATAGGGGTTTTGCTTTTATAAAATATTTATATTTAGATTTTTGGTGAGATAGAGTACACTATCATCAAGTTTCACAAAAATTCAACGGATACAACAACTAGGAGAGACAAAAGACAATTTTGAATATATGGTGTATATCAGACATGTTTTTTTTTTATCAATATTATACACGTTTATTTCTTGAATTACAAATGAGAGAGGGGCTTAAAGACGGTAAAAATATGTCCACCAGTTCTTCTAGGTGGGAGCAGCGTTTGAGCAGAAGACAACAGATCGAACACTATCCCGGTATCCCCCTGTTTGAAATAACGCCAAAACAAAGATCTATACCAGCGATGCAGATAAAAACAGAACTACACACAATCCACTGAAACCAGTCTTTAAATGTACATTTTGAATACAACCGCTGCATTGGCACAATACATAATCCATATTCGTTCTCAACTTATTTCATGGTCTTTGGTGCCACTTTCTACAGATTAAATCACATGCATATTGAATTGGATACTGAATATGATCATGGTTTGCATCTGTTGTGGTCTCCACTTCTTGAATAGGTTTTGACGGTGAAAGATAAAAAGCAATGTCAAGCACTCACCTACATGACAGAGCTCTTCAAATCTTATTTTTGCAGTTCACATTAAGTTTAATTTCAACCAAGATCACAGTTTATTCTAGAAAAATCTCTCAGCAGATGGATCAGATTCCAGCAAATTGCCATCGAAATTCACCTTACAGCCAGCAGGAAACTGCACTCCAGCTTGCTCGCAGCTGTCCTTAGTAACCTCCGGACAAGACCGAACATCCAAGTACTCGAGAGCCTTGAAGGATTGAATCACTCTGCTGACCCCTGCAACTGTGAGCCGAAAACAGCTGCTGATCTTCAAAACTCTCAGTTCAGACTGAAACCCATATCCTTCCCCGTCCAGGAATGCATCATCGGTTATCTGGTCACAACATCCAACATCAATAGCCACAAGAAGTTTACAGTTAGACAGCAAGCTTTGCAATGATGTGTCTGTTATTTTCAAGCACCAGTCCATTCTCAGGCTCCTTAAGCTGCTGGAACAGCCAAGAGCAAGTGCTTGTATGGAAGCATCGCTAATCCGACATCCACCAATGACAAGAGTCTCTAGGTTACGGCAGAACTTAGCTAATGAATAGATGGACTTATCTCCCACCTTGAAGCAGTCCAATAGCTTTATTGACACCAAACATGATGAAGATACCTCAGCGATCTTACAGACTCCAGGATCACTAACTTTATTGCATTTACTTATGTCTAGTGATTTTATGTGATGACAGCCATCAGCCAGAGCAGATATTCCAGCATCTGTTATGCTGTTACATCCTGCAGCTCCAAGTTCTACCAATTGTAGGCAGCTCTTTGATAGAGCAGTCAATAAATTATCTGTTATTAATTTGCAACCCATGATTTGCAGCTGACTCAATTTTTTGCACCCTAGTGCAACCGCCTTCAAACCTTTGTCACTCAGCTTTATGCACCGAGAAACGTCAAGGGACTGCAGAGATGGCAGTCCATCACCCAATTTGGTAACTCCAACATCAGAGATACCTGCGAAACACGTGAACCAGGGCAAGTCTAATAACCAATAGAATTCAAAAAAGGACATTTTCACCAAAATCAGACAAATACCTACAATGTCCCGGACAATAATGACTTTAAAGGACAGAAAATTAGTAATATCAGCCACCGTAAGAAAAAAAAATACATGCCCCCCATGAAAGATCTGTTAACAGGATACCAAATTAGTAATTTGAACCATTGTTGGAAACTTGAGATCTCAGGCGGCCATAACTTGGGTAAACTGATATGCAAATAATAGCAAAGCTGGAAAAAAAATAGGGCAGGCAATATCTTTGAAAACGGGTACATATGGAATATGGAACTATTCCAGCTGGACAAAAAGATTTGCACATAATTTTTTCCATTTTTTTATAATTATCTTTATTTTAACAATAATGAGAAAACTCACACTCTAATTTCAGAAAATGAATACAGCTTCACGTTACCCCAAGGTTGAAATGAACCGTCACAGGCAAATTCATCATCAAAGATGTGTGGTTCATTTTTCTCGAAATAAGCTTGATAAAAAGTTTTATACAAAATATAAGGTTATAAACTTACCCCTAAGCTTTAACAGTAGTACAAACATGATTCACCTTCACAAAGACAAGAAAGTTCATTCACAAAGTGAAGGACCTCACAAAGACACTCCAACATCTCCAAGATTAGAATATGGACTTGGAATAGACATAATCAAGACTGCAAAATAGAGTACAAGTATTTATCCAATGGTACGTGAGACTAACATTGTTAGAGTAGGATTGAGTCAGTCTCTGACGGAATACCGTGAGGCTAACATTCTTAGAGAGTTAGAGTAGGACTGAATCAGTCTGTGACGTAACTCGAAAATACAGTACAATTGTCATGTCTCATGTCCACCAGGAAGATAAAGATAGCAATGCCATCCACCAAATTGACAACAAGCAGCACATGTGGGTAGCGCGAGAAGAAGAGACGGCCGCACCTTTGCAATTCTGCAGCGCGAGGACGCGCAAGTTGCGGAAGCTGGCGGCGATAACGCTGAGGTCGTCGTCGATGACCCCGGGGTAGAAGGAGCGGGAGGGCGACTGGGAGAGGTCGAGCTCCAGGACTCCAGGGAACCGTGCGGCGAGGCGGCGCAGCATGTCCGGGCCGGCGCGCGCGCGCAGGCGCCGCCGCTCGGAGCTCTGGATCCGGAGCCAGCGGCGGCACACGAGCCCGAACGCGTCCCGCTCCGACTCGGGACCCAGCCGCGTGAGCACCGCGCGGAGCTCGTCGTCGGTGAGGACCTCGTTGATGAGGGCCCCGCCGCCGGCCGGCGGTGGCGCTGACATCACTGGAGGTAGGAGGAGCAGTTTTTTTTTTATTTCCCTTTTGTCTCGTCTCTCGTCAAGCTGAACTGTCACGGAGAGGTGCGGTCCAGTGGGAGAGTAGAGGAGGATGGGGGAAAGTTGCTGTGCTGGCGGCGGCCGCTTTCGCCTCGGGCTGGACCAATGTCCATATCTCGTACAGTACGGAGGATCTTATTTGACGGGCTTAACCGCTTAAGCCCATTTGGTAATTTGTTTGGGCCGAGTGAGAAATGCCAATGCTCGTCCGCAACTCTGGTGAAGCACTCCACAGTGAAGAATGAAAGCATTTCCTTCACGAGATCTTATCCTTGAGTATTGACAGTATTTTTTTAGGATGATTCTTAGGCTTAGCATTATGTGCAATGACCTCACTGCTTGTTATAGTTTGTTTTAGTTTTGTACTGAGATAAACTTTTCCCAATTTTGATTAAGCTTTAAAAAAGAAAAACATTAGCATCTTATGAGTTCAAATTCAAATAAATACCTTATCAAAAACATATTGTATGAAGAAACTAGATTTGTTGTATTTTTTATAAACTTGGTTAAAGATAGAGAAGTTTGACTTAAGACAAAACAAAAGAAACTACCGTTTAGTTTGAATGGACACAGTAAGTTTGACGCACTTGTGGAGCAAGAATGCAAGTGTTCTTCGAGCGCAGACCTTATTTGGGTGGCACGGTGGCATGCCAGAAAGCATGAAGAACATGACCGAAGCGTCACGTCACCAATTTTTAGGAGAAAAGCTCCGAGACGTTGCCCCCGAAGCATCAGTTTTTACCCGACAGCCCGAGTATCAGATAAATTACAAACATGTTGCTAACTGCTAAGGAAACACGTACCATGTCCATGTGCTAGGCTACGAGAGAGCAAAGAAGCGTTGCCTGGCTATTGCTAACACAATCCGCTCATTCAGTTCTGGTATATACAGTACAAAGCATTCAATTTGTCGATCACAACTCTTAGACACCCACTGATGATTCACGAACAGAATCTTACAGATCCAATACTTTGTGCACCCACTGACGATTCACCAATACAGGTTTTGTGTGTAACAAAATAACGATATGTAATGAGAATTCTGGCATCTGCCATTTCATCTTATTCCTCACTACCAGATTCCCAACAGGCCGGCACTATTTTCTCACTCCGTCTTGATCAGCTTCTTCACAATGCTCTGAAGAGCTGGCGCACTGGCACTACATTTCTGGTCAGCAAAGCATGACCTCCCTTCCTCGGCCGCTTTGCACAGCTGCGGATCCATGGGCACCTTACCAAGGAAAGGTACCCCCATTTCATGGCACATCTTCTCAGCGCCTCCCTTGCTGCTATCAAACACCTCACTGCAGGCCATCACTGACAGAAGCTCAGGGGCTTTCTCCTTGATGTAGTTCAGGGCCCACTCCGTGGCATCTGTCTCGCCCGCCTCACCTGGCTTGACGAATCTGAGATCTGAAAGCGGCTGCCTCAGGCCACTCATGTTCTCCACAACACCTAGGACAGGGACGCCAACCTTCTTGCAGAAGTTTATCTCTTTCCTAACGTCAATCAGAGAGACCTGTTGCGGAGTCGTGACAATTATCGCACCATCAATTCCTGTGGCTTGCAGGTATTGCACGATCGCGATGTGCTCATCAGATGTTCCTGGAGGAGCATCCACTACGAGATAGTCAATCTCCCCCCAGTCGACATCCTTTAAGAACTGCTTGATCAGTCCATTCTTGCGAGGACCCCTCCATATGACAGCATCATCTGGATTACGCAGCATGAAACCAATCGACATCACACCAAGGTTGGACTCAACATACACAGGCGACCAACCAAGGTTGCTTTGGTGGATATCTTGTCCCTCAAGGCCTAACATTTTTGGGATGCTAGGGCCACATATATCTATGTCCAGAAGGCCAACCTGATGGTCCATTTCAGCTAGGGAAAACGAGAGTTGGGCTGAGAATGTGCTCTTTCCAACACCTCCCTTTCCAGACAAAACTAACAATTTGTGTTTCACAGTAGCCAACCTCTCAACAATAGCAACCACATCTGCAAAATATAGCCAGTCAATAATCAGTTCACTTTCACCTAGCAGATATACGAGTAGCATGTAAATAGTGCCCATGCATATATAATAATTCATGCATTCACCTATGGCCAGTGGTATAATCACACTGAACTGCATGTGAAAAAAGATAAATGACCAACAACAACAAAAGGTAAACCAATCAGCCAATCACACATTTGACATTTTAAGCATGATGCTTTGCTCCAGTGAAATGTATCGAAATAAAATTACAATGACTCTCGCATTTAGAGTTGTTGATCATTGCATTTAGGCCAAAGATTTATTTATAGCATTGATGGGAGTCACACTGAAAACTTGATCATGTAATCTTTAACATCCAATGAGTATAGATAGTGCAGGAATACAGGATAATCACATTGACTGTCTTTCCTGCTCAATCTGAAAATTCTCCAAGCCTCAAATTTACTACAAGCAGATGGATTGTGTACAATGTTCGTAAAGCTGCTCATTACTGAAAAAGGAGTCAATTCATTGAAGCAGCTTTAGCAAATAGCTCAATATACTATACTAGTAACACTCAAGTAGCACAAAATTGTAAATCTTGCATATTCGTACTCCATAGACAACCTCTAAAGGATCATGGAGATCCCAAGGTAGCAAAGAAGTTTGTATCAGAAGCAAAAGAAAATGACAGTTCATATTTTTCCAAAAAATATTATGTTTTTCTGTAGTGTGATCTGGCACTCCTTGTAGGGTAAGGAAAAGGCAGGTTTGACTCAACAGAGCCTACAACCTAGCATAAAAAAAACTAAAACGCTTGGAACAAGACACATCAACATCAACATCAACAAAGCCTGTAGTCCCAAACAAGTTGGGGTAAGCTAGAGTTGAAACCCAACAAGATACCCAAGTCATGGTTCCGGCACTTCAATAGCTGCTTTCCAGGCAATCATATCCAAACATAGATCTCTAGATATATCCCAAGCTTTTAAATCCCTATTCACCGCCTCCGCCCATGTCAACTTCGGCCTTCCTCTGCCTCTTCTTATATTATTAGCTTGGCTTGGGACTCCACACCCACAGCGCACTGGTGCATCTGGCGATCTCCTCTGGACATGGCCAAACCATCTCAACCAATGTTGGACAAGCTTTTCTTCAATTGGTGCCACCCCTAGGCGATCACGTATATCATCATTCCGCACTCGGTCCATTCTTGTGTGACCACAGATCCAACGCAACATGCGCATTTCTGCAACACTCATTTGTTGAACATGTCGTGCCTTTGTGGGCCAACATTCAGCTCCATACAACATTGCAGGTCTAATTGATGTCCTATAGAACTTGCCTTTTAGCTTTTGGGGTACCCTCTTGTCACATAGAATGCCAGAAGCTTGACGCCACTTGATCCACCCTGCTTTGATTCTATGGCTAACGTCTGCATCAATATCTCCATCCCTTTGTAGCATCGATCCCAGATATCGGAAGGTGTCCTTTTTAGGCACGACTTGACCTTCCAAACTCACATCTCCCTCATCCTGAGCCGTTGTGCCAAAGTCGCATTTCATATACTCGGTTTTAGTCCGACTTAGTCTAAAACCTTTAGGCTCAAGGGTCTGCCGCCACAGCTCAAGTTTCCTATTTACTCCCGCCAAGCTTTCATCAACTAACACTACATCATCGGCGAAGAGCATGCACCAAGGGATGTCCCCTTGAATGTCCCTTGTAATCTCATCCATTACCAAGGCAAAGAGATACGGGCTCAAGGCTGACCCTTGATGAAGCCCAATTCTAATCGGGAAGTAATCAGTATTACCATCATTGGTTCGAACGCTAGTCACAACATTGTTGTACATGTCCTTGATGAGGGTCACGTACTTTGTTGGGACTTTATGTCTATCCAAAGCCCACCACATAACATTTCTTGGTATCTTGTCATAAGCTTTCTCCAAGTCAATGAAAACCATATGTAGGTCCTTCTTCTGCTCTCTAAATCGCTCCATAACTTGTCTTAACAAGAAGATTGCTTCTGTGGTTGACCTTCCAGGCATGAAGCCAAATTGGTTGGTAGATACTCGTGTCCTTCTTCGCAGGCGGTGCTCGATGACTCTCTCCCATAGCTTCAAATATAAAACCATGCACTCTATCTCACTAAATTCAAGATTCATCAAAGTTAGAACCTTCAATAGCATTAGTTGTAGTGGACTCTTGTGGAATCTGGATATCACAACAGGTCATAATGAATTCATTTACAGAAATGAACAGGTCATAGATGAATTGTTTTACAGGAATTACATTTTCTCAAGTCCCCACGACTTCCCTCACAGTTTACGCTAAGTAACCAGACAAAACTTAAAAGAAGTCACAAATTTATTTGCTTCAAGATTTAATTAATTGATTGGATTAGACTAGATGCTTGATGGCCACTTGCACGGTGAAAAACCTTTTATTAGGCAGCTGAAAACTTCATATTCAATTCCATTCGGTTTTGGACCTTGACTGCTCTAAAGGCTGTGATTAACAGTACAATTGACAATAAAGAGCATGCTAAGGAGCCTAACCACTGGCAAGAGTTCACCAACTAACGGTTAGCACAATCACACATTATAACAATTTAACCATGAAGCTTTTCTTGTTATGTGTCGGGCACACGGTCAGCACAGGTTTGAGCTAGAACACTCTCGTGGTTTAGTATATCATCATCAAGTTTGACAAATCATAATAAAAAAGTATAAATAATTATAATATTAAATAAATCTTATTAGATTAATTACAAAATATTTTTTAACAAATTAATTTAGAGATATAAATTTAAATACTATTTACTAGAAACATTTTAACGACCACACATATTATAGTTACACGTATATTATAATTGTATTCTTTTAGAACTACTCAGCAACAGAATGTACTATCTAGGAAACCCCTCAAATACTTGGAACAAGATTCAAATATAAAATCTGAACACTCTTCTAATCTTTCTGAGCCAAAATTAAAGATCCGTTCATGTTTGAACCTTCTTTAGCAGCAGTGGTAGCAGGATGTGGCATTAGGATAGCAGGTGCCCATCTGGATATTACTACATATTTGGATCACAGTGAATTGCTTTACAGGAACCACATCATTCCAAGTCCCTAACCTTCTTCCCGTAGTCAGCCACATTGTTTTAATACTACTCTGATAAAGTTAACTTACTTTCAACAATTCTTAAAGGTGATTGCTTAAACATTCAATTATATAATTGGATCAAGCAGGTATGTGCCTAGTTCAAATATGGACTCTCTTTTTTTTTCCGACTATATGGACTCTTTTATTGGTGCTAAATTTTTTATTCAATTCCCTTTGTTTTTGGACCTCAACTTCTCAAAACTACAGGCTAGTTCCTACCAGCACTTGGCCTTTACTTATAAGCACTTGCAGCGGTTGACTGTTGTAAATCCTTAAATCTAAAATGCTTCAGGGGAAATTCTGTACTAAAAACAGGGAAAAAAACTAATCTACGGGAACTGTAATAAAAAATGTAACTAAACTAAGCTCTAAGCTTACTGATCAAACAAAATGATGTGATGGTTGCTGGAGATAACAGTACACCAGTACCAGAGCAAGTCACAGAATCGAATGGAATTAAATACAAGAAAAATGCATGATTCAATTACCGGGATCGGGGCCCTTGGGAGCGGTGGAGCAAATCTGCTGGTTGGGGCATCCGGCACAGGAATCCGCCTTCCCCGCCTCCTCTGACTGCGTTCCAGGGCAATCTGAGCAACACCAAACTAAGCATATTCAAAAACACAAATGCCCTTGAATCAAGCTTGGGTAAAGTAACCCAGCCATCAAAACAACTGCACGATTCCCTGACATTTTTCATCTATATCAGTTATCAAATGAAACAAGGAAATTTTCGCCTCCCGTGGCCGTGGCACGAGGCGACCAAACTCCAGAAAACATGGCTGCAGAAAGCCGGCCCTAAACGCAAAGAAGAGAAGACGAAGAACGAGGCCACCGGAGGGCACTGGGGAATGATTCCTTACGCTCGTTCGCATCGTCGGGGACATCGCCTTTGCCGCCGCCGCCGCCGCCGTTTCCATCTCTGTCTTCTGCTGTACTGGGACTGGGGTTTGAGTCGTCTCGCGCTCTCGGGGCTTACGGCTGGGAAGGAGGATCCGTCTCGGCTCGAACTCGTTCGAGCTAAAGAGCCAGGTCGCCACGGCTCGGATTATTTAGCACCTTGATGATCAGATTTGACTAGCGAGCCTGCAGTCTAATACAGTAACTGATAAAAAAGATGTCGGAGAAACTTTGCAAGTTTGCATGTACTCTCTCTGAAAGAATGACACTGAATATTAATAACATATGTAGCTTCAATAATTTTAGTATAAAAATATATTTGTCAATTCATTTAATAATATTAATTATACACCATAAATATTAATATTTTTCTTATATAATTGTTTGAAGTTGAAAATGTTTGACTTCTCAACAAGTGTACGGAGGAAGCGTTCCTAAGTAACTCTTATTGTCGCTTCCCGAGAAAATAACTTCCACTAATTTTATATAAATAATATTAATATTTATGATAATCAATTAATATCATTAGATAGATCATTGGATCTATTTTTATAATAAATTTATTTAGAGATATAAATATTACACATATTTTTATAAACATAATAAAACTTATGACGCTGAAACAAAAAAAAATAATGGTTATTTAAAGGGACGTGACTATTGCACGCACGTGCATGCTATAGCCTTACAGCACGCTCAGCCTAAAAATAGAAAAATACCCCAAAACTGCACTTTCCATTCTAGGTGGGAGCTGTGTCGCTATCAGCGGGAAGAAAGCTGCATTCTTGGCCCCCGCCCCCACCCTCTTCACCCTATTTTGCTCTTCTTTCTTAGCACGCAAAAACAGAGAGGGGAGCGACCAAAATCATCTAAAGAAAATAGCAGGTACATATAAATATGCAAGAATACTGTCATCTGCATACAACACAATGGCCACAAAAAAAAGAACCAACCAAATATGTTACTAAAAACAATGCACAATGGCCACAAAAAAAGAACCAACCAAATTTGTTACCAGAAGCAATTCAGTTATTTTACATATTTTGATATCAGATCTATTGCTAGAAGCACATCTGATAAACTGATAAAGCAATTCCGTACATTTGAATAACCAATTCAGTACATTTGCATAAGCAATACATTTTTTTAAAAAAAGTACTGCAAATCTTGCTTCTTCCTGCATATGCAGATTTGATCCTACATGTTTCCTACATGTTCACCACGCTACCCAGATTTTTAGTCCAAAGTCCAAACTGAAACCTTCATCCCATCCAGAGTCCAACAAGCTTAGTTCTGCAATAGCAAAACAGACAGTGAAGCTATCAGTAGCATTACTTGTTATTTTGGGAAAAAATACATAGTTTAAAATCTGTTGTCACCATCCTACCAATCTCAAGAGAACACAGGATGGTTATGGTCATGGAGGGATACACACAGACCCAACCCAACCGGTTAATAATACACATAGGGCAACAATAAATACAAACGCTACACCACAAATCTTATCCCATCCTAACTGTGCATCTTGTTCGTGGCAACAAAAATAGATACATATTTATTATTTTTTTTGGACCCACAGAGCTATCAACTAGTCTCTTCCAGAAAATTGTTACTATGAAACCGTGTGCTGGAGGTGGATAATGACATTGCACTAGCCACTAGACGGGTAACAGACAAGGTCCATTACTCATGCAACAAGCAAGCCCTGCTGCTCTGTTGAAGTCTAGTAAGAGACAAGGGTTGCTAAAGCTAATGCAAGATATTAAATAGATGTATGCTGCCAAAAAAAGTATTGAGTAATGCATGTTGTTTTGATATCAAGATAGGGGGAAAAGAAGATATTATTAATTCGTCGCCTTCCTTCCTGTAGAAAGACAGAGAATGGGGCAATTGGCCACACCTCAATGGGAGGGGGCGCCTTCTATTATATAGCTGCTGGACTTGCTTACAAGGCAGGGGGTAATCTCCCTGATTTACATCTGCTAACTATAGCAACTAATCACTGATTTCCATATGCTAATTGCCTGATTTACAGCTGCTAATTATGGCTGTGCTATCCATAATTAGCAGGGGATATTCTACTGTGCTATCCATAATTAGCAGGGGATATTCTATTTCCTAACACCCGCCCGCAGTCGCAGCGGGAGGCTCCCGGACGCAAAGACTGGACCGAAAATCCTGGAATAATGCCGTCGGAAGTCCTTTAGTCATGATGTCAGCAAACTGATGGGAGGACGGCACGTGGAGTACCCGGATCTCACCAAGGGCAACCTTCTCACGGACGAAGTGAATGTCGATCTCGATGTGCTTCGTTCGCTTGTGGTGGACCGGGTTAGCCGTCATGTAGACGGCGCTGACGTTGTCACAGAAGACAACAGTGGCAGACGGTAGCTGGATATGGAGCTCCTGAAGTAGCTGCCAAAGCCAACAACACTCAGCCACAACATGTGCCACAGCACGATACTCAGCCTCGGCGCTGGAACGTGACACCGTGGTCTGGCGTTTGGAGGACCAGGAGACCAAAGTGTCGCCGAGGTAGACGCAAAAGCCGGAAGTGGAGCGTCGGGAGTCTGGACAGCCTGCCCAGTCGGCGTCAGAATAGGCAGTCAGCTTGTCAACAGACCCGGTGCCGATGTGAAGGCCCGAGGAGAGGGTCCCCTTCACATAGCGCAGGATGCGCTTGATGAGCGCACGGTGGGGCTCCCGAGGAGCGTGCATGAAGAGGCACACTTGCTGCACAGCATATGCCAGATCAGGACGAGTCAACGTCAGGTACTGGAGAGCTCCCGCCAAGCTCCTGTACTCAGATGCGTCCTTCTCTGACAGCAGCTCCCCGTCGGTCGCAGAGAGCTTGGCGTGAGTGTCCACGGGTGTCGCTGTTGGGTGACACTCAGCCATGCCTGCACGCTGAAGGAGCTCGATGGCGTACTGTCGCTGGGAGAGGAAGAGGCCGTCCGAAGAGCGCGTGACGGCGATGCCGAGGAAGTGGTGTAGGGCGCCCAGGTCCGTCATGGCGAACTCGGAGCTCAACCGAGTCATGATGCGCTGAAGAAGGGCCGAGGACGAGGCGGTGAGGACGATGTCGTCGACGTACAATAACAGGTAGGCGAGGCTCGTCCCTTCTCGTAGAACGAAAAGAGACGGGTCGGAGGCGGAGGCGGTGAAGCCAAGCTGCCGGACGAAGGTGGCGAAGCGCTGGTGCCAGGCGCGCGGAGCCTGCTTGAGTCCATACAAGGACTTCAGCAGACGACAGACGTGAGCTGGGGCACCGGGATCGACGAACCCTGGCGGCTGCTGGCAGTAGACAGTCTCCTCGAGGTGGCCGTGAAGAAAGGCGTTCTTCACATCCAGCTGGTGAATCGGCCATGCACAGGATGCAGCGATGCTGAGGACAGACCGTATAGTGGCCGGTTTGACAACCGGGCTGAAGGTCTCATCGTAGTCGACGCCCTCGCGCTGGGAGAAGCCTCGGACGACCCAGCGGGCCTTGTGGCGGGCAAGGGACCCATCGGCATGGAACTTATGCCGGAAAATCCACTTTCCCGTCACGACGTTGGCCCCAGGGGGCCGCGGAACGAGCTGCCAGGTGTTGTTGTCGACGAGGGCCTGGTACTCATCCATCATCGCGGCACGCCAGTTGGCGTCGGCCAGGGCGCTGCGATAGTTTGACGGAAGCGGCGACGGTAAGGATGACACCGTGGCTGCCAGCCCCTCATAGCTGACGCGGGGGATGGCACCCGTCATGGTACGAGTGACCCGCGGAGGCGGCGGCGGAGGCTGCAGCGGCGGTGGAGCAGTGGATGTCGCCGGTGCTGGTGCCGAAGGTGGTGTCGAGGTATCAGGAGCAGCACAGGCTGCTGGGGCAGCTGCCGGCTCGGATGTAGGCGTCGTCCGAGAGCGGCGAACATAGACGTGTGAGAAAGGAACCATGCTGGGTCCAGGCGGGGGCACGTGACCACGCCCGCCCGGTGCCGAGGAAGAGGAGCCGTGGGAGGCTGCAGCGTCGGAGGGTGGCTGCTCAACATCCGAGGGGGATGGAGCGACCACGGGCGTCGAGGATGGAGTCCCACCTGCAACAACAGTAGAACAAGGCACCGAAACCATATCGTCGTCGAGGAGGAAATCTAAGGAGGACGGGGGGAGGCGTCAGGGGTGGTTGTAAAGGGGAAGGTGGTCTCGTCAAAAACGACATGGCGAGAGATGATAATGCGACGGGTGGAAAGGTCGAGGCAGCGGTAACCTTTGTGAGATGATGGGTATCCTAGGAAGACGCATGCTGTAGAGCGAGGGGCGAGCTTATGTTTGGAGGTCGCTTGCATATTGGGGTAACAGAGGCACCCGAAAACACGTAAATGGCTATAGGATGGTGGCTGATTATGTAGACGAGTGTAGGGGGTTTCATGCTGAACGGAAGAGGATGGACGCCGATTAAGGAGATAGCAGGCTGTCAGGAGCCCCTCAGCCCAATATGTGGGCGGCAGGGAAGCATGAAGAAGCATGGTGCGAATGGAGTTGTTGAGCGTGCGAATAAGACGTTCAGCTTTGCCATTTTGGGGTGATGTGTAGGGACAGGAGAGGCGGAGGTGGGTACCTTGGGCAGCGAGGAAGTTGGTGGTGGCGGCGTTGAGGAATTCAGTGCCGTTATCAGCCTGAAAACATTTGATGGGAAGGCTGAATTGTGTGTTGGCAAGCGCAACAAGTTCAACTAAGTGTTGGTAAACCTCGGATTTTTTGCGAAGAGGAAAAACCCAACAGTAGTGACTGTAATCATCCAAGCATACCAAGTAATAGGAAAAGCCTGACAAGCTGTTTACAGGGGATGTCCATACATCGCAGTGAATAAGCTCAAAGGGCTTATGAGTTATGGAATGCGAGGAGCTGAAGGGTAGACGCGTGTGCTTGCCTATCTGACATGAGTGACATAGGGAGCGGTCTACTTTATTACAAAAAACAGCATGAGTTTTATTTAGGCGTTCTAATGCAGCGGGGGATGGATGGCCAAGACGTTGATGCCACAGAGTCGACGTAGTGGCCAGGAGAGCATGAGGTGGTGCGGTTGGAGTGGTGGTGGGCATGGTGTAAAGGTCCCCGTCGCAGTTACAGCGGAGAAGCACCCGTCCCGTCTTGAGATCCTTAACAGAAAAACCATGTGCGTCAAATTCAAAGGAGCAACTATTGTCGCGAGTGAATTGACGTACAGATAAAAGGTTGCGGGCTAGAGCAGGTGCAACAAGAATATTGTTAAGGGCGAAATTTGTGTTGGGTGTGGAGAGGATGGAATGACCTGTAGACGTAACAGGAATGCGAGTGCCATTGCCTACTGTTATTGAGGAGATGGAGGGAGGGAGAGGTTGAATAAGCATACCATCCGAGGACGTCATGTGTGTGGAGGCGCCGGAGTCCACCACCCAGGGTGAGTTGCCCTGCAGATTCATGGTCTGCAGGGCAGCAATGAGGCCGGCTACATCCCAGGAGTTGGAGCTGCTGGAGGACGTCTGGAGCGGAGCAAAGGCGGTGTGGGCCTGCGGAGAGGAGCCGAGAATGCCCTGGTTTCGCCCAGCCTGGGAACCAGAGGCAGCAGGGGCGCCAAAACCTCCCTGGCGACGCTGTCCAGGAGCTGAGACACGTTCTCCAGGGGCCACGCGTGCTCCAGTCCAAGGATTGAAGCCCCAGGGAACGCGTTTATTGGTGTTGGTGCCACTGGAAGTGTTGGAGAAGGGCTGCTGGCCGCCCTTCTTGAAGGCGGAGCGCCGGCCGCCCTGCTGCTGCTGCTGATAGCCACCTTGCTGCTGCTGCTGCTGATGGCCGCCAGGAAAGGATGCAGCAGCCAGGAGCGCGGTGGTGGCACGCAACTTCTCCTCGTTTTGCAGACGAAGTTCCTTGAGGATGAGCTGGTGCCTGGCGCCGGCGAAGGTGAGGGGCTGCTGCCCGGCGATGTTGTCGGCGACGTTGGAGTAGGCTTCATTGAGCCCACGCAGCAGGTTGAGGACGAGATTGGGCTCACTGACGGGCTGCCCAACATCGCGAAGTTCGTCGGCCTTCTCCTTCATGCGGACGCAGTAGGCATCGATGGAGGAGTCCCCCTGAGTCATCGAGTGGAACTCGTGACTCAGGAAGATGGCGCGAGGGGCTTTGTTGGCCTGGAACACCTCACCGATGGCCTTCCAGAGCACAGCCGCCGTCTGCGTGGCGTCGGTCATGGCGAGGTTGAGGACGGCGTCGGAGACGGTGCTGTACATCCAGCCACGAACGCAGAAGTCGGCCTGCGCCCAAGCCTCGTCGGTAGGGCGCGAGGTGGAGGCGGGGTTGAGGTGATGCAGGAGACCGAACTTCCCACACGTGGCCTGGAATGCCGTCGACCACTTGGTGTAGTTGGAGGGCTTCAGCTCCAAGGTCATGGGGACATGGAGCTTGATGTTGATGGTGGCATAGGGGCAGATTGAGGGTGTGGGATCGGACCCCAGGGCACCGCTGGTGGCAGAGGAGAGGTCTGATGTGGTTCCCATGGAGAAGAGGGAGGGGGCTACACCCAGGGGAGAGGGGCGGCGCTGGAAGAGGGAGGAGGGGGGGGATCGGGATTAAACCCGGACTGCTGATACCATGTAGAAAGACAGAGAATGGGGCAATTGGCCACACCTCAATGGGAGGGGGCGCCTTCTATTATATAGCTGCTGGACTTGCTTACAAGGCAGGGGGTAATCTCCCTGATTTACATCTGCTAACTATAGCAACTAATCACTGATTTCCATATGCTAATTGCCTGATTTACAGCTGCTAATTATGGCTGTGCTATCCATAATTAGCAGGGGATATTCTACTGTGCTATCCATAATTAGCAGGGGATATTCTATTTCCTAACACTTCCCGATGTAGGGAAGGACTGATGATGAGCCACATGCTGCATCCATAGACAGGAGCCTTGCTAAAATTGACTCGCAAAAAAAAGCAACAAAGAGACCCAAAGGGTTTCTTGCAAGTACTCCTCGTGATGCATATCCAGCTATAAGAGGGCCCTTGCTCAATCACTGAGCAGGCACACACTCATTGAAGAACCACGCACGCAATGCAAGCACACAGTGTCAGAGAGCGATCAGGGAGAGAGGAGGAGGATGAAGCATGGCAGGCAGCAGGCATGGAGCCTCATCATGCAAACAAGGTATGCACTGCTGTCTAGCCACCTCCTAGTCAAGATGGGTTCGAGTTGTAAAAGGTTTGGCAGGGCAAAACGAACGAAAGCCTGGATATAACATCTTATCCAAGACCTACCTCGCAAAAAATTTCCTGATGATGTAGGATTCCTGCATTACTGTCTTCAGGCTTTATCCAGATTATCCAGATGGATGCATATGAACATCAGACTAGAGTTTAGCCCATAGCCACAAAACAGCCAACTTCATTTCTGCATATGAACATCAGCTCTATAGAAACACAGAATTGAATCAAGTATTTTTTCCTGTTCGTGAAAGCAATCAAACATAGAAATCCCGGTTCTCAAAAGGCAGAAATTTTGATAGAGACATCAAAATTGGACCTTTTTCACTCACTCCACTTCAACTTACAAACAGGTCTTACTGTTAACCATTCTGTATCTACAAATAAAACCTTAAAACAATGACTTGTGCTAACCTGAGGTATCTTGTTCATCTACTGTGAAGCCTAAGCCAAAGCTCAGCATGAAGCATTCCATGTTCATCTCCTGCAAGTTCTACATTAAGCAATAATGTTGTTATATATTAGGCAAAAACAGTGTGGTTGATAAAGCAATAACAGTGAGATAGTAACTAGAAATGAAGGTTAATAGCTCAGGCATGAGGAGAAATAGATGCAAGTTATTTTAAAATTTAGGAGGTCCACCATGAAAAAACGAGATTGGCAAGTGCATATGATAGCCATTTGAAACCACAAGCATGTAGGCATAACAGTAGCAGCAACAACAAAAAAATTAAATGGATAGCAGACTAGTAGCACAATACAACACATAATTCAATTCTCAAAAATAGATGACGCAGGCACATAGAGATATAGACTCAGTTTCAAAGAGCACAATCTTGCACCAACAGTCTACATGAATAGCGGTAGAGGCATATTAAACTACAATTGTACAAACATGCAAAGGGATATAAACAACAAATTCAATAAAATAAGCTGCAACCTACAAACATACAGATAGTAGGTACACAAAACATGCAGATAGTAGATGCATAGCTACAAGCATATGAGATAATAGATAACAGACATATGATTATTGACACCTCTATAATACTTAACACCAGCTGCACTTTCTGCCATAATACTTAACACCAGCTGCACTTTCTTAGGCAATTTAATTTTCATTCGGTAGGCAACAATGTCTACCTAAATATGCCATTTATATATTCTAAAAAAGCAAGTATAGTGTGTTGCACCATATCTAGTAGACTCGTAGATAATAAAAAATGACCAATCAATTTACCTTTCACATACTGACTCGTAGATAAGAAAATGACTTAAGTTTCTATTCATTGCTTCTAGTTTCTACCATCAGCTTCTTTTATTTAATATATGATGTAACATTAGACTATAATGCACGATACTGCAAACCTAGGTGGACCCTCGTTTCCCACATGCCAAGCAAATAACATTTTTGTATGATAAATTACATGTATTCTGATCTAAAATGCATGAATCATGTCTATTGCTCCACTTCTAGTCGTCTGAACAAATTTGACAAACTTTCCTAAAGTTAAATCTAAATGAGCGTGCCACTCACATGTTGTTTTTTAATTGCTGCTACTCTCTGGTGTAGCATGCACTACAATCCTCTCACTCATTGTTTGTGGTGCTCACTTGCTATTTTTTAAATTGCTGCTACTCTTTAGTGCAGCCTACACTATAATCCTCTCACTCACTGCTTGTGGGGGCTACAAATAATTGATTTTTAAGAGATGAGCAAGCTTTACATTGATCAACAATAATTGAAATGCAAATGAGTTTGAATCAAAGTGGGCTACTATGATACATACACACACTCTACAACACAACGATCATTTTCAGCACATATACACCATATGGCCTTTTTGAATGTTGCAGAATAAGCAATAATTGCAAAGAAAACATTACAAAACCCACTCATATCTTTTTAATAAACTGAAACATTAAGGTTAAATCTGTTCTAAATGCATCCTACCTGCCAATTTACAACAAAAAGCTAAATTGGTTATTTAGGTCCACATTATTGCCTAATAAATGATATTTAAATTGCCTAACGAATGACACTTTTCCTAAGAAAATATTTGTGTCTTTCTTTTGCAGGTGTGATCATACCTTGTTGCCGCCATTGGATGCTGGTGCACAACTCCTTAAAACACTGCCCTCTAGGCATTGTATGAAAAACTATTCATGTAAATGCATACGCACAAAAAGAGTTGTCATTACATTTGTATGAGCATAAAATTCAATAATTATTTTAGGAAACAACTAGCTCTAGGCAACTATCCTTATCAAAACAATTTAATTCAAAATACCTGTTCCAAAAAAAACATGATTCAACTAGTACTATACATAAAAGCATAAAGACTGAAACAACATTTTAAAAAGCATAGATGCACATTTTCCTATCATAATAAAAAAAACAATTTAGACAAAATTGTGATGTGCTAATTAAAACATATGTGTAAGTAATTTATGTATTCTAGAAACACAATTACAGTGTCTATATACATTTGCAACTCGCAGACCCTAGTTTATTTGCAAAAAAAAAAGGTGGGACCCATCATGATGCTAGGCAGAAGTGATGGAAATGGGGATGATGGGAAACGAAAGGAGGAAGGAGATAAAACCGGTGGGACCCATCACGTGCTAGGCAGAGATGCGCTGAACAAGTGCATCTCAATGCTCAGCATGCATCAACATATGGAAACCGCAATCATGATTGCAGAGACAAAAAAATATAACTTAGTGCAAATAATAAATCTGACCGTATGTATATAACAAAACGTGCAGGTAGGCTCTCACAAGCAATCTTCAAGACACCACCAGAACCTATGCCATGTATTATTTTTCCGCTGAAATCAAGTCAAATCCTTGTATAGCTTCACGAGCCTCGATGGGAAGCCCACTGTCTTCGAGACTGAGATTAGGAGATGGATTGTAAAAAGTTAGAAAATAGCGACAACTAAAATTTGCATGAATAAAATAGACAAATACAAAAATAGAGTTAACAGATGGGTTTGTTGTCCTTTACCCATTGCCTAACACAAGTAGTAAGCATTGGTCATTGGAGAAGAAATAAAAGAAGGAAAACAACAACCACTTGCAATCTCTGGCACTTACAGCAACAAGAGCTACTTATACACAAGTAAGATGCAAAAAATTATACTGTGTGCCTCACCAACGAAAAAACTGCTTACACAAACATTCAGTCACCATTGATAATGCAGTTAGGTCTAGCAAATCAATCCAAAGGAAGCAAGATATAATTATTCTTCATGCCACAATCAGTAAGTTGGAAAAAACAAAATGAGAACCTCCATGTATGCAACACCAAATCAGCAAATGTTAGTGCATAATGCAGATGTCATGGATGGACAGGGATGCGCCAAGCTTAAATAATTCATAGAAGAAGGTAACTGGGAGATAAATGCTATTTGCAAGAGCATAGTTGTTACAAAGCAAAAAAAAAACATGTAAGAACAACTGTGTATTTATTTACAGTTGAAAACTTATACGAAAAGCATAAATAAACTTGACCACACAAACAGAATTACCAAACCCAATCTTTATATGGTGCTTAGGATCAATTGCTAATAGTTAACTAGTGCTCAAACCACAAAGCATGTTTCTAAATGTACAACCAGTGCCGGTATCAGCCATAAATTATTCCCTATCTATACAGTTTAGTGACCAATCCACGAATATATATAATTGGTAAGAAACCAGTTCAATTGCTGAATGTTGCGCAATAATAGTAACAGTCATGCTTGATTGGACTGGCTATGACATTGAGTTCCAATTCAACAAGAAAAGCAACATTGGCGTAAGAGGAAATGCAGGGACCGAGGGAGTTGTTTGCTGGGACTGCAAAAACAGACACGCCCACACGCGCACATCCAAGCATGGGCCACCACAGACTCTGTATGGGATGAGCAGCGCACAAGCGGCAGACTGTGTATAAGACGAGTAGCGGACGACGATTGGTGGATCCGAACCTGGCGGGTGTAGCCGTGTAGGGGAAGCTGTGGTAGACCGGACACGGATGCAGAGGGCGGGGTCGGCGACGAAGACACACAGCTTGCTGTGTGGTGAGGCAGAGCGCCGCCACTAGTCGTGAGCGAAGGTGGGAGCCGGCGGCGACACGACAGGAGTGAGGCGCGACTGACGGCCGAAGCCTGCAAGCGAAATCCATTGAAATCCTCTCACCTTCCTGTTCGCCCCCTAGCTGCGCACCCATCGAACCATGTACGAATGTCGGAAGAGCTTCGATTTGAATGGGAGCAGATCCAAAATCGAATCCGTTAGGTGGAAGGGTCGGGACAAATCCAGCTTACCAGTGAGCGCGTTGAAGACTATGATCCGCCTAAATCCGGGATGCCGACGGAAAAACACCAGTCGCCGGCGGAATGCTCAAGTCGCCGCGAGCGCGAGAACTGCAGTCGCCGCTGACGGAGACGAAGCGAGCAGTCTGAACTCTGAAGCGAGGATGAGAGGCCGCACTAGCCCAGGTACCCGTATCTATGACTAGTGGGCCATGCACTAGGATTGGGTGGAAAGCGTTGGAAAGCCAATGGGCCTCCGATAGTTAATCAACGGCAGGAGGTGCGTGCGTGCAAGTTGACAACTGCACGCACGGATGAAACAAAGTCTTTACCTATTTAAAGACTGAGAGAGTAGATAATAGATCCAATTGATTAGCATAAAGCATTTCATTTAATTTCATGAACTAAGGGCTCATTTGGAGGCGCTCCAACCAGCTTGGGCTGCTACGTTGTAGCTGCACTATAGCATCACTAGTGGTGGAGCTAGTCGGAGCACCCAACCCTAGCACCTCCGACTTTCTCAATTTCTTTTAGGCTCTGTTTGGATGTAGATATTGAAGAGGTTGAAATTGAGTTGGGTTCGATACCAAAGCAGTCCTAGTATTGAAATTGCCACAATTCTAATATTATTGTTTGGATGTCCATTGAATTGGCTTTTGGAATCCTAGCAAGCAGCTCCATATAATACATGTTTGGATGCAAAACTATACGATTGGAGCTCTCGACGGCGTCATCCATGGTGTCTGGAGCTCAATCGTGAGGGAGCTCGACGGCGGCGTCCATGGAAAGCAGAGGCGAATATCAGCAGTAGGGAGAGCTCGACGTCGACGGCTCGACCACAGCAGGGGAGCTTGCTGGCTGCCATGGGGGAGCTCGACGCCGGCGACTCGACCACAGCAGGGGAGCTCGACCCCGGGCATGGCGAGCGGACCTCGACAGCCGCGGCCATGGGGGGAGTGAGCGAGGTCTCCATGGGGGGTGCTTGACCTCGGGCATGGTGAGCGAGAGGGAGGGCCGCCATGGGAGAGAGCGAGAGGGAGGGCTGCCATGGGAGAGAGCGAGAGCGAGGGGTCCCCATGGGAGAGATCGAGAAGGGCCGCCATGGGGAGCTCGCGGCTCCGCGGCTTTTTTTACGGGAGCAAACGAGTGGTGCGTGGGGAAGAAAGGGGAGAGGCCGATTCAGACGAATACGGAGGGGGTGGGCTCGGTATTGTGGGCGAGGTTGTGGATAGACTGAATGCCTCATGGTATTAGAGCCCAATTCCACAGTCCAATACCAAGACCATCCAAACAATAGAATTAGGGGGGTATCAATACCAATTCTAAATTCTGGGCTTCAATACCAACATCCAAACGGGTTGTTAAGGAGTTGGAGCCATCTCTTTCATGTCGTACCGTAAATGCCAAAATATACAATATTCCTAGAGCCGAAACATACGGAGTCTCACGAAACGGCCCAATCTTGGACCCAAAGTTATAAACCCACAATTGATGACCCCCACAAAGTTTTATAGTATAGTTTCCAATGTTTGGAACTACACATGTAATTCTAAGAAAGTAAAACAAGACAATAAGGTGCAAGAAGATAATACGAAATATAAAGATCTCTTTGGTGGAGCTTCATCCGACTTTAGCTTATTGCTACAGTAGCCAATGAAGCTAAAAATAGTGGCTCTGCTGGCTTCGAACTGTACAATCTATGTTGTTAGTTTTCTTAAGGTTACCACCAATACAAACCCTAGATTGTATTGGCGGTAGACTTATAACAACCACTATTATAAATCTAATTTATAATTAATGTTGGTTCTCTTAAATCTACTGTCAGTGTAAATATATATGATTTGTACCGGGGTAACCTTATAAGGAAATCTGTTGGTTGAGAGGTTTATAGTCAGTACACATAGTTCTATATCTACTACTTTCATTTTTTTTATGAACCAATAGTGAAAAAAAAATCTGACATCAACATTTATGTACTTGACATCAACGAATGCTAAGACCTTTAACGATCAGGAAACGTCCACCATTCGAATGCTACGGAATGCGGCATGACGATGAACTAGCCATCCAACCAAATAAGCTATCATTTGTGATAGGGCGGGCTCAAATATGTTGAGGATGTAACATACCGTGTGTAGACTTTACTTTCTCTCCCTCTGCGTTCACAAATCTTGTATGTATCGTCTTGTTCGTCTGACCGTTTCGGTGGCTGATAAGCTGACTGATGTCGTTTTCGACAGTTTTTTTATAAGAGAAAAATATTGTTTCGATGACTGATAAGCCAAACGAACATGCCTGCATCTTTACGAAAAGTTTTGGCCAACTCCGACAATGTAAAATGGTTGGGTCGGGAGGGATTCGGATTTGAGATTCATTCGTAATATAATTTGGAAATGGTCGACACGGTTTGTGAAATTTACCATTGCCTATGAGTCACATCAAAAGTCCTCTTGAATGAACAAGAAAATATATACCGAGGGTGGGAATGAACTCGATCCTCCTCGTCCTGAGAACAACAATTGTAATATTTTCATTTAGCAAAACCAAGTTCCTTGGTCCTTCAATCAATCCTACTAATAATAACATACGTAATAAACAGAACTAGGAAGACCATACAATTGTCAGCCAATCCAAATAGTAAGACGAAGAAGGAACGTGGCCCCCATGGAAAAACGGTGGAGAATGCAGCTAGTGACTACAGACGACGTTCCAACTAGACATTGCCGCGCACGTACAGTAGCCCACAAACTTCGCTTCGACCGCCACCGCCAGACACCAGATGGGAAGCACGCTCTTGCCCACGCCGAATCGCCGATAATGGAGCCATGCGTGACTGAGCCGAGCTACTAGAGCTCGGAGGAGATCACCTGCTGCATGTACTTGCAGCATCGCTGGTAACTGACGAAGCCCATGAACCAGAACTCGAAGCCGTCGACGGTGGCCACCTGTATGTACTTCTGCTCCGGCTTGTCGGCGTTCTCGCTGGGCCGCACCCTCTTGATCCGCCTCAGCGGGACGGCCACCTTGTACGGCACCCTTGCGACGACGACGTCGCCACCGCCGGACGGGGACGGGGAGGTGACGGCGAGGGAGCGGTCGCTGCGGAAGGCGATCCTGCGGGTGGAGACGAAGAGCATCCCGGCGATGGGCCCGTTCGTGGTGTAGAGGTAGCACTGGAGCGCCTTCACCAGCCGCTCGCCTTTCTCCGCCGCCGAGAAGGCGTGCCGGAACGCGCGCTCCACGCCGCCCGCCTGCAGGATCCGCGCACCAAGGCTCAGCTTCCCCTTCACCGTCTCTGACAGCTTCGGGCCCAGTGTCACTGCACCGATCACCGAGAGGAGGGACAACATATCATCAGTTCGAGTGCACGTACGTACAGTACTACAATCCGATCACTCACTGCCACTTAGCTGCTGAAGCTACAGTATATAAAAGCTATAGCTGTTGAGTGTTGACTGGTGCTCACCATGGTCCCTGAAGCTCTGAGCTCGTCTTCCCAGCTTGTTCACCCAGTGGATCACCTTGCCCTTGCTGCCTGGAAAACATGACGTGTGAACTACTTCTTGTTAGCATCAATCATCAAGTGCATAGCAATGTTTAGCAGCGAACTAGCAACAAACAAGCTTGAGGGCCAGTCAGTCCAGCCAGGTGGTGCAGCAAGAACGTACTGTGCTTGTAACCGAAGGAAGTGTACGGGCTCGGGTGCGTCAACGAGACCGCGAGGCGATCTCCGTCCTTGTTAGCCGCCGCCGGCCGGTCCCTCGTCGTGTCCTCGATGGCGTACGCCGTGGAGGTGACGGGAACTCCGACCACATGGCCGCTGCCGCTGCCGCTGCCGCTCGACGTCTTCATGGCTCTCTCTCTCGATCTCCTCCCTTCCTTCTCGCCGCGCTACCCAAGTGCCTGCAGCCGTGCGGGAGACGGGAGAGGAGCGTGCGGTTGTGCAAGGTTGGTTAGGTTGGCTCTGGACGGCAGTGCAGGGGAGCCGGTTTTATAAACCTCGCGTTGGCGGGCGGCGGGACGGGGGTGATGAAATCTTGGGCGAGGGGATTCGCGCGGAGTCAGCAACTCCTCATCGGCGCAAGGAAAAGCAGCGGTGGTCCTGTGGTCATGTCCCATGCTCGCGAAAAGGGCCAGCAGAGCAGGCTTTACGTGGGGCTGTGTCATCCGCCCGTCCGCCGCTGTGTTGAGCTTTCGATCGTGCGCGCGGCCAGCCGCGGAGTCATCGATCGATCGAGGAGGCCAACCAACCCCGTATAGGATATTGCTTCTTTCCGCCGCGCGAGGGCGTGGAGGCAGGGCTTTCTCTTTCTCTGCTGCCTGCCCCCATTTGTCCACGGCCGCGGCGTCGCGGGGACAGGTGGCTCGGCGCCACGGATGGATGGATGGATGGATGGGTGGCCGCCGCTTTCGAAGAAGCAGCCCATGTGCTCGCACAATCGTTCGTGCGCCGGGAGCCGGGTTACGGGGAAAAAAGCAGGGTGGGGTGCCATTCATGCCATGTCATGGTGAGGGAGGGAGTCCTGAGGATCTAGATCCTTTTCTTTCTCTCTCTTGGAGGGTTTCAGTTTTTTAAGTACCTACCGGTGGTCTTTTTCGGCAACGCTTTCATTTTTTTTTCTCTATACAAACTGTTGTGTGTTTCGAGTCAACTTTTTGTTTCTTTGGGCGTCCGAGCAATCAACTCCTAGCTAGCTATTTGATACGTGGAGAAGAGAAGTGATAAAAAACCTGAATGCTATATGGTCACTCCTAGCTAGCTAGCGAGGACATTGCCACTCCGCTTGCACAGATTCTCACAAAACTCACGGTCTCTAGCCTTATTTAGGTCCATATCTGTAACCTATATGGTTACGGATTTATTTATTTTTTTAGTCTTTCTCCTTACTTGTCAATTTGACATGGCTGTCGGAGACGTCTTTAGGATAACTTGTACCAAAGAACCTTATATAATCCAAACTACTACAAAGATAGAGAGGGCAATGTTATGACCATGCGTTTTTTGGTAACAAATTGTCGACCGCAACATCGAAGCGCGATAAATGACGAACGAGGCACAAAGAGAAGCAAAGAACGTTGTGGGAAGATAGTGGACCACTCGATTATATACATGTCCAAGAGGTATGGTTCTTCGTTGAATCCTGAGGCATGACCCGCTAAAGCACGGCCCAAGCCCAACATGGTATGTTATTATGCAAGCCTAGCTCGCAGCCCTGTCCCCCCTTTCTCCGCCTCTCCCTCCCGCCCACCCCTCATATCCTCGCTTTGTTAAACGGTTGTTCCCCAACGCTATTCCATCCCCTCATCTCTTCGTTCTCACTTCGTTAAATTGTCGAGCGTCAGTCTAATCTGCCTCGAGCTCTCCCTCCACCGCTTTGAGTCGTCATCCCTTGACCCTAAGGCCACTCCCGGCTAGGAGCGACGTCGACATCTAGGAACGACCGAGCCACCATCCCCTAGCCCTAATAAGGGCGATGAGTGGCTATGTCAATGTGCTTGTGTTTGATGTGTGTAAAATCAAGTGCATCTATGAACTTTTAGTTTTTTTTAGATGAATATAATGCTGTTGTTCCGGCTGGAATGGGCTACCAGACCATCGAGCTTATCGGGGCGGCCCAACCTGGTTAGATGCTCTTAGTATACGTACCTTAACATGTCATCATGTTTAAATGTGTCCCTACCGTATTGTGCCAGGCGGTCCATTTTGACATATGTATACCAGGATATTTGGGGAACATAACTACTTCTAAAACAAGGGCAGGAGCTGTGTTATTCCTTGTTCGTTCAAAGTTTTCAAAATGAAGCTGATTCAATCGAGAAAGAGGTGGTGGCACAGAAAAGGGATTATGAGGACTGGATGTTTATCCAATGGCTTCTTCTATAATAACACTACTAAACCATGGAAAACATGCCCACATGATCCGACTCATAGTCATAGCAGCAGAAGAAAACACTGACCTTTTTTCCTTCCAAAAAACGGAAAAGTGAGGGGGAAACTCAACTAGGCTGCAGGCCTGCAGCAGCCTGCATAGAGGAGAGGAGATCCACAGCAAGGGCCCACGTCCCATGGCCTATGGAATATGGATGATGCAGATCCATGGCGATCCAACGTGTAAAACAACGCCACTTTTTTCCAGCGAAAAACCTCTGTCCTCTCTGGTTTTTGGTCACTTCGGGAGGATCGCAAGCGCGTAACAGCCCGACCGCTCTCCTCTCTCCTTTCTCGTCTCTCATCCGGTTTCCCTCCCGTCCGAAGTCTCTCGCTGGCCACTCGCGTCGCGTCCTACGCGGCACGGACTCAGCAAGGCAAGGCCACTTGGTCGTCCTCGCCCAGCTACGACCGGGAAAAAATTGTATGTAATCGTGCTGCAGCCCAACCCTCGCGAAGCACCGCCCGTACGCTTGCCACGTGTCTGCCCCCACCAGCCGACGGAAGAGCGAGCCGTTTCCTTCCGGAAGCCCGCAACCAGTATCGGCTTAGAAAAGGATAGCTAGCAAGCTAGCCGGAGCCTGGGGTATCGGCTTAAAAACAGATCGAGCCTCTGGTGTCCCAGCAACCAGCGCCTCCTCCGCCTCCGCCGCCGCCACTGCCGCCGCCGCCGCAAGACGAGCTGCATCCCCCTTCCTCAACTCCAACCCTGCTAGGTTGTTTACCTGCGCCAGAGCCTCCGTATAGTTCTGTAGTTCTGCTATGTGATGCCTCGACATGGGTCAGGGAACTTGAGACGAATTTACAGATGCTCCTCGCCTCCATCAGTAAAGCTAATGAATTTACAGGATGCGTCACACCTCCATCAGCTAAGCTAATGAATTTTTTGATGCTCATCAGTGCTTGTGCTTAGTATTGAATTTGCAGGATACTCCACCACCTACTGAATTTCATGGATGCTCTGTTGCCTGTGCAAGTAGAATTCAGTTTTAAAGCAAATGGTTAGCACTACATTGCAGCGGGAGTTCTGGAATGAAGTAGCCTTCACTTCGGTGTTTCCTAGAATAAGATGTAGTAATTTTTAAGGTTGTAAGCTGCCTGATGTGAGCTGGTGTTCAGGAGCAAAGTGAGGTGTTTAGGAGCAGAGTGAATATTTGTTTTGTTGAACCATGTAAAACGTCTCATGTACTCAAATTTACTGTGAAATATATGAGAAGGCAAGATTTTTCCTGGATCCAACTTATGGATGTTTAGATAGTATGTGATCACCAAAATGTTGAAACAGGAAATTACAATCTTATGGATCAATAAAAATTCTAAAAACATGACTACTACACAAATGGTTAATGATTTGGTGCTTCATCAAAATGTAATTTTCGAGCAGTCGAGGCATCTTGATGAAGTCCAATTAGAAGACCAGTATATCCTCCTTGGATAGAACTAGTAGATGGAGCAACCATTGTTGGAAAGCCACCAGTCATATTGCTTTGGAAGTATGGATTATTAGCACCAATACTTGAACCAAAATAGGCCTGTCCATACGTATATGGAATTGTTCAGAAGAAATGCAAGTGCTTGAACTAGTGAAATAATAAAGAGCCCAGGTCATTTGTCTTACAGTGGACTGGTTTGGATTTTGTTCATCTTCTCTCTCGTTTGTTGCATCATCCTTTGGCTCTTTTCCTACGCATTACACGTATAAATAAAAGCCATAAAAACGAGATGAGAAAACAATAATTTTGAATGTTAGCACTACCTTTCTTTTTCTTTGCAGTGTTTGTCTTCTTCCCTTTCTTCCCTTTCTTATTTTCTAATACATCTATTCGTTTATTTTTTTTTACCTTTTATCACCTCAGGCACTCTTATTGACACTTTACCTTTCAGTATGTCCCCAACGTCATCATTAGCACTTTTAGAAACCCCAAGAACAGTTTTTGATCTCTGCCTGATTGCTTCATCTGCTTCTCTGTCCAACTTGTCTATAGCTTTATCAAAATCATCAAGCAGTTCTTTTGAAATAGAAAGTTTCAATGCAACAGATGTGGCCTTTCTAGAGACACGGGCAGCTTGCATTTTTAATGTTTCATTCTCACTTATTTGTTTCTTCTCACAATAAAAACCATTTTTTGCATATTTTGTCCACCTGCTTGTTATATATTGATGTGGCAAGTTAAAAACTTCGTTGATATTTAAGACTCGGAGAGAATGCTTGCACAGTAAACCTGACAAACACGATAAATAATTATTAGTACAATAAATTACGAACTCATGCCAATTAAAATAAGTGGACCATGTACATACCAATGCATTCATACTGAGCATGTTATGGTCATATCCTCGGAGTTGAAGATGACTGTTGCTTCATCTTGAAATTTCATAGGGATCACCTTGTAAGTCATAGTTGTCCCCTCAGATTGTAGCAGTTTGCATGACACAAAAAATTGCTGCTTGAATTCATTCTCAAACTCTGAATAAATATTTCTTGTAAATGACTTAGCAGCAGTTTTTAACATTGGTAAATCTGGGATATAAGTAACTGGAGTAGAGTTTCGTGACTTATGGTCTTCATCCAACTCATTGTCACGGAGACTCTTGGCACAATTCTCACATTCTTCAAGGAGTTCAGAAAGACAGAGTTTTCTACGGAACCTTTTCTTGAAAACATTGTTCATACCCTCACTCCTTTGAGTTGTAGTCATATCAGCAGTAAAAGAGTCACGAAAGACAGCAGCCCAGTGCACCCTCAAATCATATAGGTTCTTTAGCCATGAGTTCTCCTCAAGTTTATCAGTTCCCAACAAATCATTCCATTTTTTATTGAAATAAATCACAGAACTTTCTTCATACACACATTTTTTAAACTCAGCAAGAAACTTAGGATGGTCTTTAATTACATGGCTAAGATGTTTAGCAGCATTTTGAAAAATGTGCCACAAACAAAGACGATGTCTTGTGTTCGGGAATACAATCCTAATTGCTGCTGACATGGCCGCACATTGATCTGTGAAAATTGTGCACGGATGCTTGCTGGACATTGCTTTCAGAAATGTGTTAAAGAGCCAAACAAATGATTCAATAGTTTCATCATACATCAGTGCAGCCCCAAAAATAAATGTCTGCTTATGATTGTTGGTTCCGAGAATTGGAGCAAAAGGCATTTCGAACTTGTTAGTTTGAAATGTGGTGTCAAAAGAAATAGCATCACCAAAGCATGCATAATCCAATATAGACTGACCATCTGCCCAAAAGAAATTTGCTATTCAACCATCTTCCTCATCTATTTGTATAGCATAAAAAAGTAGGATCCTCTAATTGCTTATTCTTCAAGTATTCCAACAAAGTTTGTGAATCATTAGCTGACAAGTACTTCTTGCGCTCACGCCCAATCAGATTATTGCAATCAACAGATGAGAAGGGTATATTCTCTGCTCCTCCGTACCACTACTTGAAAAATTCATATACTTCAGCTGGCTTTATTCTAGCTTTTCTTATTTGACTAATTATATGTTTATCGGCTTCTTCGATGTGTCGATGAGACCTCAACTTGTGTACCTTATTTGGACTAGCAAGATGGTGATTATGATGAATTACAACCTTTTGCACTATCCAAACCCCCTCTCGACTAACACTGAATTGAACACGAGCATCACAACACGTCCTTGTACTAGCATTTTCTTTCATAGTGTCATGTGATGGATGATTACCTCGTTTTCCTTCGTTACTGTAGACTATGTGTTTCTGATAAACAGTGCCATCTACTCTCCGTCTTGTGTAGCTCTTTCTAATACTGAACCCAGTATTCCTAGCATAGGAGTTGTACATGTTGTATGCATCGTTCTCAGATTCAAACGTCATTCCTACTTCAGGGACTTTAATTGTTTGATCATGTGCTTTATCCACCTAGATTACAAAAGGGGCATAAAATAAAATGACATACATGTAGTATGAAAAATAGGCAAAGATTCTATCTGTTAGTTACCTGGCCTGTTGACTCAGATGGCGTAACCTCAGGTGCCATGCCTTCAAGAATCCCAGAGGCCGACATGGTTGAATTTAACGCCATCGCCGTCGTAGTTGAGGACATGGAAGCATCAGGGACATGGTCGTCGATGACAGGGGCCGAAGATGTTAATGACACCATATGGATCATGTTCTCTACGTATGCATCTAATTGCGTAGAGTTGGAGTTCTCCATGGATGCTGCCAAAAGCAGATGCAATGGAAAACTAGAAGAAACAGTATCTACAAGGAGATCACTACTCCATCAGTTTTGGATGTGACTCGACGACAGTTTCAGGGGAAGTTCCAGCGGCAAAACAAACCTGGCTGTGGCCGTCGGTGAAGGTCTCCTTCGCGGGAATCGCACGCAGATTGAGGAGGAACCGGCGACGCCTTGATCCGACCCCACGAGCCCACGAGGCTCTAATTGGTTCGAACCCACGCGGCTCTAATTTGGTGCAGGCTTGGGCGCTCGGCTTCAATCCGACTCCCGCTGTTTCAGGTTCCCAGGCATATCCGCATATGCATCAAGATTTGCTTCCAAGGATACATGGACGGCGTATGAGCGGTGCTGCAAGGGAGCTGGGCTGCAGCACCATTGCATACAAATTTTTCCCGCTACGACCCCAACCAACCTGCCCGACCAGCGACCATCGCCGGCTCGGCGCCCTGCTGTCCTTGTCCACGGTTACACCAGCAGGTGGAGGGGATTTTGGCCAGGACATCCTTCTCTGACACTTCACAGTTCACACTTCTGCATTTGCAGAGCAAGCTCCGGGGTTCAGAGAAGTACACTCGCCGGCGGCGCCGTGCCGCCGTGTGAGTGACATGGAAAGCTCGGGGAGGCGATGAGATGAGCTGGATCCTTCCGGTGTCGATCTCGGCAAATCCGAGTTATGGCGTTCGACGATTCGTTCGTGTCGATATGCCTGCTGCTGCTGCTGCTGCCGCCGCCGCCGCCATGGAAATGGAATTGTGCGACGCTTGGTAGTGGAACCTCCTGTTGGTTTCTGTCGGTCTGTCGGAGATACATCTATGGTGTGCAACGATTTTGGTGCAACAACCATGATCGACAATGCTGTCCTGTTTTGTCAAAGGCTGTGTTTAGATCCGCGAAAACCCATCCGAAATTCCAACACTTTACAAGATTCCCTGTCACATCGAATTCCTATTCCCCGTCACATCAAAATATCGACACAAATATGAAGTACTAAATATAGATGAAATAAAAAACTAATTGCACAGTTTTGTTGTACTTTGCGAGACGAACATTTTAAGCCTAATTAATCAATGTTTGGACAATTATTACCAAATAAAAACAAAATTGCTACAGTGTGATGTGATAAGTGCTACATGATTTTTTTTACCTATTTCGCGGATCTAAACACAACCAAAAAAAGATGTGAAGACTGCTGAAATCCATATCCATTCCAGACTGTCCAGCAGCCTTGCCTGCAACTGCGGCTTTGGACCCGACCCAAGTTGCCGATCAGATCGCTTTGCACGAACTAAAATTGGAAGCGAGTTTTTCGGCTTCAAGCAAAATGCAAGACGATACGACCTTTTTTTTGCTCCAGTGGTGCTCCTGCGCCTCTTGTAGACGATAGCTTCATGGCCAAGACAAACCGTGTTGCATGGCCTTTTTTTTTCCTTCAGTCACCAAGTGGGTAAAAAGGGAGGGCCATCTGATCTGATCGGATAACTGTGAGAAGATTCTGAAAGAGGGGTTGCCTGATCCTGCTGGGGGTCCAAAGCGGCGGGACACAGCACATTGTTCTTGTTCATCCAGATATGGAACGGAAATGACTGAAAGGAGAGGACCAAGGGCCAAGGACGAGACCAGCCAAACCAAAGGAAGCTGTAAAAGTCGGAGCGCGTATCCTTCATTCGTTTTTCCTTCCCTTGCCCTGCAAACAAAACTCGCCATTGGGCGCTTCCGTGCTAAGGTTTGATCAATGCTGTGGAGGATACGATTCGGCATTGCCGATTTGGACAGAGTCCGTCAGGCACGAATGCTTCCAACTTGACTAGTTCCAGTACGCGTAGTTATCTTTTCTTTCTTCCTTCCTTGAACCTGTAGTCCTGTATACTCAGTAGTTTATTTGTCGTTACTATACTAAAAAATTGATGACCCAGCATGATTTCCCCAGGACCTGTATAGATTCGTATTCCAGAAGTTTTTTTTAATAATTAATAATAAAATATCAGTCTGTAGTAATTGATAACACATTAGCTTTTTTTTTTTTAACAAACCGACATAGTGTCTGTTTCTATAATATAGAAGAGATACCTGAACACAAAGTTGATATGTGACCTTGTATCTCCATATTAGATTTTGGGAAGACAAATAATTAGGGACCTAAATCTTTGAAATTTCAATACCCTTCATTGTTTAATATTGTACGTCGAAACATGCAACAATATCTCAAGTGCTCAGCACCCATCCTCGTAACATCTAATGCAGAAGATCTATAGTGGGCAATAGACTAATTGACTGGCACAGGATTGTTGCTATTCTGGCTTTTGTTTCACTGTCTAATCTATGTATTATTATCTTATTAATAACAGAGTTAAGGTTACACAAGAAATTTGTCGCATGAAATTACTCTCAAAATAAAATATTTATGTGGTACTTTAAAAAGAGGTAATTTTTTACAAAGGGTAATTTAGCTAGAAAGAATTGGAATAGTAGTAAATTATTGTGCAGCTTTGTAGCAAGTCAGAAACCATCTAACACCTTTCTTTAAGTGTCATCGTGCGAAAAGCCTTGTTGGGCGTTGTTCATTTTGTATTAGGCATCAAACCTTCTCAGAATATTAATCATCTTTTTAACTCTTGGTCTAAGTAAGGTGGATAAAATCTTAGATCTTTGTTATTGACAGATGGTGCAACTGCTTGTTGAGCAATATTGCGGAGTAAGAATGATTTTGTGTTTGATAGTGACCAAAGAAAATCTTTTTTTTTGCAGATACTCTTCAAGGGGCACACTAGCTTCGTTTTTGGGCTATGTTGCAGCACACTGATTTTTTTTAGATAATGGATATAAAATCCGGCTTCATCTATCCAAGGATAGAATCAGGCCACACAATACAGACTCCACACACGACACAAAGTTTAAACAACTTACAACCCCACTCAACGCAAATGGAATAGGTAAGATTTTTTGACTAAACAAAACCAACATGTCGCTGAGACATCCAACTATTTGAACCGAAGAAAACTAAAGCCGACGTTTCTAGTCGTTGCGCCACGGAGGTCAAATGATCCTGAAGTTCTTCACACCGTAGTAGCATCGCCCAGCCAATGTGTTCCTCGGAATAGTACCTGTATAAGAGATTTTGGTTTGCATTTGTCAAAAACTACCTCATTCCTTGTTAGTTAAATCGCCCAAAGAAGAGCAACAGCTGCTGTTAATAACAGTGTATTATACTTTTTGTTTCCCAACTTAGACCAATTATAAAATAAGTCAATAATATTTAAAGGAGGTGATAACCCAAAAAGTATATGTATAGAACGCCACAAAAATTTAGTATAGGAACAATCAAAGAAGAGGTGATGAATTGTTTCTGGAAGATTACAGAGATAACACTGCTTATCTCCATTCCAATTTCTCCTAGCCAAATTATCTTTGGTTAGAATAACTCCTCTTTTCAAATACCACATGAAAATTTTTATTTTCGCTGGTAGCTTCGTTTGCCAAATATCTAGCGACACCCTAACCCCACTGTTAATTAATGCAGCATACATAGACTTGACTGTGAAAACTCCAGATGTTTTTAGTCCCCATACAAACACAACACACTGATGATCATAAGGATTTGTTAATTCCGACGTGCTGCTATCGTTTAGAAACAGAGCAATGGAGCTTTTTCTTCCCATGGATGGCCCTTAAGATTTTGTATTTGTCAATAATATTGGACATTTTTATTGTTTCTTAGTTGATGTGTATTGATTTTGACGAGTGCTGGAACTTTTTCCTATCTAAGAAATGTGGCCTTTTGTCTCGAGTTGTGATGAGTGGTTGTGAGGAGATGATCGATTTTTGTTGGAGGGTTTGAAGACTAACAATGTCGCGCGTGTGTGTGTGTGAAGAAGATCAAGGAGAGACGTGCCATGGCGATGGATGGACTAGGACAAGTAAAGGGCTTGGACTGAGGGACTAAGGGATCAAGGTGTTCGAAAGACTGACTGTGGTGGCTAACACATGGAAACATCGACCAATTGACCATGTTGACGAGTAAAGACGATGGTTGACCAAGTAAAGCGGAGGCACAAGAGTACTTTCTAATCTGATGGTCAAGGACAACGGTGACACATGTTGAGATTGTGGATGAGACGTGTAGTGGATATATTTCTCTGTGCGGTTTGATGGTTTGGGCCTAAAAATCATTAGGGTTTGGATCTCAAAAACTTGTTGGAGTTCCGACGGGAATGGGAGGAGGCACGTGGCGTCATTACAAATGTTGCATCGAGGCGAAACAAAGTCATAAAGAGCATGTGCCCATCAAATGCTTAGATCTCATGGTTTCCTGAGCTTCTTGTGAACTTTTCTCGGTATTTCTTGGATCCTCTTGCGGTCATCTAGCAACTGGTTGGCGTGTGTACTCCTTGAAATGTTTTTGGTCTCGGTAATTGCTTCAAGGTCGAATTTGTGATAGTTGCCTAAATCGGAAAAAAATGGATTATGTTCCTATTCAGCCTCTCTGGTTGTATTTCTCGGTCTTTCGACATTCGCTAATGGCTAAAGTATACTTGAAAGACTCTATCAAATCCTAACATGGAGTTCCTAATAAATACACTTGCAGATCAGAAATGTTGCTGCTGAGTTCGGATGGGAAATCTTAATTCGCAATTTTTTTGAGGGAAAACTTAGTTCGCAAGGTAACCGATTAGGCACGTCTGAGGAATATGGTTCTTGATTTCTCTACATGTGTCTGACTTGTGGTCATCCACTCGTCTCACAGGGACGTGAGGAGCACTGAGAACCACAATATCATGTCTTTCTCCTCGTTACTAGCTAATAACCAAGGTGGACATTGCTACTCCATCAATGCAGGCACCTTGGTTGGTATTGTGAGAACCACTAAATTTCTTCCAGTCTGATTTTTGCGTAGTTTCTGTAGTCTGTATGAAAACAGCGAACTGAATTCCAGTATCTTTCAGTCAGATATATACCACCTTTCAGTCAGAAAATTGTGTATACATCAGTGCAGTTATGCCGGGACCCGATTGAATAAGACTAGATTCTGTAAGAAGCCAGCGAATTGAATTCTCAGTTGTTTGAGTCTTGATTTGGGCAAAAGCAGTTAATAAATGTTCAGTCAGATAAGCATCCTTGTTGTTGGACGGTAATAAATGTTTTGAACACGCTTAATGTCGGAATTCTTCAGACGTCACCTCAAATCAAAGCAATAAGAAAACGTAGGTACACATCGATCTCGTATTATCCTGCGCCGCGTTCACACTGTGGTTTTGACAGGCCCTGCTGTGATGGTGAATACCATTTCGTTTCGGCACATCTTTGTTCTTGACGAGAAAAAAGAATGGATATTGATGGCGGTTTTGCCATTTCCACACGGCCTTTTCTCTGTTCCAAATCCATGAATTTTCCTCTTCCCCATCCAACCCCCCAACCCCGATCGATCGCCTCTGAAAACCAACCTGCAAACCAGCCGATTACGTAGTTCAAAGGCAACCGATCCCCCAAAGATGATGTACAATAACGAACGACATGCTGCAGGCTGCAGCCTACACATGAACAGCCAGAACAGAAACCATCTAGCCCACCACCACCTACACGTACAAACAAACCAAGACACGCACATGAAGAAGCTACTACCCCCATGAGCCATGAACGCTTGCCGTCATTGCGCCGCGGCCGCCTGCTGCGCGTACGCGACGGCGCGCTCCAGGTGGTGCAGCGACTTGTTGTAGGTGACGAATCCCAAGAACCAGAACTCGAAGCCGTCGTTGGTGGCGAGCTGCACGTACTTCTGCTCGGGCCGGTGCTTGTTCTCGCTGGGCTGCACCGCCTTCACCTTCCTTAGCGGGATGGTGACCTTGTAAGGGACGCGGCCCGCCGTGTCGCCGCGCGGGGTGGACACCGCCAGCGACCGGTCGCTGCGGAACGCCACCCGCGCCGTGGACACGAACAGCATGCCGGCGATGGGACCCGCCGTCGTCGATAGGTAGCACTGCGACGCCCGTAGCAGCTTCTCGTTCTTGTCCACGGAGAACCACTGCCGGAACATCTTCTCCACGCCGCCCGCCTGCAGGATCTTGGCGCCCAGCGAGAGCTTCCCCTTCACCGTGTCCGAGAGCTTTGGCCCAGGCTCACTGCATACATACATACACATCGGAGCAACCAACGACTTCAGTCTACTTGGTTGTTTTTTTCTCCCTATATATATAGCTACGTAGAATTGTTCTTGTTCCATTCCAGCATGGAAATTAAAGAGCAAGCGTTAGATTAAACTAATTACCGTGCTCTTTGATGCCCTGAGCGATCTTGTCTCCCTTCCTGCTGGCTGCTTGTTGATTGCTCGTCGGCCGATCGGTGGTAGTCGTTGTCGTTGAGCTGGTAGCATCTGAACGAAAAGGAGAAAAAAAAAAGATAGCTTGATCAGCAACACGCTTCGATTTTATTGGTTTCTTTCGCACCTTCTTCTCTTGCAGACAAATGAATCAAGAAGAGGGTGGGTGAGGCTCTCACCATATTCCTGGCTATGGCTGTACTGGAAGGAGCTCGGCGGGAATTCTCCGCGGTCGGGCGTCTCCTGATCCGCCGGGAAGTCGGGCTCCTCGATGCCATAAGCCCTGGCGCTCACCGGGATCCCAACCACATGGCCCTCAGTCGCCGTCGTCGTCGACCCCTCCATCTATCGCCGATTGAGTCGATCTTTTACACCGCGTCCGAAGACGAAGACCAAGACCAAGACTTGGCAGCAGAGGCAGCTAGCTGCCCCGAATTGCTCGATTCTTGCCTGCCTGCCTGCCTGCCTGCCTCTCGATCGATACCTAACGTGTGTGGTGCGGTGGTTGCGGGTTGCTCAGGCCCCAAATGACAAGGGGGGAAGCTTCTTTTATAGCGTCGTCGGTGCCTATATATCTTTCCCCTCCCCTCCCCTCCCCTCCCCTCCCCAGAAAGACCCAAACCGGTGGCTTCGGCACTTTGGAATAGGGAATAGATGCAAGGCAACAGTCCTCATCGATCTCTTCATCATCATGATGGCCGCGCGACAAAAAGCTCGGTGCGTAGTGGCTCGTGGCTACCTAATTTGAGAGTCCACTGGCGAGGGGGCCCTCCTAGCTTTTTTTTTGTTACTTCCTTTTTTGCCGGTAGTAGTAGTAGTATATTTTGGTATTCATGGCGCTTTTCTGAAAGTCACGTACGTATTTGTCGAGCTCGTTTAGAGTAAGAGCATATGGAATTTATGTCCATCGATGCGTCCGATCATCCGCATCCGCATGCGAGACGCGATGGAATTCATGGGATGGCACCAAATGGTTGGATCCGGCTGTTCGGTGCGGCTGTCGTCGTCTCGTCTGCGAGAGTGCGCGGCGGCTTTACTGCCGGCCCCGGCCGGCGGCAGAGTCATTTGGAGCTTGGCAGTTTGGGGGCAGTGTCCACTTTTATTTAGGCCTTGTTGTTACCGCGAGAAGCATCGAAATGGCTCGAGCATTTGACTATCGCGTTGCGTTGCGTACAAAGAGAGAACGCTACGGTTTTGGCATGGATATTTACTAGAGGAACGTGCCCGTCAAATGACTGCCTTTTCTGCTTGGATTCTCATCAAAAGCACTTGGATCCTACGAAGCAAGATAACTACTGAGTATTTAACTTTCCGTTGAGTAAGATTTGGGCAAGCGTTTTCATTGTTAAGCGCATTTTTTTTGGGGGGTGGGGGTGGGTAAGGGGTGGGTAAACTGCATTTGAAAATAGTTCTGGACTTCGGGTGATAACAAAGTTTTAAATAATACTCCATATTAAATTATAGTTCGTTTGACTTCTTTAACCCTAAGTTTGACTACTCGTCCTATTCAAAATTTTGTGCAAAATATCACTTCTTTTGCTGTGGTTTGCTTATTTAATAAATGATCTACAAGAAGTGATTTAAATTTGACTATATTTACATATATTTTTTTGAATAAAATAAGAAAAAAGTCAAATGAAGATAATTTGAAACGGAGTACGTGGAATGTGGTCTCTATGAATGATGAGGAACAACCGCAAACATGACGAATCGCATCTACCAGCACAACATGGCAATTGAATGGGTGTGTGTGACATAGTGTTTGATCTCTCGAACATGATGCACCCAGAGAAGAATAAGAGGGCTAAACCATACTAGTGTTGGAGAAAACCCCAACCTGAATGGTTCAAATGCAATATAGATGGTGCTTTCTCGGTTTCTGAACCACACATGTGCAACTAGTGTGGTGATTCGAGATCACGAAGGACTTTTCAAGACGCGTGATACTTTGTTGATGGAGGCAAGAGCCTGCATGAATGTTCTACAATTGGCACAAAAGTTTGTCATTTCCAAATTGTGTCTATTGTATGCAGCTGATTAATATGTGAAACAACTTACATACGCAAAGATCAGCTGTTAGCTTCATACTCAACGCCAATAGGATCTTCGATGGGTTAACCTTTACTTTTGCTAATAGACCTTGTAATTGAGTATGTAGCTCACGAATGTGCTAGACTAGTCTCTTGTTACAAGGTATTAGAGGAGTGGCATGAAAAATCACATCCTGTCTACAAGAACCGCTAGAGCTCACACGACGATATAGTGAATGAAGCTCCTAATTCCTAAAAAGAAGCTCTAAATAAATTATCATTTCTGCATAAAAGTTCCAAATTCGTATGGGTCATGGTATTTCAGGTTATGCAACTGATACCACAAATTCCTATTTATTTTGCTAAGATGTTCAATTATTCTATTTATCAGTTAAATTTTGGTGGGGAACTTCGGCTCCATGTTTGCTTTGTAATTATCTTTGCCTTTTTATTTCCTCATCTAATAACACGCCGACTCTTCACTGCCTTTCTAAAATAAACAAATTCTATAAACTTGGAGAATCAACCCACAATTTAAATGGTTAACAGAGGTGATCATATCCCGTACCAACGAGGGATGAAACCCCAAGTTTGATGGCAAATGTGTGTGAATAGTACGTAGGTAAGGTACCCATTACCAATAAAATGTCACTGGTGATTTCACTTTATTAATCACAAAATCATTTTGATGAGCCTCTATAAACATTTATAAGTTTACACCGTGTTTCTCGAAAAACTCCTCAAATTTGAGTTTGTTGACCACACTGAGCGCATGCATACAAATGTGCAACTCTCATTTGAGCCCAAGGATGGTCAGTGAAACTTCTAATAAGGAATTTTCCTCTTTTTTTATAAAAAATACATTAGCTTGCTGATATTATTTGGCTCTGCATGAAAAAAAAACATACTTTCTTTCCTTTTTTGTTGCTAGTGTGGTTCTTATTGTGAATTCTTTTCTACTCTTGCTTTGAGATATTTGTGCATACATCTTGTGTCTCATATAGAAAAATAAAGGAGAAAACTACTGTACCCAATCACAATTTTCCCTTTTTTGCAAAAAGAATAAAATCAAGAGCTTTGCTTCTAAATTTATTAAAGAAAAGAAGAAATGACAGTAAAACAACTATAAAGTGGTAAGCAACTCAAATCAGCACTTTGGAAGAATAAGGAACTCAAATCAGCTCCACTGGCTACACATGCAACATATAGCGGCCTAACGGTAACTCCAAAAGACTCGTTACATACTTCCTGGTTTATAGGAACAAAGAGAATTTGGTGAAAAAAAAACTCTCCAACGTTTTCCATTAGATCTCAAAAATAGACATCCTCTATTCCGGATTTTTTCATAAAAATGATAGAGTATGATGATGACACTCTAAATTACATACAAGATATAAAGTATTGTTGGAGAATACAATGGTATATAATAATTCAGAGAGCAAATTTTAGAAAAGACTCTTAAAGATGCTCTAAAGTTTGACCCTCATGCCCCACCTCCACCCCACACGCACCCAAAAAAAGGATCGTGGAGAACTAACAAAAAAGAAGCAGAATCACAAAGAACCAATTGAAAAGAAAAATATAGAGATCTTGTTGTTACAACTTTTGGTGGAATAATAAGGAAATCATCTCTGAGACACTCTACACTTGAAAAAAATAACATAATCAATATCTTGCTTCAATTGGCTATCCATATTTAACATTATATCAACATTTTGCTAAACAAAAACGGTAATGCTACTATACGGACGTTAGATACGCGTCGAACGTGTGTCGGGGCCGCAAGTGGGCCGGCCGGCCCGAGTCGACCGCGTGCTCCTCCCCGGGCGTCGCACTCGCACGACACCGCGCCTCGCACACTCCGCCCTCCCACTCGTTCTCTCTCACGCAGATCCGCCGCTCCCACTAGACTGCCTCGTCCACGACCAGCTCCTGCTGCCGCTGCGGGTGGTGGTGGCCGTTGCGCACGCCGCGGTCAGCTCCCTCCCCATCGATGCTGGTGGTGGTTCGTCCGCGCGCCACCACGGTCGCGCCGAGTTTGCGCGCACACCCTAGCAACTCCTCGCGGCCGCACCTCACCACCTCCCCCTCTCCTCTCTCACCCGTGCACGACCACGGCGGGATTTTGCCAGCAGCCATGGCGGGATTCGCCGGCCATGGTTGGATCCTTCGCGGTGTCCATAGATCAGCCGGATCCGGAGGTGGCGGCCACGGATCTGGCCCAGGTAAGCCTCTTCTTCCTCTTTCCTCTATCCTTCTCTCCTCTACCCTCCCCACGACATACCACTACACATGATTCTGATGTTGCCCCTCCCCCTCTCGATCCAATATTTTCTCTGATGTTTGCGCCGGTGGTTCAGTGCTCCATTTTCAATGTTTCACGCATAGATGATGAGATGTTTCTTTGATGTTGTCCTCTCCCCCTCCCCGTACCCCGCTGTGGATCTAATGTTTCTCTAAGTGTTTTACTGGTGGTTCCGTTTCTCATTTTAAATGTTTCGCAACATATGATGATGATGTTTCTCTGATGTTGCCCCTCCCCGTCCGGATCCAATGTTTCTCTAATGTTCCGCTGGTGGTTCATTGCTCCATTTTTAATGTTTCATGCATAGATGATGAGATGTTTCTCTGATGTGTCCCCTCCCCCTCCTCGTACCTCGCTCTGGATCTAATGTTTCTCTAGGTGTTTTACTGTATTTTCGGTTTGTTTCAACTTCATTTTAAATTTTGTTTCAGCTATTTTTCTAATTTTGTTTTATTTTTTTTCTCTCTGTTTCAATTTCATTTTTCAGTTTGTTTCATTTTCTTTTGCTCTCTGTTTCAATTTCATTTTTCAGTTTGTTTCATGTTCTTTTTCTCTCTGTTTCAATTTCATTTTTCAGTTTATTGCATTTTCTTTTTGCTCTCTGTTTCAATTTTCATTTTTTAGTTTGTTTCATTTTGTTTCTTTTCAGATGCTCGGCGACCATGTTGGCGTCGGCGTCGGCCGGTCACGGTAGGAGCCTCACCGTGGTTGTGCGCGGCGACGGTGTGGCGTGTGTGTGTCGCGGTCGGGCGCGTTCCCGTGTGCGTGCGTGCCCCGCGCGGTGTGTGTGTCCCACGCGGGGGGCATGTGTGTGTCGTGGGTTGGGCCGCTCGAACGTCCGTCCTATCCTAGAACGTTCGTTCGGCAGCACATCCCAAACAAAAAAGGAACACAAATGATGTTTTATAAATAAGACATGGGCTCTTACTATATGACATATATATGCACTTAAAAAGTAGGTATCGCACGGACAGACTAGCTTGGTGCTCAACTACATGCTCTAGCTAGAGAGGGAGTATAATTGCGAATACGCGACGACGTGTTTGCAATTGCATCCTCGCAATGTGTCCCCGGATTAATCTATACATACTGAACTAAAGAGTTCTTACAGCAACATAAACACGCCTGGACAAAGTCAATCAACGATTGACAAAATCTGCAGCAATCATTGGAGAATTCCAGGACCTCACCAATTGAAGCAACCGTTCAATAAAACAGGTCGCCGGACTGGCCCCTGCTAGATCCGCACCGAATCCAGACCTGGGCTCCCCGGTGAGTGTCGCTGTAAAGAAAGCACGGCTTGGTGACACCTCCTCGTCTACGAGGCGGCCGGTGGAGCCTCCACAGCTAGCAGGACGGGCCCCGGCCCGGGGCTATGGCCTATTGCGGGTGGGGCGCAGAGGCACCGTCACGAGTTCGGCCGCCGGATCCTCCTCCCGTCCCCGGGGCCCCGCCGCTTTATCACCGGCCACGGAGGACCGGGCCACTCGCCGGCGTCGCGCCGAGTCAGACGCCCGTGGCATGCCATGCCAATGCCATGGTTTGCTTGCCGCTGGAGTGCCGAGGGCAGGTCGCTCCGTGGTGCGGTTTGCATATGCTGTTTTTCCTTTCGCTATTACTTCATGTTTTTTCTTTTTCCTTTCCCTTTTGCTCTTGTTTTTTTTTCTTTATATCAAGTGGTGGTATTTCTTTTCTCCCCCTCTGTCGTGTAAAGCTTGATGTTGGACCATGTACTTACGTGGACGGGGGATCCTTTTTCAAGTTTGAGCATTTCCTTTCCAGTTTTCCACAATATTTTAGTACACGCTAGGTGGACGAAATGTTTGTTCAGAGTTGAGAACATTCGAGTAACCTAGTGTCGTATGTAGACTGATTGGTCATTTGCAATTTTATATGTGTTGCTTCGTGTATGTAGTTGTGTTTGCGTAGGGAGACTGCACTGCACTGCACAGCTCTTGGCCGCTGCTGAAGCTGCAAAAGGTCAACGACGACGAGCGAGACCTTTCTTTCCTTTGCTGCTTGCTAGTTGCGTGCTAGTCCTAGTCCTAGACATGTTATTGCTGAATGAAACGGGAAAGGAACCGAGGAATCTAGGCGCGAGGAAACTTGCACAACACTCGCAAAAGAGGAAGCTAGTTGCCGTTCCTTACTCTATCAGATGTAGATGGAATCTCGCAAAAGCGGATACCTAAAGAGCTAACGGTAACTAGAGCACGAAAGGTACATAAGGCGGAGACGGTGTGTGTACATCCATCCCGGCTGTAACTTAACAGAAAAACTGAGGTTGCCATCAGCTTGATGCTTCAGATAGAATTCGGTCATGTTTGGATCCACTCAACTACAGTTCAATTAGTTAAATTTAGTATTTTTTCTTCTTTTAGTGAGTTAAAGAATAATCAACTAAATTTCAGCTAAGGATATTTGCATCCAGCAGCTAAATAATAGTTGAAGAGTTATTTATCTACCCTACCTTCCCTCCTAGAGGCGCAACTCCCCCGACAGGGTGGGGCACCGCCGGCAGGGACCCCTTATTACCCCTCTGTTCTTCCTTCCGGCATGGCGCCATGGTAGAATCTCCGACTTCCACTAGCAGAGCGGCGGCCGTCCGACGCGCCTAGAACAAGGCGAGCCCAATAGCCACGCCATTGCCCAAGAGGAGTGCCCTGCCCCCAAGCGTTACTGCACCAGGCGTTCCCTACAATCCTGTCCGTCTCTCCAATCCCCCAATTCAGCACCGACCCTAGCAGTCTCGCTCGATGCCTCGATCGCGTTGGCTCCCTGATCCCATTCTATATCTCGCCATCGCCATGGCGTCCGTCCGGAGCCCACCATACGCCACCGCTAGCGCACTGCAACCGCACAGGTAATGTTGGATGGATTGAGGGATGGTGGTGGCAAGCAGGTGAGTGGCTCTCACGCTGGTCGTGGGAAGGTCCTGTCACCAGGAGCGGGCTTAAAGGAGAGAGGGCAGGAGTTGGCCGTTTGCCCCACCTAAATTTCTGGCCGAGCTTCGCCACTGCCCCATTCCACCTCCCATGCCCAATGCCTCCACCAGCAGCGGGTGCAGACAGAGCATCAAGAACCCCTAGCACACGGCGGAGAATCAAGGACCCTTAGCACGGCGGTTTGTGGCAGAACCCTAGTGTGGCGGTCGGTGAGGAGGTTTCCAGAGCAATATGAGTGGGGTATTTTGGTATTTTGTGGTTTAGCTGGGTTCAACCAGCTAAATTTCATTAGCTAGGTTTAGCTAGCTAACTTTAGCGAGCTAAAGTTTAGTCGGTGGATCGAAACATGACCTCCGTTCATACTCTCGTATGGTGGCCAAGTGTAATACAGTGTCAATGCATCTAGATCCACCAACTCTAGTTCAACACAATTTCTTTTTAATTAATCTCGAGCGGGCTAGAGGATTCTAGGAGCTTTGATTCGTAGAAACCAATCAATCCGAGGTCCTACTACCATTCTGTTCGTTGGTTCGATCAATAGGCTTTGCCTCTGGTAGGTTCAGCTTCAGTCAAGAACAAATAACAAACTAAGACTGTGTATACCATCCTGCTCACCATATCGATCTTAATGCTTAATACTAGATGACATTTGGTCATTAGACTTGTTACTGGCTTATAAAAAGGCAAAGATAAAGTGGGCAGCAGCCAGCTTATCAAGCAGCGACCGAACGACCAGACCGGTAGGAGGAAACTAAAGCACTTTTTGCGTCTTTGCCCCATGGGATCCCTCTAGGAACACAACAACACTGGCCTGGCCATTCTGAAATCTCACCCCCGCCCCCACTGTTCTTTCCTTAACGAGGAGGTGCAGCAACCTTGGGAGCGAGGCCTATAGAAAGAAAAGCCAAGCCATGGGCCATGGCTCCTGCTCTGCTAGTGGTCGCCCTACCTCCCTCCTTTCCCCTGATCCAATTCCAAATCGTCGTCTGCAGACAGATTTCAGTCACAACGATCGAAAGGATCCATCGGAGAAGCCTTTTGACATTGACCTCCACCGAGCTACAGTTGCAGTCCGACGGCAAAAGGCGGCCGTGCCTGTTGTAAAGTCGCCTAAAGCCACGGCGGAAAGCATGCAGCCGATGCGATCGCAGATAAATTACTCGGGGAAATCGCGAATCATGCGTGCGTGGGCTAGCAGCTAGCTGTGGCCTCGTTCGCTCGCTCGTGCGTGCGTGCGTGCGCGGGGGCTCCACCTCCAGGCGATCGATCCCCATCCAACTCCACTCCACTCCACCCCCGGCCCGGCAGATAAGGATGGGTTCCTCCTTCCCTCCGTATAGTAATGCGCTAGATTAACACAGGCTATTACTGGTAGCTTTTCTGCTTGGTTTGTGCGTTCCAGTCGAAAGCACATGGTGACATGAAAGGCTTAGCAGCGATCCGATCCGACGTTGCCGACCGGGCGTGGTGGGCAGGCTTAGGGTCCCGTCTCCCGGCTCACATTGCACACACTTGCTGCCTTGCTCCTGCAGCAGCAGCAGCAACATGCATGCCTTCCGTGTCACACTGTCACTGCCGATTCGGCTCTCGGCATGCAGCATCTGGCTTTGTGTGTTGGTGACAGGGTGAGCAAGTGGTAGTAGCTGCTGCTGCTACCTGTATATATGTTGGGGGTCGGGAGTCGGGACCGGCAGCTCCTGCAGGTTCGGGAACCTTTTCGGTGCGTCGATCGGTAGGGTACTCTACTGGGCAACCATATCTGGTTGTCGTTGGGTTCTGGGTCGCTGTTCTGTGATCTCCGGTGCTATATATAGGAGCTTTGCTTGCAGTTGCTGGTGTGAACAGGATGCATCTTCGGTCCTGACATCGCCAACTGCCAATCATACATTGGTGACCACTTATCTTATCGGATCGTATTTGGTGTGCTTTCTCTCAGATCAGACCAAAAGATTTGGAGCTAGCTAGGAGCAGGGGAGGACGGGGACAGGGCTGCGGTTGTTCATGGGTGCATGTTTCTGTGAGCACATTGGAAGATTGTGCCCGCATTGATGTGGTTATTAGGCATCACAGACTCATGGAGCATGGTTGACTGTAGATAATCTATAGTTAAGCAGGATTTCCGAAGAGCACATGTTGGATTTGTTGGATCTGAGAGGATTAGTTATTTAGTTTAGTTGTACAAGTCACTGTTCTTCAAACCGCCCTGCCTTTGGCTTGCCGGTAGGAGGGCGAGCATTGCAGCAGGAAAACTGCAACCCAGAAATGGGTTTACTCTGTCTTCCCTATATACTACTGTACATTGGAGAACAGTACACGACAGAGACAACATTACATAACGGTTGGAACTTGTCTGCCAAGGTTAGTATTGGATAACAAAATTGCACCTACTGCACTAGCTCCATGCGAGCTACTGTAGTACTAGCTAGTAGCTATAGTAGCAAAGGGAGCAATCAGGCAACGTACACCCAGTTCGTCTGAAAAGTCCCAACTTAGATTTGTTCCCGCATTGCTTCGGCCGGCGATTCTGGATTTCTTGCGCGTTGGCGTTGTGACACTTGGAACCCTCGGCGGCTTTGCTGTTCGTAGATGGAGTACAGTCAAGCACTCGCAAAAAAAAAAAGCACTAGATTAGTAGCTTGTCGTTTGAGTCGTTAGCATGGACAGATTACGGGCTTTAGCAAACCATCGATCGGCCGGCGTAGCCCGTTGAATCAGCTTCCGCAGCCTCAGCCCATAAGAGCACGGGTAGCGCGGATGGGATGCGGCCTGCGACTTGCCCCTTGTCTTCGTGGGCTCATCATAATTTACCGTGTTAGGCTGTTAGGCGGACGTTTTGGATTAGTTAAACACCTTACTAACAAATTGTCAGTTGGGGATGTAGCTCAAATGGTAGAGCGCTCGCTTTGCATGCGAGAGGCACGGGGTTCGATCCCCCGCATCTCCATTTCTTTTCCCAGACTCGGACCAGGACGTCATTTCTGAGTACTTAGAAAATTTAAGATTTAAATTTATATGAACTTTTAAAAATTTCAAACAACTCAGGACGAGACACGCTTATCCGTGTTGTAGGTTTTATTGTTTTAAGATGGATCGACTTTTTTTTAGATTGGTTGAAGGCACAAATCTCTATACTCCTATATTGCAAAGACCTACTCAGAGGGCCCCCTCCAATTAGGTTCGATATTTCCTAAAAGTGATGTCATCTTACATCATGTGATGTCATCAGCCCACTAACCCTCATTTATCTCCCCACTAGCTATTTCATTTTGAAATAGGAAAAAAACCATAGCACCTAAACCAAGTATCATAATTAAAATCAAATTAGACCATGGTGTTGCTCGTAAGAAACTCTTCAAAACAAGACCCACATGGATATATTTCGATAACTCTCTTGTGCGTCTTCAGGGCCGAAACCAGTATTTCTGAACAAAAATGTGGTAAAACTGCATATCACATGGATTTTCTGAGGTCATCCAAAACGTCTCAAGGAACCATACACAAAACTACCAAAACTCTTGGGAGGGGAGATGCCCCTCGGGTATATTATGGGAAGAGGGTTCGTTTGAGTGAAACCTTGGGATGAAATGCTTCAAAACCACTAAGGTTTATGATGACCCTCTAACTAGGGTACACCGAATGTCGGTCACTCCCCTGGCCGCCGTAGTTGGCCCGTGGCCCACCGTGACTTTGGAATACCTGAAACCAGTGTTTCTGAGAAAAACGTGGTAATACTGCATATCACATGAATTTTCTGAGGTCCTTCAAAACGCCTGAATGATCCATACACAGAACTTTTAGAACTCCTGGTAGGGGAGATGCCCCTCCTGTATATTAGGAGGAGAGGGTTCGATTGAGTGAGACCTTGAGTGAAATGCTTTGAAACCACTAAGGTCTATGATGACCCTCTAACGAGGCTACACCGAAGATCGGTCGCTCCTCCAGTCGCCGTGGTTGGCCCATGGCCCGCTGTGGCTCTGGAATACCCGCAGCAAGGCGCGGGGTATCCACCTAGTATTTAATATGGGTGTGGCTAGTTGCATTAATTGCTTGCATTAATCTTAGCTATATTATGCCTTATGTAGCACAACCTAAGTGAGTACAAATGTATTCACTGCGGTGATTGGTTGGTTGTCTCGTTTGCATGAAAAATGTATTAGTAAGATTGCGTTGGATTGCTTGGATTCAGCAATCCAACACAATCTTACTAATACATTTTTCATGCAAACGAGACAACCAATCCAAGCAATCCAACACAATCTTACTAATACATTTTTCATGCAAACGAGACAACCAACCAATCTTATGGTATAAAGATTCGAGGGACTATATATGATGCATTTCCTCCGGATTGTCCACCTTTTTGGAGGACATCAAAGTCGTAGTTGATCACTAATACGAGATTTATAAACGACATCTTTTTCTCCTGAGAAGCAATCGAAGCGATATCCATATCTTATCCTTTTCTCAAGAATATTTTATTTTTATGTGCTCTATTTGTTTCGGCAAATTTGCATTCTTTAATATGATGAAATCTGACGTATGAACTAATGTTATCATGTGATTGCTATGAGGATTGTGCAATCAAACACAAGTTTCTGTAAAATTTAGAGAACTCAACAGGAAAGAATAACATCCCTAGTCGTAGGCCGGGTCGAATCCTCAAGAATGCACACACACACTGCGAAAAAGCATATGACTTGTGGCATGAGATGTGCGGCAGCTACTTGGGCGTGAAGGATTATTTCTTCTATTTTTTCCGGTGTGGTTATCCATTTGTTTTGTTGTTCTTTTAAATGCATTTTCATGTGCTGTTAATAAAGTGTCTCTATCCTAGAAATTTATTTTCAAGAACAATTGTGAACCGTCCTTGAAAATGTCTCATTTCTTCAGCAATCTGTGGTGACTTCGTGAACTTCAAGATTTGTCGGTTCAGTCTTTCGAAGGTGCTCATAGGGGTAGGGTTTGCGTACGTGTGTTCATAGGGGTGAGTGTGCGTGCGTGTTGAGCGTCTGTGTTGTACTGTGTACTCTCAAAAAAAAGATAGAGGCAGTTGCAAAAGGCCGTGTTTAAAATTGATTCTGACTGTCAATGGAAATAGTTTATGAATTAAGATACAAACAAGAGAGCATTTTGGACAGGACAAAGATGTCGATGATGTAAACTGAGCACACGAAAAATTAGGAGGAAGAGACTGCTTTTTGGATTACACCAAAAGATGTGCACGTCTTTGTATTAAAATACAGAAAATAATCAATATAATACTCTCTATGTACTTAAAAAGATTGTCGTTTAGGACATGATTTTAGTCAAACATTAGAAATATAAATTATGAATAATTTTTAATTTATTGAGTTTGAAAATATAAAAATCATATCAATAGATTTGTCTTGAAAAAAACTTTCATAAAAATAGACATATATTATATTTCAATAAATAATTTTTTTTTTCAAAAAATAAGTGGTCGAAGTTACACTTGGGAGACCGTGTTATTTTCTAAAACGACAAGTTTTTGAGTATGGAGGGAGTACGTCTTAGCTGCCGAGTTCCTTTTCTTTGCCGAGCGCGGCTCTCGACAAAGAGATCTTTGCCGAGTGTCCAACAAAATACTCTCGGGAACTGTGCTATTTCCGGTAGTGTTCCCAATGGATCTCCCTAAGTGGGTGTTCAGAAGTCTATTACGTGAAGAATGGACTCGACGTCACCGGTCTCTAGATTGTTTTCATTTCAGTTTCCTTGTAGTAACGCCGTTGCGTATCCAGTAGCTAGGTGAGCTGGATTGGTAACCTCGTGTTACTACCCCGTATGCCGAACTCCTTTGTTTGTTTTTTATCTATTTAATGCGAAATGCGTCCGGCAGATGTCGTTTTTAAAAAAAGATTGTTTTCATTGATCCGTAGCGTTTTTTTTTGTTTGTGCCTTCTATTCCCGCACCTGTCCACACCTTCCCCGAGCTCGATTTCTCCGGCATCGTGCGTCGAGCAAAAGGACAGCAAGATTGGCATCTAGCAGGAGTTTGCTTGAGGTGTGTGAGGTGGGCTGTCGTCAGGCGAAGCCATGGATGCGTGGGTTGTGAAATTACGGCGTCCTGTGTCTTCAGTGTTGTCTGCCAAGTGCCAATCTATGATGCGTGCCTTCATTGACTGAAATTAATTAGAGCAGTAAATGAAGAAATGGCGGGCTTAATTATGTTGTCCCAATCAAAGATAACTATAGTAAACATTCCATTGCCAGACATCATTGGACACGACACACGATGGCTTCAGAGTGACGACGCATGCGCAGGCTCCCTATAAATACGCACGACAGGATCTCCAGATACACACAACAAGTTTCATCACAAGATGTCGACGGCCAGCCTCCTCGTGCTTGCTCTGGCAGGCCTCCTGCTCGTCACCTTCCCAAGTCTTTGCGGCGGCAGCGCAGCTGATCACCACCGCCTAGACCAGTGCCGGGGCGACGCGCTGCGGGCGCCGACGACGGGCCACACGTGTGGAGAATGCTGCAAGCCCGGACACATCTACCATACATACCGGTGCTCGCCACCCGTCTCCGGGCACACCAGGGCCATCATGACGCTCAACGACTTCGCCAAGGGCGGCGACGGCGGCGGTCCGTCCGAGTGCGACGGCAAGTACCACAAGAACAGTGAGCGCGTCGTAGCGCTCTCCACGGGGTGGTACAACAAGGGCAAACGCTGCCACAGCTACATACGGATCCACGCCATGGGCAAGTCCGTGCTCGCTAAGGTCGTCGACGAGTGTGATTCCCTGCACGGCTGCGACAACGAGCACGCCTACCAGCCACCGTGCCGCCCCAACATCGTCGACGCGTCCCAGGCCGTATGGGACGCTTTCGACATCCCAGGGGATGAGGTTGGCGAGTACCCTATCACCTGGTCGGATGCATGAGCTAGCTGTATCTCTAGCTACTAGCTAGACGGCAGCTATATATTTACCACTTTATTATGATTATCGTTATGAAATATGAATGTGGGGTGATACAATGTAAGTTCATGAGAGTGCCTCGATCGGATGTGATGTTGACATTTGTCGATGAATCAATAAATGATACTTCCTGCTTTCCTATAAAAGCATCTGTCACATTTAACTTTCTAGGACCTTCTGGTGTATTTTTGATAATTAATTTCCTATAATATGTTCTTAAATCCTTCAAATTTATTGTTTTGTAAGCGTGGATGGTTCCTGATCTTCCGTCAAGTGGAGATGACTCACGTTTTGATTAGAACGTGACACACTGATCTAATTTTACATCGAAAAAACCGAACTCTGGAATCTTAGCACCACGATAATGCACGTGTGTTCAAGTACGAGTCACCACACTACAACTAGTTGTTGTGCAATTGGAAATTTGGAATGTTCAGTGACATGGAGTTGTTAAAGCTCAAGAAAAATATTGGGCAGCCATGGGCTACCACTCCTACCAGGATCGGGTCGAAGCCAAAATTGAACAGATCATTATTAACATGGCCAGTCGGCTCATGCTATCCAAGGACAATTGGTCACCAAGTTCAAAGGTCGTCTCTGCAACTTTATTTACTAGCACAGCGATGATGCGCTTGTGTTCATGAATTGAAGTTTAATTTCTCTCGCTCTGTTGTGCCACCGCACTACATGAAGTTTAGCATGCTGCAGCGGGTTTCACATCTACTCTTAATTTTTTTTTGCGCATATCTACTCTTAAAACTTAATGCATAAACTCATATAAGAGGCACGCGTTAGTTCATAGTCTGTAGAGACGCACAGGGAGTGATTGGAGCTTGAGAAAAAATCAACCAAATCCTAATGCATAGGATAATAATAAATTCATTTTGGGTATGGCACTTTTGTGCTGAGTTATTTTTCTGTGCTTATTTTACCCACCTGTAACTCCACTTTCCCCGAACTCGATCTCACCAGCATCGTGCAGCGCAGGAAAGACGGCCAGATTGGCACCTAGTAGGAGTATGCTCTTACGTACCTTCTTGAGTGAGGTGTGTGAGGTATGTCGTCAGGCGGAGCCACGAAGGTGCACAGATAGTGAAATCACGGTGTGTCTAAGTATTGTAGCCAATCTATGATGCATGTCTGCATTGACCGAAGTTTAATTAGAGCGGTGAATGACGAAATGGTGTGCTTATGTGTTGTCCCAATCAAAGTTTAAGCATTCCATTGTGAGGATCATTGCACATGATGGCTTGAGAGTGACACATTTGGACTCCATGAGAGTGACACATTTGGACTCCAGTTGGTAATTTCTTTTTTTCTTATTTTTCATTAGGGGTTGCTTTTACAGTTTTACCCATATATGGTATGTTGTCCTTCTCTTTTGCTAGGGATTGTGTTAACACCGGATTTTTGCACAATGACAAGTGGGCCAGTGCGCAGTGAGTCGGCGGAGACAGATGCTCAGAGTATTCGGCAAAGTCCATGCAGTCGGTTAATTCCCAGATTCGGCAATCGATCGCGCAATCGGTTAATCAGAAGATGAGTGGTTTCCATCGGAGCGACAAAGGCGGCAAGTGAAAGCCGAATTAGTAACGATAGTTGCGATAATTAAGGCAATAAAGACTCCGAAGGAAACCCAAGTCAAAATATTATGTTTCTTCCTTTAATATTTTGTAGCCGTGTCCTCTTAGGACTCATGTCATAGCCAGGGTATAAATATAAGCCCTTAGCTATTGTAAAAGGTGTTCATAACCAAATCAATACAACCGGCCCCGTGCCAACTTCGAGTCCTTTTGTCGTGTCGTCGAGTTCTGCGAGAGAAATCATCGATCCGTCGACCTCCGTAAGTCCTGGCAACCTTGTTATCATGTCTAGTATCATGCGGTGGATTTAGATGTTGATGCAAGTAGTCTTGTTTATTATCAATGATCGTGCGGCGGATCCTTGATTGATGATCAAGAAGTCTTTACTTATGTTTTTGTTTACAAGTAAATACCGTGCGACAGGTGTTTGCTCGATATGCTTAGCATAAGCAAGATAGTTATCAGCTCTCGTAGATTTGACAAAATCTATTGGATTCATTAAGTTATCATGTTGCATGTTTTAGATAATATTTACATATTTGCAAACACTCTTTTGTCCAATCTAGATTAACATGGTTTGGCTCTGTGTTAATTTATATAGATTTATCTATGTTACAATGAGTTGTTGCGTTCATGTTGCTCCTATAAATAGATCTTATATCTATAATAGCTGAATTAGCTTGAATCTAGATTGTTACGTGTTGCGGGTTCATGCATGCTATCCATGTTTAAGCTTTGATGACGCTAGGTATCGTGCGGCAGATGCAGGCTTTAGATTAGTTTAATCATGTTTGCTTACATGTTTCCTTCATCATGAACCCCAATTCGGCTGATTGCCGAGCTTGGTTGTGCTTTAATCTATATTCATCTATGATTCGTTCGTACGTCCTTCTCCCATACATGCGCATTCGGCAATCGGAAGTTCACATACTTTATGTATGTTTTAGCCGAATGTTCCATAAAGCCTGTTGGCAGATAGCTTTTATAGTTGTATGTCGTTGTGAGTGGCTTCAGGGCCGTACATGTGACAAAACCTCTTAAGATAGGGCCCACTTGTCAGGATTAACCAACTTAATCTCCAACAGATGATCCAAATCTTAATTAGCCCATCAGGTGTCGCCACTTTGCAGCGGGTCATCCACCTCTTTCCGAACATGATCACCTCATTACAATCATGACAGAAGTAATACGAAATTTTTATATTACATCAAAGTAGCGGAAATTTAAAATCATATTACAAACCATAAGTTTTGAAACATAACTTAGTGTCATACGATAAAGATACACCAAGCTGCTGATAGCGAAAGAACAAAGAACCGAGGTACTCTTGCCCAAGAGTCAAGCAAAGACAGTTTATTCTTCATCTTCAGCTACACTGACCACGGTCATGCAGCAAGAAGCCACACACACCGGGTTGTGATCCTCATCTACAACAGGGGTTAACAAACCCTGAGTACGGGAGTACTCCACAAGACTTATCCGACAAAGAAAAGTATTTGGTGGACAAAACAGTATGCAAGTCATAGGATTCAAGGTGTGGTTTGCAAGAATCAAGAATTTTGCATAAATGAGCATTTATAAAAAGAATTGAAATCATTTATGTTATCCATAAGATTACTCAAGTATCGACCTGGAGGTATGATCGATAACAAGGTAATAACCATCCACGAAGGGATCCAACAAGTATCCAGTTAAAGTGTATTACTACGCGGTAGAGGACAGGGTCATGTTTCCATATCTGAGGAACACGACGATTCGAACCGGTTTATCCCAGCTGGGGCTTCCCTATCACACGACATATACAGCCGCTTAAAGCACGCATATGACTACCTTTCCCTGGATCCTCTCGCCAAGACCGGGGTTCCGCCACCCGAGAGCACAGTACACCTCCATCCAGTTCGCTAACTTGGAGGGTACACACTACTCTCGCCATCTCTCCACTCCCAGTGCGGGTTAACCGTTCTTCAAACGAGAATAGCCAGAGTCCAGCTTCCCGGAGTATGTGATAAGTACTCCAAAGTCACAACCCTTGGACGTCTACAACGGACGGTTCCTAATCGACACAGGCAGAAAGAACCCGCTCACCAGATATCCACATCTGGTGGCTCTCCAACACCGTGTCCGCCCGGTCTCAGATTATTACTTCCATCAAGAGGACATAGCCATTTGCCGCAGCAATCCGCTATTCATCTCGAAAACAGAACCATTGCCGAAGCAAACAGGTTACCACCTATTCTCGCAGATGACAGGAAATCATCTGACTCTATCGGTCTAAGCATTGCTAAGCAGCATAAGCAACAACCGTATTTTTAAAACAGTATCAAGGTACAGGAATAAATAATTTAAGGTAAGGCTATGCATCAAGTAGGAATTTAATTGAATACCGTAATGCAATAATATAAACATAAGTGTATTTAAAACAAACATTTTAAATACAAGGAAATGTTTGAATGCACCGGGGCTTGCCTTGGTTGGAGGGATAAACGAACTCGGGCTCAGATTCAAGAGAGAAGACCTCTGCACTGGAGGTATCCAACCCAACCAACGAACAATCTACACGATATAATGACATGTCTTAGATGATGCTTGAATAATAAACATGATGATTAACACAAACAAGCATGCTCTTAAGAGAAGACTAAAACAGATTACACCTAAAGGAACTGAGCAAACAACATTACATCGAGCATATCCAACTTGTGTTTGTCACTGGACAATTGACCATATTTATCAAATAATCCAAAATCACTCAAAGCCTAAAGTTATTAGGGTTTCTAAACATTTTATAACTAAACAGGGCATTATTACAGAACTAAAAACAGGAAAACAGGAAGAACTCCGCTCAAGACCCTTGGACGGCTGAGACTCGACCATCCGCGGCATAGAGGCTCGAGCGGTGGCGTCGAGAACCACAAAACACGGCGGCGAGTCGCCGTCGATGATCAAACCGAACGGCTACCCCTCGAACTTGCCTCGGCTTGCCGAGCCGAACCCAGAGAGGTACGCTACAACTCAAACAAACCTTCAGAGACACCTCATCGAGGGTGCTGACGATCGTACGGGGCTCGACCGATCGCACACCGTCGAGAACAGACCTCGATCGAAGAAGAGAGGCCTCGATCGACGAAGACAGACCTTGCTCGAAGAAACTGGGCCTCGACCGACCCTCGATCAGAGAGGCTAGGCCTCGATCATGACTCAGAGGACACCCATGAGCGAAACGCCTAACAGAAACGAGACTAAAACCTACTCAGCTGACCTTGCTCGACGACCATGGCGGTGACCTGAGCTCGACCGCCACACACACACCGACGGACTCAGGCCTCGATCAAAGGAGCTAGGCCTCGAACAGAGACACTAGGCCTCGATCAAACCTCGAACGAAACAACCAACAACTCTAGCAAGCTAAGCGGCCCCCCAAACAACGCGACACGCGCACGAGGCGAACTCAGAACGGAACGCAACACCCTCGACGACGGCACTGGCGGTCGGCGGGGATCTGCGCGACGCGCGCCGAAGAGAACATGCACGCGCTCGAGGGCAACTACCCCTCGAGACTGACTCAGGACGACTAGGCGAAGCTAGCGCGAGACTTGGATCTCGAAAAGATCAACTACAACGACAAGGCGACGAACACACCGTCGCGTCGAACAAGAACAGCGGCGGCGCTCGAGGACAGAGCGCTAAGGCCTGATACAAGGACAAACGAGTATAGCGAAGAGGTCGAGGAGCTCACCCTGGTCACGGAGCACAAGCAAGCGTGGCCGGAGATGAAGCAGAGACGACCGTCGATGGAGAACGCGCCGGCGGAGACGAAGAACTGCGCGGCACGAAGATGTTCCCGGAGCTGTGGTCCACCATTTGCAAAACGGAGAACCCGACAATACTCAGAGATGAACAAGGAACAAGAAACATACGGCAAAAAGACAATGCGGCTCCTGCGCGGCCCAGTCGAGGACCGACCAGAGCGGCGGCGGTTTCGGCGGAGCTGAGGAAGACAGAGCCGCACTGACGAAATGCGGGCTCTACGACTTCAACCAACTTACCCCGAAGATGCGCAAGGTCAAGGAGAAAGCAATGACGAAAGATTGAGTGATTGGCAGCCGCTAACGAGCTCGGACGAGTTCGTCAATGGTGAAGGTGAAGTGCTCAGCGGAACAGAACGGAGCAGAGCGAAGTAGAGTGGAGAAGAGTGGAGCAGTGGCGTGGAAAGGAAAGAAGAGAGAACGGCGTCCCGCTTTTAAAGACGACAACGGGTTCCGTGATTTCGCCACGTACTCTCGACAAGACGGGAGTCCCTGGATAGGTGTCGGCGTCGGGCACCGTCGAGAACGACCCGCCATGCAGCTGCTTGAGGAAAGGACAGAACTGACCCTTCTGCTCTTTTGCAAAAATGCACAAGCCTCCATGGGTTTTCAGGGAAAACTTTGAACACGAAAGATGTTCGAAACTTCGAGATCTACAACTTTTCTTAAACAAGCATAAGCAAAAACTTTATAGATTTTGAAAATCATGTTTAGGGTTTAATCCACCCCCTCGGAGAAAAGGGTTTGTATTCAAATTTTAAATTTTGAGACTTTGAAAAGATGACCTGCATACAAACAATTGATCAACACAAACAAGTAAACTCATTTTAGTTCAATGCATATCCAGGTTTGTAAACAAATGAATGATGCTTAATGCATATGATGACATGATCAGTTTTTAATTAAGAGATTAACAAGATTAACACCTGGGGTGTTACAGTACATATGGAACTGTCTGGTATTATCCGGCATGTTCCAGTTTATATTTAATGACTTTAATCCCTTGTTAGTTTCAGGTCAAACTGACTGGTACGTTTTCGGTTCTCGAAGCACCCGGGCACCCGATTGAAGCCACGCTTTCCGGCTTGCTGTGTGTGAGACATAGCACGACGCTTTTTGTGTCAACACACTTTTTGGCACGCTCGGTGGGACTCACCATACTTTCAAGATGCCTGAAATGTAGGGTTATGAGGTTGCTACGCTAGCCGGAAAACAAAATTTTCTGCCCCATAAACCAGGAACTAGTGCTAGTTATAGATCACGGGGTTACCACTAGACACGCAGGTGCAGCGGAAGCGACTTGATGTAGTCGTGCGCGTCGCAGCAGTGCCGTGCAGTTGCGAGGTCGTCCGTCTCAATATCTCTTACTCGTGGTTCATCCTTGTGCTCCAAATGCAGCACCTCCGAGGAATCCCACACGTGCAGGGAAGAAGCGTCATGTCTCTGGACTGCTAGGTCCGCGAGGAGTACTAGGCGTGAGCGTGGGGAGGGCGACGGCGGCTGCCAAAGGACGTAAGATCAACTCGCCTCGTGCCACCCCTTGCTTATATAGGCGTCCTAACGAGCTCCCACGTTGGAGGCCCATTAGTAACCCTAAACCTAGTCTAATTCGGGTCCAACCCGAATTAGGCTTCCAGCCCCTTAAGCGTGTGACCCTATGGGCTCACGCACACATAGACATGACCCAAGTACTCTTACTCGACCAATAGTTAATAGCGGCCTCTAGCAAGGCGTGTCAACTCCTATGCATACGCTACGATCATATCAGACGAACCACCACATTACAATATACATGTTATTCCTTTGCCTCATGATATTTGGTTCAACTCGTGGGTTAACACTTAACCCAAGCACGGCCACGCATTTCATGATCTAATCATTTGAGTGATCCAGTGATATCTCTCTCTCATGGAGAGTGGCAAATTCCATCTTGATTGACTATGTCTCACAGCATGTTTCCTGATAAACCCGGAATTCACCTTTATAACTACCTAGTCACGGAGTAGCGTTTGGTAGTCCCAAGGTAGGTCGTTTCACATCTTGAGTACATACAACAATCTCAGGTCTAAGGACATAACGTACATGATGTGTATAGAGACAATCTCATGTCGGGTCTGTCCAGCACCAT